>OZ012737.1:379274893-380002393 GCA_963859935.3 Lathyrus sativus | reverse complement strand
TGTCAAAATCGCCCAATCCTTCCAAAATCAACCGATTCTCACCAAACCAGTTCCAACCGCCTTAGTCTAACATTTCTCGACTAATCTACATCATTTATTCCAACTTCTAACCGTTAAAACCTCGATTTTTATCGATTAATCTATTTCGACCTAAAAATGGAAAATGGGGAAAACTACCAACCATTCCAACCCAACACATACACAATCACACACATTGATAAGGTAACAATATTTTACACTCTTACCCGATTATTCGATTCCTAGCAAGCGTTCTTGATGATTTTCCCAAGTTTCCTCTTTTTCTTCTCTTCTTCCTTCTTTCTCTTCTCTTTCCCTCTATTTCTCTTCTTTGTTTCTTTCTTTCTTTCTCTCTTACTTGCTCTTATATCTCTTTCTTTCTATTTCCATTTCTTTTATATATTTCCTCACTATTAAATGTATAATGACCAAAATACCCTCCAATCTAATTTTACCCGAAAACTCTCCGAAACGGTAAAATAACAAAACATACCATATTAACACATCAAGTTCACAGTTAATACAATTATCACTCAAATCAAATAAAATACTCAATAAAATGTAATAATCAAAATCGGGGCGTTACAACTCTTCCCCACTTTAGAAATTTCCGTCCTCGAAAATATCATATGATTCAAACAACTTCGGATACGGCTCTCGCATCCCACTCTCCAATTCCCAAGACTATATCCGATCCCTCCAACGACAAACACGCTAAATCCATAATGAAGTCCTTACCATACATGGTCAAAGGACAACTTACACACACCAAAGATGTAGTAACCGACCCTGGAACAAGAGTCTCAATAACCATCTCACCTCCCCAAGAAGACATGCACAAATCCATACGCTTAGCGCACTCAAAGAAATGAACAAATGAGTCGCTCCAATATCAATAATAGCAACTAAAGGCGTACTATTAATAAAGCACGTACCTCTAATCAAACGATCTGCATTAGTAGTGTCTGACCCTGCTAATGCAAATACCTTTGCGCCCGCTTGAGCTTGTTTCGATTTAGTACAATTAGGACTAATGTGACCCACTTCTCCGCAATTGTAGCACTTCTCTACATTCTTTCTGCAATCTGTAGCAGCATGCCCAAGGACTCCACAATTAGAACATTTCACTTTGGGCTTCCCATACTCAAAAGACTTATGACCCATTTCGCCACACTTGTAGCACTTAATGGATCCAGAACTTCCTCCTCCAGATTTCTCAGCAAAGTTTCCCCTATGCTTGCCTTTATCAACAAGTGTCACATAAGGTCCACTCCTAACTTGTTGCTTTCCTTTTCTCTCATTCAAATTTTTGTAATGAGCAGAACGAGACTTGCGATCTTCTTCGAAGATTCTACAACATTCGGTCAAGTCCGAAAACCTTCTTATTCTCCGGTATCCTACCGCTTGCTTAATCTCAGGACGTAAGCCATTCTCATTCTTAACACACATAGAGAACTCAACCGTAACCGCATCATAATGAGGATGAAACTTCACTAACTCCACAAACTTAGCAGTATAGTCCACCATGGACATATCACCTTGCTTCAGCTCAAGAAATTCCATTTCCTTTTTCCCCTTTACACTCTCAGGATAATACTTTCTTAAGAATTCGGTGCGAAATAAATCCCATGTTATTTCTTCGTCATCCACCTCAAGAACGTGTCTCATACCGACCCACCAGTCGTTGGCCTCTTCTCTCAACATGTGAGTTCCAAGTCTCACCTTGTTTCCTTCAGCACATCCCATAACTCTAAAGATTCTCTCAATCTCCTTCAACCAGATCTGAGCACCGTCCGGATCAAACCTCCCTTTGAATACCGATAGCTGATTGTTTCTAAACTCATCATTAGCGTTCGCATTCGGTGCACCTTGCACTGCCCTAGCCATAGCCTCCAACGCCGCAACCATAGCATTGTCATTACCACCAGCCATATTCTGATGATTCCCAAAAATAACAACAAGGTTAAACAACCATTCAACCAACACAACAACAAGACAAACACAACTGACTCAACACTGGCTCTGATACAACTTAATGTAACACCCCCTTTCTATACCCCAAATAATACAAATAATCATTTAGGCACATAATAAAAATTTTCATCAAAGTATAAATTAACACATGGTATAAAAGAGGCACGTCACATTATCTAGGAAATTCAAAACACATAAAATACCTGCTCATAAGGATATGCAACAAAGGGTAAATCACCACAAAGGAACTTAGTCCTTAAAATCCACATATCAATATTTAGAATAAAAGCGGAAACATCTAAATATTGCATCACTTCATTCATATAAATATTATATACATCAACAGTTTAATTCGAGTCAAAAGTCATGTTTACGAAATATACACTAGCAGATACATACACAGATGTATCACAAAAGAATCAAAACAATTCCTAACTATTCGGTGCTATATATCAGAGCCAACTGACCAAAAAGAATGAAGCCACGCTTCACAAAAGACCTCCAGCAAACCTACTCTGCAATGCCTCATAGAGCATCATGAAACAGCAGAAGGGTGAGAAATATTATCATAATAATCAATGCATATAATTATATATATATATATATATATATATATATATATATATATATATATATATATATATATATATATATATATACATATATATATATATATATATATATATATATATATATATATATATATATATATATATATAGATATATATATATATATATATATATATATATATATATATATATATATATCTATATATATATATATATATAGATATATATAGATATATATATATATATATATATATATATATATATATATCTATATATATATATATATATATAGATATATATAGATATATATAGATATATATATATATATATATACATATATATATATATATATATATATATATATATATATATATATATATATATATATATATATATATATATATATATATATATATATATATATATATATATATATATATATATATATATATATATATATATATATATATATATATATATATATATATATATATATATATATATATATATATATATATATATATATATATATATATATATATATATATATATAAACATAAAGATACACATATCTCCATTCTCACCACATTCATCATAATTCAAACATATACATTACAACGTATACACATATATTTATCACCAGACATTTCATCATGCACATTTCCACATATACATCATTCTACATAAACATACACTTATTATGTTTATTTCATCACCATTCACATAAACATCTACATTCATGTTTATTTCACCAATTCACAATTATAATGATGATAAATCCCCTCATAGAGACCGACTCACGACTCTATGCAGATGCAAACGCGGTACCGACTCAATCATCTCAAGTTCACTCAGGAACTTATTGGTACCATCGCTCACACTCCTGCATGGGCACACAATCGTTCAGCAGATCCTCCTAGGGATCAAATATCATTCAGCAGATTCTCCTAGGAATCAATTATCGTTCAGCAGATTCTCCTAGGAATCAATTATCGTTACGCAGATTCTCCTAGTAATCAATTACCATTCAGCAAATTCTCCTAGGAATCAATTACCATTCAGCAGATTCTCCTAGGAATCAATTACCATTCAGGAGATTCTCCTAGGAATCAATTACCATTCAGCAGATTCTCATATGAATCAATTACCACCAATCCCCTTCTTGGGATTATGGGTACATCGTTTGTACCCTCACAAGAATAACCTCTCAGTTATTCTACCCCGACGATCATTCCACTAGGAACGAAACATTAGTCATTCTACCCCAGTGAGTACGACTATATCACTTATACCTCACTAGGAACAACATCTTGTTATTCTACTCCAGTGATTAGGACTCTTGCACATATACATATTTTAAACATCATTCTCATATTTACCAAGCAATGCACATATATTCACAATATATTTCTCATGCATTCTATCACATACAATCAATATGTATTCACAATATCGTTCCAAACGGCAACGAACCTCATCACAATTCATCATTGTTGCACCCTAAAATTTACCTAACCTTTTTCTTTACCTAGCTTGTGTTTCATTGCATTCATTTTAGCATTATCATCTGCATTGCATTGACATGTGTGCAGGAGATCAAGAGGTATGACTACCAACAAAGGGCTACCAAGATATACAAAGCTATTCAAGAGGTTTATTCAAGTGTTCAAGGGTTGATATCCTCATCAAAGAAGTCAAAGATCCTCAGAGAGAGGGCTAGACAGTTATGTGCATATCTCCTAACTTGAAGGTTATGGGAAGGCATCAGATGATTATGAATCCATGGATATGGACCTAGAGCATTATGAGAGCTCATGAGAAGTATTTAAAGTCATTTTGAAGCCTAGACAGGTCATCATGTGAAGGATAAGAAGTTACAACCAAGATTGGTGCAACTAGGGTTTCATCTAGTCAACCCTAGGTCAACAGATGATTTGAAGAAGCTTTAGACCTAATTTCAAGGCCATGTGACCATGGAACGATGTGTTGAGACACTCAAAGGATGATTCCAAGACTAACTCATCATGAATCAAGAGTGTGAGGAGTTGCTAGGCTAGGGTTACTATGCTTGACAGTGTAAAATCCCCTTAGGTTGGTGCCTAACTTCAAGACCATATAACTCAAGATGTTATTTTCATATCACCTTGACCCTAACACGAATGTTGTAGAGCATGATCATAGCTTTAATTTGAGTACTAGAAGTCCTTGATAGGGTTTATAGAACTCAAGTTATGAATCAGACAAGTTATAGGTCATCAGATGAATGTGATTTTGGTACTTGGAAGTCAACCAACTTCCATGCCTTTTTTGACCTAGAAGGAAGCTTATCCTCAACTTCAGGACAACATGAATGTTGTTCCTTATCTTCTTAGCTTTCCAAAGAGTACTAGACGTCCATGATTGGATTTGTAGAACTCAAGATACATTGCTTGCAAGACAGGGGCATTTTGGGCAGTTGAGATTACAAGCCATTTATGATTATGGGTCAATTATACACCTCAAATGGAATTTTGTTCAACTTGAAAGTTTCTCAAAATGGGGTTATTTACTCCACCAAGCATCGAGATTTCATTGATATGGATTAGAATGAGAGTTGGTTGAAGAAAATTTGACAAAAAGAGATTTTAAAAGGCATCAAGTTTGTGCATATTTTGATTGTAAAGGATATTTGGAACACATTGGCATTTTTAAATTTCCAAATTGAAGCATATTTCATGGTTAAATTTGAAGTTACTTCAATAGGAAGTTACATGATCAAAACCATCCATTGAGTGAAATTGAGGGATGAATCTTGGCCCTTCATACTCACCACCATACCAGCAATGCATTGGAGCCAATTTGGAAAGGAAAATGAGGTTGTTTTCATGCACTTCCATAGTGAGTTTTGGAAGGAAAAAGTGAAAATTGAAATGGATTGAATGGGCCATGATTGGGCCTGATACTGATCCAAACATCATCTATATAAGCCACCGATCAGTTTCAGATGATCGATGATCCAATTTGGAGGGAAAACGGTTAGAACAGTTGAGACTTTGAAGCTTGAAGAGTGAGATTCGAGTTTGGAGTTTGAAGCAAAATCAAGAACAGTTAAGCATCAAGATTGATCCAGCATTGAGCAGTGATTGATTCTGCACAGTTTGGAGCAAGGATTCACACTTGAGAGTGCCACATTTGAAGCTTCTGATCAGGTTTCTTCCCTTCACAATTGCTCTTAATTTATGCACAATTAGGCTAGATTAGACTTATGGTTAAGTTGCTGGTGTTGCCTAGATGCTTTTAGGATTAGTTTGGTAGAGTTTGGTGATGATTTGCATAAGTGTACCATTTCTGTTTGGACTCGATTAGAGATGATCTTTAGAGAAAAGTAAAAAAGAAGTGTAGCATGTTGATCCTCGTGAGGATATGAAGAGATCTGTATGATTTTTATTGAATTTGGTTAGGTTTGAAAACCTGGCATTGTGGATGCCACTGGAGAAGATGACCGGAATCTTCTCCGGCCACCGTGAATCTCCCTCCCTTTTATTTTCCAGTTCAAATGAGGAAGACGAGCCATGAACCGTTAGATCATCTTGACTTAATTGACTAGGTAATTTAATCCAAGGTGTGTGGTTTAGTCTGAGAGATTGTTGACCATTGACTGGTGATGTGGCAAGGCGTGAATCATTAGATTGCAATACTTTTTGGAAGAATGGTTGAGATTAGAGAGCATCATGTACCATAGTCAAAAGCAATACACGGGAACCACAATGAAACGCACCGTTTCATTTATTCATTCTCCACGCTACGTGGCGCATTCCCCCCTTTAGATCTGTTGACCAGTCTTGCAATCTTGTGGCCATGTTATTTTCCAGCGTTTATTAATTTCTTTATTCATTTTCTTTTTTTCTTTTAATGCATTGATTTGCTTTAATTCAAGAAAAATAGGAATAATTGCTAGAAAATTATGAAAAAAATCATGAATGATCCTTGAAATGTTTAGCATTTTTCCATACCATTTAATTATATTTTTGGTTGATTTTCCATTTATTGCCATTTTTTCATTTTAATTAGTTGATTAAAAATGTAAAAAAATACTTGATTGGCTTGCTAATTTTTGTACTAGATCATGGTTATGATTTAGGATCTAAACTTTTGCATGATTGCTTTAGACATCTTGATAGAGTTGTATGATTTTTATTTTGTTTATTAGAAACTTTTAGGTATAGGTTTGAGATAGATTTCTAGGACCTTTCCCTTGTGGATTACCTTAAGCATACCTTTAGGTGTAGCACTTAGATAGTGCCCTTAAACTTAGAGTTAGGCTCTGATTTTTCTACCATAGGCTCATAACAACATTAGGAGACCCTAGGAATTTTGGTAGAAGATTTAGGGATGATTTCATATTTTAATTAGATTTTACATGGTGGCTGTTTTTAGGGTGACCCTAACTTAGCATATCAACTAGTTTGGTTCCAAAAGTGATCTTTAGCCAACTTTAGATTCCTCAATCCTTCTTGATAGTATAGAGAATAGGTTGGTACCTTTGTGGAAGAATTTTCAATGCTTGATAGTGTTCATATATCCCTTAGGATAGATATCCTATAATGCTTAGATATTAGGATTTCTTAGAAGTTTCTGTGATGGCTTCTTTCCCCTGTGTGGTTTCTTTGCTTGGCTTTTCCCTATCCTACTTCCCCAAGTCTTGATGAGGATCCCTCTTGGGAGAGCATAGTCCTTCCTTTGGTTGGATCCTGTGCATTCCTCAAGAGGTTGAGCCTTGGATTGACATTCATTAGCATAGTATATTCATTTGGTTTATACTATCTTCCTCCTCCAAGTCTTGATGAGGATCTCTCTTGGGAGAGCCTAGTCCTTCCTTTGGTTGGATCCTGTGCATTCCTCAAGAGGTTGAGCCTTGGATTGACATTCATTAGCATAGTACATTCATTTGGTTTATACTATCTTCCTCCTCCAAGTCTTGATGAGGATCTCTCTTGGGAGAGCCTAATCCTTCCTTTGGTTGGATTCTGTGCATTCCTCAAGAGGTTGAGCCTTGGATAGACATTCAATGGCATAATATATTCCTTTGGTTTATACTATCTTCTTTCTCCAAGTCCCTCTCTTAGGATCCCTCTTGGGAGAGCCTAATCCTTCCTTTGGTTAGATTCTATGCATTCCTCAACAGGTTGAGCCTTGGATGGACATTCTGTATTAATACACTTTAACCAGATACCTTAGATTGACATCTAGGACCAACACTCAGTTTCTCTGTCCTATTGACATAGGATCCCTCTTGGGAGAGCCTAATCCTTCTCTTGGTTGGATTCTGTGCATTCCTCAAGAGGTTGAGCCCATGATGGACTCTTGTGTTGACACACATCCAACTGATGTAGCCTGGGAAGATGTCCCTGTTGCTCATTTGTTACACTTCTCCCCCCTGTTTGATTGATTTGCTTGTTGCATTAGGATAGATTTGCATGAGTAGATACTTTTGTTTAGGTACATGACTGCATTGAAAGGTTGAGCCAGTCTCCCTTTTCTTGTTTGCATGAAAGGTTGAGGTGGTCCTCCCTTTGCTTGGTTGCTTATTTGCTTCATACTTGCCTCTGATGTTTGCATTAGAAGTTGAGGTTTCCTCCTTCTGCTTATGCTGATGCATTGCATATCCATTTATGTTCTTATTTCAGTAGCTTGATAACTGTATTCATCTGCTTAGTGATTTTTGCTTTGTTTCTGTTTCCCCTTTAACATGTTCCCTTAGGATCTCTAACCTCTCTTCTTCAAGAGAGGTTATGATAGACTTTAGGATGAATCCATGCATGATAATATTAGGGTAGACTCCTTTTCAAACTCAACAATAGGATGAATCAACTTCATGACAATAGTAGGGTGCTTGATAGTTTCCCCTGTAGAGTTCTTTCTCCTTCTCATCTCCAAAACAACAGTAAAATACGTAATAAAGGCGAATTCATACCGTACATTACCAGCCTTAAGCCACTTGGGAAATGATAATTGAGCGGTCTCCTCTCAATCGTCTAGAGTGTTTAGTATACGTCCTTTGGACGATATGCGACGCATTCGTTCCCAAGTCATAATCTCTACTGCAGTATGAACTACAAACATTCCTAAAAAACACTTCTTTCGTAAAAGACTCAAAAATAAAAATTCAAACTCTCTTTTTGCCCCGTGGGCCCGTAATACAAGGAAAACCTTTTCTGATGAAAAGAGTGCTGTTAAACTTTCGTTCTACCGCAAACAGGCATTGTCCCTAACTGTTGGAACTGTTGTTTAACTTTACTCGGGAAAAACAGATGAATCAAAACTTGTGTTTCATTATCCCGAACTACGTTCGCTCTGATTTCTCTGACGAGAATATGTAGGCACAAGACGCGACGTCTTGGCGAGCAACCTTCCCTTCACCCGTAGTTAGTCGAACTACGTTGACTTTGACTTTCCCATTGCACGAGGGAATACGTAGGCCCGAAGCGCGATGATTTGCCGAGTTATTTTTCTTTTTCTTTTGAACCAGCCTTGATAGGTAGATAGATAACTAACCCGTCAGATAAACACAACAAGCATGGATCCCGTCGAGTACGACGGACGTGAGGGGTGCTAATACCTTCCCCTTGCGTAACCGACTCCCGAACCCAGACTTGGTTGCGATGACCTTGTATTTTTCTTTTCGTTAGGTTTGTTCCGATCGTTTCCTTTCCCTTTCTGTGGGATAAATAACGAAAGGTGGCGACTCTTCTGTCTTTGCCGACACCCTTTTTTCGCAGTAGCGACAATCATGCATTTTAATCAATTTAAACAATGCACATATATACGTAACTAAGCATATTCATCATTCATGCTTCTACAATTCACATCATATTATCACATACATTCCATATGTATTCACAACAATTATGCCAAACGGCCACATTCTACACTCCACGATTCACAATCTAGGATTCACGCCTTACGGCTACCCACAACACATCACATCACAACAACACATAAACTATCCATTCAGATAAGGATTAAACACAATTAAACCAAACAATCGACAATTGGATGGAAAGCACAGGAAATAAAAGAAAATGATGTCACATTCGCTGACCTTCGCTTGGCGAAGCATTTGGCGAATGCTCGCCACCACACTCGCCTGGCGAACTCGCTGGCGAAGACAGACAGTAGCTACTGGAAGTATTCGCTACTACTCGCTACCACCTTCGTCGGGCGAAGCCTCTCGCCGCCTCCTTCGCCTAGCGAACTCACTGGCGAAGATAGAGTTGGGCTACTGACTTGGTTCGCTACCTACTCGCTGGGATTCGCTTGGTGAACCTTCGCTGCCATTCGCCTAGCGAATGCTAGTGTATCTGCGAACTCAGAAATCCCAAACTGTCAAAATCGCCCAATCTATCCAAAATCAACTGATTCTCACCAAACCAGTTTCAACCGCCTTAGTCTAACATTTCTCGACTAATCTACATCATTTATTCTAACTTCTAACCGTTAAAACCTCGATTTTTCTCGATTAATCCATTACGACCTAAAAATGGAAAATGGGGAAAACTACCAACCATTCAACCCAACACATACACAATCACACACATTGATAAGGTAACAATATTTCACACCCTTACCCGATTATTCGATTCCTAGCAAGCGTTCTTGATGATTTTCCCAAGTTTCCTCTTTTTCTTCTCTTATTCCTTCTTTCTCTTCTCTTTCCCTCTATTTCTCTTCTTTCTTTCTTTCTCTCTTACTTACTCTTATATCTCTTTCTTTATATTTCCATTTCTTTTATATATTTCCTCACTATTAAATGTATAATGACCAAAATACCCTCCAATCTAATTTTACCCGAAAACTCTCCGAAACGGTAAAATATCAAAACATATCATATTAACACATCAAGTTCACAATTAATACAATTATCACTCAAATAAAAAAAAATCAATAAAACGTAATAATCAAAATCGGGGCGTTACATCAATGGCAAGCATCAAACTTCAATGTATATATCTCATGATGATTACAACCATTTGACAGCAAAAACGTATTGGTCATCATGAATCATCCCAGGCCTCAACAGTCACATGAATCATCCCAATGTTTTTACCAATTCCAACAAAATTACACAACTTAACATCAAATTCAAAACAAAATGGCAATATTGATATGTGTTTCAACAGCATCTAGGTGAATCACTTCAATATTGGCCATGACTATGCTAAACAAGAAGCATGTTTTTCAAAAACAGTTGAGATGCAATATGGAAATCAGAGAATGAAACATTGGCAATCCAGTTCAAAAACAGATATGTACACATTATAATCATGGTATATGCAAAGTTTTCACAGAAAGATTCATCAACAAGGCCCTAGATTTGAGAATGACATATCAACTGCAAACTCACATGTTTGGATGGAAAGTGCTAAATTGGTTGAAACATAATGGTGGAATCAAACAATCAACAAAGTTTCAATACACATTCAAACAACATATCATGGATTGAACATATAGGAATTAATATGAAATGACAGCCATAAAACTTGGGAAAACACTAGGGCTGTAATGGCAGGCTGCAACAAAATCACCAACATCATCTTATCTTAATCAATACAAAGCTGTTTCAGCTTAAGGTATTAAGACATAGGACTTGTGATAACCATCAACAACATTCATGACAGAAAAGCACTTACAATCACATCAATATACAACAAGACATGGCATGATAAAAACATGAACATATCCAAGGCATTCAGCACATAAAAGATATGATCAAAGTAGATTTGCACACACAAAACAAATGACCTATGCATACAGCTTGCACATACATGATACAACAGAAACTATCCTATGCTAGATTCAAACAGTAAAAAAAACAAGCATATCAAGAGCAGTGTTAGGCACATTCAAAACAGTAGGTACACATAGGACATGGATATATGCATATGGTTTTAAGCCAAAACAGGTGCTGATCTAGACTGAAATCAAGCAGAAAAATCAAGCATATTTGAGAGCAAGTGTCAAGCATAGTCTAATAAGATGCTCAAAAGCAACTTAACTAACACTAAACTCAAACATCCTAACTTGAACTAACAGCAACAACAACAATATGTTCATGGAAAAACTTAACACTCAAATCCAACTCCAACCATAACAGTTGTGAACTAAATCCTCCTAGAGTTCAAACATGACTTAGGGTAATGTCTAAGGGACTTCAAAATACAAACACACACACACACCACATCATAGTGACTAGAGAGTGTTAGATACATGAAAGAGCAAGTCAAACAAAACAGAAACAGATTCAATATATGAGCTATATCATTCTTAAAATCACATTGCAACTAAAGCAAGCTAGGCATGTTCATGATAGTTTATGAATGAGATAGTGACTACTAACCTCTTGTAGACCTCCAAGCAAGCTTATACAGTAGGGAAAACCTTGAAGACTTCCAACTGAGATCCAACCAATGCCTTGATGAAAACACAGTTTTTCTTGCACTTGAAGTAAATAAGTGAACTTTGTGACAGATCTCAAAACAAGTGATGATGAAGGTATTTTAGGTTATGGAAAGTTGGTACATCTTAAACCAAAGGTGTTTGGAGGGTTGGGGTGATCAAAACAGGTCTGAGCAAAGATTTATCTGATTTTGTGTGGAAAGTCAAACTTTGTTTGGTTGGAAGTTGACTTTTGAGAATATGGAGTTTGGGAATGGTTTAAGAGCTTGAACACCTCCCACACATTATTTGTGGATTGTCCAGATGGTTTTCAAGGAGTTTGAATGTATGGAAATGGTTTTGGAAGGCTAACTACTCAAGGCATATTTTTGAGGAGCTTTCAGAACCTTTTCTTCACTTACAAGAAAAGCAAGGCAAGATGAGAGCTATGGTTTTCTCTTGGGTTTTAGAGTGCTCTGGTGTGTGTTTTAACATAGAGGAAACCTCTATTTATAGGCAAGGAATGGTTTGGGGTAGATTTGTATCACTACAAGAAAAAAGGAGATTTACGACACTTGAGTTGTGACAGTTATCACAAAACCGTCCTTATTCCTGGATTGCAACGGTTGTCACGACAGTTAGGGTCAATCGTCGTAGATATTTTGCGACAATTATCAAAAAACCATCCTTATTCTTGGACTACGACAGTTCTCACGACGGTTTGAGCCAACCGTCGCAAATTTTTTAGGCATGTTGTATAAAATAATGCGACAATTACCAAAGAACCGCCCTCTTTCCACACTCGCGACAGTTAAGGCGAACTGTCGCGATTACTTTAACCAATCATAATCACTATTTTTTTTATTCCTTTAATTTTCCACTTTTTTCTTTCATTTTTATTTTCTAACCTTTTCAATTTTATTAATTTATTTAATAAATAATTATTATAATTATTATCATTTTCATGACAATGTAGTTTAATATTTTTGTCTAAAATAATAGTAAAATATTTTATGTTTTATTATATAAATAGTTAACTTTTATTCAAATTAATTTTAATAACAATGTTAATATATATATAAGGGATTAAAATTCACATCATTTCAAGAATTTATTTGCATAAATTTTAAAAAGAATTTAATTTGGGTGTAAACATTAAAATATTAATCTCTTTTATTTTAACAATAAAATTAGAAAACATATTTAGAAGGAAACACAAATTATATTTTCTTTTGTCTTGGTTCTAATATAATTTTGGGATCTATAGATTCATTCTCACTTGCTTATCTTAAACCCTAAATCCTTCCATCTAATTCTAAACCTGCAATTGTGTTGTTTAATGGCACGTTTGCTCCATTCTCTCAGAAAAACCCTAACCGTAAACCCTTAAATTCACATTCAACAACAACGAGTATGCATTTCTCCTATTCCTCACATCATTTCCCGAAGAACTTACATCTCCAAAATCTCTGAAATGCGAAAAGAAGCTTTCGAAGGAAACATTTCCAGACTTCTTCGTAACGAAATTCAATACGAGATTCAATCCTCCTCTTCTTCCAAACCAGTACGTCCTTTTCCCCTTTTCGTAATTTGTGGCTGTGTGTAATTAGTTTTGATTCTGAAAACATCTTATATAATTTCTGTGAAAATGATTTGATTTTAATTTAGCTTTTATTATGGACATAGTTTTTTTTGAAGCGCTTATATTATAAACACTTAGGCTATTCATGTCTGCGAAAATTGTTACAGAGATTGAAATTGTTGAGAGGCTCTCCACCATAGGGATTGCAGTGAACTTGGTGACATATCTGATGGGATCATGCATCTTCCAAGCTCAACTGCAGCCAATACTGTGACCGATTTCATGGGCACGTCGTTTCTCCTTTGTTTGCTTGGTGGTTTTCAAGCAGCTTCCTTCCTTGGAAGATTCAAGACTATTGGAATCTTTGCTGCAATACAAACACTGGTTAGCTTAGTTACATATATAGTTAGCCGAAATAAACTAGAGTTTTTTCGAGCATTTTTTTTGGCTTCCATTAGCATCAATGTATGTGTTCTTAGCTCTGAGGGAATGGTGATTTCAGGGTACTGCAACATTAGGAATCTCAACGAAATTGCCACGGCTAAGTCCACCACCTTGTCACGCGAGCGATGTTTGCAAGCCGGCTAATGAATCCAAATGGGAATATTATACCTGGCTCTATACCTTATTGCACTAGGAACAGGCGGACTTAAGTCGAGCATTTCAGGATTTGGTTCTGATCAGTTTGACGAGAAAGACGAGAAGGAGAAATCACAAATGACTTATTTCTTCAATAGGTTTTTCTTCTTCATCAGTTTGGGAACTCTTGAAGTCGTGGCAGTGCTTGTTTACATACAAGACAAAGTTAGTTGAAGTTGGGCGTATGAAATATGTTCAGTTTCTATGATCATAGCCATTTTGGTATTCTTATCAGGAACTAAACAATACCGATACAAGAAGAGTTTGGGAAGCCCTATTGTCCATATTTTTCAAGTTACTATTGCAGCTGTGAAGAAAAGGAAGATGGACCTTCCATACAGTGTTGGATCTTTGTATGAGGACACTCCTGAGGAATCTAGAATTGAACACACTGATCAGTTCCGGTGAGATTAAGCTCGTCTTCGTCTAACCTTCTAAATGATTTCTATCAAGTTAGTGAAGACTAGTTGTGATTACTATTCTTTTCTGTTTTTAATATTTTTCATTTTTGTAGGGTTTTGGAGAAAGCAACAATTGTGGCAGGGGATACTGCTAACATCATTGAGAATCATTTGGAGTTTTGGGGTTTTATGGTTGTGGTTTTGAATGATGGTGTTGCACCCCAAAATTTGCTCAACCTTTTCTTGCCTGGTTTATGTTTCATTGCATTATCATTTGCATAGTTACATCATTCACATATTTCAAACATTTGCATAACATAGCATATCAAGTCATCCAGCCAGGGATCAAGTGCCATTTATGTCAAAAGAAGCCTATCTAGAGGTGTTCTCTGAGCATGAGAAGTCATCCAAGCCATCAAGAAGTGATTTGAAGTCATGAGAAGTTTGAGTGCCCACAGGTGGATTTCTCTCCTAACTTGAGGTGTATTGAAGATCATCAACATGGAATGTGAACTTGAGGTATGTATGGATCTCATGGGATGCCTAGAGGGCCCTATTGAAGCTGAGATAAGTCATTGATTCAAGTACAAGAGCCACAGTTGAAGTGCAGTCAACTAGGGTTTCATCTGGGTAACTCTAGGTCAAGGAGAGCAAAGAAAGGGCATCAAGACCTAGCTCTAGGTCATGGAAGTCATGTATTGATATGTTGAAGCATGTGTGTGGATGAGCCAAGACCAAGTTCAAAAGAATCAAGAGTGGTTGGAGGTGTTTGAGACAGGGTTCCTAGGGTAAAATCCCCTGTTTAGTGCCTAACTTCAAAGCCACATAAGTCCAAATACAAGTTTCAAATGAATCTTTGGCCAACATGAAACTTGTAGAGCTTCTCAATAAATTTAATTTGAGTACTAGAAGTCTTCAAGAAGATTTGTAGAACTCAAGTTATGGTTCTTGCAAGTTACAAGTCACCAGAGGACATTGAAATTTATCTGTGAAAGTCACTTGACTTCCAAGCAACTTTTTCCCCTCAAGGAGTTTTCAAATGGATTCTTGGCCAACATAAGTGTTGTAGGTTTTGATCTTAGCTTTAATTTGAGTACTAGAAGTCCTCAATAAGATTTGTGGAACTCAAGTTATGATCTTGGCAATCCAGGGGTATTTTGGGAAAGTTGAATTATAGGTCATTTTCAAGAATGTGCCAAAATCTCCATCTTCCACTCTTCAAATGAAAAATTGTTCAACATGAGATGTGCTTAAAATGATGTTTTTAGGTCAGATGTGAAGTCATGGTGAGTTGGATTGGCTTATTTCACAAAGTGCTTCAAAATGGCCTAAAAAGAAGGATTTTTCAAATGATTCAAAAGAGGGAAAAATCATTTTTTGAATTATAGGTCATAAACATGTCATATGAGTAGTCATTTTGACCATAAATTGCATTTCAAACACATTGGCAATGTCACAATTTTGAGTCGAGGATCAATTTCATGAGTTGCTTTGAAAAGTGATTACTTCATTTACAAGTTACAATTCCAAAACAAAAAACAAGGCATTTCAGGCTGAGATAGCTATCCAAACATACTCCATGATCAATTTGTAGTTGGTTAGAACATTCTAGAGCAAGTTGGGAGCTCAGAATCGTGACTGTCACATTGGATTTTCAAGAGAAAATCAGAAACTTTGGATCACTGAATTGGGCCTTAATTTGGACTTAGAAGCCCATGAGAAGCTTCTATATATTCATTTCAATGATTCCAGATGAGGGTTGGTGCAAATTTCGTGGAGGAGAGGGAGATAGCAAGTTGAGTTTCAAAAGCTTCAACTGAAAACGGTTTCTGAGTTTGGATCAAGATCAAGCCAAATTGAAGATACTAGAAGCTTTATCTTGCATTCTTGATCGTGTCTGGAAGGTTGAACTGAGCTACAACTACCTCTGTTAATCCAATTTCTTCAGGTATGTAACTCTCAAGTTTCCTCATGATCTAGGCTGAACTAGGTAGATTCTTGCATGTGGTTAGGGTTTAGATGGAACTTAGGTCGTTTTTGGATTGAAATTTGAGCAGTTAGAGACATTCCAAGATGACATGTGATTTCTGGTTGAGCACGAATTGAGTTGATCCTAAGGCTATGAACTGATTTGGATAGATCATTATGATGTACAAAACATGAGGATCATTCCTATGGTTTTTGATTGGAGTTTAGTGATGATCAATTCTTGTGGTGGCATTTCTGTTTGCCTTCGAATTTCAAAACCTAGGAAGATCTAGATGAAATGGAGGTGATATTTGTGATCCTGGTGATTTTCTGGTCAAGATTGATATAAACTTTGTTTCGTTTGGCCACCTGAGTTTGGAACCTCACCGGAGAAGACGGTGTTTTCCACCGTGAACCACCGTCTGAGAATTGCCTCAGGTCACCTGAGTTTTGGGGAAGATGAAGCCTGAAGCGTTGGATCAGGTTGACTCATTGACTTGGAAGCATGATCGTGTGGATATGATTCAAACTCAGCTTTCCCTCTTTAACCAAATACGCTGTGTTTCATTAATCCCAGTCAGCGTGTGAATGGGATGCCATCTGGACCCTCACGTGGGTAGCCTCAGGGCTCTTGGATTTGAATACCCAGTCTCATGATCCTACGCTCCCTGTTTTATTCAGCATTTTATTTTCTTTTTTTATTCTTTTTGGATTTATTTTAATTCATTTGATTTCTAAAATCCATATTAAATCCAATATTGATCCAAAAAATATTTTAAAAATATCTCCATGATCTTGGATTTAATTGTGATTTTCTGAAATCAATAAATCTCATTTTCATCCATTTTTTCAATTTAATTTGGTTTTCTCCATTTTATTATTTTCTTTAATTTTGTATATTTGCTACATGATTTTGTGGATTTTATTGTGACCAATTAGTGTATGATTTTGAGTTGATTCTTGTTGAATTAGTTAGCTTAGAGAAGCATGTACCCTTAGAAATTTTATCATAATTTTGTGAGAGAATTTTAGGCCAATTTGAGTGGTGAACATAAGGAGTGTTAGATTTAGGGTTTCAAAACAACTAGTTGTAGTTTAGGGCATAGTTTGGGGACTTAGTGTTTGATTTAGGTCCTGGGATTTATATGGGGTATTGGGTATAGGATTAGGTTCCCTTAGAAATTTAATTAGGATTTTATGATCTATTTCAGCATTTTATTTGTATTTTGCAATTGGTGTGATGTTTGTGGGTTTTTCCCTTGGATGCTTGGTTTATTCAATTTGTTTGGGGCTACTTTGGGTGGGCTTTTGGCTTGGACTCTGCTTGGATGAATTGGAGGACCAATTGGAGTTGCTTTGGATAGCTTGAAGGAGCTTGGAGTTGAAGATTTCTCATCTGTTGGAATGCTTGTCAAGAGCTTAGGAAAATTAGGGTTTTAGGAAGAGCTTTTTAGACTTAGTTGATTTCTTGGCTCAAACATGGAATGCTTTGTTTGCTTCCATCCTATCCTATGATTCAAAGTCCTCTTAAGGAAGCCCCATCTCTCCCTTGGAGGGATGATTGGCATGCCTTAAAGAGTAGAACTTTTGAGGATACCCTTCTTTGCAGATGATGGTTTCTAGTGATTTCCTTTGGTTTTCACTGGTTTCCATTCATTATAACTTGATCCCAATAACCAATCTTTCTTGGTAGAGCTTACTAGATCTTGGATATGAAGATCTAAGATGTTGAAGATGCCTTTCATGAGGTTTGCTTGAAGATGGAGTTGTGTTACTGTCAACTTTGCTGTCAGGAGCTTGCTGGAGGATTGAAGCTAGGGTTTACTGTTGCTTTTGAGCTGGAGTTTTCTGTAGCTGTGGAGATTAACTGTTTAGGTGGTGAGGAGCCTTATTTGAAGTGTGCTTTCTCTTCCCTAGAAGTTGGAGATTGAAGTTTATTGAAGTTTTAAGATGAAAGTTGTTGCTGTCAACTTCTTGCTGTTTAACCAACTGTTGCTGTCAGAGCTGCTGTTTGCTATTGGAGTTTGGTGGTGCTGCTTGGGCTGCCTCCTTTGGGTTTTGTTTTCTGTATTTGTTTGTTGGCTTGTGTAGCTTGACCCCTAGGTTTGAGGTGAATGTTGATTCACTTTGCCTATTGTTTTCCCAGGTTCGAGGTTGAGTGAGACTCCCTTGCCTCACTTGTATTGCTGCATTGCATGCATTTTACTGTATTTGCTTGCTTTCTTTTCTGCTTATCCCCTAGGATCTCTGATTTCCTCTGTGCAGGAGGGAATTATGACAGACATTAGGATTCTTATCCATGCATGACAACATTAGGTTAGTTTTTATTCCCTTTTCAACCCTAGGCTTTTAGAGCTCCTTTCTCTTCTTATCTCAAAACAACTCAAAAATACGGTAATAAGGTTAATCGAGGTCGTACGTTACGAGCCTTAAGCTATTTGAGAAAGGGTTGCTGGAGAGCTTCTTTCCAGTAGTCTGGCTGCTTAGTGTGGTACCCTTTGGGTGACACGCGACGTAGTCACTCTCAAATCATAGTCTCTAGTGCGTCAGAGATTGCAAATAAACAAAAAAAACACTTCTTTCGTAAAAGATTCAAAACAAACATCAAAGTGTCATTTTTTTCCGCTTGGACTCTTAATCAAGAAAAACCCTTTTTGAAGGTAATAAAAAACAGTCAGACAAGCTTGTGTCTTCCGTAGCCCGAACTACGTTTGCTCTGATCTTTCATGCTGTATGAAAGTACGTAGGCATAGGATGCCATATCCTAGCGAGCAACCTTCCCCTCCTTTCCCGTAGGTAGGCGAACTACATTGAGTCTGATTTCTCGTTCCAGACGGGAATACGTAGGCATAAAGTGCGAAACTTTGCCGAGTCATTTTCATTTTCTTTTCTTTTTAACCCAGACCTGTAGTGTAGATAGAATAACAATCCGTACCAGGAAACAAGCGTGGATCCCGTTGAGTACGGCGGACGTGAGGGGTGCTAATACCTTCCCCTTGCGTAATCGACTCCCGAATCCAGGAATTTGGTTGCGACAACCATTCCTTTCCCGTTTTGCGTTAGGTTTACTTCGAGCGTTTCCTTTCCCTCCTTTGGGATAAATAACGCACGGTGGCGACTCTTCTGTCATAGCCGGCGCCGATTTTTGCAGTAGCTACAGATGGGGTGTTTGATTTTTGTGTTTTTGTTTTGATTTAGAATCATTTGGAATTCTAGGGGTGCATTTCTGGGGGTACACTTCCTATTGGAGACAGAGTTGCTGAAGAGCGAAGGGCTCTTATTCGCAACATGTGGACTCATCGTATAGAAGGAGCCAAGAGCAATGTTGAGGTGAACAAATTTTCTCCATGGAAATTAATATGTATGCTTAAACATTATTTATTGGTAAGATTCAGATGACTGTAATTAGCATCTTTTGAGACTTTAAATGGATCCATTTATTAGTTTGTTGTTTCATTGAAAACAAAGGGATTCGTTTATGCCAGGTCGCATTATTGAGGTTATGGTGATGAGTGGTATTAATTAATGACTTTCCATAGGTCGACAATTATTATTAACAGTCTAAAACATAACTAGTAACATTAAGTCAATGGTAAACAAAAAAGTGGATGAGAAAGTGATATCGAGAAAGAGAATTCAGAGGCCAGACATAGCAAGAAGCTTCACAAAGCAGGTGTGAGCTGCTGGATATATACTGTAACTGGAATGGGCTACTGGAACAAAGTTGAAGCAGGATAGGGACTTTGTGTATGTGATGAGTTTCGGGAGACCAATGACTCTTTAAGTTGCTTGAAGCAGGTCGATTTAAGTGTGGATAAAAACGAATTTTATTTTTTTAAGATGTCAGAATAAATATTTGCTTATTTTTAGGAGATTTCATTTAATGAAACATCATAGATTTCAATCTTCAAAGCCTTGCAGCTGGAGTTAATCTTAGAAATCCCGCCATTATAGTACCAATGGTTCTAAAATTGGATGTTGCGGTAGTTCTGGAATGGAGCAAGAGGGCTGCGATGTCCCATATTCAGTTTCAAATCTGCAACGACTTAAGTTTGTTTTGAGCTTCTGCAACCCAACATTTATATGTGTAATAAAATTTTACAAATCTGGGTTTTCGATTTCCTTCCTCTGACTTTGTGATGAATTTTTGGCAGGTTTGGCAGGCACTTTTGGCTATTAGAACACTTGTTCTGCCAGCTGGGGAAGACATTGAAATGTGGCTAAAATTTGCTTCCCTTTGCAGAAAAAGTGGGCGCATTAACCAATCAAGATCTACTTTAGTTAAACATCTACAGGTTTGTAATGTACACCTGGTCTATGATGGTTTCTATCTTATGTTCACTCTCACATGTTTACTAAACATAATTTATTTTCGACAGTATGACCCTTAAATAACTCCTGAAAATGTGCGATATCATGGCCCACCTTAAGTAATGCTTGCATACTTGAAGTTCCAGTGGTCACTTGGTGAGGATTCAAAGCGCAGAGAAGCATTTGTTAGGCTACAGGTATCATATGTTTTCCTCTTGTGTATTGTTCAAAGCTTGAATATTAATCAATCATCCTTCTGCTTTATCTTGCCTAGGATTTAGCTATGGAATGTTCAAATGTACCCAATACTCAGCCAGTTACACACTCGGTCTTCACTAGTGGTTTAAATCCAAGTGTTCCTCTCCTTGCTCGTGTTTATCTAAATCTTGGCTCCTGGAAGTGGACACTTTCTCCTGGACTGGTTGAGGAATCCATAAAAGGTTTTTAGTGTTTATAATTTAGATCTTTAACATAAAATAATATTTGATCAATTTTTAATTTTGTTTCAATATTTGTAGATATACTCTATGCATTCTCAAAAGCTACTCAATATGCAAATAAATGGGCCAAAGCCTGGCATAAATGGGCATTGTTCGATACATCAGTGATGTCTCATTATACTTTCAGAGGTTTCCCAGACATTGCAGCACAGTTTGTTGTTGCTGTTGTCACCGGATACTTTCATTCTATAGCATGTGCAGCAAATTCAAAAGGTGTTGACAGGAGTTTACAGGTAAGCTCCTATTTATGCTATTGTTGTGATATGAAACTATTTCCAACAACTTCATTATAAATGCCTTGTTTTCAAGCTCATTTCAATACAACATCAACAATATCGACAACCAAACTTTTTCCACTAGGTGGGGTTTTCAACATGGATCAATCAGCGCAATAATATCAGATAGTGTTGCATAGCATCGACCCCCTAAAATGCTATAGCAGAATAGCAAACAGCGGGGTAGCCGTTATTGCAAAGACAAAATCAGTGTCAGTTCAACACCAACCTGACGCACACATACACATGTAGTTAATTTAGTTTCGTCTATTTTCTAATATCATAAGTGTTGTATCCGATATTCGTGTCTATTTGGTGCTTAATAGTATTATTGGTCGATGATCATTTTCATTTTCGTAGTGTACATTTGCTGTTATATTTGCTCCTAATAAGCAATTTACCACTAATAAGTGATTGTGATGGTTTGAGACTCGAGATCTTTGATGTATATGCAGTTTCTATGTGTTGTTTCATTAAAAATATTTCTTTAGTATGCTTAGCCGGTCCCAAATCCAGATAAAAGGAGAGAATTGTGTTAGGCAGTCGACAATTACCGTAAAACTTTGTCGAATCTCTATGCATATTTCTTGATGTTTTCTCATACTTCTTTTTCTTGGTCCATGCTTTAAGTCCTTGCCAAGGAAGACTACAAAAATAACACAAATTAGATAAAGTACATGGTGCTGGAAGACACTGAATTATAAGTAAAAAGTAATAATCACCTTCCTCTCAGGAAGTACATAAGAACTTAACCGTAGGTTGTATTGGCATTAAACATAATCAGAAATTATGAACAACTTCTCCGAGGTAATCGCTCATCAACATTAAACGTTACCAGTTCATGCGAATTAGCATTTTTTTATATGTTAGGATGATGTTACCACGAAAAAGGTACATTTGATTTTATATATAAGCTATTTTGACATACAGCAGGAGAAGCCGCAAAGCCAAAGCTGTCACCAAGCAAATCGTCGTCTTCCTCGGCCTGTTCTTCTCCGTCTCTCCTTTCTTCCAAAGGATGAGGCATCTTGACTCAGAAGAAGACCATGGCCAGAATCATAGTCAGAAGAAATTAGTTATCACCAAAGTAAAGGAAAAAGCCAAGAAGTTACGCCATAGCCTCAGTAAGAAAAAACACGAGGATTGGAATGCTAATAGTCCCCCGTCGAGTGCTGGACATAAAGGTGATGGAGCAGAAGAAGATGTTGAACACCATGGAGCTACATGTAGTAAAAAAACCCTATATATAGCCGCCTTTTCTTGATTCTTTTTTATTCGTATATGAATAATTGTTGTCTCCGATTAATATTTTAGTGTATGAATCTGAGATGGCACATGAAGGACATATAGAAAATATAAGGCAACATTCAACACTGAGTCCAGTAACCCCACAGAAGCATGTTCTATCAAACAATGAAAAGCTTGGATTAGAACATGCTAGAGAAAAGACGCTAAGTTGTTCGCTGTCAAAGAAAATAACACAACCGGCTACAACATCAACTACTGAAGCGTATGGTCAAGACTAGGCAGAATGTCAGGTTAAGTTAAAAAGAAGATTTTGTTCTGGTTAGATTTTGTTAGTCACAACATTTTGTTCGAGTCATAGAAGCTTATTTCTAGTTTATATTCGGTTGATTCTTTGGTTGAGAAGGATAAATGTATATTGTTCACATGATCTTTGGTTGTTTTACTCTTTACTGATATGATGTTGTTGCTTTTAGTTTATTCAAATAAAACTTGCTGTCTTTTAAGTTAAAATTTGGGTTGTTATGGTTCTGCGGATTTATATGTGAGAAGGTTGAATTATGAAGTAGACATTCATATGTTCATATGTTGCACTACAATAGTATATTAGTGTTGTAGTGTTTGATGGTGTTATTAGATTAATTGAATTTCGATTGAGCATTTTCTGCCGAGTCGATTTTGTTTCAATTTAAATTTTGGTGCGAATTATAACTATTGTGCTATATGTTTGAATTGTTGCGTATGCGATTGGATATTGTATACATGCTATGTGTGATGTTGTTAAAAAATTAGAGAACGCAAGGTTAATGATTGAAAACTTTTTAATGTTTGTGTTTATTGTGTGAATATCATGAATATTGATGATTGCCATTAATGTAACCTACAATAATTGTATTCTGAATCCTAAACTGAGTGCAGATTTTTTTAAAAAAAATATTTGCAACTTGCGGCGGTTCAAACCGCCACAATATACCATAGATTTTTTTTAAAAAATTTTGCATCTTGCAGCGGTTCAAACCGCCACAATATACTTTTGCAATCAACAACGAAAACAAAAATCATTAAGCAAGTTAAGACAGTTGGAAACCGTCACAATATGGAGATTACAACGGTTAGCTACCCATCGTGAAAATAACGACGGTTTGTACGACAGTTTTATCAACCGTCGTAATACAGCCTCGCGACGCACGTTTTTGTGACACGATTGAAACCTTCGTAACTTACAAATTACGACGGTTTTAACCGTCGTAATCTGCCAAAATAACTGCCGCAATTTGACATTTTTCTTGTAGTGTATTTTGGCTTTTGGAGGGAGTTTTGTAGTGAAATCTTGTTCAAGATCATGTATAGCTGCACACTCAAGTCCTTGGCTCAATACAAGGCATAAACCAAGTGGTATGGAGGACATGGAAGTGACTAAAGTGAAGCTAAAGAGTAGGAGAGGCTGCTGCTACAGATTTTCATCATAAAGTTTCTCTTTCCCATTAATTTTTTGATTAAAATAATGGCAACTTGCCTACAACTTGCAAAGTCTACCAAATCCCTTTATTTTCTGCACTTCTACT
This sequence comes from Lathyrus sativus, assembly GCA_963859935.3. Lineage (NCBI taxonomy): Eukaryota > Viridiplantae > Streptophyta > Magnoliopsida > Fabales > Fabaceae > Lathyrus > Lathyrus sativus. The sequence continues at coordinate 379,977,931 of OZ012737.1, read as the reverse complement.
CATCAAACTCTCTAATTATCAGCTAAAAACATGATCAAATGACTGAGAATAGTTCAAGTGGTTAAAAAGTGAATTTGTAAAAAAGTAGAAATGGTGCACTCAAGTGTTGAGACCCCAACTTGCTGGATTCATAACTCTCAACTCATAAGGGCTATGGAGGAGTTCTAGTACATTTTGGAAAGCCCTCATGGAGCTCTACAACTTTCATGTTTTCATGACCTTCAGATTCCAAGTGGAACTAGGTCAAAAATCCCCTCAAAGTTGGCGGAAAACATGCCTAAAAAAGCCATCAACTTAGAAGTTTTCTAAGTGTTTTCTCTCTCTTGTGACGATTTTGGCAATAACTCCAAATCTACTCATTTTCTGCCCATGGACCACTGTGAGACTTTTGTAGGACTTGTCAATACCTTTCCAACAAGCATTGAACCAACTAAATTGGATGTGTGGTTAGGGAGTTATGGTCTTGTCCCTTTCAAAACCCTAATTTCCGGATTTCTCGATTACTCCTCAATCCTTGATCCATTGGTCATGAAACTTCATGGATAGGTGTAATATGTTACTAGGAACATTTTTTCTTCATACTTTGAGTTCAAATTCCTTGTGATTGAAGAGTTGACTTTTCGGTCAACCGAACAATCGATTAATGACTACCGAGTTGACTGTTGATGTTCCGGGTCTTTTGAGGCCTTGAAACTTCTTGAGTGGACTTCACTAAGCCATATGAACTTCATACACCATGATCCCACCATTGGAACACCTTTTAAATCAAAAGTCATACTACAGTTGACTTTTCCTGATCGAAAACCCTAATCGGGGATCCTGGACTGCATTGTCATTAATCTTTGGGTGACGGCCTCAAATTGGATTCATACTTGATCCAGTGGAGTATATTTGATGATGTGGAGACTTATTTCATGGAGAATCAATACAATACATTGACTGATTAAACCATTTAAACCACGATTCCCGGCTGTACGGAACCCTGATTTTCCTATATCTTAACAAAGACAAACTTGAAATAGGTTAAGGTTAGATAATCAAATGAATATGATCCTAAAATGATGATGAAGATATAAGGGGTCAAAATTTGGGGTGCAACAGTTTCCCCTATTTAAATATTTTTACTAGATGGCAATGAGAGATGACAATCCTCATAGAGTCATAGTGAAAGGTATTTAAATATACCAAACCAAAAATTTTGTCCCTTAGATCCGATGATATGCAAAAGGACAAATGCGAATATGCCATGAATCTAAATGATGCTTTATGATGCTTGAATGCAAGACAGATGCAGACACACGAGCAAGAAATAGAAGAACGACAAGACAACGAGTAAATACTCACGTGGGACCCAACACACTAGGGAAAGATCTAAGGCAAAAACAAGAGAAATAGTTCAAATATGACTAAAGATGTTGTTCAAAGGGAATCTTTCACACAGGGGACGCAAATTCCACCGGGGAAGACAAATCTTCACTGGGGAAAAGGGAACGCACTCCAATGGGGAAGAAATCAATTCTCCATCGGGGAAACGAAAGATCAGAGACGCAAACCTCACTGGTGATAACCGAATAAGGAATTTCCTATAATGAAGAGTTCAAACGGGATCTTCAGGAAAAGAAAAGAAACGAGATCAGACGCACCGGGGGTGCTAGTATCCACTAGATCTCCGAGACTCGAATGGGAAAGCAACGACTTTGCTGGGAACATTGGTGACGACCAGAACCAGAATCAGTTTCAAGTGGTGCTAGTTTCTGCTAGACTTACTGGGGGTGATGGTGCCGACCAAACCAAAATTACAATTAATTGGGAATTCCGAACAACATTGGTAATATACAAGACTTCGGCTGGGGAAGTTGGTAACAACCCATTCACGACATTAATAACAATTAGCTTTCAAGCAATGCCAGTAACCACTGGGCTTAGAAGGAGCAGTAACAACTAAACCAACAGGTGCCAATAACGATTGGGTTAAGAAGTGCCTGTAACTACTGGGCTTCAAAGGGAAAAATTGGTAATAACCAACTCAGAGTGCCAATAACAACTGACTTTAAGCGACACCAATAATCATTGGACTTAGACAGACTGGTGACGACCAAATCAAAAGTATGCCAAAAATAACTGGTTTTACCAATACTAGTAACCACTAAAATTTTTGATGAGATTAGTAACAACTAAATCAAACACCAATAGCCATGGGATTTTCCCACAATGCTAGTAACCACTAGACTTAGAATGAACGGTAACAACTGAGCCAACCGGCACCAATAACGATTGAGTCTAATTGATGCCAATAATTATTGGACTTTTTAGGAAACTTGGTAACAACCATCTCAAATACCAATGACCATTGGTTTTAAAAGCAACACTAGTACCCACTAGATTTTAGCAAAGATTCGTAATAATCGAATCAAAGGGACTCCAATGACGATTGGTTTTTTTTAGAGCCAATGACTACTGGGTTTGAAAGATTGTTGGTGACGACCAAATCAAAGGTACCAGATAACAAATGGTTTTAAATAATGCTAGTGACTACTAGACTTTCAAAGATTATCGGTGACAACCAAATCAGAGATAAACATTAGGAATGACTAACCGTCTAGGTAAACCGGATACTGCTAGTCACAAATAGCTTTCCAGAGAAGAAAGAGTAATCCCAGGATCACTGGTAACATTGGGGTATCAACCTCAAAGCGAGATCTGCGGCAACGGATCAAAAAGAGAGGTAACGACCAAAGGATCTCAAAGGCAACAGCCAAACAAACAGAACCCAAAACCACATGCAAAAAAATGTGCATGCTGATATGATGTTGTATGTAAAATGCCGACCGACCCACAAGGGAGAAAAGAAGAGCAAAACAAGGAAAATAAAGAGGGAACCCATCACGCTGAGTCTCAATTGCTTCAAGTTAGATGGCGCTCTCTTTCAAGACAGATAACAAACTTCCAAGATAAACAATATTCTTGTAAACCTGCAGAGGAGAAGTTCTGGCTTAAGAGCGGGGATTGCCGTTGGACGCATCTGGTTTGATCAGAGGCGACATCAAGCTTTTACGGCTTGAGAGCTGTGTAATATTGTTGGATTAACTCTAGGGTTTTTTAATCGTTTTGTCAAATTAGTTTTCTTTAAAAACAAAATTTAGGTTTTTCAAAACACTTTGCTTTTCAAAAAATCTTTATTAACAAATAAGTGAAATTGCATAAAAACAGAAGATCATAACAATGATTGGACAAAATCTGATTTTTATTGATAGATGAGAACTTTACAAAGGGAAAAGCCTCGGGAACTTTATAAATTTGGAAAAACGGCAAACAGAAATGGCTACAGAATCCCATAACAATCCGGTCCTACTAACTATCAGTTCATTTTCTTTGTTGCTTCTGACGAGAATGATAGACGTTGATCTTCCTTTAACATCTTGCACAAGACTTTGCCCCTGCGTTTGTCAGCTTTAATCTTCTGACTTCCTTCTTGCTGAAGTACTTGCATCACCTTTCTAGGTTTTCCGCTTTAGGCATAGTAATTTCTCACTGCATCTGAGTTTATAGGGTACTTGAGTTGTTCGCCATCCATGGTCTCAAGAATTAGAGATCCTCCGGAGAAGACGATTTTTACAATGAAAGGGTACTTGAGTTGTTCGCCATCCATAGTACTTTCCCACTGCATCTGAGTTGATAAGGTACTTGAGTTCTTTTCTCATTAATGAGGTTCAATGAGTCGAACCTTTCTTTTATCCATTCGTCTTCCTCAAGCTTGGCTTCCATCAAGATCTTTAGAGAAGGTATTTTGACCTTGATGGGCAGCATGACGTCCATCCCATACACTAAGGAAAAAGGAGTTGCCCCTGTTGAAGTTTGCACTGATGTTCGGTATCCATGTAGAGCAAATGGTAACATATCGTGCCAATCCTTGTAGGTTATGACCATCTTCTGTACTATTTTCTTGATATTTTTGTTTGCAGCTTCGACTGTGGCATTCATCCTAGGTCTGTAAGGAGATGAATTGTGATGCTTGATCTTGAAGTCATCACAGATTTCCTTCATTGTTTTGTTGTTCATATTTGACCCATTGTCGGTGATGATCTGGTCAGGAATACCATATCGACAGATGATTTCCTTTTTGATGAAGTGGGCAACCACTTGTTTTGTTACGTTCGCATACGATGCTGCTTCTACCCATTTGGTGAAGTAATCAATTGCAACAAGGAAGAAGCAATGACCGTTGGAAGCTTTTGGATCTATTGCCCCAATCATGCCTATGCCCCACATTGCGAAGGGCCACAGCGACGTCATCATATTGAGAGGATGTGGAGGAACATGCACTTTGTCAGCATAGACCTGGCACTTATGGCATTTCCGAGGGATGAGGATGCAGTCCGTCTCTAGAGTTTACCAAAAGTAACCAGCTCTTAAAATCTTCTTAGCCATGGCGTAGCCATTTGCATGGGTACCGAATGTTCCTTCGTGCGCTTCAGTCATTATGAGACTTGCTTCTTTTTCATCGAAACATCAAAGCAAAACCATGTCGTGGTTTCTCTTGTAAAGGGTGACATTGCTCATGAAGAATATAGCCGATAATCTTCGTATGGCTCTTTTGTCGATTCTGGATGCGTCTGCTAGATATTCCTGATTTTGAAGAAAGTTCTTGATGTCGTGGAACCAAGGTTTCTCGTCAGATTCTTCATCTATTGTCATAACATATGCGGGCACTGTCCTTTTCTCAATGCGAATCAGAGGCGCCTCGTTAACAAACTGGACCTTCCACATTGATGCCATCATGGCTAATGCATCAGCGATGTGATTTTCTACTCTTGGTACATGCTTGAAGGTAATCTCGTCAAAATATTCGGCCATCTCTAGGATATGAGCTTTGTAAGGGATCAACTTTTCATCTCTAGTCTCTCATTCTTCTTTGAGTTGATAGATCACCAAAGCAGAATCACTGATTACTTCCAAGATTTTAATGCGAAGATCAATGGCAGCTTCCAATCCTAAGATGCAGGCTTCGTACTCGGTTATGTTATTAGTACACGAGAAACAAAGTCGGGCTGTGACAGCAGTATACCCTCCGGTTGGATTTTTCAAAACAGCCCCAATACCATGTCTGTTTTTGTTTGACGCTCCATCGAACATCATTTCCCACCGGGATCCAGGCTCAGGACCTTCTTCAGGACCAGGTTCTGGTTTCATGCGCTGAATGTACATCACATCTTCATCAGGGAACTTAAACTTGAGTGGTTGATAATCTTCCATGGGATGCTCTGCAAGGTGTTCTGACAAGATACTTCCTTTGATAGACTTTTGAGGGACATATTGAATATCATACTCTGATAAGAGCATATGCCATCTGGCCAATCTTCTAGTTTGAGTTGGCTTTTCAAAGATGTACTTGATAGGGTCCATTTTAGAAATTGGCATTGTGGTGTGGCAGATCATATACTGTCTTAGGCGCTTGGCGGCCCATGCTAAAGCGCAACAAGCTTTCTCTAGGGGAGAGTAGCGACTCTCGCAATTGGTGAACTTCTTGCTCAGATAGTAAATTGCGTGCTCTTTCTTGCCTGACTCATCAGTTTGGCCCAATACACAACTCATTGAATCTTCTAATATTGTCATGTACATGAACAATGGTCTTCCAGGCACCGGAGGGATCAATACCGGAGGTTCTTGTAAATACTGCTTGATTTTCTCAAATGCTGACTGACAGTTTTCATTCCACACCACCGTCTGATCTTTTCGTAACAACTTGAAAATCGGTGTGCAAGTAGGAGTTAGATTGGAGATGAACCTGGAGATGTAATTCAAACGTCCAAGGAAACCTCTGACCTGTTTCTCTGTTTTAGGAGCAGGCATCTCTTGGATTGCTCTGACCTTGTCAGGATCCACTTCAATTCCGTGTTGACTAACGATGAAGCCGAGTAATTTGCCTGAGCGAACCCCAAAGGTGCATTTTGTTGGGTTTAGCTTTAGTTGGTACTTTTGGAGTCTCTCAAATAGCTTTAACAGATGATCCAAATGGTCTTCTTCGCTTCGAGACTTTGCGATCATGTCATCCACATATACTTCAATCTCTTTGTGCATCATATCATGGAAGAGTGTGACCATGGCCCTCTGATATGTTGCCCCTGCATTTTTCAAGCCGAAAGGCATGACCTTATAACAATTAGTGCCACAGGGTGTGATGAAGGTCGTCCTCTCCATGTCGATCGGGTCCATCTTTATCTGATTATAGCCAAAAAATCCGTCCATGAATGAGAACACTGCGAAACTAGTTGTGTTATCCACCAAAGTGTCGATATGTGGAAGAGGGAAATCGTCCTTCGGACTAGCTTTGTTTAGATTCCTATAGTCGACGCACATTCTGAGTTTGCCATCCTTCTTTGGGACTGGCACGATATTTGCCACCCACTCCGGATATTTGGATACTTCTAAAAATCCTGCATCAATCTGTTTCTTAACTTCATCTCGGATCTTAAGAGCCATGTCTGGTCTTGATCTGCGGAGTTTTTGCTTGACCGGAGGACACTCTGGATTCAAGGGGAGCTTGTGCATAACAATGTCGGTGTCCAACCCTGGCATATCTTGATAAGACCAAGCGAATATGTCAACATAGTCTTTAAGGAGTGATGTTAGCCTGCTTTTGACTTCTGGCCCCAACGATACCCCAATCTTGACTTCTCTTTTCTCTTCTTCGGACCCCAAGTTGATGACCTCAATCTGCTCTTTGTAGGGTTGGAGATAAGCATCTTCATATTCAGTCATCCTCTTCAATTCTTCTGGGACTTCTAATTCTTCATCATTCTCTTCTTCGGCTTGGAAGACAGATGAACCACTATTAGAAGGAACTGAAGGATCACGGGATTCTTTGGGTAATGGAAGTGTTCTGCATGTTTTATTTTTGGGAATGATTAGACACACACACACACACAGACATGCAGATGAAGGGTTGCTTTTACATTTTCAAAAGAAAGTTGCCATTTTTCCTTTTAACAAAAAGAGTGAAGATGATAAGCAGGAAATACACAAGAGTTTTAACAAAAACACTTTTCATTCATAGATTTTTCCAATTTGCAAAGTGGCCCATACAAAATGATTCACAGGCCTTGGGCAAGACTAGGAATTTTTAAAGAAAACATAAAACTAACAAGACAAATGAATTACTCTAAAGGTAAAAAGACAGGAATTTCCACAGCCTCCCAATTGTGTAGAGCTGCTCCTCCTCGAATTATCAAACGATCAAGATCACAATCCTCCTCTTCAGTAATGATAGCGTTTATTTGCAATCCGCCACTGGTAAAGATCTCTTTCAATGACTTCTTCCTCATGACGCTCTCTTCTGGCTCATTTCCTAGAGTTGGTTTGTAACCCAACCCTTGCCTATCATTCTTTGCCTGAGCATTGACTTGGATAACTTCTCCCCATCCTAATGGGATTCCAGCTTTCAACGCAGCTTTGACACTCTGAACAGAAGTGAAGGATGGACCACGAGTTATATCAGACTCGTCTACCAGAACAGCATGGGCTATCTCTAGCGCTTGGAAAGCTGTTTTGAGTGAATCCTCATCCGCTTCGATGTATCAGAAAGAGGATAGGTTGCTCACCATCAGATCTTCTTCTCCGTGAATGATGACCAACTGATCATCAACAACAAATTTCATCTTTTGATGGAGGGTAGAGGTTACAGCGCCCGCTGCATGTATCCATGACCTATCTAGTAGACAACTATAGACTGGATTGATGTCCATTACTTGAAAGGTGATTTCAAAGACTTGTGAGCCTATCATGATAGGAAGGTCAACTTCTCCTATTACAGCCTTGTCGCTTGCGCGAAAATAAGGTGCCGGCACAACAGAAGAGTCACCACCTTTCGTTATTTATCCCTCAGAGCGGGAAAGGAAACGATCAGAAAAACCTGACGAAAAAGGGTAAGACAAGGTCATCGCAACCGTTGTCTGGATTCGGGAGTCGGTTACGCAAGGGGAAGGTATTAGCACCCCTCACGTCCGTCGTACTCGACGGGATCCTCGCTTGTTGTGTTTACTTGGACGGGTTGGTTTTATTCTATCTACCTATCAAGGCTGGCTGAAAAAGAAAAGAAAAATGATTCGGCAAAGCGTCGCACTTTATGCCTACGTATTCTCATCAGAGAATGAGAAATTAGAGTCAACGTAGTTCGGCCTACGAAGGGTTATGAGGGAAGGTAGCTCTCCAAGACATCGCCATCTTGTGCCTACGTACTCTCAACAGGTATGAGAGATCAGAGCTCACGTAGTTCGGGAAACTACGGTTTATTTCCTGTCTTTTACGAAAGAAGTGTTTTTTATTGTGTTTGCGATTTCAACCGCACTAGAGACTATGACCTGAGAGTGAATGCGTCGCATGTCACCCAAAGGGTACCATACTAATCATCCAGACTGTGGAAAAGAAACTCTCCCACAATCGTTTCTCAGATAGCTTAAGGCTCATAACGTACGAAAGAAATCATTCATGATTACTGTATCTTAAACTGTTTTGAGATGAGAAGAGAACAAGCCCAACTAGGAGGGAGACTATCAAGTCCTACTATTGTCATGCCATGGATTCATCCTATGGTTGAGGTTTGAACAGGGAACTCCTAGAAGTTGTCATGCATAGGTTTCAACCTAAAGTTCTATCGTCAAATCCTTATCAAAGGAAATGAGAGTCCTAAGGGATCATGTCAATGATACACCAAAACAGACAAAGCATCAGCTTAACAGTAAAATGCATGCAATGCAAGTGAGGGAGGAAATGTGTGTGGGGCTTCAGCCTCCACAAGCTCATCTCAACCTCAAGCCAGAATGAAATAACAGTAATCATACTGAAATATAAACAACATGCTATCAAGCAATAAATAGTAAACTGCAATCATACAGAAAAAAATGAAATAAAACGCCATCAGGCAAACAAACCACATGGGCAAGGGAGCTGGGCTCTACCGAATACCCGCAAGCAAAGCCACACAGTAACAATACAAGCAGAGGGTGCAACTCAACCTCTAGCGCAATCATGCTCTTAGATTCTACCTATTCTAGATATGACCTTATTCTAATGCATCAAACAAGTCAAGCAAAACACAGCAATACAGAAAAGAAAAGAAAGCAGATCAACTCCTCTCTCAACTCCAAGTTTCAGCTCTTCCAACAGCGACTCAGTCTTCAGACTTCAATCACTTGACAAATATCAATTGCTTTTCCCAGGTTTCAACCCTACAACATAAGTTTCAACTTATCTTCTCCCTTTAAGCTTCAGCTTCTTGATCAGCTCCACCTTCAGGCTTCACCTAATCTTCAGAGGTCTTCAACTGTCAACTTGCTCTTGTTGCTCTTCAAGCTTCAGCTGGAATGGCAATGCTCAAGGATTCATCCTTTTCAATACTCTTCAATGAAGTCTTCATCTTCAAGCTCAGGCTCAACATCTCTCAAGACAATCAAACCAGAGAAAAATCACTTACTGGATAAGCTGGGGATATTGAACTGCTCACTGACCACCAAAGGTGACCTATAAGGGTTCAACATCAAAGGAATGGTTCCCTCAAAAGTTCTACTTCCTAGGTACATCACTTATCCCTCCAAAGTAGAGAGGTGTATACCATGGAAGGACTTTGAATCATAGGGAGGAATGGAGGTGAATGATACCATCCATGTTTAAGAAAGAAGTTATCTAAGTCTAAACTCTTCCTAATCCCTAACCCTAAAACAAAACAAAAAGAAAAAGATCAAGCTCTCAAGCTCCTCAATGCATCTTCAAGTCTTCTACTATGCTCCTTAGAACAAGATCAAGCTCTCCAAGCTCACAAAGCAAAGCAACTAAAGCAAACATGCCCTAAAGGCAACACAAACAATCAACCAATACAAAAATCAACTAAAAATAGCATACTACTATATTAAATCCTAATATAATTTCTAAGGGATCCTACATACCTACCCTTAATGCCCTATATGTCCCATAGTCTAATTTGTCCTAAAAACCCAAAATCTAAAGTTATCATGGACCTATGTTGAAGTTTAACCTAATTCTACACAACCTAGAATTATCTAATCAAAACTATCCTAAAAATCATCACAAAAATATGGAATTAATCCAGGGGGAACCTAAAACATATATCTAATCATCCTAAAAAGATTGAATTAAAAATACTAAGGCAGCTACCTAAACTAAAATCTACAAATTCATATATCAACTTAAAAGAATTAAAAAGCTTTTAAAATAGAAAATATGCAAAAAATACTAAAATGCATGATATGAAAAATGTTTTTATTTTATATTTTTCTAGACAAAAATATGAAAAGGGAGAAAAAACTCCCATGGAAAAATCTTTAATTTCCAATTTATTATGATTTTCTAAAGTTTGGAATAAAATGGAGAGAAATTAAAATGAAAAATATGAACATGGGTGCAGATAGTAACAAAATACAATGCAATGCACGCTTGGGCCCAGACATGGGGGGTCTGAAAAGTAAAGCGCCTAAGCCCACTATCCAAATCAGAAAACAATAAAATGAAAAGAAAAATAACAAAACAGCAGTGCGAATAGGAATGAAAATCAGTTAGAATTGCAATTGGGCCTCACATGGGGGTGGGTATAGCATTGATCCACTTAAGCCCAGACTTTGGTTTAATGAAACGCAGCGTTGCACTGCTTTCAGGGTTTCCCTCCAACGCGAGATTAAACGGGGACCGTCAGATCCAGCCAAAGTCAAAAGTCAGCTTGCTCATCCAACGGTTGAAACGCCATCCCTAACCTTGGGTTAGGGTTTTCTGAAACTTCCATTAAACTCAGCTTCCATGCACCAAACTTACATCAACTCGTATGCACTCATTTCTTGACCAAATTCCAAAATGTAAAACACAATCTTGCTTAGAATTTCACCCTGATCACACCTATGGTCTTGGTTTCCATTGAAATGACCTCTATACTCAAACCCGAAGGTGTAACCAAGCTAATCTCAAAATATGATCCATGCTCAACTTCAACCAAACTCAAATTTCTGTACATCAAAATGCTTATCACGTTACCCTAATTAAAATCATCTATCAATCTTACATCGTAACTCATTATACCACTAGTTCTTACTCCATCAAGAAATGGCATCCATGGCTGAAACTTCACCAATCACTCCTAAACTCATTAGACATGATCACCTAATTGTCTCTAACAGTTCTAAACTAATAACTTAACCTAACCATGCCTAGATTATGAGGTGGAAGAGATTTTGCAAACCTGGCTTCTTGATATGGTAGATGATGAAACCCTTGCTTTCAAGGCATGAAACTCTTCAAGAATGGTCCTTGGATGATGAAAACCCTACTGTTTGCAAAAGATTTGAGGAAGAGAGCTTGTACTTCAAGATCCAATGACAATTGCTTCTTTGCAAATCCAATGTGAACACCTTCAATTCTCCATCAATGGAGCTTCAACTCAGTATGAACACACTCAGCAAGATCTATGGAGAAGGTTTGTGAAGAAAAAATGGAGGGAAATGAAGAAGAATGCAGAGATTGAATGTGACTTGCAATGGAAGCTTTTGGATTTCACTCTCTTCTCTACACCAATTAACACCAACCTTGCATCTGAGCAAGTTGCACTTGATATATAGAGAGGTTTAGAATCATCTAGAACCCCCTAGAACAATCCAATGAGAAGATGAAGTTTTCATGTCATGGTATTTTGAATTCTCATTTCTCACCATAAGCTATCTCATGCCATAGCCCTTGTACCTTACCATTTTGACTTGATTTTATCCCCACATGAGATTTTGGGTTAGTTACAATGCATATCTTCCTTGTTTATTGAGTTTTTCCTTGTTTTGGTTTGGTACCTTCATGTGCAAGCAATCCAATTCCAAAGCAGCCCTATGATGCAAGCCTCAAATCAAAATTGTGGCTGAACCATTGTTCTTAGAATGTCATTTGGAGTCAAAATGACCTATTACGTGACATGGTTTGGACTTATAACTTGGGATTTCCATTTTTCAAATTCACTTGAATTAACTTATGCCTCATTTTTAGGCCATTTTTATCACTTTTTGATATGAGCCTTTTAAACATCTCATGACCTCCCTAATAGCCTTAAAACATCATTCTAAGCAAGTTTGATGTTGAATATTTTTCCATTTGAAGCTTGGAAGTAGGAGATATGGCCTTATGCTTGAAATGACCTATAACCTCCAAATGACCAAAATGCCCTTGGCTTGTCAAAGCCATAAGTTGAGTTCTACAAATCCTATCAAGGACTTCTAGTACTCTATAGAAAGCTAAGAAGATGCTCTTCAACATTCATGTTGACCAAGAGTTCATAGGAACCATCATACTAGGGCAAATGTTGTCTGCAAGTTGGGTGACTTTCAAGGACCCAGATTCACATACCTCAGATGACCTGTAATTTGTCAAAACCATAACTTGAGCTATGCAAATCCTATCAAGGACTTCTACTACTAAAATAAAGCTAAGAACAATCTCTACAACATTCATGTTGTGGGGAAGATGAGATGACAATCACATCTTGAGCTAAACTGCCTTGAAGATAGGGATCAAACAAGGGGATTTTACACTGTCAATCCTTAGAAACCCTAGCTTAAAACTTCTCAAACTCCTCAATCATGATGAGTTGGTCTAGGAATCATCCTTATAGTATCTCAATACATCATTCCATGATCACATGGATCTTGGATTAGGTCTCAACCCTCTCCAAATCTTCAGTTGACCTAGGGTTGACCCAGTCAAACCCTAATTCTACCATTCATGGCTGAATCTTCTGAATTCTTGTATAATGACCTCTCTAGGCTTCATGATGGCTTTCAAGACATCTCACAAGCTTTCTCAAAGCTTCAAGTCTATCCTCACAGTCTCAGAATCATCTGAGGAGCGCCCACAACTCTCAAGTCATGAGGCACACAACCTTGGTTTCAACCAATTCCTCTGAGGATCTCTTGAGTTCTCTGACAAAGGTATCAACCTTTGGACATTGCAATAACTTCTTGGCTAGCTTCATAGCCTCATACAACTCTTGATGGATAAATAAATGTTGGTCAAATTTTGGGGTGCAACAGCTGCCCCTATTCAAACGGCTTGAACCTGACTGGGTGAGGAGCGAACGACTCTCAGCTAATCAAGGTGCGAGACAGTTGAATACCGATAAACCCAGAAATTTGCCAACTGCACGAGTACACGGTACTCTGAGGGGACAAATCTTCGAACACTGGAATAGTAGCTGCACGACAACTAGCTGGAGAAATACTGGTCTGACATCACCGTCAGTTATCCACATTAAATTCCTCTGACATTGTCATTAGACAACCAAAACACCCAACATCGCCGCTGGAAAACTAGAGAATCACCCAACATCGCCGCTGGAAACAAACAAAATACCCAACATCGCCGCTGGAGAGCTAAAGAATCTGACATCGCCGCCAGGAACAAACAAATATCCAACATCGCCGCTGGAGAACTGAACCACCTGACATCGCCGCCAGAAACAAACAAATATCCTGAGAAACACCCAACATCGCCGCTGAAACACTAAATCAACTGACATCGCCGCCAGACACAAACATCCAACATCGCCGCTGGAGAACAACAAGGAATCTGACATCACCGTCAGAAGCAAACATCCAACATCGCCGCTGGAGAACAACAAAGAATCTGAGAACCACCCAACATCGCCGCTGGAAAACTAAACTATCTGACATTGCCGTCAGAACAAACAAAACACCCAACATCGCCGCTGGAGAAATAGAGAATCTGACATCGCCGTCGGACAACCAAAATACCCAACATCGCCGCTGGATAAACTGAATCATCTGACATCGTCGCCAGAACCAAACAAAATACCCAACATCGCCGCTGGAAAAACTGAATCACCTGACATCGAACATCGCCGCTGGGGAACTAAAGAGTCTGACATCGCCGTCGGACAACCAAAATACCCAACATCGCCGCTGGAGGCAAACATCCAACATCGCCGCTGGAGAACTAAATCAACTTGACATAATCTGACCTCGCCGTCAGAAACAAACCATCCAACATCGCCGCTGGAGAATCGAAATACCTGACCTCGCTGTCAAAAGACGAACATCCAACATCACCGCTGGAAACAAACATAACCTGACATCTCCGTCAAGTACATAAACATCCATTGGGGAATTGGTCACACGGTAACCGATGATACGTAGTCAATCATGCCATCAGGCATCCAAAGAAATTGCCGGGCATCAGCCAGACTTCAACCATTAGGTTGATCATGCCATCAGGCATTCAAAGGAATTGTCGGGCATCATCCGGACTTCAACCATCAGGTTGATCATGCCATCAGGCATTCCGCATTACTGAGATAACTGCTTCCATAACACGGTCAGACTTCAATCATGGAGTCTTCAAAGGAGATTTCAACTTCGCCGTTGGAAAACCTGCTGGGGATGACGCTTCGCCGCTGGGGAATCTGGAGAACTATCAAGTAACTCCGCTCCGGGGGTCCAGAAATCATTCTGGAGGAATCAACTCTGCTGAGGACTTCAAGAATCATCTTGAACAAATAACTCCGTCGGGGACCTTCAAGAATCATCTTGAACCGATAACCATTCTGGAGCTTTCAGGAATCATTCTGAGCGAACACTCTGTTGGGGATTCCGGGAATCATCCTAGGCAACTCTTGCTGGGTACAAACCAATCATGGCTTGAGCAGCTTCCAAGGATTCGGCTCTCTTGGGACTTCAGGAATCATCCTGGGTAACCTTCACTGGGGGCTCTACTGGGGTCTTAAGAATCATCTTAAGTAGACGGCCCTGCTGAGGAATTCGAGAATCATCTCGAACTGAAGACTTTGCTGGGGACCTCAAGAATCATCTTGAGCAAGCGACTTCGTTGGGGAAAATGTCAGGAATCATCCTGAGCAACTGATCCTTCGGCGGAACACCTGTAAAACAAGAACGGTAGCAACCTAGATCATGTTTATTATGCATATGCTTCGGCAATGGCGCAATGCTCCACACGGTGGAAATGCTATGCGTTTATGATACATGCTATGTAATCATGCACAATGATGCGATCCCGTCAGCAAAATAAATGCCGAGGGGGAAATCCTCCTGTCAAGGAGAAAGAACTGCTCAGATAGAGGAATCATCCTGCTGAGGAGAACATGGTCACGCCAATATCAATTGGACTCCGCAGGGGACGCAACTTCAGTTGACTGCTGCGGGGGAAACAACTTCAGTTGATTACTGCAGGGGGACGAAGCTCTACGAGAACCAGGACCTGCTGAGGAAAAACGATGTCAATCGCGAGAATAAACTGCGTGGCCTTCTCGGCTACTCTCTGGGGATAAGACTTTGTGGGGAAACAACTTCAGCTGCTCAACACTCCACTAGGGAAAACCAATCATAGTCTGATCAACTTCCAAGGATTCGACTCTCTTGGGGTATCTGCAAACTCGGCTGAGGAAGGAGAAATCATTCTGCTTCGCTAGAGAGTACAACTCTGGGGGGAAATACAGCATCAGCTGTTCAACGCTCTGCTGGGGAAAACCACTCATGGTCCCAACCGCTTCATTGGAGAGTACAACTCTGTGGTAATCTCAATTCCGATAGGGAAGAAGGAATCATCCGACTTCGGGGGAGAGTACAACTCTGCGGGGAAGCAGCATCAGCTGTTCCAACAGGCTACTGGGGAAGAGGGAATCATCCGACTTCGGGAGAGAGTACGACTCTGGTGGGGAATCTCAATTCCGCTGGAGACTTCAGTCTGGCACCATCAGTTGCTGCATACTTCGGCGTACAAATAGTTTCCTACGAAACCTGCACTTGTAACCCGGTGCGGGGGAATAGAAATCATGGTTCGGCGCTTGACTCAGCTGAGGAGGTGACGTTCCTTCAGGACGCATCTGCTTAGGGAAGTGAATCATCTCTGCCTAGGGAGACATATCAATGCTCGCGATCTTGCGTTCATACTCTGCGGGGAGAGGCCACTGAACTCTGCTGGAGAAGAAGGAATCATCCTGCTTCAGGGATGCGCACGGTGCACTGTCTGGAATATGCTACACCTGTAACAACACAAACAAACAGACAAGATACCCTTCTCAAAGGGGCCTATAAAGGTCATGATCTCGTGACAAGGTTCAAGTAGTTAATTGTTTCAACAATCAGTGGCCTAGGCCAGTAAGTTTATGTATGCGCATTTTATCAAAAACATCGGTGTTCTTTTTCGCAAACAAAACAAATAAATGCTAAACAGGAAAACAGAATTGCTGAATAATATGCATTTTATTGATAACGAACCTCTGAATGGGTAAAAATGTTTTACAACAGATGCAAGCTCCTGGAATGAGGAAGTCGCGCAAAAATAAAACATAAATATACATCAGTATATACAAATGTCGGCAACGAGGCGTAGACGAACACCATGAGTTGATCCCTCTAAGACCCACTCGACTTCGATACTTCTCCGACGCTTCAGCTTCGGAAGAGATTGATTCAGATGAACGACCCTCAGGTCCTCCAAACCACTAAACAATGAAAGTCCACACGCGGAACGTAGTCATTTGCTTTTTCAAATCCCTAACTTTTGCATGAACCGCCCTTTACGGGTTTTCAGTTCACCGGGATACCCTTTTTTGCCGAAGCCGCCCAGTGTAGGTTTTCGACTTCGCGGGTGTACATTTTTTCAATATATCCCTAATTTTTTCCCGAACCTTTTATTCTGTTTTTGGTTGGCCGGGATGCCCCTTTTTTGCCTGGACTCTCCTTTTTTGTCCAGCGGGTCGCTTTTAAGCAAAGTATTTTTTAACTGTGTCCGCGTTCACCGGGGATGCAAAATCTTCACCATCCATCGTGGATAACAACAAAGCTCCTCCCGAGAAGACCTTGCTGACGACGTACGGACCTTCGTAATTCGGAGTCCACTTGCCCCGGTGATCGGAGTGTGGAGGAAGAATCTTCTTCAGGACGAGATCACCCGTCTGAAAGCTTCTAGGACGCACCTTCTTATCATAAGCTTTCTTCATTCGGCTTTGGTACAGACGACCAAATGCAATCGATGCTAACCTCTTCTCGTCCATCAGGCTGAGTTGGTTCAGTCGATTCGCAATCCATTCTGCCTCGTCGAGTTTCACATCAACCAAAACTCGCAAAGAAGGAATCTCCACTTCTAACGGTAGGACAACTTCCATACCGTACACTGAGGAGAAAGGAGTTGCCCCGGTCGACGTACGGACCGTCGTACGATAACCGTGCAATGCAAATGGCAGCATCTCGTGCCAATCTTTGTATGTCACAACCATCTTCTGAACAATCTTCTTTATATTCTTATTGGCGGCTTCGACGACGCCATTCATCTTCGGCCGGTAAGGAGATGAGTTGTGGTGTTCAATCTTGAAACTCTGGCACAGCTCCTTCATCATCTTGTTATTCAAATTCGAACCATTATCAGTAATGATCCGCTCGGGAATTCCGTAACGACAGATGATGTCCCTCTTTATGAATTTAGCCACTACCTGCTTGGTCACATTAGCATACGAGGCTGCCTCCACCCACTTGGTGAAGTAGTCGATAGCTACCAGAATGAAGCGATGACCGTTAGATGCAGTGGGCTCGATCTTGCCTATCATGTCGATGCCCCACATGGAGAACGACCACGGGGGGGACATGACATTCAATGGGCACGGCGGCACATGAACTTTATCAGCATAAATCTGGCATTTATGACATCTCTTCGCGAATCTGAAGCAATCCGACTCCATCGTCAGCCAGTAGTAT
This sequence comes from Lathyrus sativus, assembly GCA_963859935.3. NCBI lineage: Eukaryota > Viridiplantae > Streptophyta > Magnoliopsida > Fabales > Fabaceae > Lathyrus > Lathyrus sativus. Next base: position 379,960,169 of record OZ012737.1, on the reverse strand, counting down.
CCTGCTCTCAGGATCTTTCTCGTCATAGCATGCCCGCCGGCGTGCGTACCAAATGTGCCTTCATGGACTTCTTCCATGAGCATACTCGCCTCTTTCTCATCTACACATCTGAGTAGCACGAGATCGTGGTTTCTCTTATACAACACTCCATCAGGATTGAGATAAAAATTTCCAGACAGCCTCCTCAGAGTCTTCTTATCCTGGGTTGACGCACCCGCCGGATACTCCTTAGTCACAAGGAAAGTCTGGATATCGTGGAACCATGGCTTGCCGTCGGCGGCATCCTCGATTGCAAAGACAAATGCCGGTCTATCAAGACGCGAAAGCACAATTCTTGGAGCCTCATTCCAAAAATTGACTTTATACATTGAAGCCAACATGGCTAAGGCATCAGCCATCTGATTTTCAGCCCTGGGTACATGATGGAGTTCCACTCGATCGAAGAATGGAAGCAGCCTTCTGGCATAATTCATGTACGGCACCAAATTGGATTGGCGATTCTCCCACTCTCCTTTAATTTGGTTGATCACAAGCGCTGAGTCACCATATACGTCTAGGTTCTTGATTCTCAAATCAATTGCCTCTTCTATACCCATGATGCATGCTTCGTACTCTGCCTCATTGTTGGTGACTGGAAACGTCAGTCTCGCAGTAAACGGGATATGGGATCCGTGGGGAGTCGTGATGATAGCCCCGATACCACTTCCATAGGAATTAACCGCCCCATCGAATATCAGCTTCCACTGGGATTTCCTATCTGGTCCCTCGTCGGGCAACGGCTCATCGCAATCCTTCGCTTTGAGAAACATAATATCCTCGTCAGGGAATTCAAACTTCATCGGCTGGTAGTCCTCGATCGGCTGTTCGGCAAGGTAATCAGACAATACGCTTCCCTTGATGGCCTTCTGGGAGACGTACTGAATATCATATTCTGTTAACACCATTTGCCATCTGGCAATCCTGCCCGAAAGAGCCTGCTTCTCGAAGACGTACTTGATCGGATCCATCTTCGAAATTAGCATAGTGGTGTGATTGAGCATGTACTGTCGTAGACGTTTGGCAGCCTAAGCTAGTGCACAACACGTCTTCTCCAGCATCGAGTATCGAGATTCACACTCAGTGAACTTTTTACTCAAGTAGTAAATGGCATGCTCCTTTCTGCCCGTCTCGTCGTGCTGACCGAGAACACACCCCATACTATTCTCCAGAACTGTCAGGTACATGATTAAAGGCCGTCCAGCCACTGGGGGTATCAAGATTGGAGGTTCTTGAAGATACTGCTTTATCTTGTCGAATGCCTTCTGACAATCCTCATTCCAAGTAATCGCCTGATCTTTCTTTAAAAGCTTGAACATCGGTTCACAGGTGGCCGTGAGCTGAGAGATAAACCTTGCAATGTAGTTTATTCTGCCCAAGAAACCACGAACTTCTCTTTCTGTTTTCGGCGCTGGCATTTCTTGAATGGCTTTTATTTTTGCAGGATCAACCTCGATGCCTCGTTCACTAACGATAAACCCCAGCAACTTTCCGGACCGCACTCCGAAAGTGCATTTGTTAGGATTCAACCTCAACCTGAATTTCCTAAGCCTCTCAAAAAGCTTCAATAAGTTGACCAGATGCTCTTCCTCCGTTTGGGACTTTGCAATCATGTCATCAACATAGACCTCGATCTCATGATGAATCATATCATGAAACAAAGTTACCATTGCTCGTTGGTAAGTGGCCCCTGCGTTCTTCAGACCGAAGGGCATTACCTTATAGCAAAACGTTCCCCAGGGGGTGATAAACGTTGTTTTCTCCATGTCCTCCGGCGCCATCTTGATCTGATTGTAACCGGAGAAGCCATCCATGAACGAAAACACGGAGAACTGGGTTGTGTTGTCGACCAACACATCGATATGAGGCAACGGGAAATCGTCTTTAGGGTTCGCCCTGTTCAAATCCCGATAATCGACGCACATGCGTACCTTTCCGTCCTTCTTCGGTACAGGCACTATGTTGGCGACCCATGGAGGGTAAGTGGTGACCGCTAAGAAGCCAACATCGAACTGTTTCTGCACTTCTTCTTTGATCTTAACGGCCATATCTGGTCTCGTCCTCATAAGCTTCTGCTTAACGGGAGGGAAATCTTCTCGTAGCGGCAAGTGGTGGACCACGATGTCCGTGTCAAGTTCGGGCATATCTTCGTATGACCAAGCAAAGACGTCACTATACTCTCGAAGCATCTCGACCAATCTATGCTTGACATCATTCTGCAGCGCAGCCCCTATCCTGACGTTTCTGACGAGCTCTTCAGAACCCAGATTTACGATCTCAATCTCCTCCTCGTGAGGCAGAATAACCTTTTCCTCTTGTTTCAACAAGCGGGCCAACTCTTCAGGAAGGTCTTTGTCTTCATCAATCTCTTCCTCGGCTTGATAGATCGGGCAATCAAAGTCGAAGTGAGCCGTAGAAGGTCCAGAGTCGATGTCATCTGTTATGTGGATCCTGCAATAACAAGGGTTAAGTTTAAAACAAGAATATGCAGGTTAGCACAAACCCCATTGCCATTTTACTGTTTTTCAAAACAAATAAAAACAGGAATAACAGAGAACACAATATTTGAATACGAAGAAAACGCCTTTGATTTATTAACAAAATGCATGTACATAATCCAACAAGGCCCTGACAATAAAACCGCTATGCCCCGGGTAGGACATAGGGTTGTACAATGATTGTAAAAAGTAAATCATTACTCTTCACTTGTCAGCTGGATGATATCCTTGATGGTCCAATTTTTGAGGCGCTCGCCTGGCTTGCTTGGCTGAATCCAAGAGTCGAGATCACAATCGCTATCCCCACTGTCTTCAGACACCGCATTGATGCTTTCGAAGATTACTCCGCCACTGGTAAATAGGATCGGCCCCTTACCCCGTGACGCGCTGCTAGACGAAGAAGAAGAAGCTTCAGCTTCAGGAGAATACCCCAATCCAAACTTATCCTGCTTGTTTGGTATCTCCAAAATATGCCCCCAGCCTGGGGTGGATCCATCTTGGACAACGGCCCGAGCTTCTTTGAACGAGGAGAGATTCATCTCTGGCTTCTCTGTGACGACAGGAGCTACCTCTTTCACTTTGACGGCTTCAAATGCTTGGCAGAGAGTTTCATGGATTTTGCCATCCATTTCAACATACTTAAAGGATGACAAATGGCTCACCATTATGTCTTCCTCACCGCACACGGTTACTATGCTTCCCCCGGCTGCATACTTGAGCTTTTGGTGCAACGTGGAGGTCACGACACCAGCAGCATGGATCCACGGCCGGCCCAAGAGGCAACTGTAGGCAGGCATGATGTCCATGATATAAAAGACCGTGTCGAACGTTTCTGGACCGACTTGGATCGGCAGGGTCAACTCTCCGAAAACGTGACACTTAGTTCCGTCAAACACTTTCACCACCAGATCACTGGGGGTGCAAAGCAATCCACGAGTGTCCAACTTCATTAATGCCTTCTTTGGAAGCACATTAAGCGACGAACCCGTGTCCACTAGGACGTGCGACATGATTGTGCCTCTGCACTCTATCGAGATGTGCAAGGCGCTGTTGTGATCTCTCCCTTTAGGAGTCAGCTCTAAATCTGTGAACCCTAGCCCGTTGCCAGCGTTAACGTGGGCTACCACCTATTCTAGCTGATTCACCGATATCTCTTGCGGTACGTAGGCAGCGTTCAATACCTTCAGTAGCGCGTTGCGGTGTGCTTCAGAACACAGCAACAAGTTGAGAATAGAAATCTTTGAAGGCGTCTGATGAAGATGGTCTACAATCTTGTAGTCGCTCTTTTTGATCAACCGCATAAACTCCTCAGCATCTTTGACAAGCAAATATTTCTCTGCCCCACACGGGACCTCTTCGACGACCTTGCTTTTACCCTTATCAGCAGCATCAGCTCTGACCACTTTATCTGCCACGACTTCCGGCGGTGCAAAAACTCTTCCGCTACGGGTAATACCACTTATTCCTGCGAGATTCTCCACAGTCGACCCATACGGCTCCAGCTCTAACCTCTGACCGTTGCAATAGACTTCAGCTCCATAATGCCACGGAACGGCATTAGTGCTCTCGAATGGGATCGACCCAGCTTTGGTAATAGTGATTGTAGGCGGTCGGGGCGCATAAATAGTAATTGGTTGGCGAGGGATGGTGATGGTGGCGACTTCATCGGTCTGCTTCAACACGACCTCTCCTGATACACTTTCAGCCCTCCGGCTGAACTGCAAAATAACCTCAGTCATCAGACTTTGGATTCCTTCCATCAGCTGCTCACATCTATCAGAATGTGTAGCACAGTCCATGCATAACTCTCCGCATCCTGGAAAGAACCCTTTCTTCAACAACTTAGCTTTGACGAAACTGAGCGGCGTCTTTAGGTCTTTGACGTCAGTCAACAGATCTGCGCTCTCTTCTTCGATAATGGCATTCACGCCGCCTCCCCTATGGTTCGGCATAGGGTTTTTCGTGACATTGGGCACATTATCGGAGAAGTTGATAATCTTGGCATCTACCAGGTCCTGCACCTTGTGCTTAAAGGCTTTGCAGTTCTCAATTGTGTGGCCTGGTGCCCCAGTATGGAAATCGCAAGTGGCATTTGCGTCGTACCTCGGTGGAGGTGCCCCTGTCAAGGGAGCCATCGTCCTCTTCTGAACCAACTGAAGCTTAAGTAAAGTCTGCAAGAGTTGCGCGTAAGACATGGGCGGTGCCTCGAAGTGACGGTTTGTCAAAGGTGCCCGATTCTGGTACTTTCTATATCCCTGCTGATTCGGTTGCTGCGGCTGCTGCTGCTGCTGCTGGGATATTTATACTGGCTATCTGTTGCTGAGGGCCCTTGCCCTTCCTCCGAGCGTTGGTCACAGCGCTTGCATCTCCTTCTCGTCATTTACCAGCATAAGGTTTCTTTCACCTCCTCCAGCTGAGGATGACTCACCTTGGATTTTCCCGATCTTGATACCATTCTCGACGTGCTCGCCCATGGTAATGAGAGCTGAGAACGTCCCAGACATACCGCTGCCTAACTTTTCATAGTAGACCCTTGGGAGGGTAGCCACAAACATCAGCACAAGCTCGCGCTCAACCATCGGCGGTTGAACCCGAGCAGCCAACTCACGCCACCGCTGGGCGTACTCCTTAAAGCCTTCATTATTCCTCTGTGAAAGGTTCTGGAGCTGAACTCGGTTTGGGGCCAAGTCGCTATTGTACTGATAGTGGTGGACAAACGCTTCAGCGAGATCCTTCCATGTGCGCACGCTAGTGGGCTCCAGGCCCATATACCACTCGAGGGATGGCCTAGAAAGACTATCTTGGAAGAAGTGCATCAGCAACTTCTCATCTTCGGAATAGGCAGACATCTTTCTATAGTACGATCGTAGGTGGACACGAGGGCAAGTGGTGCCCTTATATTTCTCAAAGTCAGGCACCCTGAACTTAGGAGGTACCTTGAAATCAGCAATTAACCCCAGCTTGGACATATCAACGCCCAAAGTATTCTGATTCTCAATATCTCTCATTTTATCTTCAAGTGCTTTGAACCTGAGCCGCGCTTCAGCATTCAGCTCTGCTTCCGCACCTCTTTGAGAAAACACACCATCCTGATGATCCTCAAGCCATGGTTTAGGCACCAACAGATTCCCGACGCCAGCATTGCCGTTAACCGACCCGATGTTGACATTAGCTCCCAGACTCCCATTACCGACGCCCGTCGTATTGAGTCCGATATTGGCCATCACATTGCCATTAGCACTGCCGTTGCCCCCGGCCACGGGGACACCTATTGCCTGAGTGCCAGTGCTGATAATAATAATAATAAGAATTCGAAGTCCAATCATGGAAACATCAATCTCATATATAAAGGAAAGCCTATCAAGGCAGTACATAGCATCAGCGAGTACAAGACAAATCAACAGCGTGACCTCAGCCAACAAGCCTGGTGATGGTCAGCATACAACAAAGATCAAAACAAAAGGAGTACAACTAGTCAAGTATGGCTACGTGCGCGATACTCTGCTAATAACTCCTTTGTCTCTGGATGATCTGGCAAAGTGAGCAACCCCTCGACGAGTAGTTCCTTCTGCACAATGGTATACTGAAGTCCCTAAACTGAACTTTCCCATGCTCCTTCGCTGAAGCAATCTTCTAATTTCCGCTTTTTGGACTCAAACGTCAGCTTGCGCTCCTTCAGGTTAGCGAGAGCTTTGTTGAGTTGGCCTTCGGCTGCGTATCTGCGGGCGGTTTCTTCATCAAACCTCTGCTCACTGTCCTTCACCTCAGCTTCTAGCTTGGAGATCTGCAGCATCAGCTTATCTTCCCGCTCTTTCCTAGTGGCCAGGGAAGCCTTCTAGTGCTGGTCGAACTTGGATATCCTCCGATATGCCTCGTCCAAATGCTGCTTCTTCGTAGCTAGTATGTCGTTAACAGCCCTGAAGTCTTGACCCATGCGTTCACGCTCGGCTATCTGCTTCGTCAGGTCTGTACCTAGCTGGTTTACCAACTCTGTTTGCTTTTTGAAAGAATGAACGACCTCGTTCCTTTCACTTCAAAGCTCAGCTAGCTCCTTCTCCAGTTCTGCGTTCGCCCGCTTCAATTCATCCCGCTCAGCTAATACCTAGTTATGCTGATGAATGGGCACAGTAGTAGGCTCTTCGATTGTTGGAGGACCTTCTGGCTTGGCATGAGGGAATGGCATCCCTATAGCATTGGCTCTGGCTCTGATCCAAGCTGTATACGGGGGGTAGGCTTGATTGTTGCATTTTCCTAGCAAAGGCTTTCCTCTCTTACTGATACTATTCCATGCACGCTGAAGCTTGGACAACAGATCCCCTTCTAGAGTACCTGTGAGGTACAGAGATTCCTGTACCTCTTCCTCCTTCGGCGGATTCCTCAAAGCATACACGAACTGTCGAACCAGCAACGACGGATTGTAGTTTATGCAACCCTTCCTACCTATCAGAGGCACATTAGGAAACCCACTGCAACTGAAGATCACCTCAGTACCCAACCTGTCCCTGTCAAACCAATCAATATCCTCTGCAGATAAACTCATCAGACGTTCAGGCCACTCAGCTGTGGCTGCAGACAAGACAAAAGGACCCCTCTTGGGCAGATGGCTATCAAGCCATTTATACAGCAAGGGTACGCAGCAAGAGACATTCTTCCCTCTCCGGTTCTCATTCTTGTAGTGGACTGAGTGATAGACATCTCCTATCAGGGTAGGGACTGGATTCCCTGAAGCAAAGATATGAAACACATCAAAGTCTACAAAATCGGGCATGTTGGGGAACAGGATAATGCCATATATGCATAGAGCGAGGATGGCATTGAACGCGTCCCAACATCCGTCCTTGGCACACTGCTGAGCCTTAACCACCAGAAACTGCAAGGAGAACCCAGGAACCTTGTTCCAACTAGTCAATACTAACTCGGAGGCGTCCAAATAAAGTGAAGGAGCTTAACCAGCCAGATCAGGCTCAGCATCCATGTGAACAAAAGGCACCTGCCTTTTGATAGGCACACCTAGCAAATCAGCATACTCTTCCAGCGTCGGCGCGAGAACGAAGTCCTGAAAAGTGAAACATCTCAGCGGAGGGTCGTAAAACTGCAGCAGAGCGTGCAACCCATTCAACTCGAACGTAGAGGGCTTACAAACCAAACTGAGCAACCTGCCATAAGATTTTCCGAATTCATCCTTCACAGAATCAACTGCTAGAGCTATCAAACCAGTCAACTTAGCCACATCAGGAGCAGGAAACTTTTACGCCACTGTCTTCCTCAGAGAGGCCATAACAATACAATAGGAGGCAAGAAATCCTGGATCGGGGAAACGGTACCTGCAACACAGACACACGTTAATGAAATGCAAATGAACATGCAAACTAATGTAAAATGCAGTCATGCAATAATATATCCAGGCCACTGGTGCTGTGGAGATTCTGTATCAACAAAACCACGACCACTGATGAGAAGAAAACCCCGGTGTAGGACCACAGATCTGATCTGCCAAGAACAACCATCTGATAGGACCATATATATAGGATCACAACTCTGCTCTGTTAAGAACAAATGTCTGATAATAAGGACCTCGGATGTATGATCAAGAAATATCTGCTGATGAAGTCTTCAGACCCCAAATCAAAAATCTGCTCTATCAAGAACAAACAGACAGCTGCTGATGAGATCTTCAGACCCCACTCAAAATCTGCTCTATCAAGAACAAACAACATCTGCTGATGAGATCTTCAGACCCCAAAATCTGCTCTATCAAGAACAAACCACTGATGACAATACTCTGATCAAACCTGCTCTATCAAGAACAGACATACACCTGATGATAAGATCCTCTGATCAAACCCTGCTCTGTCAAGAACAGACATACACCTGATGATAAGATCCTCTGATCAAAACCTGCTCTATCAAGAACACACAAATCTGCAACTGAGAAACCCTGGTACCAACACAACTGATTCACTGTCAAGAAAACCAGGTAGTCTGAAGGTCAAGGTTTCCTGCAATAAACCCAATCCCACTCACAGGTATGGACCTAAACTGACTCAAGGTACGGCATCCTATGCGTTCATCAGCGTCACAGACTTTCAAGAGGGGTGATACGATACCCAGAAGGCGTGGCATCACCAGCTCATGAAGCGGCCTCACTTAGCTGAATCACAAATGATCGGTCCCCAGAGTCGACAATCCACCAAATCAGCAACCGTCTCAACCCAAGGGGTTGAAAGTGAAGCCAACCGGATGAACCTCGTCTGAGCGTGGATTTCATGAGACACTAGTGCCTGTAAAGCAAGCACGTGCCCACTAATTTCCACTCTAAGTCTATGGTGCACTCAAGCCTGGGTCTGGCTTCTCACTCATCGGAACTCCCATCCCACAACAGCACAAATAATCATATTATACTGAAAATAAAATGCGGGAAATAAAGTGCGAGAAGTAAAATGCGATAAATAAATGCAACCCAGCAGGTAAACATACAAGCGTTAGGATTGACTCTCGTAGGGAACTGTTGAAGTCCCCAGCAGAGTCGCCAGCTGTCGCTTGCGCGAAAATAAGGTGCCGGCACAACAGAAGAGTCGCCACCTTTCGTTATTTATCCCTCAGAGCGGGAAAGGAAACGATCGGAAAAACCTGACGAAAAAGGGTAAGACAAGGTCATCGCAACCGTTGTCTGGATTCGGGAGTCGGTTACGCAAGGGGAAGGTATTAGCACCCCTCACGTCCGTCGTACTCGACGGGATCCTCGCTTGTTGTGTTTACTTGGACGGGTTGGTTTTATTCTATCTACCTATCAAGGCTGGCTGAAAAAGAAAAGAAAAATGACTCGGCAAAGCGTCGCACTTTATGCCTACGTATTCTCATCAGAGAATGAGAAATCAGAGTCAACGTAGTTCGGCCTACGAAGGGTTATGGGGGAAGGTAGCTCGCCAAGACATCGCCATCTTGTGCCTACGTACTCTCAACATGTATGAGAGATCAGAGCTCACGTAGTTCGGGAAACTACAGTTTATTTCCTGTCTTTTACGAAAGAAGTGTTTTTTATTGTGTTTGCAATTTCAACCGCACTAGAGACTATGACCTGAGAGTGAATGCGTCGCATGTCACCCAAAGGGTACCATACTAATCATCCAGACTGTGGAAAAGAAACTCTCCCACAATCCTTTCTCAGATAGCTTAAGGCTCGTAACGTACGAAAGAAATCATTCATGACTACTGTATCTTAAACTGTTTTGAGATGAGAAGAGAACAAGCCCAACTAGGAGGGAGACTATCAAGTCCTACTGTTGTCATGCCATGGATTCATCCTATGGTTGAGGTTTGAACAGGGAACTTCTAGAAGTTTTCATGCATAGGTTTCAACCTAAAGTTCTATCATCAAATCCTTATCAAAGGAAATGAGAGTCCTAAGGGATCATGTCAATGATACACCAAAACAGACAAAGCATCAGCTTAACAGTAAAATGCATGCAATGCAAGTGAGGGAGGAAATGTGTGTGGGGCTTCAGCCTCCACAAGCTCATCTCAACCTCAAGCCAGAATGAAATAACAGTAATCATACTGAAATATAAACAACATGCTATCAAGCAATAAACAGTAAACTGCAATCATACAGAAAAAAATGAAATAAAATGCCATCAGGCAAACAAACCACATGGGCAAGGGAGCTGGGCTCTACCGAATACCCGCAAGCAAAGCCACACAGTAACAATACAAGCAGAGGGAGCAACTCAACCTCTAGTGCAATCATGCTCCTAGATTCTACCTATTCTAGATATGAACTTATTCTAATGCATCAAACAAGTCAAGCAAAACACAGCAATACAGAAAAGAAAAGAAAGCAGATCAACTCCTCTCTCAACTCCAAGTTTCAGCTCTTCCAACAGCGAATCAGTCTTCAGACTTGAATCACTTGACAAATATCAATTTCTTTTCCCAGGTTTCAACCCTACAACATAAGTTTCAACTTATCTTCTCCCTTTAAGCTTCAGCTTCTTGATCAGCTCCACCTTCAGGCTCACCTAATCTTCAGGGGTCTTCAAGTGTCAACTTGCTCTTGTTGCTCTTCAAGCTTCAGCTGGAATGGCAATGCTCAAGGATTCATCCTTTTCAATACTCTTCAATGAAGTCTTCATCTTCAAGCTCAGGCTCAACATCTCTCAAGACAATCAAACCAGAGAAAAATCACTTACTGGATAAGCTGGGGATATTGAACTGCTCACTGACCACCAAAGGTGACCTATAAGGGTTCAACATCAAAGGAATGGTTCCCTCAAAAGTTCTACTTCCTAGGTACATCACTTATCCCTCCAAAGGAGAGAGGTGTATACCATGGAAGGACTTTGAATCATAGGGAGGAATGAAGGTGAATGATACCATCCATGTTTAAGAAAGAAGTTATCTAAGTCTAAACTCTTCCTAATCCCTAACCCTAAAACAAAACAAAAAGAAAAAGATCAAGCTCTCAAGCTCCTCAATGCATCTTCAAGTCTTCTACTATGCTCCTTAGAACAAGATCAAGCTCTCCAAGCTCACAAAGCAAAGCAACTAAAGCAAACATGCCCTAAAGGCAACACAAACAATCAACCAATACAAAAATCAACTAAAAATAGCATACTACTATATTAAATCCTAATATAATTTCTAAGGGATCCTACATATCTACCCTTAATGCCCTATATGTCCCATAGTCTAATTTGTCCTAAAAACCCAAAATCTAAAGTTATCATGGACCTATGTTGAAGTTTAACCTAATTCTACACAACCTAGAATTATCTAATCAAAACTATCCTAAAAATCATCACAAAAATATGGAATTAATCCAGGGGGAACCTAAAACATATATCTAATCATCCTAAAAAGATTTAATTAAAAATACTAAGGGAGCTACCTAAACTAAAATCTACAAATTCATATATCAACTTAAAAGAATTAAAAAGCTATTAAAATAGAAAATATGCAAAAAATACTAAAATGCATGATATGAAAAATGTTTTTATTTTATATTTTTCTAGAAATAAATATGAAAAGGGAGAAAAAACTCCCATGGAAAAATCTTTAATTTCCAATTTATTATGATTTTCTAAAGTTTGGAATAAAATGGAGAGAAATTAAAATGAAAAATATGAACTTGGGTGCAGATAGTAACAAAATACAATGCAATGCATGCTTGGGCCCAGACATGGGGGGTCTGAAAAGTAAAGTGCCTAAGCCCACTATCCAAATCAGAAAACAATAAAATGAAAAGAAAAATAACAAAACAGCGGTGCGAATAGGAAAGAAAATCAGTTAAAACTGCAATTGGGCCTCACATGGGGGTGGGTATAGCATTGATCCACTTAAGCCCAGACTTTGGTTTAATGAAACGCAGCGTTGCGCTGCTTTCAGGGTTTCCCTCCAACGCGAGATTAAACGGGGACCGTCAGATCCAGCCAAAGTCAAAAGTCAGCTTGCTCATCCAACGGTTGAAACATCATCCCTGACCTTGGGTTAGGGTTTTCTGAAACTTCCATTAAACTCAGCTTCCATGCACCAAACTTACATCAACTCGTATGCACTCATTTCTTGACCAAATTCCAAAATGTAAAACACAATCTTGCTTAGAATTTCACCCTGATCACGCCTATGGTCTTGGTTTCCATTGAAATGACCTCTATACTCAAACCCGAAGGTGTAACCAAGCTAATCTCAAAATATGATTCATGCTCAACTTCAACCAAACTCAAATTTCTTTACATCAAAATGCTTATCACGTTACCCGAATTAAAATTAGCTATCAATCTTGCATTGTAACTCATTATACCACTAGTTCTTACTTCATCAAGAAATGGCATCCATGGCTGAAACTTCACCAATCACTTCTAAACTCATCAGACATGATCACCTAATTGTCTCTAACAGTTCTAAACTAATAACTTAACCTAACCATGCCTAGATTATGAGGTGGAAGAGATTTTGCAAACCTGGCTTCTTGATATGGTAGATGATGAAACCCTTGCTTTCAAGGCTTGAAACTCTTCAAGAATGGTCCTTGGATGATGAAAACCCTACTGTATGCAAAAGATTTGAGGGATAGAGCTTGTACTTCAAGATCCAATGACAATTGCTTCTTTGCAAATCCAATGTGAACACCTTCAATTCTCCATCAATGGAGCTTCAACTCAGTATGAACACACTCAGCAAGATCTATGGAGAAGGTTTGTGAAGAAAAAATGGAGGGAAATGAAGGAGAATGAAGAGATTGAATGTGACTTGCAATGGAAGCTTTTGGATTTCACTCTCTCTTCTCTACACCAATTAACACCAACCTTGCATCTGAGCAAGTTGCACTTAATATATAGAGAGGTTTAGAACCATCTAGAACCCCTTAGAACAATCCAATGAGAAGATGAAGTTTTCATGTCATGGTATTTTGAATTCTCATTTCTCACCATAAGCTATCTCATGCCATAGCCCTTGTACCTTACCATTCTGACTTGATTTTATCCCCACATGAGATTTTGGGTTAGTTACAATGCATATCTTCCTTGTTTATTGAGTTTTTCCTTGTTTTGGTTTGGTACCTTCATGTGCAAGCAATCCAATTCCAAAGCAGCCCTATGATGCAAGCCTCAATTCAAAATTGTGGCTGAACCATTGTTCTTAGAATGTCATTTGGAGTCAAAATGACCTATTACATGACATGGTTTGGACTTATAACTTGGGATTTCCATTTTTCAAATTCACTTGAATTAACTTATGCCTCATTTTTAGGCCATTTTTATCACTTTTTGATATGAGCCTTTTCAACATCTAATTACCTACCTACTAGCCTTAAAACATCATTCTAAGCAAGTTTGATGTTGAAGATTTTTCCATTTGAAGCTTGGAAGTAGGAGATATGGCCTTATGCTTGAAATGACCTATAACCTCCAAATGACCAAAATGCCCTTGGCTTGTCAAAGCCATAAGTTGAGTTCTACAAATCCTATAAAGGACTTCTAGTACTCTCTAGAAAGCTAAGAAGATTATATTCAACATTAATGTTGACCAAGAGTTCATAGGAATCATCCTACTAGGGAAAAAGTTGTCTGCAAGTTGGGTGACTTTCAAGGACCCAGATTCACATACCTCAGATGACCTGTAATTTGTCAAAACCATAACTTGAGCTCTGCAAATCCTATCAAGGACTTCTACTACTCAAATTAAAGCTAAGAACAAGCTATACAACATTCATGTTATGGGGAAGATGAGATGACAATCACATCTTGAGCTAAACTGCCTTGAAGATAAGGATCAAACTAGGGGATTTTACACTGTCAATCCTTAGAAACCGTAGCTTAAAACTTCTCAAACTCCTCAATCATGATGAGTTGGTCTAGGAATCATCCTTATAGTATCTCAATACATCATTCCATGATCACATGGCTCTTGGATTAGGTCTCAACCCTCTCCAAATCTTCAGTTGACCTAGGGTTGACCCAATCAAACCCTAATTCTACCATTCATGGCTGAATCTTCTGAATTCTTGTATAATGACCTCTCTAGGCTTCATGATGGCTTTCAAGACATCTCACAAGCTTTCTCAAAGATTCAAGTCTATCCTCACAGTCTCAGAATCATCTGAGGAGCTCCCACAACTCTCAAGTCATGAGGCACACAACCTTGGTTTCAACCAATTCCTCTGAGGATCTCTTGAGTTCTCTGACAAAGGTATCAACCTTTGGACATTGTAATAACTTCTTGGCTAGCTTTATAGCCTCATACAAATCTTGATGGATAAATAAATGTTGGTCAAATTTTGGGGTGCAACAAGCCCTTCTGGAACCATCAAACGCCTTCACCACAAGAGATGTTGGTCTCATATCAGCACCTTGATAAGCAAGCTTAGCTAATGTTCTCTTTGGCATCACATTGAGTTCGGATCCTGTATCAATAAGCACCCTATACAATGTATCCTCTTCACATTTAATTGATACACGCAGAGCACGATTGTGCTTGCATTTTTCAGCTGTTAAGTCATTGTCATCAAAGCTTAAAGTATTACAGGCCGTGATATTTGCCACAATAGAGTCGAACTGCCCCACTGTGATGTCCTTGGTCACATGAGCTTACGTTAGGATCTTTAGCAAAGCTTGGCCATGTGCGAGAGAACTCAATAGTAATGACATGACTGAGATTTTGGATGGCGTCTAGTTTAGCTGATCTACCACTCGGTAGTCACTTCAACGAATAATCCGCAGAAATTCTTCCTCATCATTTCTAAGGTTCTATTTTCCTTTGACAACAGGTTCCTTAGTAACAGCTTCCCTTGGAATGTATTCTTGAGGGGCAACAGCTTTTAGAGTGGGAACCGCTGGTGGAGGAACTGCATTATTTGCTCGTGGTTGATACACGCGACCGCTTCGGGTCATTTTACTTCCACCGGCGATATTGGCTATATTTTCTTGTTTTCTTTCCTTGAAAATTTCTTCACACCACAAATGATCTTCTCTTGGCATTATGGCCCTTGGGTGAGGTCTAGATCCTCTCCTTGGTTGAAATCTGGATTGATCCCTCCTAAATTTTAGTGGCACATCGTCACGTAACACTGGCCGGACGCTTTTGTTGTTGTTGTTGGTATTTCTGAAAACGACCCTTTTGCTAGGCTCTTCGGGCATATTGAACACGAGTTCAATTACCGCTACATCTTATTTTTTCTTCCTGCTAGCGATCTCTAACATTCCTTGCTCAAGCATTGCTCGAATATCCTTTTGTACAAGGTCACAACCTTGTGGATTCAACATACATTGCTCACAATTTTCATGAGAAGTTTTAAGCGTCCAAGCTTGAGCGAGACGTTTGTGCAATTCTACCAACGACACTTTGATTTCGTCAATGGTGGTAACCGTCTTAGTTTCAGACCCTTCCCACTCTTTAGTGATAGCATTCACTCCGCCATGGTTTGGTAGAGGATTATCCTTTAGATTCGGGTGGTTTTCTTTGAAAGACAAAATCCTCTTTTCGATCAACTCACGAACAAGGTGTTGGAGCGCGAAGCATCCTTCTAGGTCATGTCCCGGAGTGTTTTCATGGAATAAACAGTGTGTGTTAGCATTGTAGTAGTACGACAATGGGTTAGGTGGAGCACCTAATTTCCTCGTCTTGACAAGCCCTCTCTCTATTAGCATTGGGAATAATTCAGTGTAACTCATCGGGATGGGCTGTATCTTTGGCCGATTTCCTTGGTAATTGGCCCTCGGAGCCCTATTCTGAGGTTGTTGGCCTTGTTGATGATACTGTTGTTGATGATTGGAATGATACTCCTGTTGATGATTGGAATGATACTGCTGTTGATGATTGGGTGCCCCTTGTTGAGGACCCTGCTGAGATGACTGTTGAAAAACAGGTGTTATAGCTTCTATGTAAGATGATGGATGATATTGTTGGCGATGATTCCTTGAACTCTGCGCCTTTTTCCCATATGTCACGACACTTACATCACCCTCCTTCTTCTTGTGGAAGTTGTTAGTCGGCTTCTTGGCAGCACTGGCGCTTGAACTGGCATTTGAAGTTGTCACCTTTCCACTTTTCAAACCAGCTTCGACCTTGACTCCTAGCGTAACTATGTCAGAGAAGTTGGTAGTAACGCTGCTGATTAATCTCTCGAAGAACTCTGGTCTGACTGTGTCTATAAACTAGTCTGCTAGCTCTTTTTTAGTAAGAGGCGGCTCAACCTGAGCAGCAGTACCGCGCCACCTTTGTGCATATTCTTTGAAAGTCTCGGCGCTTTTTTGCGTCATACTAAGGAGTTGACGGCAATCTGGAGCCAGATCCATGTTATATTTGTACTGCTGAATGAAAGCATCTGACAGATCTTGAAAACCTTGTATTTTTGCTTGGTCCAGGCTTAAGTACCATTTGGGTGACGCTCCTTTGAGACTGTCTTGAAAGTAGTGCACCAACAATTTGTCATTTTCAATGTGCGGAGCCATCTTCTTGCAATACATGATCAAATGTACTTTGGGACAAGTAGTTCCCTCGTACTTATCAAACACGGGCATTTTGAACTTTTGTAGGAATACTAATCCGGATACCAAACACATGTCTTTGGCATTTGACCCAAAAACATTACTCCCTTCAATGGCTCTCATTCTTTTGGCCATGATATCCATTTCTACTCTTAGCTTTTCATGTTTCTCGTCTTCTGCTTCGGAACCGTCTGGTATATCGAAGATTGGCTGGTGGTTAAAAACAGTTCGGACAGGAGTTGGTCCCCCCGCCTGAGTAAAGATGGGATTCGTCGCCATTGGACTGACTTGTGGTTGAAAGCTGGATGGTTAAGGATTGTTGATTGGTGGTAGGAAATCCATGGACATGCCAAATGGGAACTCGGTTGTCATAACTGGAGCGGTTGGAAGGCTTGCTGCTGCTGTAGCGACTTCAGAAACCACTATAACATGTGTATCCATCTTTGCTTTGATCATATTAAGAACCTCCATGATCTGACTAACATTATCCTTAATCTCCTCGATGTCATTGTCTATCTGGTCGATTCTTTGATCGTTGTCTGCCATCTTGCACTGAGCTTGGGCCCGGGTGTTGTATTTGTGCGAATTCAGCGTGAATTTCTCTCTCTCTCTCTCTCTCTGACACAAGAACAACGGATGAGTTGCGGAACTCGAATGCAAGACCAATGCGGGATGAGATGCGAATAGAGATGCAGATGCAAATGCATAAACCATTCAAGGAAAAACAAATTTTGTTTACAAACAAAAAATGGAACAACATGTAGCAACGTGCTTTAAAAGGCGTTTTTTCATTGGTAATTCGAAATCTGTTACAATGGATGGCTCTTGCTAAAAAGCAAGACCTTTCTTACAACAAAAGCAGCGAAAGTAAATGCAACATAGGATTACAATCCTTTTTAGGGAAAACAGGAAATGGTGAAACATTGATCATTCTAACAAGATGATCTTTCTCCTTCTTGATCCTCGGTGCGAGCTTGATACTGGCGAATGATCTCCCACAGGTCTTCATTTTCGCGATGTGTTTTGATCAAGGCATACTTCAACTCCTCCCTAATCATAGGGACTTCTGGTTCCATTGTTATCTCGTGATCACGAGTTTAGAACATTGTCAAAGCTATTTCCTTTGACCAAAGTAGGTAAGCTCTGGTAGTTAAGCAACTTATATTCTCCATTGCGATTATCCCTTGGACGTGAGGGTGATTCCAAGCATAGTTGGCGTGGGCTTCTAACTCTGGGTTGCAACGTGTCTCACAAAAGTAAGGTCTTAGCAGCTCTGGCTCGGGCTCTGGCCCGGTTGGATACCCATACTGACGTTGAACAAGAATGGGGTTGTAGCTGATGACTCCTTTTGTTCCAATGAGAGGTACGTTAGGAAAGTCCCCACAGCTGAGGATCATAGCTAGATTACCAAGCCTGGGATCATACCAAGTGATATCATAGTGTTTGAGAGTGATAAGCTTTGTAATCCATGCATTCTTGCTATAAAGACTCTAGAGGACGTGAGTTTTGGGAAGATGGGAGGTGAACCATCTGTCGAGCAATGCGATACAACATGAGAACTGTCCGAGGTCATATAATGCATGGCGGTGGATGACCATGTATGTCTCTGCCAGTATCTCATTCACAGGATTCCTGATGATGAAGAGACGAATAGCCTCCTCGCTGATGAAATCATGACGACTTGGAAAGAGATACAGGCCGTATATCAGAAATGCTAAAATGGCCTCTGAAAATACCCAAATTTCTACATTCGTAGTGAAATTCAGCCATTTCCATCAATGGTCCTGCTTCCATTCCATAGAATCCCCCCTTAGCTTTCATAGTTGGCAACTCTTCTGGCCTAAGATGTAATGCTTTGGCCAAGTCTATTCTTTTTGGTTTTCCCTAAGGAGCTATGAAGGTTAGCGGAATTTTCAGGTAGTCAGTATATTCTTCTATTGTTGGAAGTAGCTGAAAATCTGAGAAGATGAAGCAGTGGTACACTGGGTCATAAAATTCAACAAGGGCTTGTAGCATGAACTCGTTAACTCGTGTGCTAAGCAATGGCATAGGATCTTCGTATTTCGCGATGAATGTGGCGGGATTCCTAACAAGTCTTGGTAGGATCCTAAGGTTTCCCAACTTCAAATCAGGGAAAAGGAGCATGCCTCGTCTTACCATGTTGTTGCCTGCAAAAAAAAAGTTTGAATTTCCTTGAATGATTAGAAAAAATGTGAATGCGAATGCAAATGCATAAAGTGTCATGGAACTCAGATATTTGCAAACATCAAAAGGCGTTATATACTTAAATTCATTGATCAACAAGGTTGGATTACAAAATATCGGTTCCTCTTACAAGAGTTTTAAGCAGAAAGCTAAATAAAAGCTAATGAATCTTAAGAAGGTTCCCCTAGCAGCCTCACGTTGAGCTTCTCGATCTCCTTTTCCATCTGAGCCTTCTCGAGAATGAGTTTATCCACAACCAATTTCCATGGAGTAGACTGGGGACTAGAAGAAAATAAATCCTCTTGTGCTTTCCTCTTCTTACAAGAGAGTACTTCTTCATTCTTCAACTATAGTTGTTTCTGGAGTTCTGTATTTTCTTCAACGACCACTTGATACTTGTGCTTCCAAGCGTCTTCTGTTTGTCGCGTTTTACCCAAGGCGATTTTCAGCTTTTCTACCTCAGACATGAAGACCAACGTGCGTTCCTCCTTCAAAGCCATGGGTTCTTGCTTAGGATAAGGCATCTTCAATGCAATGGCTCTCTTTCGGACCCATTGGAGGTATGGTTCTAAAGAGACACAATTAATTTTTCCAAGGTCCTTCTTCCCTTTCTTGTGCAGATGACTCCAAGCTTTTAGAATCTTCTCTTTTAGCTTTTGACTATTCTTCTCTTTTTTGAAGAAAATGCTTTCCACATGAACACTATTGGGCTTGTCCTTCAAAGGATATCCTAATTGTCGACGAGCGAGAACCGGATTATAACTGATTCCTCCATTAGTACTAAGAAGAGGTACGTTACCAAAATCTCCACAATTGTTAATGATCATTGTTCCATCATAGTCACGACTGTACCAATCGATATCGGAGTGAGTGAGAGCCATGATCTTCTGTGACCACCAACCTTTCTTCAGATCTCAAAAAGTGTTAGCTTTAGGCGAATGTGAAATGAACCATTTGTATAATAAAGAAGCGCAACAAGTAATCATCCCTCCATTATGAAAGTTCATTAGATGAACAGAATGATATGCATCTGCTAACAGAATGAAATGAACCAAATGATCTGCATAGTATTGAGCTTTCTTAACCAAAAATTCTGCACTTAACCCAAAAACTCCTCCTTTTGTAGTCATATTTTTTTGAATATCAATCAAACCCAAACGTGTAGCTTTGGCAATATCCTGCTCCTTAGGGTCCTTCTCCATGATTGGAAAAGGATACTCTTCAAGAATGGGCAATCCAACCAAATGGGAGTATTCTTCTAGCGTGGGTAGTAGCTGATAATCAAGAAAGGTGAAACAATGGTATATTGGATCATAGAACTGGAGAAGCGTGGAAAGAAGTCCATTATCCATCTTTATCTTCAATAGTAACAACAACTTCCCATACCTGCTTTGGCATCTCTTTGGATCTGTCACCAAGGTGCTCAACCTCCTTAGGTCATCTAAGTTAAAACCCTTGTAAGTGTACTTCAAAGTTTTCTTTCTTTCACCATCCATAACGACCTTGATGTTTACAAACAAAAAGTTTGAGTTCCATGAAACTTTATGATATGATGCTTCATGAATGCAAAAATGCACAAACAAAGGCAAACAAAGATCACACATATGCACACAAACAAAAGCCTAGGTTTAGAGGACACGAGCGTGGAGCCATGGTCTACCCATCCCAAAATGTGTGTAATATGAGTTCTCAAACCTGTAGAATAGGGTTCTAAGAGGTTCTCAGAGTCAACAACCCATCTTTCGAATATTATCAATTTCCTAAATCACTTGGTAATCGATAATATTCTCAGGAGAGTCTCGTCCAAGTGTAGTATCGCGTATCAACTATTTCGGAAATACTTCCTTATAGCCATCACACTACATCCTAATAAGGCCAAAGTGCGGTAAAATGTAATCTAAAAGTCCACAGTGTCACGAGCTCCTTTGTTGAAAGTAGCAATGTTTTCACGAATACTCGTTCAACAAAACTAACTCTCAAGAGGGCCTCCACTGAGCGGTGGTTTCTCAAGTTAGCTTGGTCGGAAATCAACTCCCTATAAGCCTTCTTGAATATACCACCATCCTATCATGATTGCACTCAAGTCCGGGTATAGGACTGTCTCACCACTCAATGTACCCAATATCCAACATACAAACAAATGTATTGACAAATATACATGTTAAGCAAATATTCACAAATATAGCATACAATCAATCAAAATAGGCTAAACCCTCAAGTTTAAGTTTTCCCCAGTGAAGTCACCATTTCTGTTGCGGTGAGAATCATGATACCAAGCTATTGATTAACTTGAATCTTAATTCTTAAATTCACAACCGGACTTTAGTTTATCCAAAGGAAAGGTCTAAAGAAAGAAAAACCCTTTTGCGCGATGTAACAACAATGCTAAGAGATTCGGGGATCGGGGGTTGGTTATGCCTAGGGTAGGTATTTCACATCCTAAACATCTGTAGTACCCTACAGGAACCTTTTGTTTGTTTGTATGCTAAGTTTGCTAAATGTTTTCGATGGATTGGGATTGGGTAAAAGGTGTAGGTTAAGACCTAAAGTTAGTTTCTAAGTTTGCTCGCAAAGACAGCGCGTCCTCTGCCTAAGTATCCTAACTACGATAGAATCAGAGAAATCTTAGTTCACCTCACTAGGGATAAAGAACACTTGATTATGATCAAGGTTCAAAGGGGAACAAACATAACAATGCTTGTGTAAAGTTTAATAAAACTCTCTAGATCTACATCAAACACTCAAGAAAGGGGAGTAGGTAATCATCTCCATGATTCTTACATAGAGTTAACAAACTCTATCTTAAGTTCTAATTGAAGGAGCACTCCTAACAAAGGGTAAGATTTTTAGACTTAAGCAAAGTCTAATGGATAGGTTCTAACTTAATTAAGTGTATAAATGACTTTACAAAGTCAAGGGAGGGTAATGAGCTATCTATGACCCAAAGGTCAATAGAGAGACTTTCCTTTGGAAGGGTTGAGAAATGAGGCAACTTGGATGAGAACTAAAGAGTTTCATCACTTGGGGAAATAAACTTAACAAATAAATAATCATTCAAACATGATGAATATAAAGAGATATGGTTACAACCAAGAATAAGCAAACATATTACAATAAGCAAGGATTTCAATCAAGATGAATGGTTACAACCAAAATAAGGTATAAGGATATCACAATATCATGGAGGGGTTCTTACAAGACATAAGCACAAGAGGTGAAAACCAAAGACATATCTTGACAAAGATAAAGGTAACAACCAAGCAAACAAGTTATGACTTGATAAATAGTTCAAAATTTCATGGGGATTTTAAATGTTTGTAGAAATGAATCAATTACAATGCTTACAAGTAAAAGTTGAAATCAAAATCACATACACCAAGGAGTTGACAAACAATGCTCACATCAAGTGCAAAATCAAACTCAAGAAAAGGAATCAAAAGTTTTGAAAGGAAGATTGAAAGAGAGGAAGGTAAAAACCCTAAAATAGTGCAAGACTTTCTAATGACATAAAATGTTTCTAGGATGTTAGTCCTTGAATTCTTTAATCACAATATGAAAATAGGAAAAATTAGGAGCACAATGAAAAAAGATCCATTCAAAAATGAGAAGAAATAACAAAGTTATGTTGATTTGATGTTTTGAAGAAAATCATAAAAAACTAGTATTAAAAAAGAAGGGAGTGTCCACACCAAGGGTTGAACCCGTGTCTTGTGGATCATAGGTTAAAAACCTCACCATACCAACCAACGCGCGCATGTGAACATTTAAAGGAAAAAGAGAGAAATATGTGAAAACATGAAAAATCTTTGAAAATAACAAAAGAGTTGATCTCCACACGGATCGAACTCAGGTCAGAAGGCAAGGCAAGGCATTTGAAACGCAAGGCATAACCACTGGGGTGGCGATACATCCGTGTATTATGCCACCCCAATAAATACTTAAACTTAACAAATCAAGCATTCTGGGCAAAATGACAAGAACAAAAGCAAGGCAAGCAACATGGAAACAGTTTCATTCAAACTCGACCAAAACACAACCAAATTTCACAAAATTTGAGTCTAAACCACTTGAAATTTAAAGAGGAATATGATGGTATCATCTGTTTTTCAAAATAATGCACACAAATTGAAACACGAATGTAGATGCAGATGGAAGCTTATGAAATGCATTTTGGAAGTCATGATTCAAAATAAAGGTGTTAATACCATGAGATCACCACACACAAACTCTAAACATATAGTTCATGGAATTCAGATTCAAAGAACACTCAAAAACAAATCAAAACACAAACTGGCATGTGTGTTGCAATTATGGATCAAAAGTTTGAAATGTTGTTTTAGAAAAGAAGAACATCTCATAATGCAACATTCTATGCTTCAACACACCAACACACATTAAATGATTCACATACATCAAGACATGAACTCATACATAGCATGTAAGAAAACTCAACAAAATTGACAGCACAAGAGGTTGACTAACCTCAAAATAGAAACTGACAGTAAGCTTGTTTTTGTAAAATCAAAATGTCAAACAAGAATGCATAATGAATCCTACACACACATATATAGTTCTCACACCATGACAACTTGGTCTAACCAAACAACCTAACAAGCTTGTACATCTAAACATGATTAATGGCTTTGCAACAGATCAAACAACATAGCAGCTATACAGAAACAACAACCAGTCTTTGGTCATTACTATGCCAATTCAATACATCAATTCAAAACATGCTTTAAATGAGAGTTACAACTCTATGATAGTAAACACAAACAATTCTAGCAGGAGAACCTATTTTTTAACAGCAACAAATGCAAACATGTGAATCAACATTAAACAACAATGTTCTTTGTTTACAAACAGCAAAAGGAGCAAAATTTGACAATGGTTGGAAGCAAAGGGTGGTAGCAGCATCACATGGCAGTGGTTCATGAACTAGACAACTCTAATCTTAATATGACAATGCTAACATCAATCAACAATTAGTCCTAATACTTCATGCACATAACAACTTACAAGCTTATGACAATTGGTATCCTATAACAATAGTGCTATCTCTAAATGGCAGTTGAACTTGTAATAGAATAAGCATGACATGTTAACACAAACATTCAACTTATTGATCTATGATGCTAACAAGCAATTTCATGACAGATTCAAACATGATTCACAAGACATCAAAACATACATGGGAAAGGTACATACATGCTTATCACAGTTGACAACACAAACCAAATATGGACAGGCCATGATTAAAAGCAGCCCTACTACAATGCTTAAAATGACAGTCATTGATGCAAAATGAACATGACAATGTCAATTATCTAATAAATCATGATTCAAATGATACTAGATTCTCATGTCAACAAGCATAAACTAACACAAAGCAGTAGTTCAAATTATCACAGATGTACACTTAGCATGACAATGGCAAGCATCAAACTTCAATGTATATATATCTCATGATGGTTATAACCATTTGACAGCAAAAAAGTATTGGTCATCATGAATCATCCCAGGCCTCAACAGTCACATGAATCATCCCAATGTTTTTACCAAGTCTAACAGAATTACACAACCTAACAGAAAATTCAAAACAAAATGGCAATATTGATCATCATAGATTAAGATGTGTTTCAACAGCATCTAGGTGAACCACTTCAATATTGGCCATGACTATGCTAAACAACAAGCATTTTTTTCAAAAACAGTTGAGATGCAATATGGAAATCAGAGAATGAAACATTGGCAATCCTGTTCAAAAACAGATATGTACACATTATAATCATGGTATATGCAAAGTTTTCACAGAAAGATTCATCAACAAGGCCCTAGATTTGAGAATGACATATCAGCTGCAAACTCACATGTTTGGATGGAAAGTGCTAAATTGGATGAAACAGAATGGTGGAATCAAACAATCAACAAAGTTTCAATACACATTCAAACAACATATCATGGATTGAACATATAGGAATTAATATGAAATGACAGCCATAAAACTTGAGAGAACACTAGGGCTGTAATGACAGGCTGCAACAAAATCACCAACATCATCTTATCTTAATCAATACAAAGTTATTTCAGCTTAAGGTATTAAGACATAGGACTTGTGATAACCATCAACAACATTCATGACAGAAAAGCACTTACAATCACATCAAGATACAACAAGACATGACATGATAAAAACATGAACATATCCAAGGCATTCAGCACATACAAGATATGATCAAAGCAGATTTGCACACACAAAACAAATGACTTATGCATACAACTTGCACATACAAGATACAACAAAAACTGTCTTATGCTAGATTCAAACAGCAAAAAAAACAAGCATATCAAGAGCAACATTAGGCACATTCAAAACAGTAGGTACACATAGGACATGGATATATGCATATGGTTTTAAGCCAAAACAGGTGCTGATCTAGACTAAAATCAAGCAGGAAAATCAAGCATATTTGAGAGCAAGTGTCAAACATAGTCTAATAAGATGCTCAAAAGCAACTTAACTAACACTAAACTCAAACATCCTAACTTGAACTAACAGCAACAACAACAATATGTTCATGGAAAAACTTAACACTCAAATCCAACATCAACCATAACAGTTGTGAATTAAATCCTCCTAGAGTTCAAACATGACTTAGGGTAATGTCTAAGGGACTTCAAAATACAAACACACGTACACCACATCATAGTGACTAGAGAGTGTTACATACATGAAAGAGCAACTCAAACAAAACAGAAACAGATTCAATACATGAGCTTTATCATTCTTAAAATCATATTGCAACTAAAGCAAGCTAGGCATGTTCATGACAGTTTATGAATGAAATGGTGACTACTAACCTCTTGTAGACCTCCAAGCAAGCTTATACAGTAGGGAAAACCTTGAAGACTTCCAACTGAGATCCAACCAATGCCTTTATGAAAACACAACTTTTCTTGCACTTGAAGTAAATAAGTGAACTTTGTGACAGATCTCAAAACAAGTGATGATGAAGGTATTTTAGGTTATGGAAAGATGGTACATCTTAAACCAAAGGTGTTTGGAGGGTTGAGGTGATCACAACAGGCCTGAGCAAAGATTTATCTGATTTTGTGTGGAAAGTCAAACTTTGTTTGGTTGAAAGTTAACTTTTGAGAATATGGAGTTTTGGAATGGTTTAAGAGATTGAACACCTCCCACACATTATTTGTGGATTGTGCAGATGGTTTTCAAGGAGTTTGAGTGTATGGAAATGGTTTTGGAAGGCTAACTGCTCAAGGCAGATTTTTGAGGAGCTTTTGGAACCTTTTCTTCACTTACAAGAAAAGCAAGGTAAGATGAGAGCTATAGTTTTTTCTTGGGTTTTATAGTGCTCTGGTGTGTGTTTTAACATAGAGGAAACCTCAATTTATTGGCAAGGAATGGTTTGGGGAAGATTTGTATTTTGGGTTTTGGAGGGAGTTTTGTAGTGAAATCTTGTTCAAGATCATGTACAGCTGCACACTCAAGTCCTTGGCTCAATGCAAGGCATAAATCAAGTGGTATGGAGGACATGGAAGTGACTGAAGTGAAGCCAGAGAGTAGGAGAGGCTGTTGCTACAGATTTTCATCATAAAGTTTCTCTTTCCCCTTGATTTTTTTATTAACATAATGGCAACTTGCCTACAACTTGCAAAGTCTACCAAATCCCTTTATTTTCTGCACTTTGTTGCACCCCAAAATTTGCCTAACCTTCTCTTACTTGGTTTATGTTTCATTGCATTAGCATATCATTGATCTAGCATTTGCATAGCATAGAATTGTTCATTTAACAGCGGATCAAGTGTGGAGCCTTTCTAGAGGTCTTATGCAAGCTTGAGAAATCACCATAATCATCAGGAAGTGGGTTGGGTTCTTGAGAAGTTCAGTTGCTTGTATGTGGTTAATCTTATAATCTGAGGACCAATTGAAGATCCTCAGTGAATTGTGAGGTCTTGATCAAGGAGAGAGTGTGTGGATAGAGCTTATAGAGTGCCTTGAGGGTCATGGTGGATCTCAATCAATTCATTATGCCAAGTGTGAAGAGCCACAGTTGAAGGTGTTGCAATTAGGGTTTTCATCTGAATTACCCTAAGTCAATTGTGCAATTGAAAGGGACCAAAGCTCATTTGTGAGTCTTTGCAATCATGGATAGTTGTGTTGAGACACATGAGATGAAATTCCAAGATCAATCCAAGAAAAGTTCAAAGTGTGTGAAGTTGCTAAATTAGGGTTCTCAGGGTAAAATCCCCTATTTAGTGCCTAACTTCAAGACCACTCATCTCAAGATGCAAGTTTCATCTCCACTTTTGGCCAACATGAAACTTGTAGAGCATGCTCTTAGATTTAATATGAGTACTAGAAGTCCTCAATTGAATTTATATAACTCAAGTTATGGCCCAGACAAGTTACAGGTCATCTGAGGAAATGTGAAATTTATCTGTGAAAGTTCACCAACTTCCAAGGAACTTTTTACCTGGAAGGGTGTTTCTCCTAAACCTTTGGCCAACATGAAAGTTGTAGATATTGATCTTAGCTTTCCAAATTGTATTAGAAGTCTTCCATCTGATTTGTAGAACTCAAGTTATGAGGTTTACAAGTTAGGGGTATTTTGGGAAAGTAAGATTATAAGTCATTTGGCATTATAGGTCATTTTCTCCATCTTGCAAGCTTCAAATGCAATTTTGTTCAACACAAAACTTGCTCAAAATGATGTTTTAGGTCAACCATATACTCATGATGATTTTTTTTTGGCTTAGAGAGAGATTTGGTTTGAGAAATCTTGCAAAAGGAAGAATTTAAAGGCATTTGGTTGAAAAATTCATGATTAATTCATTTATGCTCAAAATGGACCATATGAATACTCGTTTTGATCATAAAAAACATTCTAAGCACTTTGGCATTTTTAGGATTTCCGTTTGAGGTCAATTTCATGGTGTTATGGTTTGTTACTTCACAAGTAAGCAACACTTCATAATTTGATAATGGGATGGATTCAAGCTCCTTAAGCACTCTAAACTCTCTCACCAGACCACAAGGGCAAGATTGGAAACTTCTGGGAGAAGTTTGAAGCCAAAACACGTATTCACCATGGTTGGTTTTGTGAAGGAAATTTGAAGAATGGATTTTCTGGTGTGGGCCTCAATTGGACCTCAAAAGCCCACAAACTAGTTGTATTTAAGCTCATAAGAAGACTTTGCTCCATTTTTGGTGACCAATTCGTGCTGGAAGCAGAGATAGAAAGTTGAGTTTCAAGAGCTCCAAGTGAAATCGTAATTTCCATTTTAAGCCAGATCCAGGAAAATTGAAGTTGCAAAAGCGTTCCTCATCAAGCATTGATGCGATCTGCAGTGTTTTGAAGCCAGAATCGTGTTCTAGATACCTCAATTTGAAGTTCAAAGTCAGGTATGTAGTTTTCAAATTTACACTGGTTATAGCTTGATCTAGGCATGATTAGTATGTGGATAGGCTTTGGATTGAGATATAGATGGAATCTGGATCATTATTTGGTTGATTAGAGACGAATTAGGTGATGGCATAATTTCTGTTGAGGTTCGTTTCTCCTTGATCTTGAGGTTTTGATACAATTGGAATAGCATGTGATGATCAGTGATAGATGAGGATTCCATCCATAAAATAGTTTGAGTTTTGGTGAGAGTTCAGTTTGAAGTGAATTTTAGGATCTGATTCGTGTTTCAAATTCTAGTAGGATTTAGAGGATTTAGATGTTATATTTGAAATCAGGAGGAAATTTGGAGTAAGATGATGTTCAGTTTGCTTGATTTCCATGGCCTGCAAGTAACCTCTCACCGGAGAAGACGGTGGCGCCACCGTCCATGCCACCATCTGGTTTTTGTCCCTCGCCTGAGTTCAGAGGAAGAAGAAAGTCTAGGAGCCGTTAGATCTGACTGGAAGCAAGACTTTGTATGTTCATCGTGTGGATGAGATTTGAATTGAGACTTACCTCCATTGCAAAACGAGGTCGTTTCATTAATTGACCTAGCAGCTACGTGGCGTGTAAGTTGGATAGCTTGAGGGCCTTTAGATCAGTCTACTGAGTCAATCCATCCAACGCGTGTGATATTTTCTGCTTTATTTGATTTTCTTATTTCATTTTCTTTTATTTTAATTCCATTTTTCTACTTTAATTCATTTTAATTTCATTATTTGTCAGAAAAATAAACCAAAACTATCTCCATGCTCCTCTTTTCATTTGTGATTTTTCTGTGCTGTTAGATTTAATTTTTGATGATTTTACAATTTAATTTGATTTTTCACATTTTATTGAATTCTTTATTTTTGCATATTTGATACATCTGTTTGCTGATTTTTGTATGGCCAATTGGTAATGAATTTGGATTTGATTTTTTGTTGGGTTGTAGGTTAGAGATGTATGTTCCCTCAGGAATTTTTCTTTTGATTTTTAGATAATCACAGATTATGTTTTGGATTAGGGTTTTAGAGCCTTCCCTTTCATGGTTTCCCTTTGACACTTTAGGATTTAGGATTTTATTAGATGCCTTAGAAATTGAGTTAGCCTCTGATATTTGGACTATAGGTTCTCAACATCTGCATGTTCCCTTAGGAAAATTTATAGATTTTTAGAATCTAGTTTGCTATTTTAGATAGAATTTACAATTAGGTTGTTCAATTGGTGCTCCTAACTTGGTGTTTGCTTTGTATTGCCTTCAATGGTGGCTTTTGGTGCATGATGAGCTTGTGTTTCTTCTTGGATGATGTTATGGGCATGTTGTAGCTTATGTGGAATTGATTGTGGAGATTGGCTTGGAGTTCTTCTTTCCTTTTGGTAGCTTTCTTGTAGCTTATAGGAATTAGGGTTTAGGAAAGAGCTTAGAAGTAGTTTTCTTTCTTCCTCAAACATGGATTGCTTTGATTGCTTTCCATTCTCATCCTATGATTCAAGGTCCCTATGTGAAAGCCTCATCTTTCCTTTGGAAGGATGTGTGGCATTTTACAATAGGTACAACCTTTGAGGATGCCTTTCTCAGATGACTGGTTGAGTGTCAGGAGGGATTTCTTTGGTTTCCTTCCTGCTTCCCATCATCAATCATATTCTTGATGTTTGTTCTCTTCTCTTATGTTGGAGATTGTTGAAGCTAGAAGATGGAGCTTTCCTTCTTTTGAAGATGGTTTGGTTTGAAGTTGTTGTTTGCAACTGTTTGTCTGTTTGTTGTTTATCTGCTTTGCTGTTGAGTTGTTTGCCTGTTGTTTCTTTTGACTGCCCTGCTTTGCTTGTGTGACCGAATGACTGTGTGTTGCATTAGACTAGGTTTCTTATGTAGTGATCTAGGCTTAAGAGCATCCTAAGGGTTGAGCTTCTCCCCTTGCTTGTATTGCATTAGAAGTTGAGTGGGACTCCTTCTGCTTGTTTTTTTTACTGTGTGGCTTTGCTTGCTGGTATTTGGTAGAGCTCAGCTCCCTTGCCTGTGTGGTGTATGGCCTTTGTGCCTTGTTTGCCTTAGAAGTTAAGCTTGGCTCCTTCTGCTTGTGTGATGCATTGCATGCATGTTACTTACAGCATTTTATTTACAGTAGTTTCTTTACAGTTATTTCTTTTGCTGTTTGTTTTCCTTTGCCATGTTCCCCTAAGAACTCTGACTTCTCTTGTTCAAGAGAATTTATGACAGACATTAGGGTTCTAACCATGCATGATAACTGTAATACCCCAAATTTTGCCCTAAGATTTGTCGTCGCATTTCATTGCATTTTTATTGCATTTAATCAATTACTAACAAATTTGTGTAGTCGTTTGACTTTTTGCAGGTAAATATCATATGGCATGCATTTTTTTTCTAAAAAGTAAAAATGACATAATTGGCAAGAGGACATGTGTAAGGAGTTGTGAGTGTGAGAGGTTGAGAGTTCGAATCTCACCTTTGTCACTTTTTGTTTTTTATTATTTTTACTCTAAATTTTTCTATCTCATTAAAAAATAACAAAAATAGTTTTTTATTATTATTTAATTATTATTTTCGTATTTTAATTAAATCATTTTTTAAAATATTATTTTTTTCATTTTTTTCTAAATTATTCATAAAAATATCCAAAAAATCATAAAATAAAAAATATTAGAAAAAATTTTGTTCTTTTTATAATGTTTTTGATTTTAGGAATCAATAGGATTATTAGTTTTTATTTTTATTTTAATTATTTTAAATTATTTAAATTTTATTTTTTCTTAACTAATTATTTAGTTTGGGCTTTAAAATGGGCTTTAGGGACATTATTGACAATTTGGTGTTAACCCTAATTTGTTCCCTATATATACATGTGTTGCCTTGTTGAAAAAAGGGGAGAATGAAAAAAACCTAAGAGGAGTGAGTGCCGTTTACCGTTATTTCTTTTCCTTCATCTATTACTGTTGTTTCTTTATCTTTATCGTTTACCGTTATTTCTTTTCCTTCATCTATTACTGTTGTTTCTTTTTCTTCATCTTTTACCGTTATTTTTTTTCTTCATCTATTACCGCTATTTCTTTTTCTTTATCTATTACTGTTACGTTTATATATTTATAATTTTTAAATTGTTAGAATTTATATATATATATAAGATTAATTTTTGATCGAATTATATCGATACGATGTTTGCACATTTGTGTGCATGACGCGTGACATTTGTGTTAGTTCGATCTGATTGCGATGATCGCATTTTTGTGTGAGCAATAATACTGTTTTTTGCTTAATTTCTTTTTCTTTGCGATAAATTTTGTTTCGTCCGATTTAGATCTGGTTGCGATGAGCGCATTTCTGCGTTAGCAACATTGTTGGGTTATTTGGCACATTTAAAATTCATTATTGCTTTATTATTATTATTATTATTATTATTATTATTATTATTATTATTATTATTATTATTATTATTATTATTATTATTATCATTATTTATTATTATTATCATTATTATCATTATTATTACCATTATTATTATTATTGTTATCATTAATTTATTAAAACTTGTTATAATATAAAAATCTGTTTTTAAAAATAAATAACATTAACATCTTTTCCAAATTAATATGAAAACCTATTATTTTTAAGAAAAACTTTTTTTTTAGATAAATTTAAAATAATAACTAAAACCTTTTTTTTTTAAATAATAACTAGAACCGTTATTTATTTTATTTTATTATGGTTCAATTCAAATTTCATTATCATATTGTATCTGCTCCTCTCATGTAACCTCGCGAACTTAACAATCGCTCTTTAAATTCTGCCTTTAAATTTCTGCTTGCATGGTTTAAATTATGACATTATCTCTCTGTTTGCATGATTCAATTATCTCACGCGTTTACCATTATTTCTGTCACATTGCACACATCCGAAGGTTAGGTCTAACTGTTTGGCCGCCGCGCCAATAGTCCGTAAAACTTCACACATTCAATTTCAAATCCTCAAAACTACGAACTACAAACCCTAATTTTCACAAATGCCTCGCCGCAGGCCAAATTACAATTTTACCCCTAGCATTAGGTCAAAGAGCCGCCGCGCTCATTTTAGGGTTTCCCGCCGCGGAATCCCTAACCTAACCCTAATGCACTTAACAATTTATAACATAGAGATCGGAGTTTAAGACTCCATGTAAGCGTGTCCTTAAGATGCGTTTATTCCCCTTGAGACCTTGACCACAGTCAAGAAGTCTCTAACCTCCCTTTTGAGGGGAACTACAGTTACTCTGATTCCATTCCCGTAAGGATATGTAGGCACAAGATGCGATGTCTTGCCGAGTAAACTTAGAATTAACCCCTAGGTCTTTTTTAATTTTCAATCCTTTGTATATACCCTAAAGCAAAATAATTAATGAAATAAATAAAAAAAAATAAACAAAAGGTTCCCATAGCACCCTAAACTTCCGTAGTACTCTATGGGAACCTTTTGTTTATTTTTTTTTATTTATTTCATTAATTATTTTGCTTTAGGGTATATACAAAGGATTGAAAATTAAAAAAGACCTAGGGGTTAATTCTAAGTTTACTCGGCAAGACAT
This sequence comes from Lathyrus sativus, assembly GCA_963859935.3. Lineage (NCBI taxonomy): Eukaryota > Viridiplantae > Streptophyta > Magnoliopsida > Fabales > Fabaceae > Lathyrus > Lathyrus sativus. Next base: position 379,927,422 of record OZ012737.1, on the reverse strand, counting down.
CGCATCTTGTGCCTACATATCCTTACGGGAATGGAATCAGAGTAACTGTAGTTCCCCTCAAAAGGGAGGTTAGAGACTTCTTGACTATGGTCAAGGTCTCAAGGGGAATAAACGCATCTTAAGGACACGCTTACATGGAGTCTTAAACTCCGATCTCTATGTTATAAATTGTTAAGTGCATTAGGGTTAGGTTAGGGATTCCGCGGCGGGAAACCCTAAAATGAGCGCGGCGGCTCTTTGACCTAATGCTAGGGGTAAAATTGTAATTTGGCTTGCGGCGAGGCATTTGTGAAAATTAGGGTTTGTAGTTCGTAGTTTTGAGGATTTGAAATTGAATGTGTGAAGTTTTACGGACTATTGGCGCGGCGGCCAAACAGTTAGACCTAACCTTCGGATGTGTGCAATGTGACAGAAATAATGGTAAACGCGTGAGATAATTGAATCATGCAAACAGAGAGATAATGTCATAATTTAAACCATGCAAGCAGAAATTTAAAGGCAGAATTTAAAGAGCGATTGTTAAGTTCGCGAGGTTACATGAGAGGAGCAGATACAATATGATAATGAAATTTGAATTGAACCGTAATAAAATAAAATAAATAACGGTTCTAGTTATTATTTAAAAAAAAAGGTTTTAGTTATTATTTTAAATTTATCTAAAAAAAAGTTTTTCTTAAAAATAATAGGTTTTCATATTAATTTGGAAAAGATGTTAATGTTATTTATTTTAAAAAACAGATTTTTATATTATAACAAGTTTTAATAAATTAATGATAACAATAATAATAATAATGGTAATAATAATGATAATAATAATAAATAATGATAATAATACTACTACTACTACTACTACTAATAATAATAATAATAAAGCAAAAATGAATTTTAAATGTGCCAAATAACCCAACAATGTTGCTAACGCAGAAATGCGCTCATCGCAACCAGATCTAAATCGGACGAAACAAAATTTATCGCAAAGAAAAAGAAATTAAGCAAAAAACAGTATTATTGCTCACACAAAAATGCGATCATCGCAATCAGATCGAACTAACACAAATGTCACGCGTCATGCACACAAATGTGCAAACATCGTATCGATATAATTCGATCAAAAATTAATCTTATATATATATAAACTCTAACAATTTAAAAATTATAAATATATAAACGTAACAATAATAGATAAAGAAAAAGAAATAACGGTAATAGATGAAGAAAAAAAAATAACGGTAAAAGATTCCCGTAGAGTACTACGGAAGTTTAGGGTGCTAATACCTTCCCTAAATTTAACCAACCCCCGAACCTTAGATCTCTCCCTTTTAGGTTTTTCTTTTCTTTAACCTTTCCTTCGGATAAATCAAAGACCGGTTGTAAATGAATTAAGATTCAAGTTAATCAATAGCTTGACATCCAAATTTCACCGCAATAGAAAATGGCGACTTCACTGGGGAGTCCTAACTATTGAGGGTTATCCCTATTTTGTTTATTTTTCTTTATATATTTATTTTATTATATATTTTGCTCACTTGTATGTATATATTGGGGTACCTTATTTGGAGTTACTGTGTTGTGAGATAAGTCCTACACCCGGACTTGAGCGACCTTATGATAGGATGGCTGATATATTCGACGAGGCTTATAGGGAGTGAGTCCCGACTAAGCTAAATCGAGAATCACCGCTCAGTTGAGACACTTTCGAAAATGGTTCGGTTGATCGAGTGTAGTCGTGAAAACTTTTACCATTATCGATTGGAGTCTGTGATACTGGGAACCGTAGTACCTTTACACCATCTTGGCCTTATCTAGGACGTAGTGCGGGAACTATGTGAGAGTAGTCCTACAATGGTTGCTACGCGATACTACACTCGAACGAGGTTCTCTTGAGAATATTATCGACCCTTGAGTTAGTCGAGAAGTTGATAATATCCAAAAGATGGGCTGATGACTTTGGGCACTTTTTAGAACCCTTGTTCTGCAGGTACAATTAACCTATAGTACACACCACTTTGGGAAGGGTAGACCTTGACTCCATTCATTGTTCCTCTAAAATTAGGACCTTTGTTTGCTTATGTGAGTTTGTGCTTTGCATCCATAAAGCATCATATCATTTCTAGTTTCAAGGAATTCAAAAGTCCTTTGCAAATTCAAGAAGTCCTACATTTTAAAGTCTAACAACTTTTCTCGCTTTCCTAAAAGGGAATGTTTGCAATCGACCGTTGAAATTCTTGAGACCATTGCATGGCATTAGCATCACATTTTTGCATTGCATTTATCCCCCGGTTTCTCATTGTTGGTCCTATCGTCTTCCAGTGTACCTTTGAGTCGTCAAGCTGATTCCTCGACACAGATATCAGACCAGAAACGGAACAGGAGTCACTTTGATCCTATTCTCATGACTTACACAGAGCTATATCCTGACTTAGTCCGGCAAGGACTGATTACTACAAAGGCTTTACCACCTCCTCTTAATCCTCCGGCTGGATTTAGGGCTGATCTCCATTGTGCTTCCCATGAGGGTGCCCCAGGCCATGACTTGGAGCATTGTTTTGCATTGAAGGCTAGAGTATGTGAATTGGTTAGAACTGGAATACTTGATTTTACAGACAGTCATCCGGATGTTCAGAAAAATCCCTTGCCAGTACATCAGAAATGAAGTTTTGTCATTAGGCCTTTTGTTTCTCGTTGTTTGCACTTTCCTTATTTTGTTTAAGTTGTTTGCTTTTAATTATGTTTGTAATTTCATTAATGAAATAAGCATTGCGACTTTTGATTCAATTCATTTCCGTCCATTTATTTGCATCTTTATGCTTTATTTTTCAAATGTTTACTTCTTGTCCAAAATTTTGATATGCTAAGATTGGAGGGAGGATGATGAAAACGTTATACCCATAATTGTTGTGAGTATGCTTTCAATCAAACCTTGTTGACGATGTAAGGCATTGTTTCAATTCCCAAACACTGGAGAAATAAGGAAGTTAATCCCTCGTTACCCCCTTCGAGCCTAGAAGTTGGAGTTTCTTTCGTTACAAAAAACCCACAATTTTAACCTTGGGATGGGTAGTTCTCAGTTAACTTGGTTGTGTGTTCATACGATACACCTTTCATTAACAAATTTTCCTTCGCACACGTCAAACAAGTGCCGAAGATGTTTTCTAATCAAAAGGTCGATGATGGTTCACCATAATCATTAAAATCAAACAGTCACTTTCCTTCACACAAAAAAATAATAATATAAAAAAAATCAAAAGAAGCCCGCTAAGTCAAAACCTATGAAGGAGACTTAGGCAAAACTGGGGCATCCCGCTGACTGTAAACTCTAAAATAAACAGTTCAGGCAAAATTTAGGGATAATACAAAGAGATTTTAAATCCTTATCTTGAAAATCCTCAATGTCAAAACAATCAAATGTTATAGGGGAGTAGTGGCTGCCTTTTCATAGGTCCCTTTGAATTCTGAATCATCACTGCGACGATCAATGAAATCCCTAACTTATGGGAACCTGAATGCATAGTATGAGTTAACTGAGCATAGGATTGAAGATCATCACGTAGATCGGGTGAGTACAAATAACTTTTGAGCCTTTATCTTTTGTTTCATAAACCGTGAACCAGGCCACGTTACAACCCTCAAAAGACCTAACTGAAACAGGGTTATTTAGAAAGTATACTACAACAAGGTTGCGTAACCTGACTCCAAAAGATCCTTGCGAATCATTTATTTTGGCAATACACTTTTATTTTAAACTTTGAGTGTCTTGAACCGCCTTGTTCTGACTAACGACTCATGTATTTTCCATCATTCAAAAATAATTTTTCAAAAATCGCATGAACTTTGCATTACCATGTTTGTATGAATATTTTTGTTTGCAAACTGGCTTTCCTCTAAGGAATTTTCAAACAATGAGAAACTTGGGCAAGTGATCTTATCAGGGGCAAGTTCCTTTTACATCCTGTCAAAGAATCAGTTCAAGATTTGTTCAAGGCAATATCTTCTCAGATTTGGTTTATCCAGAGAATTGTTCAAGACTCAGACTGGGGCAAGCCCTCCGAGGATACAGCAAAACAGTCGATTCCACGAATTAGACAGCTGAAGCAATTATCAGTTCATTTGACCAGGGGCAGTTTACTTGCATAATCCCTAAGCAGTTATTCATCATTCCTACAGTGACTATCAACTTGATACAGTTTAACAGAATGACAGTGATCTCCGTGTTGAGGAATCAGTCCTCCAGTTTTGTCATTTCACCGAAAGAGTCGAGCCTTGTCGTCGATGTCTGCATTTACATTTTTATCTTGGGTGCTTTACTCCCCATTTACATTTTTATCTTGGGTGCTTTACTCCCCATTTACATTTTTATCTTGGGTGCTTTACTCCCCATTTACATTTCTATCTTGGGTGCTTTACTCCCCATTTACATTTCTAGCTTGGGTGCTTTACTCCCCATTTACATTTCTATCTTGGGTGTTTTACTCCCCATTTACATTTCTATCTTGGGTGCTTTGCTCCCCATTTACATTTCTATCCTGGGTGTTTTACTCCCCATTTACGTTTTTATCTTGGGTGCTTTACTCCCCATTTACATGTCTATCTTGGGTGCTTTACTCCTCATTTACATGTCTATCTTGGGTGCTTTACTCCCCACTTACCTTCTATCCTTGGGTGTTTTATCCCCCATGTACCTTTATCTCGGGTGTTTTATTCCCCGTTTACCAGATATTCCTGGGTTTACCTAACATCATGGTGTTTTACCCCCATTTACTTTTTTTTTCTCCCTGAGGTCGTGTTTTACTCGCGTCTTACCTTGTGGGCAAAATTTATTTACTTGGCATCATGGGTGTTTTATCCCCATTTGCGTTTTTCTCCTGAGCTCGTGTTTTACCCGCGTCTTACCTTGCGGACAATTTCTAATTTACTTTGCACCTATCAACAATTCTGTGTCGTGTCTATCCGACGTTCTTCCAGATATGACATGTCTTCTTCCCTAGTGCAACTCCTCGATGGGTCGTCCCCTGTGACGTTGTTTCGTCTGTATCCATGCATTTGTCATTTTCATCATACGCATCATATCAGATTCATATCATATTTAGCATTATAGTTCGTTTTGTTTTGTCCATATCATTGCATAGCACTGCGTCTAAAGGCAAAATTTTCGGTTATCTGTATTTAAATCCCTCCACCATGATTTTTCGAGTCTCCGTTGCTCAAATCACCCGGTGAAGTTATTTAAATAGGGGCAACTGTAATACCCCAAATTTTGCCCTAAGATTTGTCGTCGCATTTCATTGCATTTTTATTGCATTTAATCAATTACTAACAAATTTGTGTAGTCGTTTGACTTTTTGCAGGTAAATATCATATGGCATGCATTTTTTTTCTAAAAAGTAAAAATGACATAATTGGCAAGAGAACATGTGTAAGGAGTTGTGAGTGTGAGAGGTTGAGAGTTCGAATCTCACCTTTGTCACTTTTTGTTTTTTATTATTTTTACTCTAAATTTTTCTATCTCTCATTAAAAAATAACAAAAATAGTTTTTTATTATTATTTAATTATTATTTTCGTATTTTAATTAAATCATTTTTTAAAATATTATTTTTTTCATTTTTTTCTAAATTATTCATAAAAATATCCAAAAAATCATAAAATAAAAAATATTAGAAAAATTTTTGTTCTTTTTATAATGTTTTTGATTTTAGGAATCAATAGGATTATTAGTTTTTATTTTTATTTTAATTATTTTAAATTATTTAAATTTTATTTTTTCTTAACTAATTATTTAGTTTGGGCTTTAAAATGGGCTTTAGGGACATTATTGACAATTTGGTGTTAACCCTAATTTGTTCCCTATATATACATGTGTTGCCTTGTTGAAAAAAGGGGAGAATGAAAAAAACCTAAGAGGAGTGAGTGCCGTTTACCGTTATTTCTTTTCCTTCATCTATTACTGTTGTTTCTTTTTCTTCATCGTTTACCGTTATTTCTTTTCCTTCATCTATTACTGTTGTTTCTTTTTCTTCATCTTTTACCGTTATTTTTTTTCTTCATCTATTACCGTTATTTCTTTTTCTTTATCTATTACTGTTACGTTTATATATTTATAATTTTTAAATTGTTAGAGTTTATATATATATAAGATTAATTTTTGATCGAATTATATCGATACGATGTTTGCACATTTGTGTACATGACGCGTGACATTTGTGTTAGTTCGATCTGATTGCGATGATCACATTTTTGTGTGAGCAATAATACTGTTTTTTGCTTAATTTCTTTTTCTTTGCGATAAATTTTGTTTCGTCCGATTTAGATCTGGTTGCGATGAGCGCATTTCTGCGTTAGCAACATTGTTGGGTTATTTGGCACATTTAAAATTCATTATTGCTTTATTATTATTATTATTATTATTATTATTATTATTATTATTAGTATTATTATTATCATTATTTATTATTATTATCATTATTATCATTATTATTACCATTATTATTATTATTGTTATCATTAATTTATTAAAACTTGTTATAATATAAAAATCTGTTTTTTAAAATAAATAACATTAACATCTTTTCCAAATTAATATGAAAACCTATTATTTTTAAGAAAAACTTTTTTTTTAGATAAATTTAAAATAATAACTAAAACCTTTTTTTTTAAAATAATAACTAGAACCGTTATTTATTTTATTTTATTATGGTTCAATTCAAATTTCATTATCATATTGTATCTGCTCCTCTCATGTAACCTCGCGAACTTAACAATCGCTCTTTAAATTCTGCCTTTAAATTTCTGCTTGCATGGTTTAAATTATGACATTATCTCTCTGTTTGCATGATTCAATTATCTCACGCGTTTATCATTATTTCTGTCACATTGCACACATCCGAAGGTTACGTCTAACTGTTTGGCCGCTGCGCCAATAGTCCGTAAAACTTCACACATTCAATTTCAAATCCTCAAAACTACGAACTACAAACCCTAATTTTCACAAATGCCTCGCCATAGGCCAAATTACAATTTTACCCCTAGCATTAGGTCAAAGAGCCGCCACGCTCATTTTAGGGTTTCCCGCCGCGGAATCCCTAACCTAACCCTAATGCACTTAACAATTTATAACATAGAGATCGGAGTTTAAGACTCCATGTAAGCGTGTCCTTAAGATGCGTTTATTCCCCTTGAGACCTTGACCACAGTCAAGAAGTCTCTAACCTCCCTTTTGAGGGGAACTACAGTTACTCTGATTCCATTCCCGTAAGGATATGTAGGCACAAGATGCGATGTCTTGCCGAGTAAACTTAGAATTAACCCCTAGGTCTTTTTTTAATTTTCAATCCTTTGTATATACCCTAAAGCAAAATAATTAATGAAATAAATAAAAAAATAAACAAAAGGTTCCCGTAGAGTACTACGGAAGTTTAGGGTGCTAATACCTTCCCTAAATTTAACCAACCCCCGAACCTTAGATCTCTCCCTTTTAGGTTTTTCCTTTCTTTAACCTTTCCTTCGGATAAATCAAAGACCGGTTGTAAATGAATTAAGATTCAAGTTAATCAATAGCTTGACATCCAAATTTCACCGCAACAATAACATTAGGTAGTTCCCTCCTAACCTCAACCATAGGATCATTTTGCATGACAACTTTAGGATTGGATCAGTTCCCCTTTAGTGCGTCTTTTCTCTTCTCATCTGTAAACAAAATCAAAATACAGTAATAAAGGTTAATTGACGTCGTACGTTACGAGCCTTAAGCTACTTGAGAAAGGATTGTTGGAGAGTTTCTTTTCAACAGTCTGGATGTTTAGTATGGCACCCTTTGGGTGACATGCGACACATTCACTCTCAGGTCATAGTCTCTAGTGCGATATCAGTTGCAAACATCCATAAAAGACACTTCTCTAAAAAACAGAAAACAAAGATCAAACTCTTTTTGTCCTCTTGGACCTTTAATCCCTGGAAACCTTTTTCAGAAGGAGAGTTTTGTTAACTCCCGGTTCTACCGCAAACGGTAACGCCTAAGTCTCCAATGGTCGAGCTGCATACACCAAACTGGTGGAACCGTCTGTTAACCCTACTCAGATAAAAAAGACAAACCTGTGTCTCTCCGTAGCCCGAACTATGTTTGCTCTGATCTTTCGCGCTTTATGAAAGTACGTAGGTACGAGATGCGATATCTCGGCGAGCAACCTTTCCCCGTAGTTAGGCGAACTAAATTGACTCTGATTTCTCGTTCCAGACGGGAATACGTAGGCATAAAGTGCGACGCTTTGCCGAGTCATTCTCTTTTTTTTTTCCAGACCAGACCTTTAGTGTAGATAGATATAATCAACCCGTCAGATAAACACAACAAGCGTGGATCCCATCGAGTACGATAGACGTGAGGGGTGCAAATACCTTCCCCTTGCGTAACCGACTCCCGAATCCAGACAATGGTTGCGATGACCTTGTCTTATACCTTTGCGTCAGGTTTTTCCCGATTGTTTCCTTTCCCGTTCTGAGGGATAAATACGAAAGGTGGCGACTCTTCTGTCTTGCCGGCCTCGTTTTTCGCAGTAGCGACAGCTGGCGACTCTGTTGGGGACTCTGGTTCCCTGTGCGAGTCAATCCTAGCACTTGTGTGTTTACCTGTTGGGTTTTATTTAACGTATTTACTTTCCGCATTTTATTTTCAATATAATATTATTATTGTGCTTTTGTGGGAAGGGGTTCTGATGAGCGAGAAGCCAGACCCAGACTTGAGTGTACGTAGCATTAGTTGTGGAAATTAGTGGGTGCGTGCTTGCTTTGTAGGCACTAGTGTCTCATGAAATCCACGCTCAGACGAGGTTCTCCCGGTTGACTTATTTTCTGGCCCTTTGGGCTTGAGGGGTTGTTGGTTTGGAGGATTGTCGACTCTAGGGACCGATCATTTGTGACTCAGCAGAGTGAGGCCACTTCAAGGGATGATGATGCCACACCTTCTGGGTATCGTATCATCGCTCTTGAAAGTCTGTGACGTTGGGAAATGCATAGGATGCCATACCTTGTCTGTGATTAGGTCCATACTTGTGAGCGGGGTCGGGTTATTGCAAGAAACCTTAACCTTCAGACTACTTGGTTTTCTTGACAGTGAATCAGTGTTGTTGGGTTCAGAGGGTTCTGATCATCAGAGATGTGGTTGTTCTCGACAGTGCATATTTATTTGGTCCTCTTCAGGGTTGTGCTATCAGAGCAGTGTTGTGATTATGTTGGATCAGAGCTTTGGTCTTCTCAGCAGCCATCTTGATCCTCTGTTGCATGTTTACATACTCATTTGCATATCATTAAAGCGTGTCTGTGTTACAGGTACATTATCCCCCGGTTCCGGTATTTTCTTGCCTGCTGTTGTGCTATTATGGGTTCTCTGAGGAAGAATGTGGCCTACAAGCTCCCCACTCCAGATGTTGCTCAGTTGTCTAGTCTGGTTGCTTTGGCAGATGATACTGTGAGAGGTGAATTCAGAAAGTCTTATGGGAAGCTGCTCAGTTTGGTCCGTAAACCTTTTGTGTATGAGTTGAATGGGTTATATGCCTTGCTGCAGTTCTATGATCCTCCTTTGAGATGTTTCACTTTCCCGGATTTCATTCTTGCACCTACATTAGAGGAGTATGCTGATTTGTTGGGTGTGCCTATCAAGAGTCAGATGCCATTTGTTCATATGGATGCTGAGCCTAATCTGGCTAATCTAGCTTTTTCTCTTCATATGGATGCCTCTGAGTTGATCTTGTCCAGTTGGAACGGGGTTCCTGGTTTCTCTTTGCAGTTCTTAGTTGGGAAAGCCCAACAGTGTGCCAAAGACGGTTGTTGGATTGTATTCAACGCCATTCTTTCTCTCTGCATATATGGTATCATTTTGTTTCCTAACATGCCTGATTTTGTAGACTTGGACGCCTTTCATATCTTTGCATCAGGGAATCCAGTCCCTACCTTGATTGGCGATGTGTATCATTATGTCCATTACAAGAACGAGAATAGAAGGGGTAAGAATGTATCATGCTGTGTGCCCTTCTTATATAGATGGTTTGATAGTCACCTACCCAAGAAGGGTCTCTTTGCTTCATCTGCAGCCACAGCTGAGTGGTCTGAGCAATTAATGGGTTTATCAGCAGAGAGTGTTATTTGGTTTGATAGAGATATGTTGGGTTCCGAAGTTATATTCAGCTGCAGCGGGTTTCCGAATGTGCCTTTGATTGGAAGAAAGGGTTGTATCAACTATAATCCATCTCTACTTGTCCGACAATTTGCTTATGCTTTGAGAGTTCCACCACAGGATGAAGAGGTGCAGGAATCTCTGTACCTCACCGGTTTTCTAGAGGAGAATATGTTATCTAAGCTTCAGCATGCCTGGAATGATATCAGTAGACGAGGGAAGTCATTGTTGGGTAAGAGTAATAGTCAAGCTTACGCTCCGTATGTGACATGTATCAGAGCCAGAGCAGAGACCATAGGGATGCCTTTTCCGCCTGCTAAGCAGGAATGCCCTCCAGTGGTGGAAGAGCCTACTACCGTGCCTATTCAACAGTATAATCAGGTGTTAGCTGAGAGAGAAGAGCTGAAGAAGGCAAATGAAGAGTTAGAGAAAGAGTTGGCACATATCAGAAGCGAGAGAAATGAAGCCGTCCATTCTTTCAAGAGGCAAACAGAGTTGGTGAACAGGTTAGGTACGGACTTGACTAAGCAGATAGCTGATCGTTAGCGTTTGGGTCTGGACATTAAATCTGTCAATGACGTACTGGCCACTAAGAAGCAGCACTTGGATGAAGCATACCGAAGAATATCCAAGTTTAATCAGCAGTGGAATGTTACCATAGCCAACAACAAAGAGAGGAAGGATAAACTGAAGCAGTAGATCTCCAAATTGAAGGCTCAGGTGAAGGATAGTGAGAAGAGGTTTGATGAGGAAACCGCTCACAGATATGTCGCTGAAGACATGCTGAACAAAGCTCTCGCTAACTTGAAAGATCACAAGCAGAGGTTCGAGTCTAAGAAGCGAAAGTTAGAAGATTGCTTTGGCCAGGGAGCGTGGGAAGATTCAGTTGACGGTCTCCAGTGTACTATTATGCAGAGAGAGTTGCTTGTCAAGGGGTTACTCACTCGACCTGATCACCACAAGACTAGAGAGTTGCTGGAGGAGTTTCGTGCCCGTTTTCGTACTTGATTATCTATGTAACTCTTTGTATTTTTCTGATTCTAGCTGTAGGCTGACCATCACCAGGCTTGTTGGTTGAGAACATGCTATTGATTCCCCATGTATTCATTGACTTTGTACTACTGCCTTGTGGGCCTTATTTATATATGAGATATTATTCCAGTGGCCAGACCCGGACTTTTTGTTATCGGCACTTGCACTGTGGTACTCGAATCGGGGGAAAAATCTCCCTAACACACAGACACACGTTTGCATATGCATAAATCATTCGCATATCAGGTACCTTGTACTGTTCTCCTAACCCTCTGTTGATGCAGGTTCCAGGATTGTCGACCAGCGTATTCATCGCTACTATACCAGAAGCAACTATAAGAAAGCCATGGACCAGATGCAGACTGAGATGCAAGAGATGCGCAACCGGATGGCACAGTTCATGCAGATGATGGAGACTGTGACCAAAGGCCAGGAGCAGCTGCAAACTCTGGTGCAACCTCTCATTGCTAGGGTTGATAGTCAAGGTGTGCTACATGGCGGAATTACTACTGATCCTCCTCACGGTGAAAATCTCCAAGCTGGTGATGTTGTGCCAGTGGTTGTCCTCAATGCGATTGAGAATGGTAACCGAGCTGGGAACAGAAATGGGACTGGTAACGGAAATGGACATATGGAAACTAATGGAAACATTGGTGCTGGAAATGCTGGGTTCAATGTTGGCATTGGGAATGCCGGTCTTGGTGCTGGGAATACCGGTATGGGTATTGGTATTGGCAACACTGGGTTTGGTGGTAATCAGGGTTACAGAAATTAGGGTTACGACAATCAGGGCTTCGGTAATACAGGTTTCGGCAATGCAAGCCACAATGGTGTTGGAATGGGTGTTCACAATGCTGGTTTTGGGCCAGGCGCTGGAAATCAAGGTTTTGGTAATATGGGATACGGTCCCAGGATCAATCAGGCTTGTTTTGGTCCTAATACTGCTTATGCCGAGTATGGTAATGAGGATTATCACTGGGGAGAAGATCGCCAGGAAGATGTTTTCCCTCCTCCAGGCAGGGATCGTGAGATGCCTGTTGACAGTGATAGAAGGTTTAGGTTGTTAGAAGAACAGATGGGGAATCTTGATAACCAGAACTCCACGGGGCTGGACGTGGCTAACATGGGATTGGTCCCTGGCTTGAGGGTACCAATCAAATTCAAAGCGCCCACATTTGACAAGTATAAGGGGGATACTTGCCCGAGAGTTCACGTGCGATCTTACTATCGGAGAATGTCCGCCTACACTGATGACGAGAAGATGCTGATGCATTTTTTCCAGGACAGCTTGTCGGGCCCGTCATTGGAGTGGTACATGGGGTTAGAGCCAACTCAAATTGGTAGCTGGAAGGAGTTTGCAGAAGCTTTTGTCAAGCACTACCAATACAACAGCGACCTTGCGCCAAACAGGGTCCAGCTCCAAAATCTCTCTCAGAAGAATAACGAGAGTTTCAAAGAGTACGCTCAGAGGTGGCGTGAGCTAGCTGCCAGGGTGCACCCACCCATGGTGGAGCATGAATTGGTGGACATGTTTGTGGGAAATTTCTCTGGGTTGTACTATGACAGGCTCATCAATTGTACGACGGCTAATTTTTCGGAGTTGATACTCTTGGGGGAACGTATCGAGAATGGTGTTAAGATTGGTAAGATTCAAGCGGGTGAGTCAACCTCAGCTGGAGGTGGTAAGAAGGTTTTTGGGAACAAGAGACAGGGGGATACTATTTCAGTATGCAGCTCTCGGAGAAGGGATAGAAGTCGGAATTGGCACAGGCAGCAGGTCGCCAGTGTGACAATTCTTGTACCTCAACAGCAACAACAACAGCCACAGCAGCAACAAGGACGACAGAATGCTGCTCCACAGAGATATCAAGGTCGGGATAGGGCTGTGAAAAGAGTCTTTGATGCACCTCCGCTACCTTATGCTCAGCTTCTTCCAACTTTGTTACAGTTGCAGCTTGTTGAGAAAAGGACGCTAGCTCCGCCAAAGGGCACGCCTCCTTATGGGTATGACGTTAATGCACATTGCGATTTCCACTCCGGGGCACCCGGTCATACCATCGAGAATTGTCAAGCGTTCAAACACAAGGTGCAAGAATTGATAGATAACAAAGCTATAAACTTTGGTAATGAGGCACCCAATATTGAGAAGAATCCGATGCCAGTTCACGGATCTGCGCAGGTGGGTGCAATTTTGGAGGATGCCAGTCTGAATCTGATTATGAAGGTGGATGAATTGAAAACGCCTTTGGGTTATGCCAAGAGCAGATTGCTGGAAGGGGGTTTTCCCTGGTTGTGACGCTGATTGTATTGATTGTTTGGCCCAGCCTGAGGGTTGTAATAACTTGAGAAGAGGTATTCAAAGGTTGATCGACGAAGGTACGCTGCAATTTGATCACACTGCTGAAGAAAAGCCTGTTGAGGCAATAGCTGAGAAGCAGGGTGAAGTTGCAACGATTACTATCCCGTTCAAAACTGTCACGATATCGGCACCTCCCAAGAGGCCGACTATCACAATAACCAAAGCAGGGCCTATTCCGTATGAGAGTACTAAATCCATCCCTTGGAATTATGGGGCGGAAGTTTATTGCAATGGGGAGAAGATTAACCTGCCAAGCCCGCCTGTAGGGTCCGATGGTAACCTTGTGGGTGCAGGGGGCATAACCCACAGTGGCAAAATCTTTACGTCGCCAGAAGTAGAAGTTGAGAGAATTGCAAAGGGGAAAGGTAAGGCCAATGAGGAAGGACCGTCGCAGGAGAAGGAAAAAGAGGCTTTGACTAAAGATGTGGAAGAGTTCATGAGATAAATTCGGAAGAGCGATTACAAAATTGTCGATCATCTGCAGCAGACGCCTTCCAAAATATCAATCTTGTCATTGCTGCTTTGTTCCGAGGCTCACTGGAGCGCGTTGTTGAAACCTCTGGACGCTGCCTATGTACCCTAGGAGATATCAGTGAATCAACTCGAAGGAGTGATTGCGCACGTGAATGCGGGGCATGGCCTTGGCTTTACTCATTTTGATTTGACGCCCAGGGGCCGCAATCATAACAGTGTGTTGCATATTTCTGTCAAGTGTAGGGGCACTGTTATGTCTCACGTCCTTGTTGACATTGGCTCATCCCTAAACGTCTTGCCCAAGAAAGCATTGCTGAAGTTAGATACCCGAGGTGTAATCTGCACACCAAGTGACTTGGTGGTGATGGCATTTGATGAGACCAGAAGGTCCGTATTCGGAGAATTGACTTTGCCGATCCAGGTCGGTCCAGAAGTGTTTGACACCGTGATTTACATCATGGACATACAACCAGCTTATAGCTGTTTGCTTGGACGATCTTGGATCCATGCTGCAGAGGCTATGACATCGACGTTGCACCAGAAGCTTAAGTATGCAGTCGGGGGTAGCATTGTTACCATATGTGGGGAGGAAGATATTCTGGTCAGTCACCTGTCATCGTTTAAATATGTCGAAGTGGATGGTGAAGTCCATGAGACATTGTGCCAAGCCTTTGAAGGGGTGCAGATTAGAGATAAATCTCCTGTCGTGAGCAGTCGGCCAGAAGTGGCTATGTCGTCGTACAAGGAAGCCCAAGCGGTGGTTCAGGCCGGTGAGACCAAAGGTTGGGGTCAAGTTCTGGAGATTCCTATTAAGCCGGACAAGTTCGGCTTAGGGTATCGCCCGTCGCCGTCATCTGCATCACAGAGCAAGCCAAAGTTCAAGGGGCCGATTGTGTTCACTCCGGGAGGAGTCAGTTTTGAGCAGATCAACGATGTGTCTGACAGTGAAGAAGGCGATAGCGACTGTGATATGGATTCGTGGATCAAGCCCAGCGAGCCATGACGAAGCCTATGCAACTAGTCTATCCCGGACTTTGTTCAAGTGACGCCGAAACAGTAATGCCTTGTTTTTCGATTATTGTACAACCCTATGTCCTACCCGGGGCATAGTGATTTTATTTCAGGGCCTACTTGCTTATGTGTATTCTTCGTTTTAATCATTAAATAAAGGCGTTTTCCTCATGAAAACTTTGTGATCCCTGTTTTTCTATTTTTATTTTTACAATTGTGATCCCTGTTTTTCTATTTTTATTTTTACAATAAAATGGCGATGTGGTTGTATGCTTCGTTTGCATATCATTTGAAGCACTTAACCCTTCTTCTTGCAGGATCCATATTGCAGATGACACCGATCAAGATGTCCCTATGACTCGCTTTGACTTTGAGCACCCGATATTCCAAGCCGAAGAAGAGATTGTTGAGGACGACGACTTACCAGAAGAGTTGATTCGTCTGTTGAAACAAGAAGAGAGAATCATTATGCCTCATCAGGAGGATATGGAGGTCATTAATTTGGGTTCGGAAGAGATTGTCAGGAATGTCCGGATAGGGGCTGCGCTACAAACTGATATCAAGCAGAGACTTGTCGAGATGCTTAGAGAGTATAGTGACATCTTTGTTTGGTCTTATGAAGATATGCCTGGGTTAGACACTGATATTGTGGTCCATCGCTTGCCATTGCGTGAAGACTGTCCGCCGGTCAAGCAGAAACTCAGAAGAACGAAACCAGATATGGCCGTAAAGATCAAAGAGGAAGTGTAGAAACAGTGGGACGCTGGTTGCCTGGTTGTTACCACTTACCCTCCTTGGGTCACCAATATAGTACCTGTACCAAAGAAAGATGGTAAGGTGCGGATGTGCGTTGACTACTGGGATCTGAACAAGGTGAGCCCTAAGGATGACTTCGCGCTTCCTCATATTGACGTGTTGGTCGACAACACTACTAAATTCTCTGTGTTTTCCTTCATGGACAGCTTTTCGGGCTATAATAATATTAAGATGGCATCGGAGGATATGGAGAAAACAACTTTTATTACCCCGTGGGGAACGTTCTGCTACAAAGTGATGCCTTTTGGTTTGAAGAACGCTGGGGCAACATATCAACGTGCTATGACGACACTCTTTCATGACATGATGCATAAAGAGATTGAGGTCTATGTTGACGATATGATTGCCAAAAACAGACAGAGGAAGAGCATCTGGTGAATCTTCTGAAATTGTTTGAAAGGCTTAGGAAATTCAGGTTGAGGCTGAATCCTAATAAGTGCACCTTCGGGGTGAGATCTGGTAAGCTACTGGGGTTCATTGTTAGCGAAAAAGGAATAGAGGTTGATCCTGCTAAAATAAAAGCAATACAAGAAATGTCAGCGCCAAAAACAGAGAAAGAGGTTCGTGGTTTTTTGGGGAGGTTGAACTACATTTTGCCCAGTTCATATCTCACCTAACTGCCACGTGTGAGCCAATGTTTAAACTGTTGAAAAAGACCAGGCAATTGTCTGGAATGAAAATTGTTAAAAGGCGTTTGAAAATATAAAAAAATACTTGCAGGAACCTCCGATTTTGATACCCCCAGTAGCTGGGAGAACACTGATCATGTACTTGAAGGTTCTTGAGAACAACATGGGTTGTGTTCTCGGTCAACATGACGAGACTGGACGAAAAGAGCATGCGATCTACTACTTGAGTAAAAAGTTCACAGACTGTGAGTCCCGTTACTCAATGCTCGAAAAGACGTGTTGTGCACTTGCTTGGGCTGCCAAACATATGAGACAATACATGCTAAATCATACAACCATGTTGATTTCGAAGATAGATCCGATCAAATACGTCTTTGAGAAGCAGGCACTTTCTGGAAGGATTGCCCGATGGTAGATGGTATTGACAGAGTACGATATACAGTATGTCTCGCAAAAGGCTATCAAAGGTAGCGTACTGTCAGAGTACCTGGCTGAGCAGCCAATTGATGATTACCAGCCGATGAAATTTGATTTTCCTGACGAGGATATCATGTACTTAAAGATGAAAGATTGCGAAGAGCTATTGCATGGTGAAGTTCCTGAGCCGGGTTCCCAATGGCAATTGATTTTTGACGGTGCTGTGAATTCATATGGAAGTGGAATTGGGGTAATAATCACGACTCCCCATGGGACGCACATCCCGTTCACTGCCAGATTGACATTTCTAGTTTCCAATAATGAAGCTGAATATGAGGCGTGCATAATGGGACTCGAGGAGGCTATCGATTTGAGGATTAAAAATCTTGATGTGTATGGAGATTCTGCACTAGTCGTGAACCAGATCAAGGGTGAATGGGAGACCCGTCAGCCCAATCTGGTACCGTATATGAACTATGCAAGGAGACTATTGCCTTTCTTTGACCGGGTAGAGTTTTATCATGTGCCACAGGCAGAAAATCAGATCGCTGATGCTCTTACGACATTGTCTTCCATGTACAAGGTTAACTGCTGGAATGAGGCTCCCATAATAGTTATCTCTCGCCTTGATAGGCCCGCCTTCATATTCGCCATTGAGGAAGCTTCTGATGGCAGGCCGTGGTATTTTGATATCTAGAATTTCCTAAAGAACCAAGAGTATCCGACTGGGGCATCCAGCCGCGATAAGAAGACTCTTAGGAGATTGGCTGGCAATTTCTACTTGAATCCAGATGGTGTTCTGTATAGGAGAAACCATGATTTAGTGCTTTTGCGATGTGTTGATGAGAAAGAGGCTAACCTACTCATGTAGGAGGTCCACGAGGGAACCTTTGGCACGCACGCCGACGGACATGCTATATCTCGAAAGTTATTATGGGCAGGGTATTATTGGTTGACAATGGAAAGAGGTTGTTTTAAGTTTGCAAAGAAGTGCCATAAATGCCAGATTTATGCAGACAAGATTTAGGTGCCGCCAAGCCCTTTGAACGTTATGGGGTCCCCGTGGCCTTTCTCCATGTGGGGCATTGATATGATTGGGAAAATTGAGTCCACCGCATCCAATGGTCACTGGTTCATCTTGGTAGCTATCAATTACTTCACTAAATGGGTCGAAGCAGCGTCTTACGCTAATGTTACCAAGCAAGTAGTAGCCCGGTTTATCAAAAAGGATATCATCTGTCGTTACGGCATTCTCGAAAGAATCATTACTGACAATGGTTCAAACCTAAATAATAAGATGATGAAGGAATTGTGTCAGAATTTCAAGATTGAACATCACAACTCGTCTCCTTACAGACCCAAGATGAATGGCGCTGTTGAGGCGGCCAATAAAAACATCAAGAAGATAGTTCAGAAGATGGTTGTGACATATAAAGACTGGCACGAAATGTTGCCCTTCGCATTGCATAGTTATCGTACGACGGTACGCACATCAACCAGGGCAACACCTTTCTCACTGGTGTATGGTATGGAGGTTGTCCTACCATTGGAAGTTGAGATTCCTTCTTTGAGAGTATTGCTCGATGTCCAACTTGATGAGGCAGAGTGGGTAAGGAATAGGTTGAATCAGCTCGGTTTGATGGATGAGAAGAGACTTGCATCTATCGCATATGGTCGGTTATATCAGAGCTGGATGAAGAAAGCTTACGATAAGAAGGTGCGCCCTCGAAGCTTTCAGACGGGCAATCTTGTGCTGAAAAAGATTCTCCCACCACAATCAGACCACAGGGGCAAATGGACTCCCAACTATGAAGGTCCATATATCGTTCGAAAGGTCTTCTCCGGAAGAGCCTTACTGTTGTCCACCATGGATAGCAAAGATTTTTCATCCCCTGTGAACTCGGACGCAGTTAAAAAATACTTTGCTTAAAGAGACCCGTTGGACAGAAAAAGAGAGTCCAGGCAAAAATGGGGCATCCAGGCAAACCAAAAAGAAAAAGAAAAGGTTCGGGCAAAAATTAGGGATAAAAATTGAAAAGATGTACACCCGCGAAGTCGAAAACCTGAGAAGGCGACTTCGGCAAAAAAGGGTATCCCGGTGAATCGAAAACCCGCAAAGGGCGATTCAGGTAAAAGTTAGGGATTGAAAAAGCAAATGACTGCGGTCCGAGGTTGATACTGCATTGCTTGATGGTTTGGGAGTACCTGAGGGTCAATTATCCAAATCAATCTCTTCCGAGGACGGGGCATCGGGAAAGCGTCGGAGTCAGGCGAGTCATAGGAGGATCAACTCATGGTGTTTGTCTGTACCACGTTGCCAACATGTATACAAATTTCTTTGTACCTCTGTACATATCTGTATGTATATTATAGCTTCCTCTTTTCAGGAGTTGCATCCATTGTACAAAAGTTTGCCTATTTACAGACCCGTTATCAATAAAACGCATACTATTCAGTACTTGATGTTGTTTCTTGTTTTAACTTTTACCGTTTTATTTGTGGAAAACGCCGATGTTTTTGATAAACTTGCAGGTGCATAAACTTGCAGGCCTAGGCCAATAATTGTTAAAACTTTGAATTGACTGAGCGCTTCTCATAGCTATTGACCTGGATATTTCCTTTTGTATAGGATACCTTGTTGTTGCTCATGTTTTGTAGGGTTGTTACCTTTGCAGCAAACAGTTAAGGGGTCGTGTTTCCCTAGCCAAAGTCCTTTAACATAGGAGCAGGCTTTATGTGGTTCTATGCCTCCCCAACAGATGGAAACCACATCTTTATCCCCACAAGAGTTGGATGCGAGCTAGTAAGCGGTCAGGCAGTAATGTGTATCCCCAGTGAGGTCCTCACAGGGCGCAACCAAGTTGTCAGTGGTTCGAAAAGCTCATCCCCGCACAAGATGGCTCTTCCTGTTCTCCATCAGGTTGTCTTTCCTCTGATAGGTTGATCATCCTCAGTAGAGTTTGTAATTCCGGATCGTAAAACTATCCCCTAGCAGGATTGTTTCTTCCCCTCGCGTAGTCGGTTCGCCTTTTCAGCATTTATGTTGCTAGAATAATTCTGTGATACCCGGGTATCCCCAGTGGATTCGGCTTTGTCTTCAGCATTTATTTTGCTGAGGCACCTCCTTGCATTTGCATATATCATCATATTTGCATCTACACAAACGCGTAGCATTCCCATGTCGTATGGAGAATTATGTCATTTTCAAACATATGCATCTTGAAACATAAGCCGGGTTGTTTACCTCTTTGTTTTCAGGTGTTGTTTCCTGCAGGTAATCGGAATTCCTGTTCAGGCAGATGTCTAGATATTCATATTTGTGGCGCCAGATACGTGATGATAACGTTCATCCTATCATAGGCTTCCCTATCAGAGTTGCTTGGTTAAGTTTCTTCTATTCCCTATCAGAGTTGCTTGGTTAAGTTTCTCCTATTCCCTATCAGAGTTGCTTGGTTCAGTTTCTCCTATTCCCAAGTAGAGTTTTTTCCTACAGAGTTGCTTGGTTATGTTTCTCTTCTTCCCCAGCGGAGTTTTCCTCGGATTGCTGTTACGTCAGCGTTCTAAAAGGAAAGATTTCAGGGATTAGACCGTTGAAGTCATTACCTGTTGTCAAGGTAAATGTCTGGCAGCTGATGTCAGAGGTTCCCCGTAGATTTGCTTGTTCAAGTCTTCGGATGTTCGATCTCGCTTTTATTTAGCGTATGCCCATTTCCGAGGAAATGGAAGGTCAGTGATATTGACAGTTCTCGCTTTTATTTAGCGTATGCCCATTTCTGAGGAAATGGAATGTCAGTGATCTTGACAGTTCTCGCTTTTATTTAGCGTATGCCCATTTCCGAGGAAATGGAAGGTCAGTGATATGACAGTTCTCGCTTTTATTTAGTGTATGCCCATTTCCGAGGAAATGGAAGGTCAGTGATATTGACATTTCTCGCTTTTATTTAGCGTATGCCCATTTTCAAGGAAATGGAAGGTCAGTGATATTGACAGTTCTCACTTTTATTTAGCGTATGCCCATTTCCGAGGAAATGGAAGGTCAGTGATATTGACAGTTCTCGCTTTTATTTAGCGTATCCCATTTCCGAGGAAATGGAAGGTCGATGATATTGACAGTTCTCGCTTTTATTTAACGTATGCCAATTTCCAAGGAAATGGAAGGTCGGTGATATTGACAGTTCTCGCTTTTATTTAGCGTATGCCCATTTCCGAGGAAATGGAAGGTCAGTAATATTGACAGATCTCGCTTTTATTTAGCGTATGCCCATTTCCGAGGAAATGGAAGGTCAGTAATATTGACAGATCTCACTTTTATTTAGCGTATGCCCATTTCCGAGGAAATGGAATGTCAGTGATATTAACAGTTCTCACTTTTATTTAGCGTATGCCCATTTCCGAGGAAATGAAATGTCAGTGATATTGACAGTTCTCGCTTTTATTTAGCGTATGCCCATTTCCGAGGAAATCGAAGGTCAGTGATATGTCAGTTCTCACTTTTATTTAGCGTATGCCCATTTCCGAGGAAATCGAAGGTCAGTGATATGACAGTTCTCGCTTTTATTTAGCGTATACCCATTTCTGAGGAAATGGAAGGTCAGTGATATTCACAGTTCTCGCTTTTATTTAGGGTATGCCCATTTCCAAGGAAATGGAAGGTCAGTGATATTGATAGTTCTCGCTTTTATTTAGCGTATGCCCATTTCTGAGGAAATGGAAGGTCAGTGATATTGACAGTTCTCGCTTTTATTTAGCGTATGCCCATTTCCGAGGAAATGGAAGGTCAGTGATATTGACAGATCTCGCTTTTATTTAGCGTATGCCCATTTCCAATGAAATGGAAGGTCAGTGATATTGACAGTACTCGCTTTTATTTAGTGCATGCCCGTTTCCGAGGAAATGGAAGGTCAATGATATTGACAGTACTCACTTTTATTTAGCGTATGCCCGTTTCTACGGAAATGGAGGGTCAAAGATATTGATGTCGTATTTTACGTAGTGCCCGCTTATTGTAGCGTTTATTGTTGATTCAACACCTGTGGCGTCACACGGGTGGTTGATATTAAAATCAGGCTCTTTATCGGATGATTGATCAGTTGTCGCCGGGACAACCAGATTCAATTGTTTGGATGTGTTGTCCCCAAGCAGTTTGGAAGTTTATTTCTTCGGTTAGAAAATTTCCGGGTTCTCTGGTATTCAACCGTCTTCGACCTTGATCGCTTGAAACCCATTCGCTTTTCATCCTGTCGGGTCCAAGCCGCTTGAATAGGGGCAGCTGTTGCACCCCAAAATTTGCCTAACCTTCTCTTACTTGGTTTATGTTTCATTGCATTAGCATATCATTGATCTAGAATTTGCATAGCATAGAATTTTTCATTTAACAGGGGATCAAGTATGGAGCCTTTCTAGAGGTCTTATGCAAGCTTGAGAAATCACCATAATCATCAGGAAGAGGGTTGGGTTCTTGAGAAGTTCAGTTGCTTGTATGTGGTTAATCTCCTAATCTGAGGACCAATTGAAGATCCTCAGTGAATCGTGAGGTCTTGATCAAGGAGAGAGTGTATGGATAGAGCTTATAGAGTGCCTTGAGGGTCATGGTGGAGCTCAATCAATTCATTATGCCAAGTGTGAAGAGCCACAGTTGAAGGTGTTGCAATTAGGGTTTTCATCTGAATTACCCTAAGTCAATTGTGCAATTGAAGGGGACCAAAGATCATTTGTGAGTCTTTGCAATCATGGATAGTTGTGTTGAGACACATGAGATGAAATTCCAAGATCAATCCAAGAAAAGTTCAAAGTGTGTGAAGTTGCTAAATTAGGGTTCTCAGGGTAAAATCCCCTATTTAGTGCCTAACTTCAAGACCACTCATCTCAAGATGCAAGTTTCATCTCCACTTTTGGCCAACATGAAACTTGTAGATCATGCTCTTAACTTTAATTTTAGTACTAGAAGTCCTCCATTGGATTTATAGAACTCAAGTTATGGCCCAGACAAGTTACATGTCATCTGAGGAATGTGAAATTTGTCTGTGAAAGTTCACTAACTTCCAAAGAACTTTTGACCTATAAGGGTGTTTCTCCTAAACTTTTGGCCAACATGAAAGTGGTAGGTCTTGATCTAAGCTTTCCAAATTGTATTATAAGTCTTCCATATGATTTGTAGAACTCAAGTTATGAGGTTTACAAGTTAGGGGTATTTTGGGAAAGTAAGATTATAGGTCATTTGGCATTATAGGTCATTTTCTCCATCTTGCAAGCTTCAAATGAAATTTTGTTCAACACAAAACTTGCTCAAAATCATGTTTTTAGGTCACCCTTATACTCATGATGATTTGTTTTGGCTTAGGGAGTGATTTGGTTTGAGAAATCTTGCAAAAGGAAGAATTTAAAGGCATTTGGTTGAAGAATTCATGATTAATTCATTTGTGCTCAAAATGGACCATATGAATACTTGTTTTGATCAGAAAAAACATTATAATCACTTTGGCATTTTTAGGATTTCCATTTGAGGTCAATTTCATGGTGTTATGGTTTGTTACTTCACAAGTAAGCAACACTTCATAATTTGATTATGGGATGGATTCAAGCTCCTTAAGCACTCTAAACTCTCTCACCAGACCACAAGGGCAAGATTGGAAACTTATGGGAGAAGTTTGAAGCCAAAACACGTATTCACCATGGTTGATTTTGTGAAAGAAATTTGAAGAATGGATTTTCTGGTTTGGGCCTCAATTGGACCTCAAAAGCCCACAAACTAGTTGCATTTAAGCTCAGAAGAATATTTTGCTCCATTTTTGGTGACTAATTCGTGCTGGAAGCAGAGATAGCAAGTTGAGTTTCAAGAGCTCCAAGTGAAATCGTGATTTCCATTTCAATCCAGATCCAAGCAAATTGAAGTTGCAAAAGCGTTCCTCATCAAGCATTGATGTGATCTGCAGTGTTTTGAAGCCATAATCGTGTTCTAGATACCTCAATTTGAAGTTCAAAGTCAGGTATGTAGTTTTCAAATTTACACTGGTTATAGCTTGACCTAGGCATGATTAGTATATGGATAGGCTTTGGATTGAGATATAGATGGAATCTGGATCATTATTTGGTTGATTAGAGACGAATTAGGTGATGACATAATTTCTGTTGAGGTTCGTTTCTCCTTGATCTTGAGGTTTTGATACAATTAGAATAGCATGTGATGATCAGTGATAGATGAGGATTCCATCCATACCAATAGTTTGAGTTTTGGTGAGAGTTCAGTTTGAAGTGAATTTTAGGATCTGATTCGTGTTTCAAATTCTAGTAGGATTTGGATGTTATATTTGAAATCAGGAGGAAATTTGGAGTAAGATGATGTTCGGTTTGCTTGATTTCCATTGCCTGCAAGTAACCTCTCACCGGAGAAGATGGTGGCGCCACTGTCCATGCCACCGTCTGGTTTTTGCCCCTCGCCTGAGTTCAGAGGAAGAAGAAAGTCTAGGAGCCGTTAGATCTGACTGGAAGCAAGACTTTGTATGTTCATCGTGTGGATGAGATTTGAACTGAGACTTACCTCCATTGCAAAACGAGGTCGTTTCATTAATTGACCTGGCAGCTACGTGGCGTGTGAGTTGGATAGCTTGAGGGTCTTTAGATCAGTCTACTGAGTCAATCCATCCAACGCGTGTGCTATTTTCTGGTTTATTTGATTTTCTTATTTCATTTTCTTTTATTTTAATTCCATTTTTCTACTTTAATTCATTTTAATTTCATTATTTGTCAGAAAAATAAACCAAAAATATCTCCATGCTCCTCTTTTCATTTGTGATTTTTCTGTACTGTTAGATTTAATTTTTGATGATTTTACAATTTAATTTGATTTTTCTCATTTTATTGAATTCTTTATTTTTGCATATTTGATACATCTGTTTGCTGATTTTTGTATGGACAATTGGTAATGAATTTGGATTTTATTTTTTGCTGGATTGTAGATTAGAGATGTATGTTCCCTCAGGAATTTTTCTTTTTATTTTTAGATAATCATAGATTTTGTTTTGGATTAGGGTTTTAGAGCCTTCCCTTTCATGGTTTCCCTTTGACACATTAGGATTTAGGATTTTATTAGTTGCCTTAGGAATTGAGTTAGGCTCTGAGATTTGGACTATAGGTTCTTAACATTTGCATGTTCCCTTAGGAAAATTTATAGATTTTTAGAAACTAGTTTGCTATTTTAGATAGAATTTAGAATTAGGTTGTTCAATTGGTGCTCCTAACTTGGTGTTTGCTTGGTATTGCCTTCAATGGTAGCTTTTGGTGCATGATGAGCTTGCGTTTCTTCTTGGATGATGTTATGGGCATGTTGTAGCTTCTGTGGAATTGGTTTTGGAGCTTGGCTTGGAGTTCTTCTTTCCTTTTGGTAGGTTTCTTGTAGCTTATAGGAATTAGGGTTTAGGAAAGAGCTTAGAAGTAGTTTTCTTTCTTCCTCAAACATGGATTGCTTTGATTGCTTTCCATTCTCATCCTATGATTCAAGGTCCCTATGTGAAAGCCTCATATTTCCTTTAGAAGGATGTGTGGCATTTTGCAATAGGTAGAATCTTTGAGGTTGCCTTTCTCAGATGACTGGTTGAGTGTCAGGAGGGATTCCTTTGGTTTCGTTCCTGCTTCCCATCATCAATCATATTCTTGATGTTTGTTCTCTTCTCTTGTGTTGGAGCTTGTTGAAGCTTGAAGATGGAGCTTTCCTTCTTTTGAAGATGGTTTGGTTTGAAGTTGTTGTTTGCAACTGTTTGTCTGTTTGTTGTTTATCTGCTTTGCTGTTGAGCTGTTTGCTTGTTGTTTCTTCTGACTACCCTGCTTTGCTTGTGTGACTGATTGACTGTGTGTTGCATTAGACTAGGTTTCTCATGTAGTGATCTAGGCTTAAGAGCATCCTAAGGGTTGAGCTTCTCCCCTTGCTTGTATTGCATTAGAAGTTGAGTGGGACTCCTTCTGCTTGTTTTTTTTACTGTGTGGCTTTGCTTGCTGGTATTTGGTAGAGCTCAGCTCCCTTGCCTGTGTGGTGTATGGCCTTTGTGCCATGTTTGCCTTAGAAGTTGAGCTTGGCTCCTTCTGCTTGTGTGATGCATTGCATGCATGTTACTTACATCATTTTATTTACAGTAGTTTCTTTACAATTATTTCTTTTGCTGTTTGTTTTCCTTTGCCATGTTCCCCTAGGAACTCTGACTTCTCTTGTTCAAGAGAAGTTATGACAGACATTAGGGTTCTAACCATGCATGATAACATTAGGTAGTTCCCTCTTAACCTCAACCATAGGATCATTTTGCATGACAACTTTAGGATTGGATCAGTTCCCCTTTAGTGCGTCTTTTCTCTTCTCATCTGTAAACAAAATCAAAATACAGTAATAAAGGTTAATTGACGTCGTACGTTACGAGCCTTAAGCTACTTGAGAAAGGATTGTTGGAGAGTTTCTTTTCAACAGTCTGGATGTTTAGTATGGCACCCTTTGGGTAACATGCGACGCATTCACTCTCAAATCATAGTATCTAGTGCGATATCAGTTGCAAACATCCATAAAAGACACTTCTCTAAAAAACAGAAAATAAAGATCAAACTCTTTTTGTCCTCTTGGACCTTTAAACCCTGTAAACCTTTTTCAGAAGGAGAATTTTGTTAACTCCCGGTTCTACCGCAAATGGTAACGCCTAAGTCACCAATGGTCGAGCTGCATACACCAAACTGCTGGAACCGTCTGTTAACCCTACTCGGATAAAAAAGACAAACCTGTGTCTCTCTGTAGCCCGAACTACGTTTACTCTGATCTTTCACGCTGTGTGAAAGTACGTAGGCACGAGATGCGATATCTCGGCGAGCAACCTTTTCCTGTTGTTAGGCGAACTACGTTGACTCTGATTTCTCGTTCTAGACGGGAATACGTAGGCATAAAGTGCGACGCTTTGCCGAGTCATTCTCTTTTCTTTTCTGACCAGACCTTTAGTGTAGATAGATATAATCAACCCGTCAGATAAACACAACAAGCGTGGATCCCATCGAGTACGATGGACGTGAGGGGTGCTAATACCTTCCCCTTGCGTAACCGACTCCTGAATCCAGACAATGGTTGTGATGACCTTGTCTTATACCTTTGCGTCAGGTTTTTCCCGATTGTTTCCTTTCCCGTCCTGAGGGATAAATAACGAAAGGTGGCGACTCTTCTGTCTTGCCGGCCTCGTTTTTCGCAGTAGTGACACACTCCTACTCATAAAACTCTCTAATTATCAGATAAAAACATGATCAAATGGATGAGAATAGTTTAAGTGGTTAAAAAGTGAATTTGTGAAAAAGTGGAAATGGTGCACTCAAGTGTTGAGACCCCAACTTGCTGGATTCATAACTCTCAACTCATAAAGGCTATGGAGGAGTTCTAGTACATTTTGGAAAGCCCTCATGGAGCTCTACAACTTTCATGTTTTCATGACCTTCAAATTCGAAGTGGAACTAGGTCAAAAATCCCCTCAAAGTTGGCTTAAAACATGCCTAAAAAGGCCAGCAACTTAGAAGTTTTCTAAGTGTTTTCTCTCTCTTGTGACGATTTTGGCCATAACTCCAAATCTACTCATTTTCTGCCCATAGACCACTGTGAGACTTTTGTAGGACTTGTCAAAACCTTTCCAACAAGCATTGAACCAACTAAATTAGATGTGTGGTTAGGGAGTTCTGGTCTTGCCCCTTTCAAAACCCTAATTTCCCGATTTCTCGATTACTCCTCAATCCTTGATCCAATGGTCATGAAACTTCATGGATAACTGTAATATGTTACTAGGAACATTTTTGCTTCATACTTTGTGGTCAAATTCCTTGTGATTGAAGAGTTGACTTTTCGGTCAACCGAACGATCGATCGATGACTACCGAGTCGACTGTTGATGTTCCAGGTCTTTTGAGGCCTTGAAACTTCTTGAGTGGACTTCACTAAGCCATATGAACTTCATGGACCATGATCCCACCATTGGAACACCATTTAAATCCAAAGTCAGACTACGGTTGACTTTTCCTGATCGAAAACCCTAATTGGGGATCCTGGACTGCATTGTCTTTAATCTTTGGGTGACGACCTCAAATTGGATTCATACTTGATACAATGGAGTATATTTGGTGATGTGGAGACTTATTTCATGGAGAATAAATCCAATACATTGACTGATTAAACCATCGAAACCTCGATTCCTAGTTGTACGGAACCCTGATTTGCCTGTATCTTAACAAAGACAAACTTGAAATAGGTTAAGGTTAGATAATCAAATGAATATGATCCTAAAATGATGATGAAGATCTAAGGGATCAAAATTTGGGGTGCAACAGCAGGCATTCGCTAAATAAAAGCGAGCATCAAACCTGAAGGCCGGATCAACACGCAGTTAATAAGTGAATATAACAACAATTCACAAGAAACCTCCGTTGGGGAAGCACATGATAAGATAAAACACATCTGTCCAAGATTTCGCCGTGGTCTGGATACCATACGTACTCAAGAATATACAAATTACCATGGTCTAAATACCACACAGGCAAAGTAAATCCATCATCTGTTGGAGATACACCTAAAAATAAAGAGGTAACAACCTGGCTTATGTTTCAAATGCATATGTTTGGATATGGCATAATGCTCCATACGAAATGGAAATGCTACGTGTTTGGAGGATGCTATGCACGAATGCAAAATGCGACGGAACCGAATTAGCGAAACAAATGCCGAAGGGACCAAGCCAACTCCGCCGGGGAGAGATGGAACATACCAATTACAATTGGACTTAAGCTGGGAAAGGAAGCCCTGGACGGCCTCCTGAAAGGACTTTCTTATGTAACATCATTCTGACGAGAACGAGAATCCACTCCGCTAGGGATCAAATTAAAACCTGCTGAGGAAAACACCCTGAACGGCCTTCCATAATACAACTCTTCTGGGGAATAAACGACCCGACTGGGGAAAGACAACCAAACATTGGAAATAAGTATAACCTAATGGGGGAAATCAACGACTCTGCAGGGGATAACAATCAGCCATTGAGATTAACTTTGCTTCACCGGGGAAATCAGCTCTGATTGGCTTCCTCGAATACCGAAGTCCTTCTAGGGTACAAAACACTCATCTGAGAGCAACTCCGCTCTGCTGAAGATCAAAGATCCAACCTACCGGGAATTACTCAACTGGGGATAAAATAACAAGATTTACTAGGAAACCCTCCCAAACTCTCTCTGCTAAGGATAAAGAATAGCAATCTCTGAATCAACCCTACTCTACGGGCAAGAATAATTGCTAACTGCTCTGGGAAAATAAGCAAAAGGGAAGACAACCTCGACCTTTTCTTGGGGACTGAATCACCACTTTTAAACTCTTAGGAGATACAAAGTCACATGCCTAGACTCTATGGGGAAACAAAATTTTGAATTTGCTCGACTGCTGGGAAAACAGCTCCAAACCTGCCTTGTGGAGAGAAATCCAGTCTCGACTCGCTGGGGAGTAAGTGTGTATCTACAACCTGCTGGGGATACGGGCACATACCTGACCTGCACGGGGGAAATCAATCTTGACCCTATGAGGATGACTATACTCTGCTGGAGATTTCAGTCTAAATTTCTTAGGAATAAGTGAGTACGGGCAACCTGCTAGAAACAAAAGTACCCATTCAACCTGCACCTCTTTTCCTGTAGAGATAGACCTTTGCTGTGGAAAACAAAATGAGTCTTAACTACACGTCTTCCTTCTGTGGGGATGGTGATCCTACCCGGGACACACCTCTGGAAATATTTCCCCAAGGGTAACGACCCTGCAAATGAACAAACAACAAGATATCCTGCACAAAGGGAGCTATCTCGGCCATCATCCATTACATTGTTCAAATAAATCAAATTTTTAATGATTATTGGCAAAGCCTGCAAGTTTATGTAAGTGCAATTTTATCAAAACATCGGGCGTTTTTTCGCAAACAAAAGCAGTAAAGGCTAAAGCAATAATAACAAGCTACTGAATAGTATATGCTTTATTGACAAATGGCCTGTAAATAGGCAGATTTTACAACAGATGCAACCCCTGAAAAGAGGAAGCTGCGCAAAAATGCACAGAAATATATAAAAATGTCGGCACTGTGGCACAGACAAACACCATGTGTCGATTCATCGATGACTCGCCTGACTTCGATGATTCTCCGACGCTTCGTCCTCTGAAGAGATTGATTCGGATAAACGGTCCTCAGGTACTCCCTCAATCCACTATACTCTGAAGATCACAACGTATACCACAATCATTTTCTTTTCAAATCCCTAACTTTTGCCTGAATTTCCCTTGCGGGTTTTGAATTCATCGGGATACCCTTTTTTGTCAAAGTCGCCTTTCTAGGTTTTCGACTTTGCGGGTTTACATTTTTTCTTTTTATCCCTAACTTTTGCCCGAACCCATTCTTTTTATGGTTCTCCGGGATGCCCTATTTTTACCTGGATATTCTTTTTCTTTCCAGCGGGTTTCTTTAAGCAAAGTATTTTTTAACTGCGTCTGCATTCACAGGGGATGTGAATTCTTCACCATCCATGATTGACAGTAGCAAGGCTCCTCCAGAGAAAACCTTTCGCACGACATATGGCCCTTCGAAATTGGGAGTCCATTTGCCCAGGTGATCCGTTTGTGGAGGGAGAATCTTCTTCAACACTAGATCTCCTGTCTGAAAGCTTCGAGGGTGCACCTTCTTATCCAAAGCCTTCCTCATTCGGCTATGATACAACCGACCATATGCAATGGACGCTAATCTCTTCTCATCCATCAGACTGAGCTAATTCAATCTGTTTCTTACCCATTCTGCTTCGTCCAGCTTGACGTCAACCAGAACTCTCAAAGAAGGAATCTCGACTTCTAATGGTAGGACAACTTCCATACCATACAACAGCGAGAAAGGAGTTTCCCAAGATGAAGTTCGTACCGTAGTATGATATCCATGCAAAGCAAAGGGCAACAACTCATGCCAATCCTTATAGGTTACAACCATCTTCTGCACTATCTTCTTGATATTCTTATTGGCCGCTTCAACAGCATTGTTCATCTTCGGATGATAGGGAGATGAGTTGTGATGCTCTATCTTGAAACTCTGGCACATTTCCTTCATCATCTTGTTATTCAAATTTGAACCATTATCAGTAATGATTCGCTCGGGCACTCCGTAACGACAAATGATGTTCTTCTTGATAAACCGGGCTACAACTTGTTTAGTGACATTAGCATATGAAGCTGCTTTGACCCACTTGGTGAAATAATCAATTTCCACTAAGATGAAGCGATGTCCATTGGATGCGGTTGGCTAAATCCTACCAATCATATCAATGCCTCACATGGAAAAGGGAAAAGGAGAGGCCATGACATTCAATGGACTCGCCGACACATGAATCTTGTCTGCATAAATCTGGCATTTATTGTAACACCCTCCTAAACCCCACGGAAAACATATGAATAATCAGAGTAAATTGTCATGCATTTACAAAAGGGTGTCACACATAAATTCCAAAACATCAAACTCACCTGTCATGCTCATTAACATTTCTATGTAAAATCATACTTTACAAAATTTTACTTTGCATGTAGCAGCGGATTCAATTAACAACATAATACCCCTAACGAAAACATCCGTGTTCATCACATAAAC
Source organism: Lathyrus sativus (assembly GCA_963859935.3). Taxonomy (NCBI): domain Eukaryota; kingdom Viridiplantae; phylum Streptophyta; class Magnoliopsida; order Fabales; family Fabaceae; genus Lathyrus; species Lathyrus sativus. The sequence goes on along the minus strand of OZ012737.1, from coordinate 379,895,868 downwards.
CAACATCATTTGGTCACTAAGGCCAACATCATAATATCTCAATAATATGAAAACATAGTATATCACTACAATATAAACCAAGCGATCCCAGTGTTACATGACCAGAGCATGACTCGACCCAACATAATCAATTAGTAAACTACTACGCCAAAAGCAACCTCGCAACTACAAGCAGTACTACTCCTTGATACCTGCATGATGTCATGTAGAACATCATTCTAGCAGAAGGGTGAGAAATATTATCATAATAACAATGCATATAATCATATATAAATGTACAATTACAGAATACATATATTCCACATTTTCTCACCGCAATTCATTATAACCATCATATACATCACAACATGTGTATAAACAAATATGGATAATTCACTCAAGCATTTTTCATGATGCACACATCCAAAATTCTCAATCCTAACAACTCACACACATATGCGCACTTTCATACAACCATCACATATACCATAAGACTCATAAACTCATCAATTCTCACCAATCCCGATATCCATACACAATTAGGATTATTCACCAACTCACAGTTACACACTCACCATTACACATTTACAAACCTTAATTCATCAATTCATGCTTGTAAGCATACTTCCATACAATAATCATGTATTCAAAACTCTCATTTACACACGTCATACACATACGCATATTCTCACAATTTCCACACACAAGCATATTTTATATAACCCTGACATTCATGCTATGTGACTCGATACAACTTAATGCAAACTCATGCCATGTGGTACCAACACTTGTTATCTTTTTTCGGTTTACATTAAACCGGATCCACTCTTCTAGACCGATAACCACCAAAAGCCCGTGCTCTAAGCTTTCAAACCCACTCTTCTAAGCTTGGGACAAGTCACTAGTCTCCACGAAACTAGCAAGCATTGCCTCTTGACTAAATGATGCATATGCAATCAACAACAAAATGCACTTAAGACCGACATCTTAATCTCATACATTCAAATAATTCCTCTCTTCAAGAATTATAACATGATTTCACACACAACATATTCACATCATTCAAGTATTCATACTTTAAATCATCATATTTATCAAGCAATGCACACATATTCACAATATGTTCTCATGCACTCTTAACACATAAACACAAGCAATGCACACATATTCACAATATGTTCTCATGCACTCTTCACACATTTTTAATCAACTTAAACAATGTATTACATTTGTCAAAAGACCAAAATTCAATTTAATTCAACAATCTAGGATTCACGCCATACAGCTACCCACAACATATATATATATATATATATATATATATATATATATATATATATATATATATATATATATATATATATATATATATATATATATATATATATATATATATATATATATATATATATATATATATATATATATATATATATATATATATATATATATATATATATATATATATATATATATATATATATATATATATATATATATATATATATATATATATATATATATATATATATATATATATATATATATATATATATATATATATATATATATATATATATATATATATATATATATATATATATATATATATATATATATATATATATATATATATATATATATATATATATATATATATATATATATCACAGCATAATCTATGTCTTAAGGTGAAGGGTTAATCATACTAGAATCGGAAAACCGACCTCGGATGGAAACTCCAAGAAAATCACAATATGCCATGCTCTCTACCTCGCTCGCTCAGCGAGCCCCTAGCGAGTATTCACTACTTGTTCGTCCAGCGAACAAGCTCGCGAAGGCAACCAGAAGCTACTGACTTTGTTCGCTACCTCGCTCGCTCAGCGAAGGCCTAGCGAACCTTCGCTACCCCCTTCACTACCAGCGAACACCACAAAATGCATTCTGCCCAAGTCTAGGACCGTTCGCTACTGGCTCGCTACTAGCTCGCTTAGCGAACGTTCTCTACCAGCTCGCTCAGGGAACACGCCAACGAATGTCTGCGAACTTCAGACCTTTACTGTCCAACTTCCACCAAACTCTCCAAAACCGACCGATTCTCACCGAACAAGTTCCATAACCTTAGTCTAACATCCCTTGACTATTTTATATCATTTATTTCAATTTTTAACCGATTAAACTTAATTTCTACAGATTAAATCCAATTTTTGCTCTAACATGAAAAATGGAGGAAAAACCCCAACAACCCAACCCAATCATACATAACTACACACATTGATCAAATAATAATGTTTCTCACCCTTACCTTGATTAATCAGAAGCTAGAAGTCGTTCTTGATGATTTCCAAGCTTTTCCCTTCTTCTTCCTCTTTTCTCCCCTTCCTCTTTCTTTCTCTCCTTTTCCTTCTTTTCTTTCTATCTCTTTTCTTTTCTCTCTATTTTCCTTTTATATCCTTCTATTTTCATTCCACCATAATTCTTCTCTCAAAATATCTATCCATTCCTTTCTCACCAAAATATCTCATCTTATCATTAACATAGAGAATATCTATTAAATCCACATTATTCTTTCAAATATGATAAATCAGTTAAATCCATTAACACATATGAATTAAATAAATCCAATAATCCATTTAAATGAGATAAATCACATAAACTAATTAATTAGTACAATTAATCAATTATGGAAAAATTGGACTGTTACAACTCTCCCCCACTTTAGGAATTTTCGTCCTCAAAAATGTTACCTGATTCGGACAACTCTGGATACGACCCTCGCATCCCAAATCCCAAACTACTTCCACTAAAGGAATCCCTTTACCTCAAAGATGCTTCTTGTTCATCAACCTGAACTAACAATGTCTCAATAATCAAATCCTCTTTCACTCGTACACCACTCCATCTGAATGAATGCACTTCCGCAACTTAGACACATGAACACATCATGCAATTCCCACAAGTGACAGCGGTAAAACAGTCCAACATGTTATTTTCCCCACGCTTCTGCTGCGCTACTCTGATACAGATCAGTAAAACACAGTGGGTGTTTCCGAGACCTCAAGCTCGACCAACACCAGTTACTATCGTAACTCTCAAAACACGTCCTTTCTTGGATTCCTCTTGATCTTTCCAATCGTCTCTTACACAATCTCAGGTCCGAGTACAACACTCTCACCAGATACGCATAAACACAAAGGAATCCTACACCTCCTACCATACAAAGCCTGATACGATGTCATTCCGATAATAGAATGATAAAGATTATCATAGGTAACTCAATCAGCAACGATTAACTATCCCCTGATCCATCTTGATCAAACACACAAGTTCTCAACAAATCTTCTACATACTGGATAGTTCTCTTTGTCCGCCCATCCGTCCATGGATGCTAGACAGGGTCCAACTTCAACACAACACCCAAGGCGTCTACGAACCTTTCCAAAATCTCAATGGAAAACTCAGATTCCCATCTAACAGAATGATTCGTCTTTACGGGTAAGTAACGAGTTACTCTTGTTAATCCATTCTTAACCATCCAAATCGAATCATATTCCTTCAACTTCTTCAGAAAACCCTACACAAAATCCATGGGAATACTATCTCATTCCACTCAAAATAAACAACGGTTGCATCAGGCCCAACAGTCTCTGATGTTCACACTTCGACTTTCAACAAGTCAGATCAGCATATACAATCTCAACCACTTCTCCCTCCATCTATGGCCACCAAAATAATTTCCTCAAATCCGGTCACGTCTTCATAGCACCTGGATGGATACTCAATCTATCTCAATGTCCTCCTTCCAAAGTACTCTTATCCAACTCATGTTATTTGGAATACAACTCCATCACGACATGTCATAGTACCATTCTCAGCTCTTCGACTTTAATCCATTAAATTCTATTAATCTCTTAACTCAAAATAGGATTCCGACCTCCTCAGATCTCATCGAAAATACCAATAGTCAGTCTCAACATACAAAGCTCAATCCTATAAGAAGTCTCTTCACGGATCAAACTCATATCCCGAATTTTCTTAATCAGTTTTAACTTCCTTACCATCATCATTGGTATACACAAAGCTTCCCAACTCGATACCTTAGCTACCACGTTATCTCACTCGAATGGTAATTCAACCCAAAGCCATACTCTTCCAGGAGTCCCAATTATTTCCTCTACATCATATTCAACTTTTTCAAATCAAACAAATACCTTAAGCTCTTAAGATCATGAACCATCTCAAATCTCAACTAAACAATCGAGGCTTCCAAACTCTGGTACAAACACACAACATCAACCAACTCTAAATCACTTGTCAGATGATTCCCTTATGTACTTTAAGTTGCCTTAAAGCACAACCAAAACTCACTGATGTTGTTCTTAACATATCTCTCAATCATCTCAATAAAGGATCACAAAACACAACAATTAGTTCTGTCAGATTCGGCGAAACCAACACACGAGCTATTGATAGCTCTCCCAAAAACTCTCAGAACTTTCTTCACAGTAGCATATCACTACTTCTTCTCAAACACTGATAACTCAAGTCCCCGATTCTCAACATGATCCTCTATACTCTTTGAGTAAACCCAAATATCATCGGTTACACACCATTGACTTACTCAATTGAGTATGGAAAATCCCAAGCCAAACGAACACTCGATCTGTGAGTTCTGGCGGAAACAAGAACCTCGTTGTTCGCACATACTGCAACATACAAAAATATTCCATCAATAAATAACTTAATTCCATGTCATTACTTCACCATATCCTAGAGCATTGTAATAACTCCCAACGCTTCTAATCTTGCGTCATTCCGAATTACGGTTCTCCCGTTACGTCAACAATACGAAAACAACGTTTCACACTTAGAAGGCCATTCAACGCATCTTCAACTCTCAAATTGTTTAAAGGTCTAATTATATCAATATTGTATTTCACTCCTTACTTTCTTTAGTGATCATCAAAAGTAACTACCTACCCTTTATATACTCGACCTCACAATCTGTTGTCGTAGCACACATACCAGACACAAGTCTCAAAACTACTCGACCAATTTAATTCCTCGACTTATCCAAACAGACATATGATATGGAGCTCTCAATATCGGACTAGTTCCCGTAACTAAGTCAATCACAACCCCACTTCACGTCCTGGCTGTACATCACTATCTTGTCAGGATAACTTCCAGACAACCACAATAAATCGGCAAACCGCCAACTTCCCACTTTCATTAACACTCAAATACCCATCAAAATTAAACATCTCAACACTGTCCTGCGCCGACTCATCAAAACAATTCTTCAGCACTTGGCTTAATTATAAACAATTCGCTGCTCACGCCTTCCAAGCTTGCAAGACACGTCTATCCCATCCAACACAATCCCAACCACTATCAACAAGAGATTAAGGGCGATCAGTTCCTCAATTTGTCAATAGACAACCGAAAATCATGATGGGGTATAAACCATCTTTACCAAACTATAATAGCGTTCAACCATACTCTGAGCTACAACTCCACACTTGCAGCATCCTAGAGAAGCACAACCCTCTCCCCCACTTGAGTCATTCCTTATTCTGCAGACAAAGGTTAGACAACAAACATGTATCGATAGTGCTTTCACACACATGTCGCCTACAAAGGGAACAACCAACATTAGACAACTTGGCCGGACGGACCGACCTGCTCTAATACCACTAATGTAACACCCTCCTAAACCCCACAGAAAACATATGAATAATCAGAGTAAATTGTCATGCATTTACAAAAGGGTGTCACACATAAATTCCAAAACATCAAACTCACCTGTCATGCTCATTAACATTTCAATGTAAAATCATACTTTACAAAATTTCACTTTGCATGTAGCAGCGGATTCATTTAAAACATAATACCCCTAACAGAAACATCCGTGTTCATCACATAAACCAACATCGTTTGGGAACTAAGGCCAACATCATAATATCTCAATAATATGAAAACATAGTATATCACTACAATATAAACCAAGCGATCCCAGTGTTACATGACCAGAGCATGAATCGACCCAACATAATCAATTACTAAACAACTACACCAAAAGCAACCTCGCAACTACAAGCAGTACTACTCCTTGATACCTACACGATGTCATGTAGGACATCATTCCAGCAGAAGAGTGATAAATATTATCATAATAATAATGCATATAATCATATATATAAATGCACAATTACAGAATACATATATTCCACATTTTCTCACCGCAATTCATTATAATCATCATATACATCACAACATGTGTATAAACAAATACGGATAATTCACTCAAGCATTTTTCATTATGCACACATCCAAAATTCTCAATCCTAACAACTCACACACATATACACACTTTCATACAACCATCACATATACCATAAGACTCATATAAACTCATCAATTCTCACCAATCCCTATATCCATACATAATTAGGATTATTCACCAACTCATAGTTACACACTCACCATTACACATTTACAAACCTCAACTCATCAATTCATGCTTGTAAGCATACTTCCATACAATAATCATGTATTCACAATTCTCTACCCACGTCATACACATACGCATATTCTCACAATTTCCACACACAAGCATATTTCATATAACCATGACATTCATGCTATGTGACTCGATACAACTTAATGCAAACTCATGCCATGTGGTACCAACACTTGTTATTTTTTTCGGTTTACATTAAATTGGGTCCACTCTTCTAGACTGATAACCACCAAAAGCCCATCCTCTAAGCTTTCAAACCCACTCTTCTAGGCTTGCGACAAGTCATTAGTCTCCACGAAACTAGCAAGAATTGCCTCTTGACTAAATGATGCATATGCAATCAACAACAAAATGCACTTAAGACCGACATCTTAATATCATGCATTCAAATAATTCCTCTCTTCAAGAATTATAACATGATTGCACACACAACATATTCACATCATTCAAGTATTCATACTTTAAATCATCATATTTATCAAGCAATGCACACATATTCACAATATGTTCTCCTGAACTCTTAACACATAAACACAAGCAATGCACACATATTCACAATATGTTCTCATGCACACTTCACACATTTTTAATCAATCTAAACAATGTATTACATTTGTCAAAAGACCACAATTCAATTTAATTCAACAATCTAGGATTCACGCCATACGGCTACCCACAACATATATATATATATATATATATATATATATATATATATATATATATATATATATATATATATATATATATATATATATATATATATATATATATATATATATATATATATATATATATATATATATATATATATATATATATATATATATATATATATATATATATATATATATATATATATATATATATATATATATCACAGCATAATCTATGTCTTAAGGTGAAGGGTTAATCATACTAGAATCGGAAAACCGACCTCGGATGGAAACTCCAAGAAAATCACAATCTGTCATGCTTGCTACCTCGCTCGCTCAACGAGCCTCTAGCGAGTATTCGCTACTTGTTCGCCCAGCGAACAAGCTCGCGAAGGCAAACAGAATCTACTGACTTCGTTCGCTACCTCGCTCGCTCAGCGAAGGCCTAGCGAACCTTCACTACCTCCTTCGCTACCAGTGAACACCATAAAATGTATTCTGCCTAAGTCTGGGACCTATCGCTACTGGCTCGCTACTAGCTCGCTTAGCAAACGTTCGCTACCAGCTCGCTCACCGAACACGCCAGCGAATGTCTGCGAACTTCAAACCTTTACTATCAAACTTCCACCAAACTCTCCAAAACCGACCGATTCTCACCAAACATGTTCCGTAACCTTAGTCTAACATCCCTTGACTATTCTATATCATTTATTTTAGTTTTTAACCGATTAAACTTCATTTCTACCGATTAAATCCAATTTTGGCCCTAACATGAAAAATGGTGGCAAACTCCCAACAACCCAACTCAATCATACATAACTATACACATTGATCAAATAATAATGTTTCTCACCCTTACCTTGATTAATCGGAAGTTAGAAGTCGTTCTTGATGATTTCCAAGCTTTTCCCTTCTTCTTCCTCTTTTTTCCTCTTCCTCTTTCTTTCTCTCCTTTTCCATAGTCAACCAATAATACCCTGCTCGCAACAGCTTTCAGGACATGGCATGCCCGCCGACATGTGTACCAAAGGCACCTTTGTGAACCTCTTCCATAAGCAAACTTACTTCTTTCTCTTCCACGCACCTTAGCAGCACTAAGTCAAAGTTTCTCCTATAGAGCACACCATCTTGGTTCAGATAAAAATTTCCAGCCAATCTCCTCAAGGGGTTCTTATCCCGGGCCAATGCCCCAGGCGGATATTCTTGGTTCTTGAGAAAGTTCTGGATATCGTAATACCATGGCTTGCCGTCAGAAGCTTCCTCAATTGCGAATACAAATGATGGCCTATCAAGGCGCGAGATGACTATTCATGGAGCATCTTTCCAATAGTTCATCTTGTACATTAAGGATAATGTTGCTAGAGCATCTGCCATCTGATTCTCCACTCTCGGCACGTGGCGAAACTCCACCCGATCAAAGAAAGGTAACAGTGTTCTTGCATTATTCATGTAAGGTATCAGATTAGGTTGTCGGGTCTCCCATTCTCCCTTGATTTGATTGACAACTAGCGCTGAATCGCCATACACATCTAGATTCTTGATCCTTAAATCAATAGCTTCTTCCAACCCCATAATGCACGCTTCGTATTCAGCTTCGTTGTTGGTGCAGGGAAATGTCAACCTGGTAGTGAATGGTATATGAGACCCATGGGGAGTTGTGATGATTGCCCCAATTCCGCTGCCATAAGAGTTAACAGCACCATCAAAAATCATTTGCCACTGGGAGCTTTTCTCGGTACCTTCATCAGGGAGTGGTTCATCACAGTCTTTCATCTTAAAGAACATGATGTCTTCATCGGGAAATTCAAACTTCATTGGTTGGTAATCGTCAATTGGTTGTTTAGCAAGATATTTTGATAGAACACTCCCCTTGATAGCCTTCTGGGAGACGTACTGAATGTCGTATTCTGTTAGGACCATCTGCCACCTGGAAATTCTCCCTGAAAGTGCTTGCTTTTCAAAGACGTACTTCATCGGATCCATCTTCGAAATCAGCATTGTTGTATGATTTAGCATATACTGTCTCAGGCGTTTGGCAGCCCAAGCGAGTGCGCAACACATTTTTTCCAACAATGAGTACCTGGATTCACAATCGGTGAACGTTTTACTCAAATAGTATATGGCATGCTCTTTTCTTCCAGTCTCGTTATGTTGACCGAGAACACAACCCATGCTGTTCTCAAGAACCGTTAGATACATTATCAATGGTCTTCCAGCTATTGGAGATATCAGTATCAGAGGCCCCTGCAAATATTCTTTTATTTTATCAAATGCCCTTTAGCAATTTTCATTCCAGACAACCGCCTGATATTTCTTTAACAATTTGAACACGGGTTCACACGTGGCTGTGAGATGAGATATGAACCTAGCAATGTAGTTCAATCTACCCAAGAAACCACAAACCTCTTTCTTCGTTTTCGGCGCTAGCATATCTTGAATTGCAATTATCTTTGCAGGATCAACCTCGATTCCTTTTTCACTGACAATGAACCCCAACAAATTTCCTGACCGTACACCGAAAGTGCACTTGTTTGGATTCAACCTTAGTCTGAATTTCCTTAGCTTTTCAAACAACTTCAGAAGATTCACCAGATGTTCCTCCTCCGTCTGTGACTTTGCAATCATGTCATCAACATATACTTCAATCTCATGATGAATCATATCAAGAAAGAGAGTCATCATAGCCTGCTGGTAGGTTACCCCAGCGTTTTTCAACCCAAAAGGCATTACCTTATAACAGAACGTTGCCCACGGTGTGATAAACTTTGTTTTCTCCATATCCTCCGACGCCATTTTAATCTGATTATATCCGAAAAAATCGTCCATGAAGGAAAACACAAAATACTACACAGTATTATCAACCAATACGTCAATGTGGGGGAGCGGGAAATGATCCTTCGGGCTTGCTTTATTCAGATCTCTGTAATCAACACACATCCTTACCTTACCATCCTTTTTTGGTATAGGTACGATGTTAGCGACCCACGAAGGGTAAGTTATTACGGCGAGAAATCCTGCATCTAATTGTTTCTGGACTTCTTCTTTTATTTTTACCGCCATGTCTGGTCTGGTTCTCCTGAGCTTCTGCTTGACAGGTGGACACTCTTCACGCAAAGGCAAGCGATGAACCACGATATCTGTGTCAAGACCAGGCATATCTTCGTATGACCAAGCAAAAATATCACCATACTCTCGGAGCATTTCAACCAATCTTTGCTTGACATCACTCTGCAATGAAGCCCTTATCCGGACGTCTCTTCTAACTTCCTCGGTACCCAAGTTGATGATCTCAATTTCTTCCTGATGAGGCAGAATGACTTTCTCTTCCTGTTTCAGTAGCCTGGCAAGCTCTTCTGGTAGGTCTTCATCTTCATCAATCTCTTCTTCGGCTTGAAAGATCGGATTATCAAAGTCAAAGCGAGTCATAGACGATTCTGGAGCGGTTTCATCTGCAATGTGAAACCTGCAATGATGATGATTTAATGCTTAAAGTGATGTGAAAACAAGCACAAACCACATTGCCATTTATTGTTGAAATAAAACAAGAAAATAGAGATCACAATATTTGAATGCAAGAAAAACTCCCTTTGATTAATTGATAAAACGATTGTCCAACATAAAAGAATAGGCCCTGCATACAAAGACCGTTGTGCTCCGGGTAGAGCACAGGGCTACAGATAATCAAGAAACAAATCATTAATCTTCTTTAGACACTTGGATGACTTCCTAAACAATCCAGTTGCTTAGGCTCTGACCCGGGATGCATGGCCGAATCTATCAATCCATGTCGCAATCACTGTCACCTTCTTCATCAGATATAGCATTAATCTGCTCAAAGATCACCGCACTGCTGGTGAACTGGACGGATCCCTTGTAGCGCGACGCGCTCTGTAAGGATGATGGGTTGTATCCCAATCCGAATTTGTCTCGTTTGTTGGGAATATCCAGAACTTGGCCCCAACCGTGCGATGCCCCAGCCTTCACCACTACCTGGGCTTCCTTAAAGGATGACATGGAAACCTTAGACATCTTGCTTACAGCTGGTGCTTTCTCCTTAATCTGTACAATCTCAAAAGCCTGACACAATGTCTCGTGGATTTCACCGTCAACTTCGACATATTTGAATGAAGACAAATGACTTATCATAATGTCTTATTCCACATAAACAGTGACAACATTGCCACCCACCATATATTTCAATTTTTGGTGTAGCATTGACGTTACGGCGCCTGTCGAATGTATCCAGGATCGTCCTAACAGACAACTATAAGCTGGTTAAATATCCATGATATAAAACACAACATCAAATACTTCAGGACCAACCTGGATTGGTAAAGTCAACTCCCCAAACACGGACCATCTAGTCCTGTCAAAAGCTCGTACCACCAAGTCACTTAGAGTACACATTATACCTCGAGTATCTAACTTCATCAGCGCTTTCTTGGGAGGTACATTCAAAGATGACCCGGTATCAACCAACACATGCGACATTACAGACCCCCCGACATTCAATATATATATGCAGCGCCAGATTATGATTTCGTCCCTTAGGTGTCAAATCCAAATCAGTAAAGCCCAACCCGTTACCAGCATTAACGTGTGCCACTACTCCTTCGAGCTGATTCACAGATATCTCCTGTGGCACATAAGATGTATTCAAGATTCTTAGGAGAGTGTTCCTGTGTGCCTCAGAATACAACAGCAATGATAGAATGGAGATCTTTGACGGAGTTTGGCATAAGTGATTTACGATCTTGTAGTCGCTCTTCCTGATCAAGCGCATGAACTCTTTCGCCTCCTTCAACAAGGACTCTTCCTCATCAGCCTGAGAAGTCTCTTTAACCACTGTTTTTCCTTTACCCTTGTCAGATTTTTCAGCATTCACTTCGGGAGGCGAAAACACTCTTCCACTCCGGGTAATCCCACCAGCTCCTACTAAATTGTCCATAGAATCCGACGGTGAACCTTTTTGTTCTTACTTCTGCCTATTACATTAGACTTCGGCTCCATAATTCCAAGGAATTGCCTTAGTGGTCTCATATGGCATAGGACCAGCTTTAGTAAAATGATGGTTGGCCGCCTTGGCGGTGCAGAAATAGTGATAGTCTTGTACGAAATCGAAATTGTCACAACTTCATTCCTTTCTTCATCAACTATTTTCTCCTCTTTCTTCTCCTTGGAGACTCTGTCAAATTGTAAAATACCATCATTCATCAGCTTCCGAATACGATCTTTCAACCTCTCACACCCCTCATGATGGATCAAACACTCAGCACAAGCTTTATCACACCCAGGGAATACCCCTCCACCCAACAACTTGTCCTTCATGAAGATCAACAGCGTCTTCAACTCTTCGACATCAGCTACCAAATTCAAACTCTCATCCTCAATAAGGGAACTAACCCCAGCTGCCCCATGATTAGGCATGGGATTTTGCACGACATTGAGCGCGTCGTGAGAAAAGTTAATCGCTTTGCTGTCTATAAGGTCCTGAACCTTATGTTTGAATGCTTTACAATTATCGATGTTGTGACCTGGAGCACCGGAATGAAATTCACACTGTGCATTAGCATCGTATCCAGGAGGTGATGCACCTGTCAAAGGAGCCAGAGTCCTTTTTTGTATCAACTGTACTTGCAACAAGTGTTGAAGCAACTACGAGTATGGCATCGGTGGCGCATGAAACTGCCTGTTTACTGCTCTGCCCCGATCCTGAAATCTGAGAGGAGCATAATTTTATTAATTCTGCTGCTGTTGTTGTTGTGGTTGTGGTACTGCAGGTATGGTAATACTTGCATCCTGAGGTTGCTGTTGACGGTATTGTTGACGCTGATTTCTTCTTCTTCCTTGGGAACTTGATATTGCGTTGGTTTCTCCCTCTCTCTTCTTGGAACTACCAAAAGTCTTTCTCCCTCCACCAGATGTGGATCCTTCACCGACTTGAATTTTACCCAACTTAATTCCGTTCTCCACTCTTTCTCCTGTACTGATTAGATCATAAAAACTTCCTGACATGTTGCCAATTAGCTTCTCATAGTACACCCCCGGTAGTGTGGCAATAAACATATCTATCAGCTCTCTCTCCACCATAAGAGGTTGCACTCTAGCTACCAATTCACGCCACCTTTGGGCGTATTCTTTGAAACCTTTATTATTTCTTTGAGATAAGTTATGCAATTGGACCCTGTTCGGCGCTAGGTCATTGTTGTATTGGTAATGCTTAACGAATGCCTCTGCCAAATCCCTCCAGCTTCGGATGTTGACTGGTTCTAAGCTCATGTACCATTCTAGAAACGGACCAGAGAGATTGTCTTGGAAAAAGTGCATAAGCAACTTTTCATCGTTGGAATAGGCAGACATCTTGCGGTAGTAGGAACGAAGATGAACCCTAGGACATGTAGTGCCTTTGTATTTATCGAAATCAGGAACTTTGAACTTCAAAGGATCCTTCAAGTCTAGGATCAGCCCTAGATTATCCATATCCAATCCCATAGAGTTATGATTTTCATAACTTCGCATCTTCTCCTCAAGCATCTTAAAACTTCTGTCTGCCTCAGATGGCAACCCGACACCGACATCTCTAATAAAGAACACATCGTCCTGCTCATCCTGTTCCCACTGCAGGCCAGCATTCCCGTGTACAACACGCGTCACCTCAGGCATGGGGATTTCACCTACATTACCTCCGCCCGGAGGGAAATCAACTGGAGGAACAATATTAGCATGTGGCGTACCGCCATCATTACAAGGAGGATTAGCAGCAGTTCCCCCGTGAAGCACATCGTTCCCATCAACCCTAGCAATTAACGGCTGCACCAAAGTCCTCATCTGCTCTTGGCCATTTGCAACACCTTGCATCAAATCCATGAACTGGGCCATCCTGTCACAGAATTCTTACATCTCAGCTTGAATCTGCTCCATAATCTTGCGTTGATTTCCCCGAGTAGCGTAACGGTGAGTCGCCTGGTTGTCAATCCTGAAACAAACTGAATAAACCACGGAGATAAGATTAACGGTTCCGGAGCACCTGCGATGCAAAATGCAAATTGATGCAGTATGCAAACATGTATATATGCGTTAGGGAAATTTCCCCCTCGATTCTAGTTCCATGGGAACAACACAACAATGGAAAGCCAACAGGCAAGCATAGATCAAATGCCTCATAAATAAAATGAGAGCCAAGAGTCAGATACAAAGCATAGTGCTACAACAATATAATGGAATCAAAATGACCTCAGCCAACAGATCTGGTGATGGTCAATATACACCATAACATCAGACTACAAAGAGAAGAAACACAATTAAGTACGACAAAAAGACCGGAAATTCTCTAACAACTCCTTCGTCTCTGGATGGTCTGGCCTGAAAAGCAACCCCTTGATGAGCAACTCTCTCTGGCTAATAGTGGTCTGCAAACCCTGAGCCTAATCCTCTCAGGCGCCTTCACCAAAATCCTCCTCAAGCTTACACCTCTTCGCATCAGCTCTAGACTTGTAATCATCCAACGTTGCAAGCGCTTCATTTAATCTACAATCACTGTCACGTCGACGTGAGGATTCAGCTGCAATCTTCTCATCCTTCACTTGGAGTTGGGCTTTCAACTTGGCAATCTTTTGTTGAAGCCCATCTTCCCGCTCTTTGTTATTAGTTAGGATGGAATTCCATTGTCCATTAATATTTGAAATCTCTAGATATGCTTTGTCCAACTCTTTCTTCTTGGAACTAAGAACATCACTAATGCTCTTCAAATTTAAGCCCAGACGCTCTCGGGCGCGAATATCTTTATCCAACTCTGTACCTAGCTTGTTCACCAATTCAATTTGCTTCTTAGATGAATAAGTGGATTCATTCCTCTCGCTTCGAAGCTGAATAATCTCTTTCTCCAATTCCTCATTTTCCTTACGCAACTCCTCCTTCTCGGACCATAGCTGATTATACCTCTGAATATCAACAGTAGTCGGCTCCTTGATCATTAAAGGATATAGAGGCTCACGAGGTGGAAAAGGCATCAACAATCTCTCACCTCTCTCCTGAATCCAAGTCACATATGGATCATAAGCTCTACTGTTTCTCTTCCCCAAAGAAGCTTTCCCTCTATGATGAATTTTGTTCCAAGCTTTCTCAACTCTGATCAGGGTCTCATTCTCAAGCAAACCAGTGAAATACAAAGATTCATGTATTTCCTCTTCCTTAAGAGATTCCCTCAGAGCATACCCAAATTGTCTCACTGCAAGGGATGAGTTGTAATTAATGCCTCCTTTCCTTCCAATCAACATGACGTTAGGAAAACCAACATAACTGCAATAATCTCTGTACCTAACTGATCTCTATCAAACCATATGATGTTCTCAACAGTCAAGCCCATCAATCTCTCTGACCACTCTAAGGTACCTAAAGTATCAACAAAAGGACCAGACATGGGAAGGTGACTCACAAACCATCTGTACAAAATAGGTACACAACAAGATACATTCTTCCCTCTCTGATTCTCATTCTTGTAATGCACGAAATGATATGCATCCCCCAGAAGTGTAGGCACAGGATTTCCCGAAGCAAAGATGTGGAAAGCATCTAAATCCACAAAGTATGGAATATTCAGAAACAACATTATACCATATATGCACAGAGCCAAAATGGAATTAAAGACAACCCAACAACCATCCTTTGCAAACTGTTGAGCCTTACCAACCAAGAAAGACAGTGGAAATCCAGGCATTCCATTTCTCTTTGTTGCACCCCAAAATTTGCCCAACCATTTTCTTGGCTTGGCTTATGTTTCATTTTTGCATTTAGCATTTGCATTGCATAGCATTCGTTCTTGAGACAGGGGATCAAGGTCTTTGTGTGATTCAGGGCTCATTTCAGTGCAAGACTGAACAGCGAGCATCAGCAACTCCGACATTTATTTTGCCCGGCGATCGAGCGGTCGATTTCACTTTGTTTTGCAGGGCATTTTTCAGATCAGGAAATAGCATGCAGGCCATCTCAAGCATTCTCATGATCATAGCATTCAGAAATGATTTTCAGAAGCTAATCAGAGCTCAAACCGACAAGAAACGGGCAAACGGGCAGTTTTCCCTCCAAAAGGCGCCAAATCCAAAATTCGAAGGTGTTAATCGATTAACGCATATGGTTAACCGGTTAACCAACGCAAAACTAGCCCAGATTAAAAGTTTCAGAGGTGTTAACTGATTAACCTATATGGTTAACCGGTTAACCAAAGCAAATTTTGCCTTGCACGTGAGATTTCAAGCAATTTTCATTTGGGGTTCATTTTTGGCCTTTGGAAATTCAAATTTTGCATGTGGGAAGGATCTAGAATGTCTTTAAAAATTCAGATTTCCCTCTAAATTCCCACTCCTCATTCCAAACCTTGATTTCCAAACCACTTTCCAAACCTTGCTTTGGATCCAAACCAAGAGTGTGTTTATGTGATTCACTCCAAACCTCACCATCTAATCTCTCATAATTCAATTCATTTTTTCAGAATTCACTCTTGAGCTCTCAATTTTCTCTCAAAATTCTACATTCCCAAAACCCTCACTCAAAGCTCTTCATCATTTGGATTCATTGATTTTTCATTGAAATCAATGGATTCTTGAGCATAAACCTCCATTTATCATCATCATTGGATCAATTTTCATAATCAATTTTCGTGCAAATTGAGATCTGATTTTGGAGCTTGAGTTGGAAGTGCTTATTTGGAGTAATTTGGCTTAAAAGTGTTTGATCTTCATTCCTCTTGCAAGAATTATTGTGGATCTTGAAGTTTTCTGGACAATCTTGTTTGGATCTACTCAATTTCAGTTGATCAACACTTACCGAAGCAAATCTCTGCTTCGAAGGTTATAATTCTCGATCCGATTTAATTTTTGAGCTTATCATGTTAATCTTCATATTTGATTGAATTTTGGTTGGTTTTTATCAGTTTGAATTGTGATTGTGCTGTGTAGACATGTTTGCATGTCTTTTAGTTTTCTGTTTGCAGGTGTAATTTCGTGCTTATTTGATAAGTTGATCTTTTGGATTATTTGATTAATTGATTTTGTGCTAAAAGTGTTTTTTCTGCTGCTGTTTTTTGCCTCTGTTGCAGCTTTAATCTGTTAACGCATATGGTTAACCGACTAACCATTTCAAACTTTCAAATTTTTCAAACATTAACAGTGGTAATCGGTTAACGCATATGGTTAACCGATTAACCTGTTCAAAATTCCAGATTTTCCAAACTTTTTAAGGTGTTAACCGATTAACCCCAGGGGTTAACCGATTAACATTCTAAAAGTGGGCCTGTTTTGCTGTTTTTCAAGGTGTTTTTGCATACCGTTCCACTTCGAATCCTCATAGACCAGTGTGATGCATTACGAGTGTGATGTTTGGTATATGTGTCACTGTTCTTGATCGTTGGATCATGATTTTTGTCGACTCGTTTTGTTCGATCTCCACTTGAATGGATATTTGTATATGTTGTTCAATGTGATGTTCATCCTTGTTTGCTTGAGCGAAGAGCTATGGTCGAGATGCGCTTGTGACGGCTGCTGCCCCACATTTCTTTTCCCCCCATTTTCTTTGATGATTGATAGCCGACGGTTGTAGAGGCTTGCCTTCTCCCGTTATGTCTCATCCGCTCATTTTCTTTCTGAATTTGCATGTTCTTGTTGCTTATCTTTGCTTGTGCATTTCACCTCGTATTTTGCATTTTTGTTAGCTCCAAAGGGGTTGGGATGTGCTTGTGGCGGCTGCTGCCCCACACTTTATTCCTCCCTCTTTGCATGTTTTCTTCATGTTTGCATCTTCTACTTGTGATTGATCATTCGTTTGTTCTTCTTGTGCTTTTTGCCATGATTCCCATAGGATTCCTAGTCCCTCCGTTTAGGATGGGAGTAGGAGAGACATTAGGTGTTCAATCCAAGCATGCCAGCGTTAGGTAGTTCCCTTTTTATCCAAACTTTAAGTTCACTTTGTATGACAACTCTTAGGATTGATTTAGTCTCCCTTTAGTGCGCTTTTTCTCTCCTCATCTTCAAACACTCATAATACACACAATAAAGAATAAAAAATGTTGTACGCTACGAGCCTTAAGCTACTTGGGGAATGGTGATTGAATGGCTTCCTCTCAATTGTCTAGAGTGTTTAGTATACACCCTTAGGGTGATATGCGACGCATTCACTCCTAAGTCATAGTCTCTAGTGCAACACGAGTTACAAATCAAATTCAAAACACTTTTTCTCTAAAAAACACAAAAATACTTCAAATATTTTTCATCCTTTGGGGTTCTTAATCAGGAAAATATTTTCAGATAAAAGAGTGTTGTTAACTTTTAGTTCTACCGCAAACGGTAACGCCTAAGTCTCCAATGGCCGAGCTGCACACACCAACTGCTAGAACAACTTGCTAACCATATTCGGGCCTAAAAACTTTTGAACCAATCTGTGGTCTTTTTAGCCCGAACTACGTTTGCTCTGATCTTTCATACCAGATGAAAGTACGTAGGCACAAGACGTGATGTCTTGGCGAGCAACCTTCCCCCCTTTCTCCCGTAGTTAGCCGAACTACGTTGACTCTAACTTTCCCATTGCACGAGGGAATACGTAGGCACAGAGCGGCGATGCTCTGTCGAGTCTCTCTCTCCTTTCTTTTTCTTTTTGACCCTTGACCTTTAGCTAGATAGGTGATAACCCTTTTAGATAGACAACAATGTGTGGATCCCGTCGAGTACGACGGACGTGAGGGGTGCTCATACCTTCCCCTTGCGTAACCGACTCCCTAATCCAGACTTGGTTGCGATGACCTTGTCTTTCCCTTTTCGTCAGATTTTTCAGATCGTTTCCTTTCCCTCTTTTTGGGATAAATAACGAAAGGTGGCGACTCTTCTGTTTTCCGTCGAGTGTTTTTCGCAGTTGCGACACTCTTAACCAACTTCCCTTTTAGCTCAGAAGCATCCAAATGAAGTGAATTAACAAGCTTAGTCAAATCTGGTTCAGTGCCAGTATGATAAAAAGGCATCTTGTCCAAAATAGGAACTCCAAGCAGCATAGAGAACTCCTTCAAATTAGGCAGTAATACATAACCCAAAAAAGTGAAACACCGCAACAATGGGTCATAGAACTGAAGCAAAGTGTGGAGACCTCCCAACTCATATATCGAGGCTTTACAAACACATCCCAAAATCTTCCCATATGACTTTTTGAAATCCTCAATTACAGTACGATCGGCAACAGAAATGAAACTGAGCAGAGGTGCTATGTCAGGAGTAGGAAACTTGTACACAACAGTCTTCTTCAAACTAGGCTCCATGTCAGACGTGGAATAAGCTCACTAGAATCGAGAGGAAAATATACACCTACAACATAAATACATGTCAATGTTAAATGCAAATGAAAATGAAAATGAAAACAGGGGTTCAAGATTGTTGTGCTGTTGACTGAGAAGAACCAGCGCTTCGCTTTGAAGAGAACATAACACAACACTGATATAAGGAACCACTGTATCGAGGACCAAAAGTTCAAACTGACGAGAAAACCGGGTAGGTTGAAGGTCAAAGTTTCCTACATAACCCTCCCTCCTCACAGGTATGAACCTATCTCTGATAAGGTTTAGCATCCTATGCGGTCATCAGCGTCACAAACTTTCGAGAAACGATGATACATTCACCATTTTTGGTTTGGCATCATAGTCTAACGAAGAGGCCTCACTTAGCTGACTCCCAAATGATCAGTCTCCAGAGTCGACAGTTTTCAGATCTAACATCCCGGTCCTGACCAGCAGGATGAGATGTCTTCAAAGAAAACCCCGTCTGAATGCGAATTTCGTGAGGACTAGTGCATGCCAAACATACAGGTCCCCACTACTCTCCACTCTAATGCTATGGATATCCTCAAGCCTGGGTTTTGGCTTATCTCTCAGTGGAACATTTCCATCCAACAGCACAGCAATAATGATAATATACAATGCTGGAAAGTAAAATGCGAATGCAAATAAAGTACAACACATATATACACACCCAAAGATAAACACACAAGCATTGAGATTGACTTGCATAGGGGATGGGAAGAATCCCCAGCAAAGTCGCCAGCTGTCGCATCGCTTCAAAGAGGGGTCGGCAAGGACAGAAGAGTCATCATTGTTCGTTATTTATCCCAAAGAGGGAAAGGAAACGATCAGAGAAAACCTACGAAAAAAGGAAAAGACAGGTCATCGCAACCAAATCTTAGGTTTGGGAGTCGCTTACGCAAGGGGAAGGTATGAGCACCCCTCATGTCCGTCGTACTAGACGGGATCCACGCTTGTTATATATCTAAGCTACAGGCTCACAGGTCAAAAGAAAAGAAAAGAGACTCGATAGAGCATCGCCGCTCTTTGCCTACGTACTCCCTTGTGCAATGGGAAAGTAAGAGTCAACATAGTTCGGAAAACTACGGGTGAAGGTGGGGGAAAGTCGCTCGCCAAGACATCGTCGTCCTGTGCCTACGTATCCTCATCTGGTATGAGAAATCAGAGCAAATGTAGTTCGGGCTGACACGACCATATATTGGTTGAAGTGTTTTACCCGAGTAGGGTTAAACCTTCATTCTAGCAGTTAGGTGTATTGTTGCTCGACCATTGGAGACTTAGGTGTTACCTGTCTGCGGTAGAACCAAGAGTTAACAACACTCTCTTTGAAAATGGTTTTCAATTAATCCTAAAGGATAAGAAGTTTGATGTTTGTTTGGTGTTTCTTATGAAGAAGTGAATTGTGTTTGTAATTCATGTTGCACTAAAGACTATGACTTGAGAGCGAATGCGTCGCATATCGTCCAAAGGGCATATGCTAAACACTTTAGACAATTGAGAGGAGGCCCCCAATCATCATTTCCCAAACGCTTAAGGCTCGTAGCATACAACACTCATTATTCTTTATTACGTGTTTTTGAAGAATTTTTGATATGAGAAGAGAGAAGACACAACTAAGGGCAAACTAAATCAACCCTAATGTTATCATACAATGTGCCCCTATAATTGAGATTAAGATGGGAAAAGACTATCCTAATGTTATCATGCTTGGATTGAACACTTAATGTCTCTCCTACTCCCAAGGGACTAAGAATCCTAAGGGATCATGGCAAAAGAAACCAAGAAGGCACAAGATAAATCAATCACAAATGAGAAGAAAGAAAGGGATGCAAACATGAAATACAACATAAAGAAAAGAGGGAGGAAAATAGTATGGGGAAGCAACCACCACAAGCACATCTCAACCTCTTGATAGCAAGCAAAGGGATGCAAGACAAAAGAAAAATGCACAGTAATCAACAAGTAAACATAAAGCGTCTCAATCATTAAGAAAAAATCAAACACAAATCAAGATTCGAGTACAATGAGAAACTCATGTAAAAATATCAAGCGTAAGGCATGCATCAAGATTAACCAAGATGTGTATCAAAATCATGGTAAAACAATGAGGAAATTCACAAGATTTAATCAGGAAATTTCCACATCAACTAAAGCTATATTAATATCCAATTAAAAGATTTAATTAAGAAATTTCAATATCAACCAAAGTTATATTAATATCCAATAAAAAGATTCAATTAAGAAATTAAAAAAAAACCTAATCACAATTAGCAAAGATTCTAATTCACACTTAAGAAAATTTTAACCTAAGCTAATCAACTTTAACTAAAAAAACAGAGGGAGGTGATAAAGAAAAAACATAGTCAATGAATAGCAATTTGCCTAGGGCCTTAGGATTTGAGCCCAAGGACTAGCCAGGGGGTTTGAACGTGTGTAGGGGTGGAAACAGTCATTCATATGATTTTGGATCCCAATTTTCATGAAAGCAATATAGAGTTCAGCTTATACAAAAAGAAGTATCACATTGCTGATTGCTCACATGTATCTTTCAAACTCCTCACCGGAACCACAATGGATCCACCGTGCCGGAGCTCACCGTCTACGGCGGCAGAGCATGAGATCACCCCAAACCTATCTCATTCTATTTGCCTCTAACTACTCTATTCAAATCCAACATCAATTCATCCAGATTCTCACTCTACATCTCAAACCAAAGTATACAACTACAAGAACCCTAACTACACCAATCGAAATTAAACGCAGTTTAGAAGGAATTGAAGCCTCTCACCTGAGGGCTTCTACTCCTCGATCCAAAATCTACATGACGGAAACTTCAATTTGAAGAAAATGGAACGAAGTTGGACTTACCGGAGTAGCTCTATCGCCGACAGTGCGAAAATCCAACCTCAGGTAGTGTAATCTTTGTTCTTGAAGCTGCCTTATATACTTCTACTATATTTTTCTTCTCTTATTCTTCTTCGGCGTGCCTTCTTTTATAGTATGAGTCGGTCGCTCTAGGTTCTTGAGAGTGACGTAGATGGTGGAAAGATCGATGGAGTCTTAGCTCACTCCAATAGGAGCTTCAATGTAAAGCTCTAATGGAGTTAGAGGGAGAGCTTTGTGAGTGTGGGTTTAGGGAGAATGCGAGAGAAAGAAAGTGAAGAAGAGTGAAATCAGAGAGAATAAATTGGGAAAACGTGAAGAATGGACGTTGTTGAATGAATTGGTGAGGAGAGTTCGATTTATAGCATTGGATCTTTGAGGTTAGAATAGGAATTTGCATTGCAAGTTAGTTATGGAATCAAAAGTTAGTTATGAAGTTTATTGTAAATTTTGTTGTGAAAGTTGGTTATGAGAGCCAATGGTGGAATGCACTTCTAAATTTCTTCTTCTTAAATTTTCCTTGCTATGAATTTTTGTAACTGATTTTGATTGTTTTGTTCTATTCATCTTGCTGCATATTTTCAGGAGATAGAGTTGCACCAGATAACTGCTTAATTGATGATTGTGCAGGGGAGCCAATAGTATGGACAGAATTCAAAGGAGATGCAGGATTTGAAGGTTGAAAATTAGAAGAATTAGCAATGTCATTTGGAGGAGGCAGCATTCCCGACTGTGACAAGATATAAGAGGTAATTGTTGGCACTGCTTGACTTAAATCTACAACTCCAAAACAAAACATAACAGATTTTGAAGGATACTACTATCTGGTGTTTAAATATGGCCGGGAAACATATTTATTAGAGGAGCAGATTGTGTATTGTGACAAAATCCCATTCTGGAAGCAAGCTTTTAAGCACGTTTGACAGCTTCAAAGTTGGTTGCGGTTACGACACCAACCATACTAGTACCACTAGCTGAAGGATTTGCAGCAACGACAGGTTTGGTAGATGGAATAGATGGTGACTGAAACAGGTTTCAGAATTTCCGCCACCATGATTTGAAGGTGTCAACATACCTTGATCGAACACCGACGTGTCCACGAGTAGAGAAATAATTTGTACTATGTGGTATAGGTGGAATCCCTGGAGTAGTTTCTGGATTTGAAGTTTTTAAGTCAAAGCCCTCTTTAGAAGGTGGTCTGTCTGTCTTCAATGCAGATTTCAAGTTGTAATCAGTTAAACCATTCTGGAAAGCTGCACTTTTTGGAGGTGGTGGCAGTGCAGTTTCTTCAAATGGAGGTGCATCACCTTCTTCTACCCATCTTTTTAATTTTTCATCATAATAGAACTTGTTCCTTTCACCCAATATCGCCTATTTTCCAGGGCGAGGTTTCAAGACTAGACCTATTGTGTTTTGCAAAAGTTGTGAGCCAAAACTAAAATGCGAAACGCGAGAAGTGCCCCCTGATGCTTTTCCTTGTTTGTCATGCGAGGTTTCCTATAGGGGGCTTCAACCAAAGTCTGGCTCTGAAACACTTCTATTAGGTTTTGTCATTCTATTATTGTCAGCCGTCCACTCACTGATGGGTTCCACTGAATCAGATGGAAGTAAGGATGACATTGCCATTGTTGATTGGCTATTGGAGACTCTAGGTGCCACATGTTGATTATTATGTTCATTTCTATGAACAGTTCCTTGTGATGATGATGGAGAAGGTGGTGGCAAACCACCAACGACTCGATGCGTGGTACTATCAAAGAAGTTCAGCAATTTGCCCACTAATTCGCCAGGAGCCAAATTTGCAGCATACCCACCCTGTTGGTGGGTTCGAATCCTCTCTTGAAAAGAGGATAGCATTTATTTCCATGTTTCAACTTCTGGAGCGCGACCAGTTTTTAAGGATTTCAGCACTGCTTGGCAGTACTTCAACGAGTCTGAAACCTTTCCCACTTCAGCTAGCATATATGCATATATAAGTTTATATGGCTGAAACGGAAGCAAAATAAACTAAGAGTTTCCAAGCACCTTAGAATATTCTTATAAATAAGTCCTCTAGATAGCGTCTAGACTAGCATAAGTTCGTGGAAATTTCCAGTGATCAGCTCCTATTAGACAAAGCCTTGCACTGTTTGAGTATGACTCAAAGTTTGCTTCAGCAACTAAATAGCATATATGTGCAGCAATGATCTCACTTCTTTCCTTCCACAAGCAATCACCAAGATGAATAATTATAAGTTCATCATCTTTGGTTCTGTTCGCAGTTATTACAGCCAAAATTTCCTCCCAATCATCGAGCATGCCATTAGATCTAAACTGAAGTTGTGCAGGATGCTGAGGCATGTTAAGAGCACTAGGGTCCCCACTATTTGAACTGTCGAACGAGAAAACTTCAGCTGGTTGTCCAGCAATTAGAAGGCATAATGTGCGCAGAGGTATATCATGTGTGCAAAGGTTGTGGAATGATGGATTGATAATGCGTAGTATCTTATGAAAGTTCGAGTGTGCATTAGGGACTTAGTTATACAAGTTGTCTCACTACTTTTCAGGTGCCTTTGTTGTTAACAAAACTATTTTTTGTTTTATTCACATGTCCTGGATCGAAACCACAAATCATGTATCTCTTGTTGGCAATTCCAATTTGAAGTCTGTCGGCCCTGCTATTTTACATGGATTCAAGTTGTTTTTTCCTTATTTTGATGATGGAGAAGAAATGTTGTGCATGATAACATAAGTTATCACCTAACTAACCCTTGTAGTTTTATTCAAGTTTATTTCCTATTCTTTAACACTTTTTGTTGTAATAAAGGGCTCATATTAAACGAACTTGGCATAAAAACTTAGAAATGAAATGACTTATGTATGGAATCGATTAAAAAAGGCTATATATGTGGATTTTAGAAAATGGTTATGGACTGAGAAAAATGGATATGGATTTTTGGATTTAACAAATGGATATCAAACATGATTAAAATGGTTATTGAAAAAAGTTAATTGGATTGGAGAAGTGGTTTTTGGTTAATGACTTGAAATGAATCAAAAATGGTTTTAAAAGTGGATATAGATTTTGCAAATGGACTTCCACTTGAATTTGAATTAAAATGATGAGCTTTGAATACCAAGAAACCCCTTAAGACATTCAACTAAACTTTGACAACTTTTATCCAATTGAATTTATGGAATCTCTTGAATAAAACTTCTCTTCCATGAATCCACACCAATTTCCAATCTTAAACCCCAAATCAACTTGCATTCTTAACGAACTCTCGACCCCAATATTAAATCCATATTAACTTGTACTGCAAGTAACAAGTAATAAGTAACTGAGAGGACAACAATATCTTGATCACAATATGGTTCCATAATTTGATCTCTTGCAGATGAAATAAATGTATAGATGATCTCCATAGTGACCTCCAAAGCACTCAATGAGCTTCTCAAAAATCTCCTATCCATTGCCATTATTTTGTGAACCCCTGATGATTGTAAGCACTCTTTCTTGAGCCTGAAACCCTTAAAAGTATTCTCTTGAATGGCACACCGCTCTTGATTCCCTGAAAAGGACAACGATATGCAATGCAAATGCTAAAGAATGAAATTAAACATAAGCCAAGTAGAGAAAAAGGTTGGTCAAATTTTGGGGTACAACAGATTTCTTTCAATTTTTAAACCTCATGGACTTATATGATACATATTTGTGTAATTTTCTTGAGGTATTTCACTCCATTTTAAAGTATGTATATGATTCTTCGATACACGACGCATTGACTTTCATGATGCATGTTCATGACTAATTGTTGTGCATTCTATATGCATTTTTCATGATGTTTTCTTGTTCATGATTGCTTGCTTGCTCTCGATGCTTGTTTAGCTTGATTGAAGATACATGCTCATATTTGCTTTTGATTTCGCAGGTGCGTGTTCGTTTGATATGATCAATCATTGATGAATATCTGTGTCATTCATTTTGGATGCTTAATTGTGCAATCTTGTTGAAACTTTCTCATGCTTAATTATGGATACATGTTCATTAATTGTTCTTGCTTGATACATGCTCATACTTAATCCTTGCAATTCATACGAGCTTGTTTAAATATGGAGGCATGTTTTTTGCTCATTTCTTTGGAGACATGTTTATGCCCGGATGTTGAACATATCCATTGTTGATTGTTTAATCTTAGATGTGTGCTTAATCCGATGTCGTGATGTCACATATTCACCCATGCTTGATGCTATTTGAATGCTTTGCATGCTACTATATACACTCCTTTTGTGTTTAACATGTGTTGTAAAATGTATTCATTTTGTTTGCTACATTTTGCACCTGTTATGTTCTGAAAATGCATGCTGTTAAATGTTGTGTTATGCTGTTGCCTGAATTTATTGTTGTGTTGAGTTGAAGCGTTGTTTCAGTGGTTTTTGGTTTATTTTCTTTGTTTTAGTTTGCCTTTTCATGGTCCCTTAAGGCCTCCTAGTCAAACTTAGTTTTTGATTAAGCTTAGAGTAGGATAAACATTAGGAGTTGATCCATGCATGATAACATTAGGTTAGTCCATTTAGTACTCAACTTTAGGTTCATCATTGCATGCTAACATTAGGATATTAATTCCTTTCGCATCCCAACCTTAGGACCACATCGCATGACAACATGTAGAAGCTAGTTCCCCTTAGACCTTTTGTGCGTCTTTCTTTTATCTCTTAAAAAAATCAAAACACTTAATAAATATGATGTGCATAGTGCATCACGAGCCTTAAGCACATGGAAAAAGATGAGCGGATGAATTTCTAACCTCATCTCTGGGTACTTTGTGCCCGAGACGCTTGGATCGTAAACCTGTAGGATTCGATTCTTTGTCAGAAACTTTAGTGTAATGTGCATCCCAAGTAAAGTTAATTCACTTGTTAAAACTCACAAACAAATTTCAAACCATGATATCTTTTAAGATTGTTTGTCAAGCCTTTTTTTCAAAAAGAGTATGTTATTTTCGTTCTACCGCAAACAGGCGTTGACCCTAACTAATGGAACACGAACTTAGCGTCACTCTTATAAAAAAACTTAACTAATTTATAACAGTACCCACAAACTACACACACCTCTGACTTCTTCATTCTCGTCCGAATGAGGATACGCAGGCACAAGACGGTGAATTCTTGGCGAGCAACCTGTTAGAACACAAATTGATTCTTAATAATATCTCTATGTTTTGATGATAACTCTTATGAAATTTTGTATTAAAGAATTATATACTCTAAAAAAATTTTAAGAGTGTTTGCTGCAGATATTAAAGTGAATATCATTCTGGAAGCAAATTAGATCTGAACATGAAAAATATGCAAGGCTCTGAAGCGTTAGAAGCATCTCTTAGAAGAATCTGAATGCTGCCTACAGAAGATTCTGAGCGCTGTCTATAGAAGGATCTGAAGTAGAAGCTACAGAAGAATCTGAAGCAGAATCCAGAAGCATCTGAAGCATTGAAGAATTTTGTATGAAGAGTTACAAGCACACTTATTTCAGAAGACTCTGATAGTACTACGCTGCCAGTACTAAGGATCTGATCCCAGACTCTGGTCTGAACAATTACACGCTGAAAGCACACATGTTGAAAAGACTCTGATTCAGCAAACTCTAATGTACATCAGAAGACTCTGACTGCTCAAGACTCTGATGATACTTTGCTGAAACTTGTTGAAGAAGAATTTAAAGTTATGTCCGTTGGAATGGCCAAACGACTCCTTCCTCATTTATGCTAGACACAAGAACACAGACAAAAAGGATTTTTCTATGCATTCTACTTCTAGGAAAGGTCATGTGATGTGAAGACAAAAAAGGCTCAGACCTTTTAGTACACAACCTTCAACGTGATAGCTATTTGGACCTCTTTGCCTATAAAAGGAAGACTCCATCTCTCTTCTTCAGTTGACGAAATTATTGAAAGAATTCATTACAAGCTCTCATACAATTTATTCTCATTAGCTGAATTTATTTCTAAGTTCTTAAATCTTAAGTGTAAAATCACAGTTGTGATAAAGCTTAATTAGAAGAATTTAAACACTTGTATTATTCTTACATTTGATTGTAAAAGATCCTTAAGAAGATCCAGTTGGGATCAGTAGTTCTTGAGAAGACTAAGAATAGTTGCTCTTAGTGCTTGCTATTGTAATCAGTTGATTTAATAGTGGATTAAGTCCTTGTTGAGAAAGGCAAATCACTCTTGATAGGGTGGACTGGAGTAGTTGAGTTCAACGAACCAGGATAAAAATCCTTGAGTTTTTATTACTATAAGTTTTTCTATATACTTATTCAACCCCCCCTTCTAAGTATTTTCTTACCTTCAGTTGGCATCAGAGCTCCGGTTCTGTGTGTGCTACCACTTCACAGTGACAGAAAAGATCCAGTGAGAAAGACTTTGATATATATTTGGTTGTTATTATGGCTAAAACTTCAAAATCTAACAGTAACAACAAATATGAAGAAAGGGGTAGAATCAACACAAAACCCCCTATGTTTGATGGGGAGAAATTTGATTATTGGAAGGACAGGATAGAAAGTTTCTTCCTTGGGTATGATGCTGATTTGTGGGACTTGGTCATAGATGGGTGGGTATGTTCATCCCACTGATGGGAATGGCAAGAAAGTAGACATAAAATCTATGACTAAAGCCCAAAAGAAGGAGTTAAAAATCACCACAAGGCTAGAACAATCTTGTTAAATGCAATATCTCACACTGAGTATGAGAAGATCACAAATAGAGAAACAACATTTGACATGTTTGAGTCTTTGAAGATGACTCACGAAGGAAACCTTCAAGTTAAATAAACCAAGGCTATGGCGTTAATACATAAGTATGAAGCGTTCAAGATGGAAGAATCTGAGTCTATAGAAATTATGCTCTCTAGATTCCAGATCCTCACAACTGGTCTAAAAGTTCTGGATAAAGGCTACTCAACTGTTGATCATGTGAAGAAGATCATCAGAAGCTTTCCTACCAGATGGAGACCTATGGTCACTGCTCTGAAGCTTGCTAAGGATCTGAACAAGATCACTCTGGAGGAGCTAATCAGCTCACTAAGGAGCCATGAAATTGAACTTGAGGAAGATGAGCCTCAAAAGAAAGGTAAGTTAATTGCCTTAAAATCTAACAAATCTGTGAAAGCTTTGCAGGTGTTAGACAAAAGCTCTGAAGAATCTTCTTCTGAAGAAGAAGATGAATTGTCCTTGATGTCCAGAAGAATCAACAGACTCTGGAAGCACAAGCAGAGGAAGTTCAAGAACTTCAAAAAGCCAGATCAGCGCAAGGAGTCCTCTGGACCAAAAAGATTTGGAAAGAAGGAAGTTGTTTGTTTTGAATGCAAACAACCTGGTCATTACAAAAATGAATGTCCAAAGCTTCAGAAAGAAAAGCCCAGAAGAAAGCCTGAGCACAAGAAGAAGGTTCTAATGGAAACTTGGGATGACTCTGATGAATCTGGGCCTCATCAGAATCTGAAGATGAATGCACCAACATGGCTCTGATGGCAGGTATTGAAGATCAGAATGAAGGATCATCTGGATTTAAGTATGATTCTGAATCTGAATCTGAAGAGGTACTTTCTGATCTCACTAGGGAAGAGCTTATTAAAGTCTTATCAGAAGTCCTGAAAAATTATAATCAGATTAAGCTCAAATGCAAGAAGCTTAAGTGCAATCTTGACTCTGAGAATAATCTGTTAAGATCAGAAGTTGCTGAGCTAAAAGAAAATTATTTGAAAATGAAAGCCAATTTTGAAAAAGCTCAACAAAACTCAGAATCTGAAAGTAAGTCTAAATGCAAAAACATTTTAGAAGAATATGAATTCGGCTTTCAGAAGTTTCTTGCTAAAATCACAGACAAAAGCAAGATGGCTTCAATGATCTATGGGGTTAGTAGAAACAACAAGAAAGGAATTGGATATGAATCTTCCTCTGGAAAGGATTTAAATCCACTGCCTGTTGGTAAACTTGTTATTAAGAAAACTCCCTTATACTCTCATTTCAAGTTTGGTCATCTGAATGACATTAAACACATACGTTCTGATCAGAACGTTCCTGTGTTTAAGCCAAAAGTAAGTCAGAACAAAACTGTTGTAAAAAGACAGAAGTTCAGACCAACTTTCAAGGAAACTAACCAAAAAGGACCCAAAAAGATCTGGGTACCTAAGGATAAGATTATCCCTGTTGCAGATGTTTTTAGCAGAAAAGTCAAGACGCCAATCATGGTACCTGGACTCTGGCTGCTCACGTCACATGACGGGAGAAAGGTTTATGTTCCAAAGCCTAGAGCTTAAATCTGGAGGAGAAGTGAAGTTTGGAGGGAATCAGAAGGGCAAGATCATTGGCTCTGGTACTATTGGCAATGGTAACCTTCCCTCTATATCTAATGTTCTTCTTGTAGAAGGATTAAAGCATAATCTATTGTCGATAAGTCAATTAAGTGACAATGGTTATGATATAATCTTTAATCAACAATGTTGTAAAGCTGTTAGTCAGAAGGATGGCTCAATCCTGTTTAATGGAAAGAGGAAGAACAACATTTACAAAATAAATCTTTCAGAACTTAAAGTTCAAAATGTTAAATGCCTCTTGTTTGTTAATGATGAGCAATGGGTCTGACACAGAAGATTGGGGTATATTAATATGAGACGTATATCTTAGATTAATAAACTCAATTTGGTCAGAGGACTTCCTAAGCTGAAGTTCAACTCAGATGCTCTTTGTGAAGCATGACAAAAAGGGAAATTTTCAAAATCTTCTTTTAAATTTAATAATGTTGTTTCAACCTCAAGACCATTAGAATTACTTCACATTGATCTGTTTGGACCAGTGAAAACTGCATCCATCAGAGGCAAGAAGTATGGATTAGTCATTGTTGATGACTACAGCAGATGGACATGGGTTAAGTTTCTAAAACACATGGATGAGTCACACTTTGTGTTCTTTGACTTCTGCAAATAAGTCCAGAATGACAAAGATTTCAAAATTATTAAAGTCAGAAGTGATCATGGTGGTGAATTTGAAAACAAATTTTTTGAAAAATATTTTAATGAAAATGGCATTGCTCATGATTTTTCCTGTCTTAGAACTCCACAACAAAATGGAGTTGTAGAGAGGAAAAATAGAACTCTGCAAGAAATGGCCAGAACCATGATCAACGAGACTAATCTGGCAAAGCACTTTTGGGCAGAAGCAATAAACACAGCTTGTTACATTAAGAACAGAGTGTCTGTAAGACCTCTTCTGGAAAAGACTCCCTATGAATTGTGGAGGAACAGAAAGCCCAACATTTGATATTTTCATCCTTTTGGATGTATTTGCTATATGTTGAATACTAAAGAGAATCTTAACAAGTTTGATTCTAAAGCACATAAGTGTTTCATGCATGGGTATTCTGAAAGCTCTAAAGGCTACAGAGTATACAATACTGAAACACGGATTATGGAGGAATTTATTCATTTTAGATTTGATGATAAGCTTGGCATTGAAAAGCCAAAGCAGTTTGAAAGTTCTACAGATAGAGAAGTAATTCTCACAGACTCTGAAGGCTCAAAGGCAGACAAAGCTCAAGTAAAGGAGCCTGAAGCAACGCCAGATGTAATTCCTTTGGCTTCTCAAATGAACAACTTAAACATTTCTGAAGAATCAACTATTAGAGGATCATCTTCCAGAATCAAGGCCCCTCACCCAGAGGATGTGATCATTGGAAAGAAGGATGACCCCATTAGAACAAGATCCTTCCTCAGATCATCTGAAGCATCATTATTTGGGTTGGTGTCAGTTATTGAACCAACTTCTGTGGATGAAGCTCTGCAAGACAATGACTGGAGAATTTCCATGCAAGAAGAGCTAAATCAGTTCACAAGAAATGATGTTTGGGATTTGGTTCCAAGACCAAAAGGATTCAACATAATTGGAACTAAATGGGTCTTCAGAAATAAGTTGAATGAAAAAGGAGAAGTTGAAAGAAATAAGGCAAGGCTTGTTGCTCAAGGGTATAGCCAGCAAGAAGGAATTGATTATACAGAGACTTATGCTTCTGTAGCCAGGTTAGAGTCTATTCATTTACTCATTTCTTTTGCTGCACAAAATAACATCACTCTATATCAGATGGATGTTAAGAGTGCCTTTCTAAATGGTATTATAGAAGAATAAGTTTATATTCACCAACCTCCTGGTTTTGAAAGTGAAAATTTTCCAGAACATGTTTTTAAACTAAAGAAATCTCTTTATGGTTTAAAACAAGCTCCCAGAGCTTGGTATGAGAGATTAAGCAATTTTCTTCTGGAGAAAAATTTCATCAGAGGCAAAGTGGATACAACTCTCTTTTTTAAAACATTTAAGAAAGATCTTTTAATTTTCCAAATATATGTGGATGATATTTTATTTGGATCTACCAATGTTATGCTGGGAAAGGAGTTTGCTCAATGTATGCAGACAGAATTTGAGATGAGCATCATGGGAGAATTGAGATTCTTTCTGGGAATTCAAGTCAAACAAACTCCAGATTGCACTTACATTAATCAGACCAAATATGTTAAAGAGCTTCCGAAGAAGTTTAACATGACTGATAGTAAGATGGCAAAGACTCCCATGCATCCAAGAAGTACACTTGGTATGGAAGAGGTAAGTAAGAAAGTAGATCATAAACTCTACAGAGGTATGATAGGATCTCTTCTCTACTTGACTGCTTCTAGACCTGATATTTTATTCAGTCTATGCTTGTGTGCAAGATTCCAATCAGATCCTAGAGAATCACACTTAACAGTTGTTAAGAGGATTTTAAGGTATCTGAAAGGTACTTCTAATGTGGGTTTGTGTTACAGAAAATATGATGATTTCAAATTAGTTGGATTATGTGATGCTGACTACCCTGGAGACATAGTGGAAAGAAAAAGTACTTATGGAAGTTGTCAATTTCTAGGAAGAAATTTAATCTCCTGGTACAGCAAGAAGCAGCCTACAATTACACTATCAACTACAGAGGCAGAATATATTGCTGCTGCTGGATGTAGCACGCAGATGCTCTGAATGAAAAGTCAACTAGAAGACTATCAGATCTTTGAGAGTAACATTTTTATTTTCTGTGATAATACTTCTACTATATGTTTGTCTAAAAACCCTATTTTACACTCTAAGGCAAAACATATAGAAATTAAACATCACTTCATCAGAGACTATGTTCAGAAGGGTATTATAAACTTAGCCTTTGTTGATACAGATCATCAGTGGGCACATATTTTCACAAAACCCCTTGCTGAAGATAGGTTCAAATTTATTATGAAAAATATTGGTATGGATTTTTGTCCAGAATGATATTTATCAGAAGCAAATTTCTCAGATGCAAAATGTTTAAAACTATGAAGTATTTCATCTGTCATTATTTGATTTATTGAATTATTATTATTTGTGTGTATCTGAACTAACCAATCTTAGAGGATCTGAACGTTGGCTAACGTTTCATTTCTTAAGAGAATTCAGAATCACATGCAAGCAAACACGTGTCACTCTGAATCTGAAAAGATGGCGTGCACACTACTGAAGAGACATTTGAGGTATTGTTTGAATAGTGAAATCTTGATTTTCCCCCCAAATTGTCAGAATCAATTAATGCTTTGAAATGATTTTTATTCTTTTCATTAAATGCCATTAATTTCTAAGTGGAACGCGCTATTTGTGATTGTTTGTGTGCCCTATTTCTTTCTCTATAAATACCACAAATCACACCATTTCACATTGTTCACCTCACCAACAATTTATGCATTTCTGTCTTCTCTTTGCTCTTCACAAAAACCATAAACCTTCGTCCAAATCATCTTCATCTTCAACAATGGCAACTTCATCCTCAACATCAGCTTAATTTCAATCATCTATGGTTGCAGTTACGTCAGCAAATATGGGTGTTACTCCATTTAGGAACCTAAGAGGACATTGTTAACCCCTGTGGACAAACTTGAAGTTCTCTGTGAATCCATGGTGGAATTTGACTCTCTAGCTGAAAATGGGTTTAAGTTACGTTCTATAATTGATGCACTAGGCTGGGTTAAGTATTTTGACAGATTGTTTGGTCCAGTGTATCCACACTTGGTGAAGGAATTTTGGATACATGCATCTGTTTATCCTAAATTCATTCTTTCTTCTGTTCTGGGAAAGGAGATCATCATCACTGAAGATCTCATCAGAAAACTCATAGGGTATGAGGAGACTGATGGAGTATGTCATCTGCCAGCTGGGCGTGTTGACATGGAGGAAGTGTATGAGGAAGTGATTGCATCTGGACAGGCTTCTAACAAATTTAAGGATCTGAAACCTGACTACAAAATCTGGGCAAAGATTTTTCTGGGATGCATCCATCACAGAAAATCCACCAATTCTCCAGATTACGTGAATAATGAACAACTCTACTTCATGTACTGCATGAGTCAGAGCACAAAAGTAGATCTGCCTTACATTCTCTTTATGCATCTTTGGAATCATATCAATGTATCAAGAGAATCTGTAAAGGATAAGGGACAGAAGATCAGGACGTGGATTCCCTTTGGAAGGTTGATCTCAAACATTCTGACAGAGAATGGTCTGGTGACTACTCTTTATGAAGCTGGAGTTAAAGATGAGCTTGAAACAATTGTTGGAAAACCATTGAATGCAAAGAGTCTTCAGAGGCTAAATATTGTGGATGAACTCACAGCTGTTCCTAAGAAGCTGAATGTTTCTGAAGTTAGTCAGAAGAGAATTCCAGTTCAAGATTTTCCACTCTTTGGTGCTGAAGAACCTAGGGATATTATTCTTAGGTATATTGATGCATGCAAAGCAGATGGAACCCCTTTTCCTGCAGACATTCTGATAAGAACAATAGAACCTATGCCATATATGTATGATGGGAACATGAGGAAAAGAAAACAATTAGAGGCAGAAGAAGCTGCTGCTCAGAAGAAACAAAGAGTTGCTGAAAAGCCACAGAAGCAGGTCAAGAGAAAAGCTTCTGGATAAGTTCCCTCTGTTCCCACCAAGCGCATAAAGACTAAAGAATCAAACCATTCTTTCGTATTATGCCAGCTCAGAAGAAACCAGCATATTCTAGCCCTCTGATCATTATTCCAGAATTCACCATTCCACCTCCACCTCAACCCAAGCCTTTCACCTTGGAAACCCTTATGAAACCAAAAACTAGGCTAAATATTGATAATTTATTTGCAAGTTTTATGAAAGAAATAAAGATGCATTTAGGCTCTGTTCAGAAGAGATGCTTGTCAACAATGGATGCAAATGAATCTGATGCTATCTGGAATAGCTTCATCAACAGATTCAATATTGTAGCCTCAAATCTGAAGAATGTATGTTCTGATGATGCGAAGCTAAGATTTGCTGAAACTTCCAAAAGCATGATCTGGAATGTAAAAAGATCTGCACCTCTGCTTCTTGAAGATGTTCCTTCATCTTCTGAAGTATCTGCTACAGAAGTTTCTATTGAATCTGCTTTTGAAGAAAATCCTCTGGCTATGGCAATTGTGGAAAATCCCTATGGATCTGTTGCTCCTGACTCTGCATCTCCAATGGAAATTGACTATGTTCCTGCTTCAGAATCTGCCCCACCTTCTTCATTTGAGATCAAGAAAGAGAATCCAGATTTGGAAGATAAGATTGCAGTTTTGGAAGCTGGACAATCTAAGATTAAGTCATGGATGGCCAAGCAAGACCAAAAGACTGAAGACATGGCACAATGGATGTCCATGCAAGATCAGAAGAATGAAAACATGGCTAAGTGGATGACAAAGCAAGAAGAGTCTTCATCTGAGATCACTCACCTGTTGAAGATGATTTTGTCCAAGCAAACCTAGTTTATGTTTTTCAGTATCTGATGTTTGTGCACATGTACTTGAATTTATCTGATAATTTGTCTGTTTTGAATATGAATGAATGACTATGTGTTTTCTCTATATGAAAATATCTTTTCTGTATTTCCTTTTATTAGTCTTTAAAAGTTTTACTTTTTGATTATGTCAAAAAAGGGGGAGAAAATGGATCTGACTGTTCAAATAAACTCTACCTAAATGAAATTCAGACATATCAATTATAACTAACGTGAACTCTTAGTATTTCAGATCATTTGAAAACTCTGACAAATTCTTTAAAAGTAACTCTGAGATCCCCAAATCATAGTTTTAATCTATCAGGCTCTGATTCTGAAACATCCATCCAAAGTCAAGATCTAATTTTTGGAACAATCAGGCTCTGATTCTGAAAAGAATACTCATGCCAAAAGGGAAGTTTTTATTTCTTCTAAGTATTCAATTCAAGGGGAGATTCATCGTCGTAGGGGGAGTTA
Source organism: Lathyrus sativus (assembly GCA_963859935.3). Taxonomy (NCBI): domain Eukaryota; kingdom Viridiplantae; phylum Streptophyta; class Magnoliopsida; order Fabales; family Fabaceae; genus Lathyrus; species Lathyrus sativus. The sequence goes on along the minus strand of OZ012737.1, from coordinate 379,859,163 downwards.
TAATTATATTGTTTATTGAACAAAATTTCTTATGTTTTTGTCATCATCAAAAAGGGGGAGATTGTTAGAACACAGATTGGTTCTTAATAATATCTCTATGTTTTGATGATAACTCTTATGAAATTTTGTATTAAAGAATTATATACTCTAAAAAAATTTTAAGAGTGTTTGTTGCAGATACTAAAGTGAATATCATTCTAAAAGCAAATTTGATCTGAACATGAAAAATATGCAAGGCTCTGAAGCGTCAGAAGCATCTCTTAGAAGAATCTGAACGCTGCCTACAGAAGATTCTGAGCGTTGTCTACAGAAGGATCTGAAGCAGAAGCTACAGAAGAATCTGAAGCAGAAGCCAGAAGCATCTGAAGCATTGAAGAATTTTGTATGAAGAGTTTCAAGCACAGTTATTTCAGAAGACTCTGATAGTACTACGCTGCCAGTACTAAGGATCTGATCCCAGACTCTGGTCTGAACAATTACACGCTGAAAGCACAGATGCTGCAAAGACTCTGATTCAGCAAACTCTAATGTACATCAGAAGACTCTGACTGCTCAAGACTCTGATGATACTTTGCTGAAACTTGTTGAAGAAGAATTCAAATTTATGTCCGTTGGAATGGCCAAACGACTCTTTCCTCATTTATGTTAGACACAAGAACACAGACAAAAGGGATTTTTCTGTGCATTCTACTTCTAGGAAAGGTCATGTGATGTGAAGACAAAAAAGGCTCAGACCTTTTAGTACACAACCTTCAACGTGATAGCTACTTGGACCTCTTTGCCTATGAAAGGAAGACTCCATCTCTCTTCTTCAGTTGATGAAATTATTGAAAGAATTCATTACAAGCTCTCATACAATTTATTCTCATTAGCTGAATTTATTTCTAAGTTCTTAAATCTTAAGTGTAAAATCACAGTTGTGATAAAGCTTAATTAGAAGCATTTAAACACTTGTATTATTCTTACATTTGATTGTAAAAGATCCTTAAGAAGATCCAGTTGGGATCAGTAGTTCTTAAGAAGACTAAGAACAGTTGCTCTTAGTGCTTGCTATTGTAATCAGTTGATTTAATATAGGATTAAGTCCTTGTTGAGAAAGGCAAATCACTCTTGATAGGGTGGACTAGAGTAGTTGAGTTCAACGAACCAGGATAAAAATTCTTGAGTTTTTATTACTATAAGTTTTTCTATATACTTATTCAACCCCCCCCCCCCCCTTCTAAGTATTTTCTCACCTTCACAACCTTCCCCTTCACCCTTAGTCCTTCAAATTACATTGATCTAACTTTCCCATTACACGAGGGAATACGTAGGCCTAGGACGACGAAGTTCTATCGAGTCTCCTTTTTTATTTTATTTCCTTTTTCCCTTTCTGTTTTTGTTAGCAAGTAGGTTTTAGATAAACGCACCATTTGGTTAGAACAAAAAGAGTGGATTTCGTTGAGTACAACGGACGCGAGGGGGTGCTAATACCTCTCTCTCGCGTAATCGACTCCTGAATCCAGGATTGTGTTATGTGACCATGTATTCTCCTTTTTTAGGTTTCTTCGATCGTTTCCTTTCCCTCGTCAGGATAAATAATGTTTGGTGGCGACTCTTCTGTTTTTTGCGTCAGTTGTTTTTCACAGTTGCGACAGTTATATCTGTTTGTCATCCTGTTGCTAAATTTTACCATTATTACTCGTGAGTGTATTCTCACCTCTTATTTATTGTTGTGGCATCTATACACTTCGAGAGTACAGACAATCAGGTACTCAGCAGGAGTAGTTGCTTGTGATTTGGAAGATGACCTTGGAGGTTGTCTTCATTTATTTTATTTATCACTTTTAGTTAATATTTATCTTCTCTGATCTGTAACACTAGTGAAAGGAGCGTTATTCATTTTGGAGTTTCGTGCTGAAATTTTATTTTTGTTATTTGGTGACTTATTATATTATTGATACTATGAGGATTGTTTGTTTTCCGCTGCGAGTTTGAAACTATTTTTATGAAATAAATGATTTGGGTGTAGTAACATTCCTAATCATGTACGATTTTCTCTTTTATATTAAGAGTCGGGGTTTGGGGTGTTACACCTAAACCTTAAAGATTTTTTGTTAGATATGTTCATAACCTTATTATTTATATCGATATAGAAATCAAGAACAAAATTTTAAAATAATTCATATGAGTCGATATACCATCAACTTGTATCACTTAAACCCATATCAGAATTTAATCAAAGAATAAAAGTGGAAGCGTATGAAGGTTAGAAAAATACACAAGAAGGGGGTTGATATTCGCAAATCATGTCAACTCTTCTTGAGCCATGTGAACAAAGACTCTAGTTGGCGGTAAATTTGACAATGTAGCTTGTTTTCTACAGTACGAATAACTTTCGCTAGAAGCTGATACATTCAATAAGCTTAGAGACAATATATTTCTCTTCGTATACTAAGGCCTTCAACTTTAGACTCTACATAAACCTATATTATCAGTCTTTACTTAAATAGTGTTCTTCAGATTCTGAGCCACCAAAAGCCAATAACTTAACTTCTCTCAAGTGCGTCCTTTTATCATATTCTAAATATATTCTTCTTTAAGCTTGAGAATATGTACACTTAGAACACACATTAAATAATACCATTATTCTCTCAATACTTTGTTATCATCAAAACTCAAAGGATATATGTTATGAACAAATCTTGTTTTAACTATCACCCTTTTTTTGATGATGACAAAAATAAGTATTTAAAGAACAATGTTTGACTATTTTAATTTTCTTGGAAACGTCAGATCCCGAGGTTTGTAAGCTCCCTTTGAGTCTAATAGTCAAAGGTTGAGTTTCGTAAGCCCTACCTATATTCTATATTCGAGAAAACTATGTAAATGTTGGGACATTTTAATTTTCTTAGCGACATCAGAGTATGAGATTTGTAAGCTCCCTCTAAGTCTAATAGTCCAAGGTTGAGGTTTGTAAGCTCTGTAACACCCCAAATTTATTGGAATATTTATTTAATTTATTTAATTTATTTAAATATGAATATTCTTATTTTTGGTGATTTTCGGTGGTTGGTGTGAAATATTGAGAATTATGGATTTTAGGTTATTTATTTAAATAATAGTATATAATATGAATATATTGGTATTATTATTAATTTAAATAAATATAAGTTATCTAAGGGCAAATTGGACGATTAAGGAGGAGTCAGTGAGGGTAATATTGGAAAAGCCCAATTTATAGGCCCAAAGTTAGATTTAACAAAAAGGGATTTTTGAGGGAATTAGGATTCATTCTGGTTAGACCTTGAAAAGAGATGAAATAGAGGCCAGAGCTCTAAGGAAGAGGATTGAGGCAAAAGGTTCGCGAGGTTCCCACAAATCAAGGAGAAGGCTTGGAGTCGGTAATTAAGGTATGAGGAGTATTGCCTTCATTGTTTTCAATGTGTAATTTCAATGTGTTTAAAGTCGATTTAAGGGTTTAAGGGTAGAAGGTTTTGTGAGCATTTGTATTGTTGTTGCCTTTTTAAGGTGTAAATGTTTTAAGAGTTTTGAACTGATGGCCTGATAGATTTGAGGTCGATTTGGGTTTGAGGGAAAATAGGCCCTCGTGGCCAAAAATTGTCGTTGAGGTTTCAACCTTGTAGGGTAATTAGATTGTGAGAAACCCTAATAAATGTGGTGTAGTTGTAAGGAAATTATGGGAATTAGAGCGTGAATACGGTACGGGATTGGCCTATTAAGTTATAGATTTTATGCATTTATCGTCGTGATACCTTAGGAATGAGTTAGGGATGTTTTTGGGTTATTGTGGAAGTGAATCGTGGGGATTTTTGGGTTGGTCTTGGTTCTAGTGCGTAACAAAGTTTTGTTGTAATCGCGTGTTCGCACAGCAAACTTGCTAGCGAACGTAGTAGAGTTTTCGCGAATTCTCCTTTTTGTGCAGTGATGCCTTGATGTTTTAATGTTGTGATTTCTTTGACAAATTAATATGAGTATGAATATGATTTCTATGGGATTAGCACATGATTATATGATGATTCCTATGATGTAATGATGATGAGTTATGATGATGGTTCCATGAGTTTTGATGATTCTATGATGACATGATATATGATAATGATTTTGATGAATGATGATGCACCTATGATGTTATTATGGGGATGATTATTGACATGTGCATCATGCACTCATGTGCATCCAGACTTCGGTTCAGGACCTTGATTTCTTTGGCTTCAGTCCCATTGTGTGGATGTGAGGTATTTTGACGTGCTCCGGTTCTTGCATAGATGGGGATCTATGGAGGGTTGATGGCCTAGTGTCCATCGAGCTGTGATGATTGGTATCACATGCATGAGTCTTGTTGCATTTGCATTTATGAGATAATCTTGAGTAATTTATGATGTTGTGGCCTTTGATGCCCATTTATGAATATGATGATGCATATTATGAAAATGACGTTGTTTTATATATTAAATTCCTATATTGGTTACTATGAATCGTTTTACTCACCCTGCCTATTTGAATGTTGCCTCCACGTGGGTAACGTGCAGATGACCAGGTTTAGTCTTGGACATCTTTGATGATCTTTTTGGAGTTTTGAGTTGTTGGCCATTTTGGTTAACTTAGATGGTCTTGCTCTGATAGTGTAGCATCGGGTTGGGGTCTTTGAGTTAAACCATGTTTTATTTGATTTTCGTTATTTTGATTATGTTTCTGTACAAGGAAAACTTTGGATTATGCCTTTTTGAGTTCCACTGCCTTTTGAGCAATGTTTAATAACTTTTGGGAAAACCCGTTGTTTACGGAGCCTTGACCTATATTTGATTTATTGGGAAATGTACGCCCTTTCAGGTGATTTTCTTTGAGCTTAATATTTTACTCTGATAAATGTGAATATTTTTCCATTAAAACTGTGGGGTAGAAAAGGGTGTTACAAGCTCCCCCTTAGATCTATATACAAGAAAAATGAAATATATTTTAATTTACTTGACAATACACGATGCCAGAAATGATTTTTGCCAGCGCAGGAAAGACATCGCTTTCTAAAAAAGCGTTGTTAAAGATTAAAAAAATGGGGGGGAAAAACTCACTGACTTAAGAAAGCGCTTCTAAAAAATCACTGCTAAAAGTGTCAGTTTTGTAATACAAAAGAAAGTGCTGCTAAAAAGGGGGGCTACGAAAGCGCTGCTAAAGGGAGGGGGCTACGAAAGTGCTTTTAGAAAGCGGTGCTAAAGGGGGGGGGGGCTAGGAAACGCTTTCTAAAAGTGCTTCTAAAGGGGGGGGGGGGCATACGAAAGCGCTTTTTAAAAGCGCTGTTATATGTGATATCTGTTTTAATAAAACATTTTATTCCAGACAGTCATTTCATTTTTCATCCGACATCACTTTCTGAAAACAAAACACAACAACTTTGTGACAAACCCTATTCCCTTCCTCCGACCCCTTCCGTCTGTCATCGTGCCACCATTCGTCTGTCCAGTCATTTCCGCCACTGTCGTCTCCCTCCGTCCGTCGTGCCTCCTTTGTTCGGCCATTCCACCATTTTCAAGGTACTTTGATTTTCATGTTCTCATTATTTATACTCTTATGATTAGTGTATAAGAACGAAAACATGCATATTTTAGATTACCTAACTTATATGATTTTTAGATTCAAGCTCAAGAGATGCAAAAAGTCAGCAAGGATAAGATGCCTGAATCTAGCAAGGTGTCTAACAAAAAAAAGGTTGAGCCTAAAAAAACATTTGTTCCTTGATTTAGGTTGTGCCTTGAAACATATATCGGAACAATAGATGTAGTGGAGGGTGGCATTCGTCAAATACATATGGAGGAAGGTATTTTTGGATTTGCTTATGATGAAACAATTGCTAAAGAGGATTTGGATCAGGTTTTCCAACATTCTGAATTGGGCATCGGTGTTATTCATTCATACATCAGGTATTCTGATCAATTTTAATTAAATATATCATTGATCAATTTATTTCCTCATTACAATTAATATTAATCCTAATGTTGTTTTTGTTTTTATTTAAGGTTCTTGTACGAAAGGTTGTCAGTCCCACATCAATTGACAGAAAGGTTCTCATTCTTATCTTGTAGCTGTATCAACGCACGGTTAATCGAACACAATCCAGATGTAGTCAGAGATTACATAGTCCAAGCATTTATGGCCACGAATACAGAAAAGTTGTATTTTTTGCCATATAATGCTGGCAATGGGTTAGATTTCATTCTAATTTCATTTATTATAATTATTCATTTTTAAACATTCTATATAACATTTCCATTTAAAATTTTGTCTTATTTTACAGTGGACACTGGTTGTTGGTCGCAATTAATCCGATAAAAGAAATTGTGTATTATTTGGATTCATTGGATGGGGATCAAACAAAATATCCTGATATGAAGAAGATGGTTGATACGTAAGTGATGAGATTGTTCTGAATAATTCGTGTATATATTTATTTATTATGTGAGATTGCTATAAATATTCGTTTATATTATGTTTAGAGCTATACAAATATTTCGATCACAAAGACAAGAGTACCAAAGAGTAAGGCTAACAACATTAGTTGGATCAGAGTGCAGGTATATTTTCACAATTTTGATTATTATAGTGATGTTGTTTGCTAAAACTAATTAAACTATATATCCTTATATGTATTCGTATTTTTTTCCATGTGCAGTGTCCTCGTCAGCGCAATGGTATTGATTGCGGCTATTTTGTATTGAGCTTTATGAAGGAAATTATTCATTCGAGCCAAATAGATATTCCAAACATGGTATGGATTTATAAGTTATATGATTTATTTTGATATTTAACCGGTATTTCATCTAAGTAATTAGTTTTAACTAAATCATGCATGTTATGTTATATTATGTAGTACTTTGATGAATTCAAGTGTGACATTTACTCGAAAGAAAAATTGGAAGAAAAAATTAAGAAGGAATGGTGTCAATACATTCTTGAGATGAGAATTGTATAAGGTATATTGTATTTATGTCTTTTGATCAGAGATTTGTGTTGTTGTGATGTTCTGTACATACTACTGGATAATTATAGTTCTGGAAGCCGTATATAGTTTTGGAACTTGTTGATATACTTCTAGATTGAAGTCATATTGTGTTGTTGTGAGGATCCGTACTTATGGAATTTTTGATTATATGTATAGTGAATATTGTGACATTATCAGTTTTGGAATATATTTTATAAGTATGGGTTGTTTATGTTGAATGATAAGAAGGTTATGTATAAGGCCTAAGCAGTGTTGAAATAAAGGTTTGTGTTAAATATAATTGTTATAAGCAGGTTCGTGTGATAAATTATAAGGAATTGCGCAACAATATAAAACAAAAAACACTTCATAAAAATATGAACAAAAGACAGTGCTTTTTGCAAAAAAAAAAGTGATTTTGGGAAAAATCCAATGATGTGAGAAAAGACAGTGCTTTTAAAGGAAAAGCACTGCTAAAGGTAGGGAAAAGAGAGCGCTTTTAAAAAGCGCTGCTATAGGTGTGGTAAAGAGAGCGCTTTTGAAAGCACTGCTAAAAGGGGGGAAAGAAGCGCTGCTAAAGGTCTTAAGAAAATGGACTTTAGATAGCGCTTTTAAAAGCGCTGCTAAAGGGGGGGGGGGGGGGGTGGGGGGAAGCGCTGCTAAAGGCAACAAAAAGCGCTGCTAAAAGGGGGTGGGTGGGGGGAAGCGCTGCTAAAGGCCAAAAAAAGCGTTGCTAAAGGGGGATCTATAGCAACGCTTTTTCCCCAAAAAAGCGTTGCCTTTACCTATAGCAGCGCCACTTTAGGCAGCGCTGCTATAGGTCTTTTTTGGCATAGTTACATCAAGTTCTGAGGTTTGTTAGCTCCCCTTGAGTCTAATAGTTCAAAGGTTGAGGTTTGTAAGCTCCACCTAAGTTCTACTATCAAAACAACTAAACTATTTTTCTCACGTAATAAAAAAAACAAAAATAACAGAAATTTAAATAATTAAAATAAACAACATTAAATTAAACGAGGGGTTTCAACACAACTCCTTTGGTGAATGTTTCCAAGGGAAGCATAATAGGAAGGCGTGAGAAACTCACAACCAATATCACTCCTAATGGTTTTAATTCTACAATAAAATTGAGTTTGAGCATATGATAAAACCATTATCACTCCTTTGATGAATTAAAACCATTATCACTCCTAATGGTTTTAATTCTACAATCAGATTTATTGTGTATCAAAATAGTCCAAGTATATCTAGTAAAATCATCCACTATAGTTAGAAAATAATGAAAGTCATCTAGAGAAGGAACATAAATGGGGCCTTATATGTCCATATTGACCAAACCAAAATAATTGGTAGTAACAAATGTACTTAAAGGAAATGAAAGTTTACATTGTTTGGCCAAATGGCAAGTGTTACGAGATATCTTGTTGTATGTAAAATTAGAAAAATGTTGAGATATATGATGCAAAACTTCATTGGAAGGGTGACCTAGTCTATGATGCCATAAGGAAATATCATTGCTAACAGTTTTGTTAATGTTAATAGGATTCCTAGTGCTAACAGAATTACATGAAGTATCATGGATGGTAGCTTGACAGGGGTGCTTGTGAAGAATGTAAAGATTATGAAGTTGAGTCAGAGGTTCAATCATCTCCTTGGGAGACACATCCTGTATGTTACAGAAATTATGTAAGAAGAAAATTCTATATTGAGATGTTTTGCATAGTTTAGAGATGGATATGAGACTAAATCGAAATTCAAGTATGTAAAACACATGTTCCAAATGAAAATTAGTATTAAAATTGATAGTGCCAGAAAATTTAGCATGAGCACATGTTCCATTAGGTAATTGTATAGGAATAGGATTGATATCATGAATGTCAGAAAAACAATGAACGTATGGGCAGACATGATGTGAAGCACCAGAGTCAAGTATCCAAGTGGAAGGATTATGAAATATATTACTTGTTAGTACAATACCTGAAATCAATGCTTTGTCAAAATTTTCATCCTTGTCATGTTTAGATTATTGATGTTCCTTCATGTATTATTGTAGTAGAAGAAGCAGGTGTTGATAATCCTCCTTGGAAAGAACACCTTCTTTTTTATGAGGCTGAGATGTCTTGGCACCCGAAAAATTCATGGGGTTATTGTTTCTGTATCCAGGTGGAAAGCCATGCTTGAAGTAACAATTTTCCACGGTGTGGTTGGTTTTGCTGCAGTTGGTGCAAATCATAGGTGCCTTGGAATTGTTTTTGCTCTTAGTCCTTGTGTTGTTGTTATTGGCATATATGATGGTCGAGAATGGTATGGAAACAGATGCAGGTGCAGGAGTGATTTGTTGTTGAATCTCAAGAAAATACACACGAATTATGCTGGGGAGAGGATCCAGAAGTAGAATTTGGGTGTGAATGTTGTGGTAATTGTCATTCAGACCTTTCAAGAAGCAAGTTCCATATTCAATATGCTTGTAATTTCTTACTGCTTTAGCTAAATCACAAGTGCAGGGTGTTGGACAAGAACAAGAAGGAGTAGGTCGTAAATCTTCCAATTCATCCCATAGGAACTTGAGATCAGTGTAGTAGGTAGATAATGACTGACCCCCTTGTTGTATGGAATGTAATTCAAGCAATAGATCAGAAAGCCTAAAACGGTTACCTTTGGTAAACCATTCACGAAGGTATTCTCATAGCCCTAAAGCATATTCGATGCATATTGTGCTCTGGAAAATGTAAGGGGAAAGAGTGTGATTAATCCACGAAAGCCTCATGCTATCGGCGCGTTCCCACAATTCGTAATTAGGATCGGAGGTTGAGGGTTTTGGTAAAGAGCCACTGATGAAAGAAAGTTTGTTCTTGGAGGTTAATGCACGACGTGGTGATTTGCTCCAATTATGATAATTGTTGCCATCCAAAGGTGGTGCAACAATGATGGCTCTAGAGTTTTCACCATGATGAAGATGAAAGGGGTTTTTGGGGTTGAGAACGGGATCTGCAACTTCGTTCTTAGCTACCTCGTTCTTGGCGGGAGATTTTCCATCAAAATCATCATCAGAGGTCATTAGTGCAGGGAAGAAAGATTAATATGAATGTGTGAACAAAACAAAGGTGCAAGACTAGGAATCGAAAGTAGTGTGAAAGAAAAGATGCAGAAGAATGGTGTAGAAAGTGTTATATTCAACTGGTATCATATTACAATTAGTGAATCTTCTTGGTATCCGCCATGGACGACCAAGGAAGAAGAAGCTGAATTCAAAAGTGATGTTCCTGCCTTGCCTTAGAAGAGCGGATCAACCAGAGTTATATACAAAAGGGCCATTTACCATAAATAGTAAGGCCCAGTAAGACAAAAGGAAAGCCCAATAAAACTATATCTCTAATAAAAAAAACTAGTTAAGATTTTAACTGGATACTAAGGTCCTTTAGTTACATTCTCTATTATGTGTCAAGTGTAAGGTATATATTTTGTATTAGATGGAAAAGTTTGTGTTAGGGAATATGTAAGTGATGAGAAGTTTTGAGTTATGATATAGTGAGAAATCTTTAATATTAAAATGGTGTTGAATAATTTAACAAGTGTACTAAATCTCCATCAACCATCAAGTAATAAAATTATGAGTTGGGAGGGATTTCATAAAAGTTAGATTTAACATAAAAGAAAGTAAAATAGATTAAAAACGATAAGATATTAAAGCTACTAAATTTTTTTTGAATCACTACTAAGAAAAATAATTTTTATCTCGATTGGGAAAGAGCTTTCAGCCCGGTTGGATGGACAATATAACAAAGGGTGTTATGAAAAGTGTGTCATTTTTAACTTTAGGCCAATGGGTGAGGGGACAACTAAAGTGCTCCACTTTTCCCTCAATTCAGAGGTTATCTGAGGAAAATATCTCGCTTTTCACATTGGGTGAATTGTGAACCGATGCGAAACATTTCACTTTTTCCCTCTGTTGGGACGATTAATCGAGGGGATAGGGGTTAATGAACCACTTTTCACAATATTATTCATCCGTTTTATTTTACAAATTTAGATTATATAATCATTTCATACATAAGAAAATTTGCATTAGTTTTAAAAATATAACATGAAGATTTAGTTAGCCAATTGGAGATATGAGCTCAAAAACATAGATACAAATCACTCTAAGGCTCTTCCAAATGCATAAGTTTATTGAAACCTGACTATTAATTCAATCTCCTTCAAACCTTCATCAAATAAAAAATAAAAATAAATAAAAGACACTAAAATACAATTGTTCGAATTCAAAGTCGTACCCTTGAAGAGTTTTTCCCTCGTTTGTCAACTCAGTCAATGGATAACAGATCATGAACAAAAAGTAAAAATAAATAAAAGATACTAAAATGCAATTGTTATTGATTAATAATTCCCCCCACCCAGTTGCCACGCCTATGGTTTATACATAGGTTGGTTGTGGGTCAATTTAAAAACTCTGTTATATAATTTATTATTTGTTGTAGTGTATTCGTTAATTATCATTGTTTCGTGATTGCCTTTTTGTCTTAATATGATCTCCAAGCAACACCATAAACTAGGGGTGACAATAAAATCCATTTAGATATTATCCATCCAATCCATCCAATAATTTATCCATCCAATCCATCCATAAAACAAAAAATAATTTAATGAATTTGATCCAATCCATCCATTAACTCATATGGATGGATTCAATCCATCCATCTCATTTTATAAATCCATTGGATCTTATATTATTAGTTAATGGATCTTATAAATCCATTTGATCTTATATTATTAGTTAATGAATCTTATAAATCCATAGAAGTTAAAAAAAATAGATTTATGACATTAAAACACTAAAACTTTCTTATATATTAATTCATTTTTAAAAATAAGAATTCTGAAAACTGGTTATAAAAATTATTAGTCATAATAACATTTAATAGAAAATATGAATATATTATACTATCTCTGTTCTTTTTTACAAGGGACAATTTACATTTTTAAGTTTATTACATAATAAATATATTTAATTTAAAAACTGATCAAATATATTAATTATTTAATAAATCTAAAAAATAAATTTTCTCTTATAAAAAATAACGTAAGTAATATATATATATATATATTAAAAAACAGAATTTCTTAAAAGATAAAAGTTGGACTCAAACTTAATAATCATAAATTAGATCTAAATATCTATAGTAGATAATGAAAGATCGCATAGGTTATGAAATTTATAATTTTAGTTCTTGAAGAAAATATCATTTATCTGTGTACGCTATAAAAGAATATTTGTTGATGGATAATGAAACATTAAAATAAAAAATTAACTTTGTAGAGGATCAATGACAGTTTAGTAATTTTAAATATTTCTCTGAATTACTATTTATTTCACTTTTTTTATTTCTTTTTCTTTTTTTACTCTAATTATTTTTATTGAAGTTGATTTAATTTATTTAAAGATGAAAATTATTGGAGATTTTTTTTCTTCTGGTGTTAATAATGTTTGTCTCTCACAAGTGTTCTTTGACACCAACTCTTAATCACAATTTAATTATTCATTTTAATATTAATTTCACATTAATAAGGTAATTAATTATTACCCTTAGACTAACTACTCTTGTACATATAGCCTATTGTATCAGCTATATATTAATTACTTTGAAATATTATATTATTTCTAATAGTGTGGAATTATGTGATTTTAATATGATACTGTAATTTCTTTTCTCACGTGATTTTTGGAAAGCCATTACCGATGTCACTTTTTTATTACTTTTCATATCTTTATTCAACATACTTTTTTTTTCAATTATTTTTTTTAATTATTTTTTTCTGAAAAATAAATTTTCTTAATAATTACCAATTTTAGAGTTTAATGTAACAATAATTATTTTATAAATAAAATATTTAATTATTTGTTGAAAAGGAAGAAATGAGTGTAATTAAATTTTGAATATATTTTAAAAAATAATTAATGTTATAAAGAAAAATAAATTTTATTAATATTGCAATAATAATTCAATATTAATTTATAGTATAGATGACACTAAATAATTTTGTTTCTCTTATAGTTAGATGATACAAAATATATTTCACTTTTTAGTTTAATATTATTAAATCACAAATTTAAATTAATTTTTTTAATATATGTGATATATGCATAAAAATAATATATAAAATTTTAATCAAACACTTGAAGAATGAGTTTTTTGTAAAATTTAGTTTTTTTTATGAAATTTAAAAAATAATTAAGAATATTAATATATTTTTTTTATAAAATTTAAGTTTTTTTAAGAATTTTAAAAAATAATTCAAAATATTTAAATTATGTTTTTATGAAATTTAAAAAATAATTAAGAATTTTTAAATTAATTTTTTGGATGGATGGATATCCATCCATTAGAAATATGTTAATGGATGGATTGGATGGATTTTATCTCTTAATGGATGGATTGGATTGGATTTTTATTAAGAGAGTTAGTGGATTGTTAATGGATTAATGGATTGTTTTGATCCATCCATTAACAATCCAATCCATATCCATCCAATCCATCCATTTTGCCACCCCTACCATAAACTAACTTATTTGTTATAGCCCATTCATTGGTGTATAGAACTTTCTTTTAATAACAACTCCTTAATTCTTTAAGTGAATTTGAAATCAAAATAAATTATAATGTGTATTAATTTTTAAATCACATTATCATAATTCTCTATTCCCAAAGCAATTACTCATTTTAATAGTTAAACTAGAGTAAGATTCACACGATTTACGGTTGTAAATTAAATTTTATTTGTTTTTTTTTAATTGTAATTATGTTAAGAATTATTTTTTTTTAATAAATATGATCGATAACTTTATATCATTAATAATTTATTAGGAATCATAATTGATACATATTGAATTAATTAATTTTTAAAAGGTAAATAATTCAATAAGATATCACTTATGGTTTATATGATTTTTTTTTAAAATTTTTTATTCTGTTATCTTTTTGGTACTTATCTCTTTTAAAGATATTTAAGTTTAAAATTTTAATAATATTTATTTATTATTAGTCTTGAATAAAGTTTAAATTTTACTAACAATTATTATCAAACAACACTTTCAAAACTTTTCAAATCTATGTGTATATGGTTAAACTTTTGTAATATGATGAATAAAAGAGTTACAAATGCTAGCTACTTGTATATACTTAGTTTTAAAAAAATATTTAATTTATTACGAAAGATATTATAAAATATTTAAGTGATTTTGTTGTTGATCTTAGTTGAAATATTAGATTTACGTAAAAAAAAATGCCATCTTTATATTTTATTATATTTATTGAGATCTTTATTATAAAAAATAATTGAGTAAATTTTAAACTCTACTTTCTTATATATGAACAATCAAGAATCATTTTATTTTTCTTTAGTTTATTTGTTCATCATGATATGAAGAATGTAGAATAGAATGATTTTAAAATTATTTTAGATACATTTCATTTAAACGAAACATCAAAATTTCTTTTCTTGTGTTTTTTATAATTTAAAAAAAAATGTAAGAAAATAAAATTTATAAAATATAAAAATAATATATATAAAAGTAAGTATTTGTTAGGATAATTTTTTATGTTTGATATTGGAAAATGTTTATGTGATTTTGTTGTTGATATTAGTTAAATTATGAGTTATTTACAAATTATTATCTTTGTTTTTTATTTTATTCATTGAGACCATTATTATGAAAAAAAATATAAGAAAAAAAATATATATATCAAATTAAGTATTTGTTTGGTTAATATTTTTATGCTATTTTCCTAAAAATAATTATATTGATTTTATAATGATTATATCGTAAAAATTTTATGTCATTTTATTGTAGATAATAATTAACAAATTAAAGTTCTTATTTTAGACATTAGTACCTATGTTTTTTATTATACTCACTATAATCAATGTAAGAAAAAAATTATTCAAACTACAAATTAATTTTGACAAATTCTATATCCTTACAAGTAATATTATAAATCAAGAATAATGTTATTTGTCTTTAATTTATTTGTACAACATGATAGGAAGAATACATAATAGAAAATATAATTAAAAATTTATATTAAAATTTATTTTATTTACTTTTCATAATTAAAAAAATGTAACAAAAATAAATATTAATATTATATAAGTTTTATGAAAATAATATATATTGAAATTAATAAATAATTGGTAAAATAATATATTTTTTACATTTGTCGAGATTTAAACCCGTAACCTCTAAGATTATGTGACTCTAGAAGTAAAAATAAATTTTAGAAAGTTTGAGATAAAAATAATAGTGATGTGGCATAATATATAGTGAAATGTCAATATTATAATGCGTGCTTTATATTTAATACATTATAGTAGATAATAGATTAGTGGGTTTTAAAACTTAGGGTCAATATAGTCATTCATAAACTAAGTTCAATTTGTATATTGTCAACATACAAAAAGAATTACGATTTAACATAAATGAATAGTATTAGAATCATTAATTAATCAAATAGTATAAATCCAAATATATGTTCACCAACTTGTATTATTCATCAATTTTATCATTGTATTTATTAGAATATTAATAGTAATTCATATTTAGTTGTACTATTTTCCTTAGCCCTTAAGTTTGTTAGAGGGTATTTTAGTATTTTATCTTATTCTAGTAACCCTAGTT
The DNA here is from genome assembly GCA_963859935.3 of Lathyrus sativus. Taxonomy (NCBI): domain Eukaryota; kingdom Viridiplantae; phylum Streptophyta; class Magnoliopsida; order Fabales; family Fabaceae; genus Lathyrus; species Lathyrus sativus. The sequence continues at coordinate 379,843,516 of OZ012737.1, read as the reverse complement.
TTAGCTTATAAATAGGGTGACAATCATTGTAACTTTTATCATGTTTTGTAGCCGTCATTCTCTTTAATAGAATATTTCCCTATTTCATCATTTATTCTATCTTTGCACCAACAAATTGGTATCAGAGCTCCGGTTCAGATTCATTGGGAAACACGGGAAACACGAGTGAACGTGAGGTCTTGTGTGTTTGATTTTGTTTCTCAGATTCTTGTTGAATCTTGAACAAAATCTGATCAGAATTTTTTAATTCTGTGGGTTGGGAAACACTGTGTGAGAAAACTCTGAGTGTATTGTGCAAAGTAGAAGATGAACGGAAACGGCAACATGAACACCAAACTTCCAGTATTTGACGGTAAAAATTGGAATCGTTGGATGATCCAAATGCGTGTACTGTTTGGTGCTCAAGATGTTCTGGATCTTGTCACTGATGGTTATGTTCCGGTAGCAGCAGATGCGACTGATGAACAAAAAAACGCGCAGAAGGAAGTAAGGAAGAAGGATCAGAAAGCATTGTTCTTCATTCATCAATGTGTGGATGTAAACGTGTTTGAGAAGATTGCAGACTCTACAACAGCAAAGGCTGCATGGGACACTCTGGTGAGATGTTATGGTGGTGACGCATCAGTGAAGAAGGTGAAGCTTCAGTCTTTGAGAAAGCAATATGAGAATCTCAACATGAAGAATAATGAGAAAGTTTCTGAATACATCTCCAGAGTGATTCTGATCACTAATGAGATGAAGGCATGTGGAGAAACTCTTTCTGAAGAAACAATCATGGAGAAAGTGTTGAGATCCCTTACTCCTCAATTTGATTACATTGTGGTAGCAATAGAACATTCCAAAGATCTGAGCACAATGAGAATTGAAGAGCTGCAGAGCAGTCTAGAAGCGCAAGAGTTGCGTCTGACTGAGAGAACTTCTGAAAGGGAAGTAGAGCAGCAGGCTCTGAAAGCAACTTCTGATAGGAGGTATCAGAAGCAGTCAGAAGCCAAGAGAAGATCTGATGGTGGTCAGAAGTCAGAAACCTCAACCTCTGATAGACAAAAGAATGCTCATAAGGGAAAAGATAAGTATGACAAGAAGAAGATCCAATGTTACTGTTGTAAGAAGTTTGGTCACTTTGCTAGAGATTGTTGGTCAAACAAGGAGAAGAAATCAGAAGAAGAAAATATAGCCAGAAGTTCTGATGACGAATCTGTGCTATTGATGGCCTCTGAATCTGATGATCTAACAGACTGGTGGTATATGGACACTGGTTGTTCAAATCATCTTACTGGAAACAAGAAATGGCTGGTTGACTTTGACTCTGAAAAGAGGACAAAGATCAGATGTGCTGATGATAAATATCTTAATGCAGAAGGTATGGGAAATGTCAGAGTGACTCTGAACAATGGGAAAACAGCATTGATTCAGAACGTGTGGTATGTACCTGGCATCAGAAGCAATCTGATGAGTGTGGGACAATTAATTGAGAAAGGTTTTTCAGTTACCATGAAGGATAATCTTCTGAAGCTGTATGACTGTAATCAGAAGTTGATTATGGAGTCAGAACAGGGAAGGAATAGAACATTCAAGGTGAATGTCAGAACTGCAGACTCAGAGTGTCTTAGTGCAACAAGTACTGAGAAGGAGAGTGAGCTGTGGCACAGAAGATTTGGTTATTTGAATTTCAGAAGCTTACAACATCTGAATTCAAAGAAATTGGTACATGGAATTCCTGCAATTAAGAAGCCTGAAAAGTCATGCAAAGTTTGCATGGAAGGAAAATAACCAAGATTGCCATTTGCATCAGAAGTTGCTCCAAGAGCAAAACATGCCTTGGGAGTTGTACACTCTGATGTGTGTGGTCCATTTCCAGTAGCATCAATTGGAGGGAATAAATACTTTGTGCTGTTTGTTGATGAATTCACAAGAATGACATGGGTATCCCTTATTAAGTTCAAACACAAGGTGTTTGATGAATTCAAGAAGTTCAGAATGAAGGCTGAGAATTAGAGTGGTCAGAAGTTAAAGATTCTTAGAACTGATGGTGGAGGTGAGTATAACTCCAAAGAGTTCCAGAAGTTCTGTGAGGAGAATGGAATTGAGCATGAGGTTACTGCTCCCTATACCCCTCAACACAATGGTCTTGCTGAAAGAAGAAACCATACTTTGCTTGATATGGTGAGAAGCATACTAAAGGAGAAGAAGCTTCCTCAGAAGCTCTGGGGAGAAGCTGTTGCCACTGCAACGTATGTACTCAACAGATGTCCTACGAAGAAGTTGAAGGAAATAGTTCCAATACAGAAGTGGACTGGAGATAAGCAAAGTGTTAGTCATCTAAAGGTGTTTGGTTCTGTTTGCTATAAACATGTTCCAGAAGCCAGAAGACAGAAGTTGGATGATAGAAGCAAAGTGATGATTCTGATAGGGTACCACAGTACTGGTGCTTACAAGCTCTATTGTCCAGAAACCAATAAAATTGAATTCAGCAGAGATGTGATTGTGAAGGAATCAGAAGTTTGGAATTGGGATAAGTCTCAATCTGATTCTGATGTTAGAACCTCTGAAGAAAGGCCAGAGTTAAGAATTTCTGAAGTTGAAGTAAACCCTGATATTGACTCTGACTCTGATACTGATTCAAACTCTGAAGAAGACTCAGAAGATGAAGGTGACCCAGATGACCCAGACTCTGATGATTCAGACTCTGATGGCAATCCAGATCTTGGTGGAAATTCAGACTCTGGAAATATGCCAGACTCTGAAGATGGTCAAAGCTCTGGAGGTCAATCATCTGAAGCTAGAAACTCTAAAGCTCAAGACTCTGAACAAGTTCAGAGACCACAAAGAATAAGAAACGTTCCCAGAAGATATGCAGAATTTGACATGCTGCAAGACACTGAAGTAGATTCTGAAGGAGAAATTATTCAGTGTGCCATGATGGTAGATTCTGAACCCATAAGTACAGAAGAGGCTCTTAAGCAGAATATTTGGCTAAAGGCCATGAAAGAAGAACTTGATGCTATAGAGAGAAACAAGACTCGGAAGCTGACGGAACTTCCAAAAGACAAGAAAGCCATCAGCGTCAGATGGGTTTTCAAGCAGAAGTTAAAGCCAGATGGCTCAATTGGCAAACATAAATCAAGGTTGGTAGCCAGAGGATTTCTACAAAAACCTGGGCTGGATTACTCTGAAGTGTTTGCACCTGTAGCAAGACATGAAACAATCAGAATGGTGATTGCAATAGCTGCTAACAGGAATTGGCCTCTGATGCATTTAGATGTAAAATCTGCATTTCTGAACGGTCCATTAGAAGAAGAAGTTTACGTGTCACAACCTCCTGGATTTGTGAAAAAGAATAAGGAAGGGATGGTGTACAGATTATACAAAGCTCTATATGGATTGAAACAAGCGCCCAGAGCTTGGAATCAGAAGATTGATTCATTTTTCAAGAAGCAAGGTTTTCAGAAATGTGAGATGGAGTACGGTGTCTATGTTCAGCATACTTCTGAAGGCAATATGACTCTGGTATGTTTATATGTTGATGATATACTATTGACTGGAAGTTCTGAACAGGAGATAGCCAAGTTCAAGAAAGTTCTGATGAATGAATTTGAAATGACTGATCTAGGCAAAATGACATACTTTCTAGGGATGGAGTTCAGATATTCTGAGAAATGTATCATTTTGCATCAACTCAAGTATGAATTAGAACTTCTGAAGAGGTTTGAACTGAAGAATTGTAAGACTGCTGTCACACCTTCAGATACAAATTATAAACTGGATTCTGACTCTGATGGAGAAGATGTGGATGCTACAACCTTCAAACAATTGGTTGGTTCTCTGAGGTATCTGTGCAATACCAGACCTGATATTTGCTACTCAGTTGGGATGGTTAGTAGGTTCATGAGTAAACCTAAGTGGTCCCATTACCAAGCTGCTGTCAGGATTCTGAGGTATATCAAAGGAACTCTGAAGTATGGAGTGTTATTTCCCTCTGGAGGAAATAATGAGTCAGAACTTCTGAGTTATTCAGACTCTGATTGGTGTGGAGACAGAGTTGACAGAAGAAGTACATCTGGGTACTTGTTCAAATTTCTGGGAGGTTCCATTTCTTGGTGTTCCAAGAAGCAACCTGTTGTGGCGTTGTCAACTTGTGAAGCTGAATACATTGCAGGTGCTGTTACTGCATGCCAAGCTGTGTGGATTCTGAATCTGTTGCAAGATCTGAAGATTAAAGTAGACAAACCTCTGAAGTTGATGATTGACAACAAGTCTGCAATCAATCTTTCCAGAAACCCAGTGTTGCATGGGAGAAGCAAGCATATTGAGACCAAGTATCATTTTCTGAGACATCAAGTTCAGAGTGGAGTGTTAGAAGTTGTACACTGCAGCACTCAGAAGCAGTTGGCAGATGTTCTGACGAAAGCTATCAAGACTGATCAATTTCTTAGACTAAGGGATGGAATTGGTGTTACAAGTTTTTATGGAATATGAATTAAGGGATGGTATTAGAATATTAATAGTAATTCATATTTAGTTGTACTATTTTTCTTAGCCCCTAAGTTTGTTAGAGGGTATTTTAGTATTTTATCTTATTCTAGTAACCCTAGTTTTAGCTTATAAATAGGGTGACAATCATTGTAACTTTTATCATGTTTTGTAGCCGTCATTCTCTTTAATAGAATATTTCCCTATCTCATCATTTATTCTATCTTTGCACCAACAGTATTAACAACAAAACTATATGTTATTAAGAGTTTATTTTTCTTATAATTTGTTAATCACTTTCACAACTTTATAAACAATAAAATATATAATATTAATTATTTTCAGACATTACATTGAAATGTATTTACTAAATTTTACATTCTATTAATCAATTTTATTTTTTTATTTGTTGAAATATACTTTAAAGCCTTAAATGAAAAAAAATCTATATATTTCAAAATTGCAAAAACCAAAAATCAGCCAATTCAAAAAAAATCTTCCTTGCTCAGCCTATCCTAAAATAAGGTAATAACAGAAGAACTTGAATGATTAGACAAGGGAGAAGGAAAATAAAAATAAATTAGACAAGGGAGAAGGAGAATAAAATAAGAAGTAGGGTAAGAGGGCGAGAAGAAAAATAATTAAAAAGAGAAGAAACGACTCAAATAAAAAATTGTAGGGTGAGAAGAAAAATGATTAAGAAAAGAAAACACTAAAATAAGAAGTTACAGAGAAAGAAGTGAAGAAGAAAACGAGGAAAAAGTCAAAGTAGTAAGATTGCATACTACAATGTCATATTCAAAAACAAAGAAATATTTGAGAAAAGTCACATTACCGAGTGTTTTATGTGGTGTGTAGTTAAAAAAGCTATGCTATATCTAGAATTAAGTTATAACAATGTATCCCTTTCTACTATTACAAAAAATCCAACATAATAGATGTGACCTACCAATATTCATTATTACGTGAAAACTCTTTTATCACGATTGAAAAATGGATATCATGACGATGAATCAATCATAGTTAGGTAGGGTGTTGTTATAAATATGTTGCATCCATCACGTGCGATTGCCTATTTTTTATGATTCCTCATTATACATATACACCTATTCAAATTGATTTAAAGATAATAATTTAAAAAATTATAGTATTCTTAAAAAAACAACTAAGACGATCCACTGTTTTTCAAATTACATATTTTTGATAATCTATCTCTTACTCTTTAACATATAAAATTTAGTTCAATGTTCTAAATTCTTCAAAATAACGGTTCATTCTCTTCTAATTTAAAATACAATAGTAACTAACATGATTTAAAATCTCAATATTTCACAGAACTAAGAAAAGATGGATTATGTGGCTCAATAGTTAAGAGTACTTTTAGAAAAATTTACTTCAAAATTTTCAATTTTAATATCAAATTAACCAAAATTTTCACATAATTTCCAATATGACCATGTCTTAAAAAAAATGGATTTTCAACTATTTGTAAGTTTTTCCCTCGGATTTGATATAATCCTGCGAATTTACCTATAACTTTACCGACAGACAAAAACGTTAAATATTCCGCAGGTAAATCTGCATGTGAATCCACTGGTATCATTAAATCTGCAGGTAGCGTCTTTTATATATATATATATATATATATATATATATACTTTTTTTGAAATATGGTAAAATTGAGAATTATGGGAAAAAATTTGTTAGTTAATTTGGTATTAAAATTGAAAAAAAAGTTTATTTACGGAAATTTTTCATATGTTTAAGGAATTTGTAAAAGAGATTTGTCCATAGCATTTCTCTGTAACATGGTCCTGCTACTCCTTACGATATCGACTTTGTTTGATGCTCATCATTATACTTTTGATTGTTTATCTTTAACCAAATGGAATACTAAATTCCTTTTAAATCAAATTCAAAAACAACATTCGTATGCATGGTCCTAAAGTACATACAGAACATGCAAGATCTAAAAATGTTGGACCAGGTTAATATACACCATATATTCGTGTTGTGAATTTTTCGCCAGTTGCAAGGAAACCAAATATTTTTTCTATTTGTAGCATGGCATGTAAGTTGATAGCTTGATGTATCCTCTCGAACCTTTATGTATGGCAGTGAATTATAGCATCTGCACTCTTGATATGCTGTAGTGACAGAAAGTGCAAAAACTTGAAAAGGACTGTGGTGGTTATATGATGCGTTTCTCATTCTTGGTCTTTAACTCATTTTGATTCCCTCTTTAATAAATTTATATTACATCCGTTCTTAAATATGACATTTTAAAATAAATAAAAATATCTTGCCCACTTTTTCATAAATTAAACTTTTAAATTCTCTACAGTATTAATTATTTTGACTAAATGCATGATGCATGAACTAACAGTTAGTCATAGCTCAATCAAGCTAGTTAATGTATGTCATGCTAATATCACTTAGAATTATACTGAGTGTAGTTAGCTTTCTCTGACCAGTTAAACTTTTGTTAAGCTTCTGTTAAGCAGTTTTGTATATAAGCACTACAAATATCAATTATAATACAAGTTTTGAACAAAATGAAAATAAGTTTCCATCTCTTTGTTATATCTGAGCCAGCATTTCTATTTGTTACATGGCAACACTACTGTAGAAAGCACATACGACGTTCATTTCATCACGTTTTATTGAAGAATCGTAGTGACATCTTAAAAATTATATTCTACTATTTTTATTTATTTATTAATTAAGAATAGTTTACATATTACTATAGTTAGATAAAACAACCATCGTAAAATATCATAAATATCATGTGCTCGAATCTCAATGTCAACAAATTTGTAATTTTTTTAATATTTTAGTGGCTTGTTTCAATAATAGTGATATGTTTTCACTTTTTTTTTTTTTTTTAATTTTAAATGATTGAAAACTAGTATTTTATGAAATTAAGTGAAATAAATGGGATATCACCAAGGTTCGTTAAACCAACCATGGTGATATGATTTCTTTTTTTAAATGGTTAAAAATTGGTGATTTTTATGAAATTAAATTAAATAAATGGAATATTACTATCATTGATTTAACTAACTCTGGTAAAGTGTTACATTCTTATTCAAGAAACATAACTTAACTCGTCATGTCTTTTATTTAGCGCTGAGAAACCATTTGAACCCTAACAATTTTTTATGTCCCTTAACAAATAGAACTTGTTCAATATTATTTATTTACCATGAATATCGTTCTTCACTAAATGTGAAAAAAAATTTCATCATTATCGTTCTTCACTAAGCGCACAAAGCTACAAAAAATATGGTAAGAAACAGAGGAACACAAAAATACTTGCCATAAGGAAGAACGAAACTCCCTTAATGAATATTGTTTAAGTTGTTGTTGTGTTATTGAGATATTGTAAATTTTGGTATTTATGATTTTGTATTATTGAGAGATTGTAGGTTTTGGTATTGAGATATACAGTTTTGTTGAGATATGTATGTTTATGCTCTTTTTGTTGTTGTTATAGGTGATATATATTGTTGAAATATATTTGTTTTTGTTGTTTTTGTTGTTTTTTTTGTTGTTGTAATTTTATTGAGATATTGTAGGTTTCGGTATTGATGATTTTGTATTATTGAGCTATTGTATGTTTCGGTAATGAGATATATATTGTTGTTGTTGTTTAATCCGTAAACCCTAGATATTTATGTTGTGATTATGTTTGTTGATGTGCTTAGTGTCTAATGTAGCATCCCTAATTTATTTTAATATTTTATTTAAATATTAAGATATTTAATTTTACGTGTGGTGTGATTTATTTTGATGAATGGTGTTATTTTTGGTGATTTGAGTGTTATAAGGGTATTTTGATCATTTATAATTACTGAATTAGTTGAGTTGAGAGTGTGAGAATTAAAAATTATAATTATTAGAATTATTAGTAATAGTTAGTTAATGTTAAAATATTTAGTAATGATAGAAATAATTGAAATTTTAGTAATTAATTGAATTTTTTTAATTAAATACATATTTAATTAGAATGCTTTTAAAAAATATTTATGGTAACGTTATATTTATTTATTTTATTTAAATTGGAATAAATATTTAATTAGGATTATTTTTAATAATAATAAAAATAATCAGATTTTAAGGATAAAGGTTTAACGATAATAGATGGGGTGTGTGAGTAAATAGATGAGGAAGTATTAAAACAGGATTTGGTACTATAAATTCTAAAATTAGTGTGATAGCTGTTAGGTCACCACAGAAAAACATCCTCAATTTTGTGAAGCGGCACATTGAGAGACGAGAAAGGAAGCTTTGTGAAAGGAGAGAGAGGAAGGTCAATAATCTATGAAAAAGTTTCAATTAAGGTAAGGGGGAGAATTGCTTATCGTAAGGTGGCTTTTGGGATGTTAATACTATTTTTTCTTATTGATCGTGTTTTAGTGTGTGTTTTGTATTCTGTAATTTCTATGTGTTTGTATTATAGCCAAATGAGGTTTTGTTAACCTCTCAAAAGTGTTGAAGTTGTTATAATATATGTTATATATTTACGTATGATTGAAAATTTGATGTAAAATATAGAATTGCTTGTTTTTAGATACAGATCTTATTACGATTTGTAACCATATGGATTGTGTTTTGTATTATGTATTTTATGTGTGGTTGTATTTTAGCCAAATGAAGTTTATGTTAATGCTTTGGCCTTAATTTATGATAATATTTCAAAAGTGTTGAAGTTGTTATGATATGAGTTATATATTTATGTATGATTGAAAATTTGGTGTAAAATGTTGATTTGTTTGTTTTTGTATATATAGATCTTATTACAATTTGAAACCATATGGGATTTGGGAAAATCTCATTTGATTATTGGTTACCCGAATGGGATTTGGGAAAAATCAATTTGGTTATGTTTGTTAAACTGTTCAGTTGATCGATTGAAATTAGATGATTGAATGGAATTTGGGAAAAATCGCTTTTGGTTACTGTATGATGAAATTGTGGATTTTGGTACACTGTACTTTGTAATTTTGGTTATACTACGATGAAATTGGGGACTTTGGAGCACATTAATTTCTATTAAACTTAGAAAAATAGTTTTTTTGAAAAACTGTGTAGAATTATTTTATAAATAATCACTTTTTCGGAATAAAATCATATTTTTTTGATAAAAAACAATTTTTTTCTAAAAACCAGTTTTTATATATATAAAAGAAAATAATTTTTAAAAATTAATATTATTAATATTGAGTTAACAATCATTTTGATAATATCGAGTTAATAATTATTAAGGTAAAATAATTATTTTAAAAATTAAAATATATATTATTAGTATTGAGTTAAAACACCAACCCCTATAGTTACAGTAGAGTTACCATTCGTGAACGTTATCATTTGGGATCCTTCAGAATCTTTTAGAGTAATTTGGGTGTCTTAGTGTTGTTTTGGGCTATAAAATAAAATAACAATTTTGTTGATATGTGTTGAAGTTTTGGGTGACTATAAGTATTAAAAATAATTATTTTGTTGTGATTAGTCCCAGGGGACTATATTAGTGGTCTTTTATTAGCAATGTGTGGTTAGTATATGAAACTACATTTTGGTAAATAATATTATAAATAATTTTTGGTGGGATCATTGGTCTAGTTAAGAGACCAGAGGCGGATCTCAGATCTAATTGGTGAGGATTGTCGGTTCAGGTAAGGGACCGGAGATCGTAGAAGAAATTAGTAACATACCTCTTATATCCACACAAAAAAAAAACTTTGTACCACATGCATATAGGTGATGGAGTTGGTGCATTATAGCATTGCATATATTGAGAATGATATGTGTGCTTATATTGGTGTATGTGTCGTGTATTAATCTTATTGTTATTGTAGCCCCCAAAATTTTCCCTCTCGTTTCTAACCCTAATTGGCTTTCGCTTTGCATTCATCATCATTTTCATTAGGTCATAACAGCCAATCATGCATTGCATTGAGTGCTTGAGATATGAAATCACTTTCTTCCAAATTTTAGTTCATTTCAAATTAATTTCATTTCCCTCCAATATTCAAACATTTTCATTTCTAATTCCACTAATAATTTCCATTTCTAATAATAACCGACACTCCAAACCTAGAGCTTATTTAAACAAGTTTGCTCCAAAACTCACATAACTTCACTCATTTTTCTGATTTCACTATACTTCTCATTCCAATTCTCTCAACTGTTCTCTAATTTTTCTCTCCATTTTCATCTTCAACCTTCACAAAAGCTCCATAACCAAAAAGCATCACAAATTGCACATTGCAATTTGTGAATTCTTGAGCTAAACCTCTATTGCATCATCTTCGCTCACTCAATTCTAATGTTGAAATGTTTTTGGATCTAGATTCAAGCTTTCGAAGTTCTTTCTCAAAGTGATTTTCTAAGGAATTTCGGTTTCGTTTGTTTTCGTGCGGATCTTCATATTTCTTGCTAGGAACTCATTAGACATTGGATTTTCTTTGCTTGATCTGTCAAATTCCACTTGAAACCCTTACCAAAATAATTCTCCGCTTTGTAGGTTGGCCATTCTTAGATCTACTTCTAATTTTGCCTTGTTTTACATTTCATAATGCATATCCGTTGGCTTTTGATGTCAATTGATTCATTGTTTGATTTAATTGTTGATCTTAATGTTTGATGGATTCAATTGGTTTTTAATTGTTGTTATTTGATTTAAATTTCTTGATCAATTGCATGCTCTAACATATGGACATTAAGTGATTAAGTTGTTGAAAAGTGCTTTTATGTTGCTGTTTTTTACAGTGTTAACAGATTAACCATTTGCTAGGCAAAAATGGTTATTCGATTAACTAGTGTATTTTTGCTGATTTTAAGTGTGTTAATCGATTAACTAGTTTTGCCTAGTAAATGGTTAATCGATTAACATTGTTGCAGAATGTGTTTTTTGTGCATTTTCAAGTGTGTTTTGATTCCTTTCCACTTCTAAACCTCGTGGACTTGTATAATACATATTTTTGGAATTTTCTTGAGCTATTTCACTCCATTTTGCAGCATGTATGTGATTCTTCGACACATGACACATTGAATTTCATGATGCATGTTCATGACTAATTGTTGTGCATTCTTGATGCATTCTTCATTATGTTTGTTTGTTCATGATTGCTTGCTTGCTTGCTCTAGATGCTTGTTTTGCTTGATTCAAGATACATGCTCACATTTGTTTTTGATTTCGCAAGTGCGTGTTCATTTGAGATGATCAATCGTTGATGAATATCCGTGTCGTTCATTTTGGATGCTTAATTGTGCAATCTTGTTGAAACTATCTCATTCTTAATTATGGATACATGTTTATTAATTCATCTTGCTTGATACATGCTCATACTCTCAATCCTTGCAATTCATATGAGCTTGTTTAAATGTGGTGGCATGTTTTTTGCTCATTTCTTTGGATGCATGTTTATGCTCGGTTGTTGAACATGTTCATTGTTGATTGTTTAATCTTGGATGTGTGCTTAATCTGATGTCGTGATGTCATAGGTTAACCTATGCTTGATGCTATTTGAATTTTTTTCATGCTACTGTATACACTGCTTTGCGGTAGAACGGAAATAACATACTCTTTCTGGAAAAATAGTCTTAACAAACAATCTCGAAGGATAAAATGGTTTGCAATTTGTTTGTGAGTTTTAACAGAAGTGAATTAGATTTATTTGGGATACACATTGCACTAAAGTCTATTACATAGGATCTAATACTTTGCGCTAACGATCCAAGCGTCTCGCGCACAAAGTAATCTAAGATGAGTTTAGAAATTCATCCAGTCATCTTTTTGCACGTGCTTAAGGCTCGTGACACACTAAGCACATCATATTTATCATGTATTTTGATTTTATTTTTTTTAAGAGAGAAGAGAAAGACACACGAAAGGTCTAAGGGGAACTAGGTCTTACATGTTGTCATGCAAAGTGGTCCTAATGTTGGGATGCAAAAGGAATCTCTATTCTAATGTTAGCATGCAATGATGGATCTAAAGTTGAGGTTGAAAGGAACTAACCTAATGTTATCATGCATAGATTAACTCTTAATGTCTATCCTACTTCAAGCTTAATCAAAAATTAAGTTGGACTAGGAGGCCTTAAGGGAACATGCAATGGCAAACCAAAACAAAGAAAATAATCCAAAAACAACAGCAACAACAACGCTTCAACTCAGCACAACGACAAATTCAAGAAACAACATAACACAACATATAATAGCATGCATTTCCAGAACAAAACAGGTTTAAAATGCAGCAAACAGAATGAATACATTTTACAACACATAATAAACACAAAAGCAGTGTATACAGTAGCATGAAAAACATTCAAATAGCACAAGATGGTGAAGTATTGGCGAGCAACCTTCCCCTTCACTCGTAGTCATCTGAACAACATTGACTCAGACTTTCCCATTGCATGAGGGAATACGTAGGCCTAAGATGGAAAAGTCCTATCGAGTCTCCTTTTTGTTTTCTTTCCTTTTTCTGTTTTCATTTTCCTTTGCAAGTAGGCTTTAGATAAACACACCTTTTGATTAGAACAACAAGAGTGGATCCCGTTGAGTACAACGGACGCGAGGGAGTGCGAATTCCTTCCTCTCGTGTAATCGACTCACGAACCTAGGATTTGGTTGTGAGAAATGTCTTCTCCTTTTTTGAGGTTTCTTCGATCATTTCATTTGCACCGTCGAGATAAATAACATTCGGTGGCGAGTCTTCTATTTTTTTCGCCGGTTGTTTTTCGCAGTTGCGACAGCTGGCAACTCTGACGAGGACTATGGTTCCCTACGCGAGTCAATCCTAGTGCTTGTCTGTTTCTGTTCATTGGGTGTTTACCTTTGTGCATTTATTTTCTTTACTTGTTGTATATTATTCCATTTGTCCTGCATTATTAGCATTTGATTATTATTTTCATATTGTTCTGTTGCTGCTATGTTATTGGGTGGGATTATTCCACGAGAGAAAAGCCCAATACCCAGGCTTGAGTGCACCTATTAGATTAGAGTGGGCTTGTGTTATCACGCATGACGGTTGATACATATTGTTGACATGAGATCTACATTCAGACGAGGCTTTCTTAGGAGATACTCTGGCCTATATGCCTATATAGTAACCAGGGTGTTCTTTTGGGAGCTTATGACTCTGGAGACCGTTCATGGGAAATCAGTTGAGGCCTCCTTGATTGGTGATGATTCCAAACCAGAAATGGTAGACGTATTATCATTTCTCGACCTGAGAGCCCGTGATACTGAGGACCTGCTAGGATGCCATGTCCAAGACTATAACCCACATGCGAGAGGGGATGAGTTTTGTAGGAGACCTTGAATTTCAACCTACTTGGTTTTCTTGTTTTCTTATCAGTGTAGGCTTATGAACCTAGTATTCTGGTTATTCTGGTATTCTCGTCAGAGCAGACCTTTGAACTTATGTTGTCAGCAGCATAACAATTATTCATAATTTACGAAAGCTTTGATCTCATGTCTCTGCATCCATATCATCATAACATGTTTGCATTCTAAAATATATGTTCATTTATTTCCAAGGATCTTACCTTTGGGTCTCGTAGATGAGCTATCTATATTTTCCTTGTGGTTCTTCTGTGTAAAACTTGAATCAAAGCAAACAGATTCCTTAGAAATAATCAAACATGGCACTTGCAAACAGTCATGCATATAAGGATTCATAACAGGTATTCAAGGACGACGATTCTTATTATGACTTGGTCTTCTCTTTAGAACTACAAACCTGACCTCTCACCACTATGCATCTTGTAGCAACCGGAGACGGATCATGGATCAGGTAAAATTAAAATTGTTGGAAGTCCAGACTCGTATGGCTTGATTCATGGAAGTGATGCAAGGTATGGCTCATCGTCAAGAGGAATTAAGGGTGCTAATTCATAGGTCTTCCGTTGATATCTCAGAGGTTGGCAATGGGAATGTTGTTAGTTGTAATCCTCCAAACGGTGATGTGAATCCTCCACGTACTGATCATCCTCTACCCCCTCCTACAGGTCAACCAAGGAGAAGTGTTGTTGAGATTCCTGTTCCTCGACTAGAGGTGGACAATTCGGATGAACAATTTTTCGAGGCTGAGATGAGTTTTTGTATCGAAGCAGAAAAAAAGTTTTGTATGATCGAAGAGAGAATGAAGGCTTTTGAGAACCTAAAGACTTTGGGTATGGACATGGCTGACTTGGGATTGGTGCCAGGTGTGAAAATCCCTCCAAAGTTCAGAGTACCTATTTTCGACAAGTACAAGGGAACCAGCTATCCTAAGACGCATATTAAGGCATATTTTAGGAAAATGGATGGCTATTCAGATGATGAGAAACTGCTAATACATTTCTTTCAGAACAACCTAGCTAGGGCATCCTTAGAGTGGTATATGCAACTGGAGAGGACTCATATCCATAGTTGGTCGGAACTTGCTGAGGCATTTGTCAAGCAATACTAGTACAACACAGACATGGCTCCTAACAAGACTCAGCTGCAGAGTCTTGCATAAGGACAAAATAAAAGCTTCAAAGAGTATGCCCAAAGATGGCGTGAATTGGCTGCCCAAGTTCAACCTCCCGTGATGGAAAGAGAGCTTGTGTACATGTTCATGAGTACTTTGTAAGGTCCCTACTACGACAGATTGGTTGGTAGTACTTTCGTCGATTTTTCAGACCTGGTAAGGGCTGGCTAAAGAGTCGAAAGCAGTATCAAAATGGGAAAGATTCAAGCTGCTGATGGTTTCCCTGAAGATGCAAAGACCCCTTATGTTGGGCTCCCCAAGAGGAAGAAGGGAGAAGCTAATGATGTGTCTGTTCCAACTGCTGCTCAGTAGCCGATTTAATACCAACAACCTTATGCTCCTCAGCAACAAAATTATCAGCAACAGAGACAACAAAAATCAAGAAGGCCTGAGAGAAGAGTCGATCCAATTCCTATTCCTCATAATCAGCTGCTTGTTCATCTGCTCCAAGGTTCTCTGGTTCATCTAAGAGAGGTCAAGCTTGTTCCAGACCTTATTCCTCCTGGGTACAACACGAATACTAGATGTGAGTATCACTCGGAAATAGCGGGCCATTCATTTGAAAATTGCAACGTGTTCAAGCACAAGGTGTAAGACCTGATCGACTCAGAGTTCATCACGTGAGCAATCAGAATGCAAGGAGGTCAAGTCAAGCCTCCTCAATAATGGCAATTATCAATTTCTTTACTGCATTTTCATTTGTATTTTTTATTGTTCATTAATGTTTTGTTTGCATGTAAAAACTTATTTATTTTTTAATGATAATCTTAATGTAATGAGTATGTTTTTCTTGAAAGTAGTTCATTAGTGTTCACCCATCTAATTTTTCTGTGAATTACAATGTCAACTTTCTTGCTTAAACTCTTTGAGGGAGGATGACGAAGCGAAAATGCTAAAATCTCTGGTCGTATATTTTTGGAATAAAACCTTGCTGATGATGTATAGGCATTGTTTCAAATCCTTAAACACCGGAGATATAATGGAGATATATCATCTTAAAACCCTTTGAGCCTGGAAGTATGAATTTATTTTCATATGAAAAACCCTAACATCTTACCCAGGGGTATGGTAGTTTTCAATTAATTTGACCAAGCGTTTAAATTTCAAAAGGAGTGTGCATTTAAGGATCCATTACCTTTTAACCCTTACACATCAGGAGGTGAAGGGATATGATACCACAATGGTTATCCCTCATCAACCAAGGAATGAGGCAGTCGTAACGTTTTTAAAAAATCAAGACAGCCAGTGCCACACGATTTGTTCAAAAAAAAGAGAAAAAAGAAAAAGAAAGAAATTCCACTAAGTCGAAAACTCAAGAACGAGTGACTTAGGCAAAAGTTAAGGCATCCCGCTGGACTTCCAAATCTGAAAAGTTAAAGAAAAAGTCGGTCCTGGAAAAAATTAGGGAAAAATAAAAGAATGAAAAAATGTGAAGAGCCAAAAAAGAAAAGGATTACAAAAGAAAATCCTCGAGCAAGAACAAAGTCGTGTGACTACAGACACCAGAGACAAAAGGGATGACTGCCACTCCAAAAACCTTGTGGGTCCCTTAAATATCACTCCTCACGAAATCCTTTTGAGGTATGAGTGCTTGTTCCAAATTAACTATATGTAGGAATGGACAACATCACGAAGAAGGGGTGGGTATAAATAAACTTTGAGCCCAAAGTCCTTTTTTCTTAAACTGTGAACCAAGCCATGTTACAACCCTCTAAAGTCCTAATTGAAGGAAGGTTTATTTTGAAGGCATGCTTCAACAGGATAGCATTCCTGACTCTCATGAGTTGTGCTAATAAGATCTTGGTGGTATTTCATGTGCATGAGAGCTTTCATTAAAAAAGTCAGTGTCACATCTTAGCTAGTGATTCGTTAACAGGGTTTTGCGACATATTTTTATTAAAAACTTCAATATTAACATGTGTGTTGCATTATAATTATCATTCTCAGAATAAACATTTTTTGCTTGCATACATGTATTTGACGCTAAATAGGTTTACATGATGAACATCGATCAAGAAGCTTGATCTTGCGAAAAGGAAAGGCTTGAAAATTCCGAAGGAAAGCCATGTCAAGGGGCATGTTGCCAAGAGACTCTGTAAAGCACGAGCTTCCCCAATGAGTCGTACGAAGATGTAGCCAATTTGGGGCAGTCACATCTAGAAATCTCTCTAAAGTTCAGCCAAACTGGGGCAATCATGTTGAGATTCATATAATCTCTCCAAGAGCGGATGGTCTGGGGAATTCAATTGAAGATCAATTTAACAGGGGCAAAGTCACTTCAAGGCTCATATCGAGGTAGGCCACCTGAGGAGCACGAGAAGTTATCCTTTCCAAAGGACGGTTGGTTAGAAGCATTTCTTCAAGGTTCAGTTGTCTGAGAAAATTGAGAGTTAAAGGAACCATTGTTCACTTATGATCATCAGTATGCAGCTTAGATAATTGAGAGTTAAAGGAACAATTGAAGGTATCTTTTCCCAGCAAGGTATGAAAGTTCTATTCTCCCCCAAGCAGAGAATCATTCTCCAACCAAAAAGGGTTCTTTAGGAGAATTTTCGTATCCCCAGCAGTGTAGGAGGTTTCCTTATTCCTAGCAACGTGAGATGATGAAATATCCCCAATCAGTTTGAAGACGGTGAAAAGTCATAGGGTTCTTTTCCTCAAAGGTCAAATCTGATAATTCCCCGCAAGCCTAAGTCCAATGGTTATTGGCATTCTTAGCAGATCAAAGTCTAATCTTCAATTGCATCTCACCAACAGAGTTTAGGATTCAGCTTGTGGTTCCCCAACAGAGTTCGTTGCGCCAGTGGTTATTGGTGGTACAGTTTGTTATTTCCCCGCAGGAGATCAGATATTGGTGATCCCTTCCTCAGTGAAGTTTTCCTAATCCGTTCTGCACATTCGCCAGTGGACTGTCCTCTCATTTTTGCATATAGTAATCTGTCATTACATTACATCTACTAAAAAGTGTAGCATTTCCATTCGATATGGAGCATTACACAATAGAAAAATTCAAACATGCATCAAAGAATAAGCCAGATTTGGTACCTGTCGTACCTCGAAAAAAGCACGATCCTTCACGAATGGTCGCGGAAAACACAAAGTCGCCACCGAACTTTATTCATTCCATAATGGAATAGGAAAATATCGATAAAACCTTTAGTGAAAGAACATGGTCATCGCAACCAAGTTCTAGGTTCGGGAGTCGGTTACATGAGGGGAAGGTATTAGCACCCCTCACGTCTGTTGTACTCAACGGCAACCTCTTGATTCGATTCGTAAGAAAATTTAGTCTAGTTTGTTTGTGTTCTTCCAAGATAAAAGGTATAAAGTAAAAGGTAAAAGGATTTAGACTGTTAAGGAGAAATGGGTGGTTTTAGATTAAAGTGCTTGCCGAGGATTGGGGTCCTTGTGCCTACGTATTTTCACTTGAAAGAAGTGAAGAATCAGAGCATCCGTAGTTCGTGGGACTACGGGAAAACGAGGGAATTATGAAATTATGATTTTGGGAAAAATGTGCTCGCCAAGATCATCGCAATCTCGTGCCTACATATTCTCATTTCAGAATACATCATCTATGCGATCTGGTAAAGCATCCTCCGTTGGAACTGTTCCGACTATGTTCGATTTGTGCACGGTGAAATAGTTTGAAGCTATGGTGTAATAGAGCCAATCGAAGCGAGATCCAAATTGTTATCGTTTAGCTTGAAACATGGTGTTGGCAGGATACACATGTTATGGAGAAATGGATTATGTGAGGAGTGAAGGGAGAGCGTTGTAACAACTTCTTCTTCTTTTGTTGATTAATGGTTTTTATGGTTCATAGTTTTATGATTTTATTGCATGGCGTGGTGAATGTTATGGCGACACTATGTATGAAAAATAGAGGGTTTTGAGAGTCAAATAAAGGTTATCGAAATTGGTGGTAGTGGATTTTTTTTTCAAAGTATTAAAATGAACCTGTAGTATGAGAGAGAGGTTGAGACATAAGCATGTGCAAACCCTTTCCGCGTGTCAGGCATCTCAATGGTGGTCCCAAACTCTTTTTGTTCCTATTCATATTTCCTATCTTGATTCCAAAACAGAGACCACTTTCTTGTGTGAGTAGGAGACAATATAGCTGGCCATACCAAATATGGGAGTACCTAATAAAGGTGTCACGTGAAATCCCAACAATAGTGTTATCCGTTTTCTGAAATGGAGAGAGGGTCTCCATTGGATAAGTACTGCGTGTTATCCGTTCTATGAAATGGAGAGAGGGTCTCCAATGGATAGGTACCGCGTGCTACTAGACTGTTAACAAATTAATTTCCTTTTTTGATTTCTTTTTTTTTTGGAAATGCTAAGAGGACCGTTGAAGGGAGTATTTGTCTTTTCCCTGCCACGCGCCTCGTTCACATAGGAGGAGAGACTCTTTCTTTCTTGTTCCCTCTCTCAATAACACACATAGTCTATTATAGTGTTTCTACTTTTCTTTTTTTTTTAAGACAAAAAAAGTTTACAAGACTTAATATACAAGTTTTACTAAAACAAGATAAAAACAAACTTTTTGAAAAAAAATAAAAATAAAAAATGGTAAAAATAAATTAAACTTATTCTAAAATAATTACCTAATTAATTTATAAACTAAATAAGTATTTAACTAAAAAAATTTAAAAAATAAAATAAAAAATAAATAAACAAAATGATAAAAGACAAATAAAAGTCGGGTATTGAAGCTCTCGAAAAATAAAAACGACTGCACCAAAATTACCAGCGCGGAATAAATCACTCAAAAAAATATAATATTTTGCCTGATTTTGAAATAAAATTAGACCGGTAAAATGCTCAGACTGATCGAAACATGACTGTAAGTGTTACACCCCAAAATTTGCCCCAACTTTTTGCTTCAGCTGGCTTTTGTTTCATTGCATTTATCATTGCATTCATAGCATTAGCATCTGCATACCATAGTCCATCAACAGGGGATTGAGTGGTGTGTGCTTATCAAGACAGGGCCATCAAAGGTCTAAGCCTATTCAAGGGGTTATATTCGAGCTATCAAGTGCTTATCATTATCAGAAGAATGCCAAAGCTCATCAGAAGGAGTGGATCGGTTAAGAATGGTGTACCTCCTATCTTGGGGGTCTATGAAGGTCATCAAGTGGTTATGAATCCATGGTTGTGGGTGGAGAGTATTGTGATAATTCATGGGAGACCTTGAGGGTCATCTTGAAGCTTATGTCAGTCATTATATCAAGTGTGTGAAGCCACAGTCAAGGATTGGTGCAATTAGGGTATTCACCTGGTCAACCCTAAGTCAACAGTTGAACTGAAGGAGATTAAGACTAAATTCCAAGTCTTTATGATCATTTGATGTTGTGTTGAGACATGCCAAAGATCATTCCAAGATCATTTCATCAAGATTCAAGAGTGTGAGAAGTTGCTAAGCTAGGGTTGTTATGCTTGTCAGTGTAAAATCCCCTAGTTTAGTGCCTAACTTCAAGACCATATAATTCAAGATACAAGCCTCATCTCATCTTGACATAAACATGAGACTTGTAGAGCTTGTTCATACCTTTAATTTGAGTATTAGAAGTCATTCATCGGATTTCTAGAACTCAAGTTACGAAGCTGACAAGTTACAGGTCCTCAGATGAATGTGATTTTAGTCAACAAAAGTCAACCAACTTCCAGGACATTTTTGACCAAGAAGGATGTTTCTCCTTAATCCTTGGCCAACATGAAAGTTGTTCCTCATGATCTTAGCTTTCCAAAGAGTACTATAAGTCTTCATTTGGATTTTTAGAACTCAAGATATGGAGCTTGCAAGGCAAGGATATTTTGGGAAAGTGAGATTATAGGCCATTTTCATTATAGGTCAAGTTCACCACTTTGCACACTTCAAATGAAAATATTTCCAACTACAAAGTTGCTCCAAATGGGGACATTTGGTCAACCAAACCTCAAGGGATCATTGACATAGCTTGGAAATGAAAATGTATGGAGAAAATTTCATGAAAAGAAGTTTAAAAAGGCCTAGTTTGGATTTAATGCCAATTAAATCAATTTATGTCATGTTGGTGCATTTTTTGAGTCCAAATAATGTTTTAAGAGCAATGGGAATATTACCAATTAAATTTGAAGTCACTTACTTGGCCATTTTCATGGTTTCTTCATCTTTAAGCAACATAATGGAAATCCACCATCCATTCATTTCCAAGGGATTAATCCCAACCCTACATGTTCCTTGTATCATAAAAAACTAATATGAATAAAATTGGACGCTTCCACACACCATATTCATGGAAAACTCAAAGGAAAAAGTGAAGAAAAATGTGAAAAATAAAATTGGACTTTCAACCATTTTTGGGCCTCCATTGTAGCCCAAATCATTTCTATATAACACCATGGATGAATTCATAGTAAGGTTGGTGATGGAAAAGCTAAAATGAGGTAAGAAGCACTTAAAAAAAAGTTGGTTAGAGGTGAAAATTGATTTTCTACTTTGAGGCAATTTCAGAGAGAATTAATCATTCAAGAAGCTTCTCCAAGCATCATTGAAGGATTTTAAACAACTTTGATCAAGAATTCGTGCAAGAACAATCCACCATTGAAGCTCCGAACAAGGTTCTTACTTCTCATTCATATGCTCTGTTTTTGATGAGTTATTGCGCCATTTTTACATAATTATGATCCTTGGAATGTATAGAAACTTTTAGGATTAATTTTGTTAGGTTCCATGAAAATTCAAGAATTGACACCCTAGGTTGTAATTTGATTTTCTCTCTTGTTAGTGGATGAAAATGGAAAAGGAACATGGATTGGTGACGTAGGAAGTGAGAGGAAGAGATTTGTGGTTTCAATTTTGAGTTTTGTGAAAGTTGAAATTTCTTGAAGATTCTTGATGTTCATGTAATTCTGAGTTTTAATGGATGAAAGTGAAAACAAATTAGATATTTGGAATCTACACGAAAAATCATGCAGTTTTTGTTAAAGAAAATCGAATTTTGGTTAAGAAATGTGAAAGTGCCATTTTTGGACATTTGGAGAAGATGACCGGAAAATATTTCGGCCACCGTCCCCACCGCGCGCGCCACCTTGGGAGGAGTTCCCTCCGTTTCCATTTAAAAATCCCAGAATGCACAACAGCCGTCCGATCGAGCTGCTCGCTTGACTTGGTATCTCGATCACGCGGCCAGGATTGATTTACGAAATGGCCACTCTTTCCCCTTCAAAACGCAATGTTTTGCTTTGAACACAACTGGATGTGAAACGCTACGTACACCCCACGCGCAGGCCCAACACGGAATTACCCATGAAACAGCTGCTTAACGCAACCCTGGCCCTTAAGTGAAATCCTGGGCCTTTATGCTATTCGCTATCTGCACCACCACATGCACGGCCCACACGGATTATAATGCAGGAACAATACTGCTTACACCTCCATTTAATTTCTTTTAATTGATTTTTCTTTTAATTTTCTGTTTTGTTGTTGTTTGTTATTAATTCAATAAAAATAGCATTTTAATTCATAAAATCATGAAAAAATATGTGGATGTAGTTTGGAATGTGTAGAATTTTATCATATTTTTTATTTTGATTTTCCATTTCTTTTTCAATTAATTTCCTATTTTCTCTTTTAGTATGTTTTTAATAATGGGATAATTGTATGCTGAGCTTTAGGATTTTATTTCTCATCCATGCCTTTGAGTTTGATATTGAAATTTTGTGTGCTGGTTGCAGACATGTTAATTATGTTATGTGATTTTTGTTGAGATTTTTAGATCACTCTAAATAGGATTTTGGGATAGTTGTTTATGAGTGTTCATTAGTGGATCCCTTTAGTATACTCTTTGGATTTGGATTTTGTTTGAGCCTTTGGATTTAGGTGTAGCCCCTGGTTTTTGTACCATAGAATGTTGATACATGTAGGATGATGTAGTATTTTCCTAAGAATTTTTAGGAGTTATTTTCCATTAGTTCCCCATTTTACAAATTGGCCTTAGTTTAGGTGATCCTAACTAGTTTAAGTGCATAGATTAGTCTTGTAAATGACCAATAGATGATTCTAGGTCCCATATTCTTTCTTGTTAGATTGGTATTTAGATAGATACCCCTTTTAGAACCCTTTAACCTTTAGTATAGGTGATCATTAGCAGGTAACATTTGAGGTTCTTTAGAGTTCCAGTAGGTGGATGATCTTTCCCTAGGGTTAGTTTCCCTTCCAATTTTCCTTGCTTGATTGGAATCCTCCTGTGGAGGAATACATTGCATTATCATAAAGGGGTTGAGTCTATGAAAGCTCTCTCTAAGGAAGTAGAGTTGGTTGAGTGTCTGTGGTAAGTTCCTATGGAACTTACCTTGCTTCTCATCTCCATTCTCCTAATACTCTCTCATTCCTTTCTTTTAGGAACCTTCTTGGGGTAGCATAGTCCCTCCTGTGGTGGGAATTTTGCATATCCCTTGAAGGAGCAAAACCTTTAGGATTCCCCCAAATCTCTTTTTGTTGGTTGAGTGTCTGGGATAAGTTCCTGTGGACCTTACCCTTGCCTCCCAACACCCAATTTCTCTCCTTAGGATATAATCCTTGTTTGATTACTTGTGGATTGAATCCATTATCTGTCATAAGTCCTTCTCCTTATTCATGATTGAGTGGTGTGTTGCATTAGGATAGTTCATTGTTTAGGACAGTTTAAGTGTAGGTGCATGACTGCATTAAGAGGTTGAGTGGGTCTCCCTCTGCTTGTTTGCCTTAAGGGTTGAGGTGGTTCTCCCCTTGCTTGTGTGTTGTTTTTTATTTTTCTAATTGACGTATTTACATGTAGAGGTTGAGTGAGTCTCCCTCTGCTTGTCTGTTTTGACTGTTTTTCTTTTTGCTTGATTGCTAAGAAGTTGAGTTTGTCTCCTTCTGCTTGTATTGTTGCATTGCATGCATTTTACTTACAGTTATTTCTTTACTGTATTTGCTTTGTCTGTTTCTGTATACCATTGTCATGTTCCCTTAGGGACTCTGACTTCTCTTGTTCAAGAGAAGTTATGACAGACGTTAGGGATCTAACCATGCATGATAACATTAGGTAGTTCCCTCCTAACCTCAACCATAGGATCAATTTTGCATGACAACATTAGGACTGTATAGTTTCCCCATAGAGTTCGTTATCTTCTCATCTCAAAACAACAGTAAAAAACGTAATAAAGGTAAGTTAGTACAAGCGTGTTACGAGCCTTAAGCTACTTGGGAAATGATAATTGAGCGGTCTTCTCTCAATCATCTAGAGTGTTTAGTATATGTCCTTTGGACGATATGCGACGCATTCACTCCTAAGTCATAGTCTCTAGTGATGTACAAACTACAGACGTTCATAAAAAAACACTTCTTCTGTAAAAGACAGAAAACAAAACGTCAAACCTTCCTTTTTTTCCCCGTGGGCCCTTAATTCGAAGGAGAACTTTTCTGAAGAAAAGAGTGTCGTTAACTCTTAGTTCTATCGCAAACGGTAACGCCTAAGTCTCCAATGGTCGAGCTGCATACACCAACTGCTGGAACTGTTTGTTAACCCTACTCGAATAAAAAACAGTTGAACAAACCTGTGTTCCATCGTATCCCGAACTACGTTAGCTCTGATTTCTCAAGCCTGTTGAGAGTACGTAGGCACAAGATGCAATATCTTAAGGAGCAACCTTCCCCATCACCCGTAGTTATCCGAACTACGTTGACTCTGATTTCTCGTTCCAGACGGGAATAGTAGGCATAGAACTGATGTGTTCTGCCGAGTCATTTTCTTTTCTTTTCAGACTAGCCTTTTAGCGTAGATAGATAAACAACCCGTCAGATAAACACAACAAGCATGGATCCCATCGAGTACGATGAACGTGAGGGGTGCTAATACCTTCCCCTTGCGTAACCGACTCCCGAATCCAGACATGGTTGCGATGACCTTGTCTTATACCTTTTCGTTAGGTTTTTCCGATCATTTCCTTTCCCGTTCTAAGGGATAAATAACGAAAGGTGGTGAATCCTCTATTTTGCCGGCACCTTATTTTCGCAGTAGCGACAGTAAGGTCGTCGAAAAATAAGACGAGCGCGTCAGATTAAATTACCTGAACAGTAGAGCAATATCACTGACTTCTGCAAGTTTAAATTCGAAACTTTTCAATCATTGATTTTTATCGTATACTCGAGACACAATTTAACCAGTCTATTTGTCTTGATAATTCTGCTCGATCCTTGATTCAATCCTGTAAGACTTGAGCTTAGACAACACAGAACAAAAGATACAAATTCTACATGCACAATGGTAGATGACATGAATAAAAGATATGATACTAAAATGATGGAAATGCTATGATTTGTACAGCTGGCAATTCAGGGTCAAAATTAGGGTGTAAAAGTACCTTGCACGAAATCCCATATCAACCCTCAAGAAAAACAGTGATTTTATTCCTCTGAGGAGAACATTACCTGTGAGAATTCCCAGTTGATATTCCTCAGTAAATTTTACAAACTCTAGCCTCATAGTTGATGTCTTTCTTATCAAACTCCAATCTCAGAGTTGATGCCTATCTTTTTCTCCAAAACCCCAACCTCAGAGTTTATGTCTTCCCAACCCCAGAGTTGATGTCTTTCTTATCTCCAACCTCAGAGTTGATGTCTACTTTAATCCCCAACCTTATAGTTGATGGCCAATCCTTTTCCCCAACCTCAATGTTTACGATTGTATTTTATCCCCAACCTTATAGTTGACGATTGTCCTTTTATCTCCAACCTCATAGTTGACGTCCACCTTTTCTCCAACCTCAGAGTTGATCTATATATTTTATCCTCAACCTCAGAGTTGATGTCTGTCTTTCTCAGCTCCAATCTCAGAGTTGATGACTGTTTGGTTTATCTCCAACCTCAGAGTTGATGTCATGTTTTTTTTCTATGACCTCAGAGTTGATGTATTTCTTTTCCCAACCTTAGAGTTGACGCATGTCTCTTCCCAACCTCAGAGTTAACGCCGATTGTCTCCAACTTCTGAGTTGGCGCTGGTCTTCTTCCCAACCTGAGAGTTTAGCCTTTCTTCCCTAACCTCAGAGTTCATGCTTTTCTTCCCCAATCTCAGAGTTGACGCTTCTCTTTTCTTGACCTCATAGTTTATGTGTATCCTTTTTCCCAACCTCAGAGTTGATGTCTATCATTTTCCCAAACTCAGAGTTGATGTCGTACTCCCTTTATTCCCAACCTCAAATTTGATGTCTATCCTTTTCCCAACCTCAAAGTTGACGCATGTCCATTTTTTCTCAACCTCCGAGTTGAATTTTACCCAAAATTTTTTCCTTCAACCTCAGAGTTGATGTCATACTCCAAGTTAACCAAACCGACCTTCCATTCACTATTCTGATATCATATAATGTTCTTTCCCAGCCACAATGCTAACAACTGGCCTTTTTATTATTGCAGGGTTCTTTGCATCAAAAGCTTCATTCTCCAGTAGATCTTTTAATCAATTCCCAAGGTCGTAGATCTGTTGGTTGTACCTATGGTCTACCTTTCATTCCCCACAAAATGAAAATTATTGGGTTCTTTTGTATTTAATCCCCTTCTACCTTGAACGTATGAAAAGTGTCCCTCTTTAACCCTTCAGTTTTAAGCTGATTAAATAAGGGCAGCTGTAGTCTCCCAAAATTTTCCCTCTCGTTTCTAGCCTTAACTGGCTTTCGCTTCGCATCCATTATCATTTTCATTAGGTCATAACAGTCAATCATGCATTGCATTTAGTGCTTGAGACATAGGAATACTTTATTCTTATGGCTCAGGACTTCTTTTTATTTCAAGTTTTTAAGCAGCAAGCATCAGAGGCTTTGACATTTATTTTGCTCGGTGATTTGGTACAGAAAATTCTTTTCCAGCAAGTTATTTTGAGTGCCAAAAACAATTCACAGCTTATTTCAGGCATGATTCAGTTGCAATATCAAATGGCAAGTTTCAGAGGCAAAACAGGGCTCAGAACAAGTGGAAACGAGTGGTTTTTTAAACCTTCCCACCAAAAGGTGCCATAATTCAAATTTTGGGTGTGTTAATCAATTAACCTATTTTGCTTAGTAAATGGTTAATCGATTAAACGTCTATTTTTTACCTAGAAACTTCAGTTTTCAGCACTACATCATTTTCAACTCACTTTGATCTCTTGATTTCACATTTGCATCAGAAGAAGGATCTAGAATGCTTCTAAATATTGGTTCATTTCAAATTAATTTCATTTCCCTTCAAAATTCAAACATTTTGATTCCTAATTCCACTCCTAATTTCCATTCCTAATACTAACCCACACTCCAATCCTAGAGCTTCTTTAAACAAGTTTCCTCCAAATGTCACATAACTTCACTCACTTTTCTGATTTCACTACACTTCTCATTCCAATTCTTTCAACTTTTCTCTCATTTTTCTCTCCATTTTCATCTTCAACCTTTACAAAAGCTCCATAACCAAAAAGTTTCATAAATTGCACATTGCAATTTATGAATTATTGAGCTAAACCTCTATTGCATCATCTTCCCTCACTCACTTCTGAAGTTGAAGTGTTTTCGGATCTAGATTCAACCTTTGGAAGTGCTTTCTCGAAGTGATTTTCTACGCAATTTCGGTTTCGTTCATTTTTTGGCAGATCTTCATTTTTCTTGCTAGGAATTCATTTGATATTGGATTTTCTTTGCTTGATCTGTCAAATTCCACTTGAAACACTTACCAAAGAAATTATCTGCTTTGTAGGTTGGTAATTCTTAGACATACTTCTCATTTTAGCTTATTTTACATTTCACAATGTAGACCTGTTGGCTTTTGATGTGAATTAATTCATTGTTTGATTTGATTGTGGATCTTGATGTTTAATGGATTCAATTGGTGTTTAATTATTGTTATTTGATGTAACTTTCTTGATCAATTGCAGGCTCTAACATGTGGAGATTAAGTGATTAAGTTGCTAAAAAGTGCTTTTATGCTGAATTTTATGTTGCTATTTCTTACAGTGTTAATAGATTAACCATTTGCTAGGAAAAAATGGTTAATCGATTAACCAGTGTATTTTTGCAGATTTGAGTGTGTCAATCGATTAACTAGTTTTGCCTAGCAAATGGTTAATCGATTAGCATTGTTGCTTAATGTATTTTTTCTTCATTTTTAAGTGTGTTTTGATTTCTTTCCACTTTTAATCTCATGGACTTGTATGATACATATTTGTGGAAATTTCTTGAGGTATTTCACTTCATTTTGTAGCATGTATATAATTCTTCAACACGCGACACACTGACTTTCATGATGCTTGTTCATAACTAATTTTTGTGCATTATAGATGCATTCTTCATGATTTTTTCTTATTCATGATTGCTTGCTTGCTCTCGATGCTTGTTTTTCTTGATTGAAGATACATGCTCATATTTGCTTTCGATTTCACAAGTGCGTGTTTGTTTGAGATGATCAATCATTGATGAATATCAGTGTCATTCATTTTGGGTGCTTAACTATGCAATCTTGTTGAAACTTTCTCATGCTTAATTATGGATACATGTTCATTAATTGATCTTGCTTGATACATGCTCATACTTAATCCTTGCAATTCATATGAGCTTGTTTAAATATGGAGGCCTGTTTTTTGCTCATTTCTTTGGACACATGTTTATGCTCGATTGTTGAACATGTTCATTGTTGATTATTTAATCTTAGATGCGTGCTTAATATGATATCGTGATGTCACATATTCACATATGCTTGATGCTATTTGAATGCTTTGCATGCTTCTAGTTACACTACTTTTGTGTTTAACATGTGCTGTAAAATGTATTCATTTTGTTTGCTGCAATTTGCACCTGTTCTGTTTTGGAAATACATGCTGTTAAATGTTGTGTTATGTTGTTTCCTGAATTTATCGTTGTGTTTGTATCACCCTCTTTTTCACCCTAACCTTTAACCTCCATATCATTATCATTTGCATTAGCATTTGCACCTAGTATTGACCTTAGATAGGGACTCAAGGCATCTTATCCAACAATCAACAAAAGAGCTTCATATTCAAAGCTCAACCAAGAGCTCAAGCTCAACTTTATGGCAATCTCAAGTTACAAGGTCTTCATCATCAAGGCATGTCACTCAACCACTTGAATCAAGAACACAAGCATTGATTCTCCTCCTTCTATCTCATGGATAATTGATTGGGATTTTAGTTAAAAGAAGATTTATGGCTAGTTCTTTGTGAAATACATGGTTCTAAAGCTCAACACACACCTTGAGTATCCTCTACATGGATTATGTGTCATCACAAGCCATCACAAGGGCCTCAGTCAGTGGAGATGGTCCTAGGGTTTCATCTGGTCCACAAAAGTCAATTGTGATTCAATTAGGTCAAAACCTTGGATCTCAAGATCAATTAAGAGCATGATAGATGTTTTCAAGTGATTTCATATGTTTGGAAAAATAAGAATAAAGAATAAATATAAGATCAAGAGTTTGATTAAATTACGGTTTTGGTGGAAATTTTTCTGTGTAGAAAACCCTAATTCTAGTCATCTTGCAACTTCCATAACTTTCTCATTTTTGATCCAATGAAGGAAAAATTGCTATCATATTAAAGAGGACATCATGAACTACAATTTTGTGGAAGGAAGCATATCCAAAATATTCATGGTTATGAGCTAAAGTTGGAAAACCGGAGATTGTGACATTTCAACACTTAGAATTTTTCTAAGTATAGAAAAATCAGTTTGAAGTACCTACTTTCAAATCCAGTTTCCATGGTGATAAGAGCTTCATATGAATTTTCCTACAACATGAGAATTGTAAAACAACCTCTAAGCTTTCTTTTGAGTACTAGATCATCTCTACTGGATGTGTAGAGCTCAAGTTATGATGCTTCTAAATTAGGGTTCCAAAGATGTTAAGCTTGGCAAGTTGTTAGATAGATTTTTCAACCAAGGTTTTAAGGAATTTTTCATCCATCCCTTCACCTCAAATGAATTTTCCCATAACATGAAAGTGGAAGATCATTCTTCAAGCTTTCCATCCATTAAAAGAACTCTCTCATTGGATCAAAACTCAGAAAGATATGTAACTTCAAAGTTGAGGTCTCAACAATGTAAAAAGGCTCATGAATTAGAATTTTCTAAGTCATCTTGGACAGTTTTAAAGACATGTTTTCCAACCATTCTTTCATGATCTTCCAAGCCTTATCTCAACTTGCCTTGAACATGATATTTGTTCCCTATTCTCCAAGCTTTCCATTGAGCTCAAGAATGTATCGTTTGAGCCAACATTCATTAAGTTGTAGTTACCTAAAGTTGGTAAGTTGAAGTTATTTCAAGCATGAAATGTCATAGGGTTTTTTATCCAAGAGATGTAGTAAGGTTTTGCAATACATCTTCATTCTAATCTTATGCGCATACCTCACCAAGGGCATCACAAAAAAATGCTTCAAAAGCACCAACATACCTTGTACCATCCATGTGCTTCATAAGCAAGTTTTGCCAATATTGGAAGAAAATAAAAATGAGCCAAAACTTGTTCCACAAGGATGTGCCTCGACCTCCATTCCAATTCTGACTCTCTCCCACTTATGACAAGGGACAACCTACAAAGGAAACCCATGAGTGGCAAGCAAAACCCAAGTCACCTTTTGTTCATTTTCAAATTTTTCACCAACTATTACCATCAACTTTTTACCATTACACCTCAGCCTTTTACCATACAAATCTCATATATAAACTAAAAATCAAACCCTAGTTGAGGAGAGAATTCTGCTGCCAAAAGACCACTCAAACTTCTCTCATTTTTCAAAGTTTTTTCTCTCTTCGAGTACTTCATTTCTGAGTTTTTCTTCATATTCCTTTGCCATTATCATTCTTATGAGGGTTATTAGAAGCTGAAGGGGGGCTTTGAAGGCTTGTGTACACGTGAAGAAGGAGCATATCAAGCTCACCATATGTAACTTTTCCTCTTGCCCTTTCTCACTGTTCAATGTTTTGTTTGGTTGGTAGTGAATTTTTTTGTTGGTTTGGGAGCATGAAGAACACGTTCATGTCATTGTTGTCTTGATTTTATTGAGTTTCGGTTTCCACATTTTTTCTTCGTGTACGTTTTTAACCATGTTAAAGTTGTTATCAATAAGTTTTGAGGCTAGATTCAAGTTCTCCTTGAAACATACTTTGAGATGGTGTCTTTTTTTACTTATTTTCGTGATGTTTGCAGTCACCTCCGGTGGAGGTCGCCGAAGAAGATGACCGGAGGCCTAGCTCCGGCATCTGAGGTGGCTAGTCTCTTGTTTGTGTTGACCTGCTGATGTGTAGTGGCATGTGTCGCTGAGGTGGATGACACATCATTTAATGAGGCCACGCGTGCCCTTTTTTTATTTTGAAAAGTGGTGCAGGATTTGACACTTTTGCTTTTCACACTCCCCGTATTTGGGCCTAACACGCATTTGCACTTGTATCATGTTGTTTCTGTTTTGCTGACCATACCCCCTCTCTTTTATTTTATTCTTTATTTTATTTTTATTCTTTTTTTCATTTGATTTTCTTTTTAATAGTTAAAGTCACTTTAAAAGTTACCAAAAATATTTCTTAGATACTTTGACTTGTCAACTTATTTTTCAAATTTTTTATTTTTATTTTTATTTCATTTTAATATTTTATTTTGAATTAATGGTTTTATGTGTTTTTGTTTGACCTAGTTTGAAATATGACTTCAACTCTTGCCATCTCCAATTGACTTTTGACTCAATATTTTGCACACACTTAGACACATTATTGAGCCATGTTTGAGTGTTGTTTGGATACTTTGATGATCACCTTTTGCATGATTTTCATTTGGTTTCATTTGACCCTCGATTTACTCCCGATTTAATGCTTACCTTGCATGATTCAACCATTTTGAGCATTGTCCTTAGCCTACCTTCTTCCTATCTTTTGCAATTGGTTAATTTTGTGTTTAAACTTATGTTTTCTTATTTTTTGGGATTTTATTTGAGTGTCTTGATATTTTTGGTGGAAGCCGCTTTGTGAGTTGTTGATAATTCCTCATGTTTGAACCATATGCCTAGCTTATTGATCCCTTGACCTAGTTAAGGTTGATTATATCTTGTGGAATTTTGGAATATGATAACATACTGCCTTGAGGTTCTTCTTGCTTTAGTTTCATGATCTTTGAACCTTTTTCCTATTTTTGGTTGATTTTACAAGTTTGGCATTGTTTCAGTGTTTCATTTAGTTACCTCTTGAGTTAGTCTTGTTTGACACTTCTTTACATGTGCTAGTTGAAGCTTATTGATCTTTATAGGTTTCATGTAAGATGTTTAACTTGTGGGTCGAGGTGTTTGTGCCCTCATTTCATGATCACATTACCTCACACACACTTCACATGATCCTTTGTTCATTATGAGATTACTTGACTTGTATTTTGTACATGCTTTGAAGATTACTCTCATGTCTTGCTTTGTTGATATTTGATGAGTTGTGGATTGATGTGATTGCTGCCCATATTGTTTTCATCTCATATATTACATATCTTGATCATTTGCTTCATGTTTTACATGTTTATGCACTTATGATCATCCATTGCTTATCTTGTTGAATTTGACCTTTTGTCTTTTTTTTGATGTTTCTCTTTTAGTGCATCTTTGTACATTCTTACTCATGCTTTCCATGTATCATATATCATCCCCCTCTTGGTGGGTACTATGTTTCCCTCTCCCCATTTACAATGTAATAGCTTAGTTTTCTTTTATGCTTGCTTACTTGATTGTTAAGAAAGATAAAATGAATCTAGGTTAGAGCACATTTTCAATAAAAGGGACAAATAAGACTTGATCCAATGTCAAGTTATTTTAAAACTCATTTAACTTGGTTTGTATCTTAGGTTTCCACCTCTTCTCATCTCTCATTTCTTGGTATTGACCCATCCTAACCGTGTATGGATTCCCCCTTTGGAGTAGGATAGACATTAGGAGTTGATCCATGCATGATAACATTAGGTTAATCCCTTTAGACCTCAACTTTAGGTCCATCATTGCATGCTATCATTAGGATAAAGATTCCTTTCGCATCCCAACCTTAGGACCACATCGCATGACAACAGGTAGGAGCTAGTTCCCCTTAGACCTTTCGTGCGTCTTTCTTTTCTCTCTTAAAAAAAATCAAAACAGTTAATAAATATGATGTGCATAGTGCATCACGAGCCTTAAGCACATGGGAAAAGATGAGCGAATGAATTTCTAACTTCATCTTAGGGTACTTTGTGCGCGAGACGCTTGGATCGTAAGCGTGAAGTATTTGATCCTTTGTCAGAGACTTTAGTGCAATGTGCATCTCAAATAAATTCAATTAACTTCTGTTAAAACTCACAAACAAATTTTAAACCATTTTATCCTTCGAGATTGTTTTTCAAGCCTTTTTTTCAAAAAGAGTATGTTATTTTTGTTCTACCGCAAACAGGCATCGACCCTAACTGATGGAACGCGAACTTAGCATCACTCTTATAAAGAAAACTTAACCAATTTATGGTCGTACCCACGAACTACAAACGCCTATGACTTTTTCATTCTCGCCCGAATAAGGATACGCAGGCACAAGACGGTGAATTCTTGGCGAGCAACCTTCCCCTTCACCCTTAGTCCTCTGAACTACGTTGATCTAACTTTCCCATTGCACGATGGAGTACGTAGGCCTAGGACGGCAAAGTCCTATAAAGTCTCCTTTTTTATTTTCTTTCCTTTTTCCCTTTCTGTTTATGTTAGCAAGTAGGCTTTAGATAAACACACCATTTGATTAGAATAACAAGAGTGGATCTCGTTGAGTACAACGAACGCGAGGGGATGCTAATACCTCGCTCTCACGTAATTGACTTCTGAATCCAGGATATGGTTATGAGACCATGTATTCTCCTTTTTTGAGGTTTCTTCGATTGTTTCCTTTCCCCCTTCAGGATAAATAAAGTTTGGTGGCGACTCTTTTGTTTTTTCTGTCAATTTTTTTCACAATTGCGACAGTTATATTTGTTTGTCATCCTGTTGCTAAATTTTACCATTATTACTCGTATGTGTATTCTCACCTCTTGTTTGTTGTTATGGCATCTGTACTCTTCGAGAGTACAGACAATCAGGTTCTCAGCAGGAGTAGTTGCTCGTGATTTAGAAGATGGCCTTGGAGGTTGTCTTCATTTATTTTATTTATCGCTTTTAGTTAATATTTATCTTCTCTGATCTGTAACACTAGGGAAAGGCGCGTTAGTTATTTTGGAGTTTCGTGCTGAAATTTTATTTTCGTTATTTAGTGACTTATTATATACCTTGTTCTGGTTTGTTTTGCTAGTGTGAAACATTGTGCTTAGCAGGTGTGAAGATGTCAAGATGCTGATCTGTTTGATGTTAAGCTGCTAATTTGTTTGGATGATGACAAGATGATGATCTTGTCAGTTGTATGCATATTCCTTTTGGAAACTTTGTAGTAACCTAGTTGTTTGTGTTCTAAAGGTTGCTAATAGTGTTTTTATGGGCTGATGTTTTGGTTGGGCTGTTGAATGGTTTGTTTGTGCATCTGTTGAGGGGGAATTTCTTTTAATTCCCTTGTTTTGGAGTTTTTTCTGTTGTGTTGTACTTTTGTATGATGTTGTGTTCTTGTGATTGGTTTTAGCCAAAATTTGCCAAAGGGGGAGTTTGTTAGTTCTTGATTGGCATGTATTTTGGTAAAACTAAAAGGAATCACAAGATGTCCTACAGGATGTCGTGACATCTGTAGTCAAAAATTAGTAGGTTGCTTTTTGTGCTGTAACAGGTTTTCTCATGATGTCAAACAAGATGTTTTGACATTCTTGATCTAAACATTCTGTATGAATGTATGTGTGAGCATATCTTTTTGTGCAAGTTGGCTGAACTTATCTGATGTGGAAACAACGTGTTTGTAGTGAGTTATTACAGGCGTTTCTGATGCATTTTCTGTGGATCAGATTGGATTTGATTTGGATTTTATATCAGGAGATCATTTGCAGATTTGAAGAATGATATGATTAGATTTGATTAGCCAAATCAAATCTGATTGATTGCTGCTGTTTATGAAGATTGCTGCTGTTACTTTTGGTTTAGCCCAAGCCCATTGCGCATTACTATATAAGGAGGCGGAAACCCTAGCTTGAAGATCAACGAAGCAAGGATTAAAAAGTGTGTGCATCTGTTTAAAGTTTAGGCTTCATGTGTGTTAATTTTGTGAGCCTTTCACTCATTGCTTAATGTGTGAATTGGACTAGGATGCTGATTGTAATTTGTTAATTGTTAATGGTTCACTCAAAGCTTTTAAGCAAGAGTGTATTGTACTTGATTGAAGCTTTTAAGCAAGATCAAGTTGTGGATTTGAAGACTGTCTTCTAAAGTCTTTTCTTTGTGTATTGAAAGTTTATCACTGCTGTGATTGAGTGGGAGTGAGAGGTGTCTCTTGTCTAGTGGGTTCTAGGCAGAAATTGTACTGAGTAGAGATTAAGTGAGGAGTTGTAAACTGGGAGTTTAGCTCCAAATTAATTCTGCTGATAGTGAATTTCCTCCCTAGCTTGGTAGCCCCCGGATGTAGGTGTGTTTCACCGAACTGGGTTAAAAAAAATTGTGTCTCCTTATCTGTTACTTATCCTGCTGTTTTCTTTGTTCTTGACAGACAGATATTTTTGTCGTGAACATCTCCTTCGACATCTAATATCTGTTACCAGAATTCAATTGGTATTAGAGCCTGGTTTTGGGTGAGATCTTGGGACGGTACTTTCTGGTACCATGGACAAAGAAGGAGGTTTTGTGAACAGACCACCTATTCTGGATGGGAACAACTTTGACTGCTGGAAACCTAGGATGGTTTCTTTCTTTAAATCTCTGGACAACAAAGCTTGGAAAGTTGTTAGAAAGGGATGGGAACATCCTGTTATTATTGACAAAGATGGGAAGGCTACATCTGACTTAAAACCTGAGGAAGAATGGACAAAGGAAGAAGATGATATGGCTCTGGGAAACTCCAAGGCCTTGAATGCCTTGTTCAATGGAATTGATAGGAACATATTCAGGTTGGTCAACAATTGTGTTGTTGCTAAGGAAGCTTGGGAGATTCTAAATACAACTCATGAAGGCACATCCAAGGTAAAAATGTCTAGACTTCAACTCCTTACAACTAAGTTTGAAAACCTAAGAATGAAAGATGATGAAAGCATACATGACTTTCATATGAATATTCTTGAGATTGCCAATGCTTCAAGTGCTCTTGGTGAAAAGATGTCTGAAGAAAAGCTGGTAAGAAAAATTCTCAGATCTCTTCCCAAGAGATTTGACATGAAGGTGACTGCCATAGAGGAAGCTCAAGACATCTGTAAGATGAGAGTTGATGAATTCATTGGCTCCTTGTTAACCTTTGAAGTAGGAATAAGTGACAAAACTGACAAGAAAAAGAGTATAGCTTTTGTGTCAAACACTGGAGGAAGAGATGATGATTCTGATGAGGATACGAATAAAAGCCTATCAAAGGCCATGGTTCTACTAGGAAGATAATTCAACAAGGTAATTAAAAGGATGGACATAAAGATAAGGGCTAATGTCAAGAACATCTCACCTAACATCAGTAACTCCACTGATGCAGGAAGAAAGACTAAGTCTGAAGAAAATTCCTCAAACAGCAAAGTGATGCAGTGTTATGAATGTGAAGTTTTTGGTCACATCAGATCTGAGTGTCCTACCAATCTTAAGAAGGAAAATAAACGTCTAGCTGTCTCATGGACTGATGAAGATTCTGACAGGGAGGATGAAGAAGAATGTGCCAAACATGTTACTTCCTTGACTAGAAGATACTATTCTTATGAAGACTCCAGTGAAGATGAATTGACCTTTGAAGAACTAGCAGCTTCCTACAGAAAACTATGCCTCAGAAGTGAAGAAGTCTTCCAGCAAGGTGAAAAACAGAAAAAACACATCCTCAAGTTAGAAACTGAAAAGGAGGAACACCTGAAAATTATCAATGGTTTGAATAATGAAATTACTGAACAGAATGAAATTATTCCTAAATTAACAGATGAGGTTGCTCAACTAATCTCCTAACTTGACCAAATGGAAAAGTCTGTTAGAATGATGAACAGTGGTTCCAAAACCTTGGAAGAGATTCTTCAATCTGGTAAAAGAACTGGAGATAAGACAGGTTTAGGATTTCATGAAAGCAATAACTCTACCTAGACCTACAAATCTTCTGGATCAAGTTAGAAGATGTTTCAACAGATGTCTCAACATCACTACAGAAAACAGACCAGTCAACCTAGAAAGTTTCAAAGATGGAGATGTCATCACTATGGTCGCTTTGGTCACATAAAGTCCTTTTGTTTCAAACTGCATAGATATCCAAACTCTACTACTCACAACACCCTCCTCTCCAAGAAGCAATGGGTTCCCAAGATTCCAGTTACTAAACAATGGGTTCCTAAGACTCCTGTTACTAAACAATGGATACCCAAGACTCCTATTACTTGCGTCATAGCTCATATGTCCCCAAAAGCCTCTACCAGGGATAACTGGTACTTTGACAATGGGTGCTCAAAACACATGACATGGATTAGAAACATGCTGATGAACATCAAACCTCACTCGATCAACTATGTGACCTTTGGAGATGGAGCCAAAAAGGAAATCAAGGAAGTTGGCAAACTAAACTGCTCAGGAACACCAGACCTTGACAATGTGCTGTTAGTCAGAGGGCTAACTACTAATCTGATAAGCATAAGTCAACTATGTGATCAAGGTCTAAATCTCAACTTTACTCAACTTGAGTGTTTGGTTACTAATAAAAGAGGAGAACTGATAATGAAGGGAGTCAGATCCCAGAACAACTGTTACAAATGGGTTCCTCAGGACTCTAAATGTACTTTTGCCAAAAGAGATCAAGAAGGAAGGTGGCACCAGAAGTATAGGCACTCTCAACTTGTATGGATGAAGCAGATAGTCACAGAGTATAATGTCACACAAGATGTCATGACATCATATTGTGGTCAGAATCCTACTCAACATAACATAATAAATCCCATTAGGAAAGTTCCTACTCTTGAGCATGTCATAACAAAAATTCAACAGGCCAATATTTTTACCAGACATTTGAATGCAAATCAGGTTGAAACCTTGAAAGGAAAATTGGGGATTTGTACTTATGAGGATTTATAGCAAGTACTGCAAAAATGGATTTCTGTTTTTAAAAGATGTTTCTTTCTTAAAATAGAGATGTTCCAACATCCCTCTTTATTACATAGCATGTCCGTATCTACTCTAGCACGCTATCCCACTTAAATATTTCCCTCCAACTGCCTCTTCAACTTCCACAAACCCACTACCCCTCAGACCATCTTTCTCTCTTTGCGCACTCACCACCCTACAACCTACCTCCAAACTCCTCAAACTTCCTACTCTCTCAGAAACATTAGAATGTCTCTCAAACGTGATGCTGCCTCCATGAAGACCTCCCACTCAGATACTCATCCCAATCATTATGCCAAAAAAGACCTATAGCAGCGCTTTTTTTGGCCTTTAGCAGCGCTTAAAAGTGCTGCCTAAAGTGGCGCTGCTATAGGTAAAGGCAACGTTTTTTTTAGGGAAAAAGCGCTGCTATAGGTCCCCTTTTAGCAGCGTTTTTTTGGCCTTTAGCAGCGCTTTTTCTCCCCCTTTTAGCAGCGCTTTTTTTTGCCTTTAGCAGCACTTTTCCTCCCCCTTTTTAGCAGCGCTTTTAAAAGCGCTCTCTAAAGTCCATTTTCCTAAGACCTTTAGCAGCGCTTTTATTTTCCTTTAGCAGCGCTTTTTTCCCCTCTTTTAGCAGCACTTTCAAAAGCGCTCTCTTTACCACACCTATAGCAGCGCTTTTTAAAAGCGCTCTCTTTTCTCTACCTTTAGCAGCGTTTTTCCTTTAAAAGCGCTGCCTTTTCTCACATCATTGGTTTTTTCCCAAGATCACTTTTTTTGGCAAAAAGCGATGTCTTTTGTGCATATTTTTATAAAATGTTTTTTGTTTTATACTGTTGCACAATTCTTTATAATTTATCACACAAACCTGCTTATAATAATTATATTTAACACAAACCTTTATTTCAACACAACTTAGGCCTTATACATAACCTTCTTATAATCATTGTAATTCAACACGATTCTTTATTTCAACACATAGGCCTTATATGTATATTATCATTCAACAGAAACGATCCATACTTATAAAATATATTCCAAAACCGATAATGTCACAATATTTACTATACATATAATCAAAAATTCCATAAGTACGGATCCTCACAACAACACAATACGATTTCGATCTAGAAGTATATCAATAAATTCCAAAACTATATACGACTTCCAGAACTATAATTTATCCAGTATTATGTACAGAACATCACAACAACATAAATCTCCAATCAAAAGACATAAAGACAATATACCTTATACAATTCTCATCTCAAGAATGTATTGACACCATTCCTCCTTAATTTCTTCCAATTTTTCTTTCGAGTAAGTGCCACACTTGAATTCATCAAAGTACTACATAATATAACAAAACATGCATGATTTATTTAAAACTAATTACTTAGATGAAATGCCGGTTAAATATCAAAATAAATCATATAACTTATATATCCATACCATGTTTGAAATCTCTATTTGTCCCGAATGAGTAATTTCCTTCATAAACCTCAATACAAAATAGCCGCAATCAATACCATTGCGATGACGAGGACACTACACATGAAAAAAAAGTACCAATACATATCAGGATATATAGTTTAACTAGTTTTAGCAAACAACATCACTATAATAATCAAAATTTGAAAATATACCTGCACTCTGATCCAAATAATGTTGTTAGCCTTACTTTTTGGTAGTCTTGCTTGTCTTTGTGATATAAATATTTGTATAGCTCTAAACATAATATTAACGAATATTTATAGCAATCTCACATAATAAATAAAGATATACACGAATTATTCAGAACAATCTCATCACTTACGTATCAACCATCTTCTTCATATCAGGATATTTTGTTTGATCCCCATCTAATGAATCCAAATAATACATAATTTCTTTTATCGGATTAATCTGGACCAACAACCAGTGTCCACTGTAAAATAAGACAAAATTTTAAATGAAAATGTTATAGAGAATGTTTAAAAAGAATAATTATAATAAATAAAATTAGAATGAAATCTAACCCATGGTCAGTATTATATGGCAAAAAATACAACTTTTATGTATCTGTGGCCATAAATGCTCGGACTACGTAATCTCTGATTGCATCTGGATTGTGTTCGATTAACCGTGCATTGATACAGTTAAAAGATAAGAATGAGAACCTTTATGTCAATTGATGCGGGATCAACAACCTTTCATGCAAGAACCTTAATTAAAAACATAAACAACATTAGGATTAATAATAATTCTAATGAGCAAATAAATTGATCAATTATATATTTAATTAAAATTGATCGGAATACCTGATGTATGAATGAATAACACTGATGCCCAATTCAGAATGTTGGAATACCTGATCCAAATCCTCTTTAGCAATTGTTTCATCATAAGCAAATCCAAAAATACCTTCCTCCATATGGATTTGACGAATACCACCCTCCACCACATCTATTGTTTCGACATATGTTTCAAGGCACAACCTAAATCGAGGAACAAATGCTTTTTTAGGCTCAACCTTTTTTTTGTTGGACATCTTGCTAGTTTCAGGCATCTTATCCTTGCTGACTTTTTACATCTCTTGAGCTTGAATATAAAAATCATATAAGTTAGGTAATAAAAAAATTGGAGGATATAATTCAGATTTTCTATTCATATATATCAATTAATGTACCTGTTTTTTTATGCACTTGACTCAGTTTATCGCACAATAATCCCCTTATCTTTTGGTTTGGATTTTGTAGGAGTCTAACATTATCATGTAAATAAATGGTACGTAAATGTAAGAATAACTTACATGTAGTAAAACATTTGAATACTAAAAGGTTCATAATGGTGTTCAACGTACCTCATCATCTATGAAAATGAAATTTGTGGGACATGCAACATACGATCCTATTGCGTCTTCCACCAACTTGAGCTCTCTTTGTCCTTTTGCAATTCACGAACTTGAGCTCTCAATTCTTCCAACGACTCCATGACTTCTTTATTGGTCGGATTTTTTTTCTTTGGATTCTTATATAATTTTGTTGGATAGACACCAAACCCCTTACCCCTCACACGACCAGTATACTCAGGAACATTTAATACTCGACTGAGTAGGCTCCTGCAATCATGGTCTTCAGATGCAGTTATAGTCTGGGATAGACTCTCCTGAAATGTAGAAAAATATCAGTGTGGATTAAAAAGCATAAATATATTATATGTTACTACACTTTTGAGTTTATGATAGAACTAATGTTATACTTACACATTGCTTAAAAACTTGTTGAACATCTTCCTGAACAACTCCATCTCTACCCACACGAGCAGCCTTCCACAAAACATATTCTGGAACAGATGTTGCATCACTTTTCTCCTCTTCTAACTGCACATTAAGACATATAATAAGTTTCATTTTTCTCGTATTTTAATTTCATCCTAATAAAGCATTTATATATACTTACTATTTTCTGTTGTAAGCGTGCATATTCCAAACGCCCTTTTTTGTATGGATACACGGGTTTTGATGCTTGTTGTCGATTTATGTCACTCACAACCTGAAAAAACAAGTTTAAGCCATATCAGAACTCATGTGAAATAAGTATATATATTATACATTGTTCATGATAAGATAAAATTACATGGAATTCTTTGGTTCTTCTCTTGGCAACAAAAGTCTCCCATTCTTCAAGTGAAATCAAATCCGCATACTTCTTTGGTCGCTCTGACTTACCAAAGTTTCCATCAGAATCCTTAAGAAACTTTTTTGTTAAAAATGCTCGAAATCCTCTAAGTCTTTTTCCGGCTAATTGAAGACAATATTTTTTTCGGTTGTCATCAATACTAAAAAACCTCTGCAAATTAAACAAATTAACATACATATAGTGTGTTAGTATAAATAATTTAAAGACATAATCATCAACAAAAATAAATAATGTCAGATATGATACATGTATCTCACTCCATGTTTTTTCTTTAGCTGGTTTCAACGATGGAATTCTCCAATTATCACAAGTGATTGGAATTTGCGAGCGAACAAGTGCACCAATGTAACTTTTTAACATCACACCGTTAGGCTCAATTAATTGGTATGTTTCATTCCAATGCATATCATATTTTATAGCTTTATCTCTCGCACGAATGATTTCCTTCATAATCGTTATTCCTCTTGAAATATCTCCTTCCACATCATGTACTGGTTCGTTTCCACCCTCTAAAGGAGTATCATGTGAGTTTTCCTCGTTGTTAGCCATAATACCTGTAATTCAAAAAAACACACTTATTAAATGAATGACAAATGCATATGAAATGAAAAACATAAATAAATAAAAACATGCATCATTGTTTTTATAGTGTATGGTTTTTGTTGTTGAAAGAAAGGGTTAAATTGTTGTTGTGTGTTAAACATGTTTTTATAGTGAATGTTAATAAACGGTTGAGGTATGCGGAAGAGATATAAAGTTGGAATCAATCTATACCATGCCATGTACTCACTAATTTGTTTACATTTTATTAACATGATATAGTTTTTTTTAAAGGAAACATATTTCATTAGACTGAAGAAACATTAC
This sequence comes from Lathyrus sativus, assembly GCA_963859935.3. NCBI lineage: Eukaryota > Viridiplantae > Streptophyta > Magnoliopsida > Fabales > Fabaceae > Lathyrus > Lathyrus sativus. The sequence goes on along the minus strand of OZ012737.1, from coordinate 379,800,800 downwards.
ACAAAGTAGAGTATGCCGTAGGTGGAATACATCCAACCCAAGTTCTTGAACCTACAAGATTGCCCATCCGAGCTAGATGATGAACATCCCCAATATGGTTCCTATTCAGATACATGATGTAATCCTCCTAAAAACTACTCAATATCAATAATATCTAAAGGCACTGAGAATAACATGTAACATCATCATTTGTTTCCATTAACAACATCAACAACAATATTAACATCAACACCAACAACAACAACTTCAACATCATTTGTTTCTATCAACAACATTTTTAAAAAACTTCAAATACCTTAAAAATGGTGGAAATGGATGACAGAGGAGGTGGAGGACGAAGACGGACGGACGAAATGGACGGACGGAGGCAGAAATGCAGAACGCGACGGACAACTACTGAGAATGGCGACGGTTTGCGGCAGTTGGACGAACACAACAGACGAAAGTGGTCGACGGAGGGAGTAGGGAACTATCGCGAGTGGGAGCGAAGCTTTTAGAAAAGACTGTTCTGTTCTGAAAAATTCTGAGTCTTTTTTAATTTATGCTACTTAAACATAAGGCAGCGCTTCTGCATGGCCTTTAGCAGTGCTTTTAAAAGCGCTCTCTAAGGTCTGCCTTAGGCAGGCCCTATAGAAGCGCTTTTATAAAAGCTCTTCTTTTGTACACCCTTTAGCAGCAGTTTTCTAAAAAGCGCTCTCATAGGTACCCCCTTTACTGCCACCTTTAGCAGCACTTTTAGAAAGCGCTTTCGTAGGTTACCCCTTTAGCAGCGCTTTCTAAAAGCGCTCTCGTAGGTACCCCATTTAGTAGCGCTTTTAGAAAGCGCTTTCGTAGGTACCCTATTTAGCAGGGCTTTTTAAAAAGCGTTTTCTATTGTTAGCCATAACTGCCACCTTTACCAGCGCTTTTCTAAAAGCGCTGTCTAAAGTCAACTCTTTTTTTTCTTTTTTTTTTCCTGACTCTTTAGCAGCGCTTTTATAGAAAGCGTTGTCTTTTATGCGCTGCCAAAAATCATTTTTGTAGTAGTGATTAGCATCTCTTCTAATGATGTCCTTGATGTTGCTCCTCTCAATATGGTTCCTGGTAATGCAAGTGAATCTCCCAAGTCTGCTCCTTCACATTCAAACAAGACCCAACAATCCTCCAAGGTAAAGACCCTGATTTTTCTAATAACATTGATAGAATGAAAAATAGGGAAGAATCTGCCTATGTGGACAAATCTATTAGGGAACTGGTCACCAAGATCCTCTATGGAGGTCGCAATGTGGATGGTATCACCACCCCACTATCTCGTATTGATCTATCCCCTAACCCTGATGAGAACCTTGAAAAAATTACTGAGTTTCCCCCTGTTATTACCAATAACCCTAACACTGAGAATCTGGAAAAACTTGCCAATTCTGTAGTGCATGTTGAAGGTAGTAATGATGGCCTGAATAATGATGATGCCAAAGATACTGGTGGAAATGATGACATGAATAATGTTCCTGACAATATTATAGATGTTGAAGATGTACATCAGATGATGAGCTCATCAAAAATGCTACCCCTGGAATTGCCAAGAGACTAGTGACTAGGAAGGGAAAAGCTGTGTTGGAAGAATCCCCTCCTAAAAGCCAAAAGAAGAGAACTCTTGTTGGACCCCCCAAGACATGGAGCAAGGTGTCTGTTGCCTCCAAGAAAAGAAAGGTAAATGTTGAAAACTCTGAGTCTGATAATGATGTTGTAAAGGATGTTTCTGACATAACCCATGTAAAGAAATCCACTGCCAAGAAAACTCTCAGACTTGTACCTGCTGCTCCTCTGGATAACATTTCTTTTCATTCCATTAGCAGTGTGACAAAACGGAGGTATGTTTATCAAATAAGAATTGCTCTAGAAAGAGAACTAGGAAAAGATACTCTAGAAATCAAGGAGGTAAAAGACCTAATCAATGAAGTTGGATTACTCAAGACAGTCACTGGGTTCTCCAAATGTTATGAAGGACTGGTAAAAAAGTTTATTATAAATATTCCTTAGTCAATTACAAATAAGAACAGCAAAGAGTATATAAAAGTTTTTGTTAGAGGGAAGTGTGTGAAGTTTTCTCCAGCTGTTGTCAACAGGTTTTTGGGACGAATAAATGATGGTGAGGAATAAATGTTGTGTTCTTGTGATTGGTTTTAGCCAAAATTTGCCAAAGAGGGAGTTTGTTAGTTCTTGATTGGCATGTATTTTGGTAAAACTAAAAGGAATCACAAGATGTCCTACGGGATGTCGTGACATCTGTAGTTAGAAATTAGCAGGTTGTTTTTTGTGCTGTAACAGGTTTTCTCATGATGTCAAACAAGATGTTTTGACATTCTTGATATAAACATTTTGTATGAATGTATGTGTGAGCATATCTTTTTGTGCAAGCTGGCTGCACTTATCTGATGTGGAAATAACATGTTTCTAGTGAGTTATTACAGGCGTTTCTGATGCACTTTCTGTGGATCATATTGGATTTGATTTGGATTTTATATCAGGAGATCATTTGCATATTTGAAGAATGATATGAATAGATTTGACTAGCCAAATCAAAACTGATTGATTGCTGCTGTTTATGAAGAATGCTGGTGTTACTTTTGGTTTAGCCCAAGCCCATTGCGCATTACTATATAAGGAGGCTGAAACCCTAGCTTGAAGATCAACGAAGCAAGGATTAAAAAGTGTGTGCATCTGTTTAATGTTTAGGCTTCGTGTGTGTTAGTTTTGTGAGTCTTTCACTTATTGCTTAATGTGTGAATTGGACTAGGCTGTTGATTGTAATTTTTTAATTGTTAATTGTTCACTAAATGCTTTTAAGCAAGAGTGTATTGTACTTGATTGAAGCTTTTAATCAAGATTAAGTTGTGGCTTTGAAGAGTGTCTTCTAAAGTCTTTTCTTTGTGTATTGAAATTTATCACTGTTGTGGTTGAGTGGGAGTGAGAGGTGTCTCTTGTATAGTGCGTTCTAGGAAGAAATTGCATTGGGTAGAGATTAAGTGACGAGTTGTAAACTGGGAGTTTAGATCCAAATTAATTCTGCTGACAGTGAATTTCCTCCCTGGCTTGGTAGCCCCCAGATGTAGGTGTGTTTCGCCGAACTGGGTTAACAATTTCTGTGTCTCCTTATCTGTTACTTATCCTGATGTTTTCTTTGTTCTTGACAAACAAATATTTGTTTCGTGAACATCTCCTTCGACATCTAATATCTGATACCAGAATTTCAGAAATAAATGATTTGTATGTAGTAACATGTCTAAACATGTACAATTTTCTCTTTTATATTAAGAGTCGGGGTTTGGGGTGTTACACCTAAACCTTAAAGATTTATTATTAGATATGTTTATAACCTTATTATTTTTATCGATATAGAAATCAAGAACAAAACTCTAAAATAATCCATATGAGTCGATATACCATCAACTTGTATCCCTTAAACCCATATTAGAATTTAATCAAAGAATAAAAGTGGAAACGTATGAAGGTTAGAAAAATACACAAGAAGGGGGTTGAATTATGTTCTCTGAAATCTTTGCTTCTTAACAGAGTTCAGATTCTAAAGTACTATTCAGAATCTAATTAACTAGGTGTCGTGGAATACTCACAAGAAGCAAATAAATCACAGTAGAACACACAAAGATTTATCATGGTTCCTCTCTAACTGAGATTAGTCAATTCCCCTTGCAACATAAGATATTTTCACTATAATAAAAATATGATTACAACTTTGTATACACTTAAGTATAAGACTTTTCTACTCAGACCCTCAACTCGAGACTTCCTTGCTTAATCAACACCTAATTAAGACTTCCTGCTTAGATCCTCAAATCCTAAGACTTTCCTGCTTAAACCCCTCAGGTTCAAGATTTTCTTGCTTAAACCTCCAGTCCAAGACTTCATGCTTAGACCCCTCGAATTCAAGACATCCCTCTCAAGACCCCCAGGCTCAAGACTTTTGCTCAGGCCCTCAGTCCAAGACTTTTCTACGTAGATTTTACAAATCCAAGACTTCTGCTCAGACTTGCAGTCCATGACTTTCTTGCTCAATCAACAATTCATTAAGATTTTAATGCTCTAGCACATAGCAGGAGACTTACTTAGCATAAGCTTCACATCAAGATACTTTGGTGCTTAAGCACATAACAAGAGACTTTATGTGAACTACTAAACAACGTATTTAGTATTAAAGAGAACAATGTATACTTGATACATAATCATAGGTACAAGGAAATAACCATAACAAAAATCCCAACACTTAAGATTTCTAACATATTTAATGTTTAAGTAATCTTAAGACTTTGTACAATTTACAACATGTAGCAGAAAATTTACATACTCAATTGTGTTGTTATTGTTGATCTTGTTATTCTTCCATTCTGATAGAAGCAGGGAACGCTTCTATCTTTCTTGGCTCTTTTTTTTTTCTTGTTCCTTGTTGACAATCCATGTTGGATCTTCAGCTAATTATATAGTAGTTTTAGAGGAACATCCATTGGAATGGATAACTTGTACAAGTGTCTTTGTTACTCCATTGTACAAGAGATGTTGAAGATAGATACACCAAAAGATATTGATCTATTGTGTAACTTTTTTAACCATCGCGTCTTTCTTGTGATATTATACCATAGATTCGTTGAGAGTAGATATTCGCAAAGCATGCAAACTCTTCTTGAGCCATGCGAACAAAGACTCTAGTTGGCGGTCCGAAACATTCTTTTAAATTGTTTTACATAATATTTATTACTTTAATCTTTTTTTAAAATTCATATGATGAATATTATCGGATGATTTCATTTTTAAGTTTACTTATTATTATTATTATTATTATTATTATTATTATTATTATTATTATTATTATTATTATTATTATTATTTAGTCTATTTATATTGACTAACAACAATTCCACTGCTACTATAATTTATATGCTTAATAACAGAGGCTTCACACATTAAACTTTGTTTGGATCGAATTTTCAAATCACTTATTAGATTATTTGAGGAGGAGCAGACTCATTTAGATTATACTGATAATGTCTTATCTCAGTGTCATCACATAATAGAGATTACACGGACTGATATTGACGAGAATATCTTTGTTGACGGGTCTGGTGTCAAGCGAGTCTTGAATGCAAACGTCGCGGAGAAACAGGGGGGCATTGTTGTACCGGAGACATCGCAGAAGGAAAGAGGGATTGATGACCGAGAAGGCAGAGTCGACAGAGAAGGTAGATGAGATGTTGTCAGACACATACAGTAGTAGTCTGTTATTATTTTATTGTAGTATTATACTATCTACTTTATTTTTAAGGTTTTATTATATTTTGGATCTCTATTGAACAACATTTTTTACATATAGTGCTATTTTATTTTCAACACGTGCAGTATTAGTCTCTTATTATTTTATATATCTATTTTTTTTTTGGATTGTGCGTAATACTTCTTCTGAAAACAAATACACAATTTATAGTAAAAAACACTTCAATAATTTATCTCTGCAATATTACTCAAGATGTATTTCCAGAACAATTCAAATGTAAGTAGTTTATGAGTTATATGTTTTGAATGTTTAAAATAGTTCCGGAGATGCATTTCCAAAATCTAAAAATATTTAAATAATTTAGATAGGTATGTCCGAAAAAGAATCTCCAAATAAATATATTTTTGCTTGAAGCCTAAGAACAACCCAGAGTAAATTAAAAAAATTTCTATGCTATACATTCAAATTAACTTTAAAATAAACCTCTTAGTGGTCCTCAAGTATAGGACATATGCTGAAAGTATTCTCCAAATGATGTGTTTCCATGAAGCTGTTAATCTCATTAGTGGTATGAAGGGCGGTGTAGCTCTATGGCTCTGCATTTATTGGTATCTATTCTGATTGTCAAAAAATACAGGATTTTAGTATAAAGCTTACATATTGAATGTGACCTTTTGTCAAAAACAAGAAAGCAGTCAAGTTTAGAATTATTAGAAAATGATTGACAAAACCAATTTTAATGTATTTGAAGGACATTATAAATTCCTAGGTGTTCGCTGTGTTTTCTGGCGAACAACCTCTGGTTAACCAATTTCTTCAGAAAGTTGGGTTACTTGCAGGACCAACCATACAAGTCCTGGGATACATGTGCATTTGGTTCTGTCGAAATACTCTTAGACTTTTGGTGACTAATTTGCGGTTTGTTTTATCAATATTGTCAAAGTATTAAGGACTTTGATTTTGCAAGTAACGAAAGTTTGAACTTAAAGATGAAATAAGGTTAAAAGTTTAAACAAGAACAAAGAAATGTCGAAAGGCTAAAAACTTGCAAAAAAGTAAATGAAATTTAAAATGACATGGACTTGAAGAATAAACAAGTAATTTAAAATGACTTTGAAATATAACTGGTGTTTAAACGTACATTGTTCCAAATACTAGACTCATTTTCTCTCACACTGGGTACTTAGAGCTTTTACAGGAATTTTGTACAAATTTTCACACACACATTCTAACCACAAACTATCCTATTTATACACAAACAAAATAACTGCTTAGAACGGAAAAACTATAACTAAACGACAGGTGTCAGCCTGCATGTAAATTTCTTCTCTGAAACCTCCATGTGTCCAACTGCCAAAGGTTACAACCTTTGAATTTGAATCTCTTCCTTGGTGACGAAACCTTGTAACTCTTCAAAACTGTCGAAACCCTTTTAAAGGAGAAAAACTCTTCAGCACTTGCCAAACCTTATCTTTTTTTAACAAACTTCTTCTGTCGAAGCCCTCAGTCACACACTCTCCAAACTATTCTGCCAGAACATTATATCTATTTCTGTCGAAACAATGAAACTTTAAAACCTTGTCAGTAATTCTTGGATTCTCCTCCTGATGCTATCCTTCGACAAAGATGACCTTAAAGCCTGAATTTTAATCTTGTCGAAATTATGGGTTTACAAATTGCCCCCCAGCAAAAGATATTTTCGACTGTCAAAGGAGAAATGTCTTTTGCTGTCGAAGTGATCTTTGACTTCCAGTTGCATTTAGCTTTGTTTTCATTGATTTCAATCCCCTTTTTGTGGACCACAAAGCCTAAGAAATCCCCAGCCTTGTTGTACGGATGAATTTGCATTTTAGAAGTCTTTCGACCTCTTCTTTGATCTTCGACAGAATTTCAGGTGCAAAGCGTCTGGGGGTCTGTTTTATTGGCTTCTTCCCTTCCAGAATTGGCAACTTCAATTCCACCAAACTTCTGTCTAAACCAGGCATTTCGTCATAATCCCATGCGAAGCAGTCTTTAAACTCATTCAGCAGCTGGATTATTTCGATTCTGAGTTGAGGATTCAACTTGGCACTGATGTAAGTGGGCCTTTTCTCTGCCCCCAGTCCTAGATTAATCTCCTCTAAGGGATCCTGTGCCACCATTTTCATATTGGTGGAGGTTGGATCCTTTTCGAACCCCAAAGGTTCGTCATCATAAATGGCATCAAGTCTTTGGTTCTGCCATTCACCATTTGAGTCTTCTTCAAAACTCTGATTTGCATGTTGCTCCTCAATATTTTCTTGAGGGTGTTGTCCTTCGACAACCTGAGTGCTGGCTTCGACAGCCATATTTCTTACTTCAGCCTCAAGGGCCGCTTTGTGTTGTTTTTCGGCTATATAAGCCGAAATCCTTTCCATTGCTGAAACTTCAGTCATTTTCACTGAATTCACTTCCCCATCCAGTTGGGTTGACATGGGCAGTTCCCCAAGTGTAATTTGTTTCCCCAATTATTTCTTTATCCCACTGGAAACCATGTGTAGGATGGAGGTACATGGAACAGTAAGCGTTGTCGGAAGCTGTCAGGTCGAAAGCCGCAGGATTGCATGGTGCTATATGGGCTAGGTTCTTGTCGAAGTTACGACTAGTGATATTGTTCACATCAGCTGTGAAGTAACTCTGATCTGCTTCAATGTTTTTGACAATCCCATCTGGCCTCCAGATTGCTATTCTTTGATGCATGGAGGATGGCACAGCCCCAATCCCATGGATCCATTCTCTTCCCAACAGCAAGTTGTAATTTGCTTTTGATGCTATCACCACAAACATTGTAGGCCTGGTGATGGATCCTACAGTCAAGTTCAATTGTATTACTCCCAGTGTTGTTCCCACTTTACCTTCATAGTTGGACAACACCATATTGTGAGGCTTAGTGTCGGAGTCATCTTTTCCAATTCTCCTTATCATGTAATGAGGAATTAAATTTACAGCTGCTCCGCCATCTATCAGAATTTTGTTGACACCTACACCTTCTACCTTTCCTTTTATGAAGAGAGGCTTTAAGTGAGCCTTCATTGCATCATCTGGCTTTTCGAAGAAGGCATTTTGCTCTTCGACACAGCCATTGTTCATTATGTAGTAGCATACAGGCTTCAAGCTTATGCTATCATCTATCATGTCATCCTCTTCGTCTTCGACTTCCATTATCCTGTCGAAGTCTCTGGGCAGTACAGAAACCACATTGCAAGTTACGTCGAAAGAAGCATCTGATTCTGAACCAAATTCATCTGTGACTTCTTCGTCCACTGGCATTCTATTGTTTGTTTTCTGCACCTCTGTGGTGTCACCAGATCTATTCTTCTGAATGATTTCTTTTTCTGCCAGGGGCATTCCCTTGTTCGTAATCTGCACATATTTGCTTGATTCAGCTTCCTTCTGCCCAACCTTTTGGTATTCTACAGTTTTCTTTTCAATTTTCTTCTGCCTTTGGAATCTTCTCCATTGGGATCTGGACATAGGATTCTTCCCTTTGTAGTTTTCAGAGACGTATTTTGGCTTTGCCTCCTTTTTAACTTCCATGGAAGGACCCCTGTTCACTTCAAAACTCTTCCATCTCTTCTGACCTTGGACATCCCTTATAGGCTGAACCCATTTGTCATCATTTGGCCTGTTGGATGGTTTGTAAGTGTTGAAACGTCTTTCTCCGACCCCTTGACTGTGATGCTCCCCTCTTCTTGGGTCGAATCTTTCGTTTCTGGTTGGTGGGACTGTTCCCCAATTTCTTTTCCTCTGGGTCTTTTCTGCTGCTTCCAAGTCATCAGCTGCTTTCTTGTCGAACACAGCACTGCATCTTGGGCAAAGCATGACTTCTGCATTCTTCCTTTGACACCTCTGGATGAATTCAACCAGACTCTCGTTCTCTTCTGGGTAAACCAGCTTCTGATGCTCCTCTTGACGCTTCTTTCCCTTGTCGATGTCTGGTCCTCCCTTTTGAGTGATTTCCACCATATGAATCCCAGCACTCTGTTCAGTTGTAATTTTCAATTTGTTCATTTTTTCGACTAGCATGATTTCCTCTGGGATGTCCTCCTTTGACTGACTAACATTGCCTTTTGGGTGTAAGCCCTTATAGATGTATTTGCAGCAATGTGCAACCCTTTCGACAGGATGTTCTTCATTTTTGGTGGTATCACTGTTTATTTGTTTGACAGTGAGGGAATTGTCATCAGTCCCTGGTGTTTTAATCTCCTCTTGGTCAGCATCTCTTTCACAGTTTTTCTTGTTGAAGCTTCTTCCCACTTTGACTGCATTTCTTCCGTTGAAACCTTCAATGGTCTTAGTGGCATTCTCACTGTCGAAGTCTTCAGAAATTTTGACTTCTTTTGCCTCAGCCTGGCCAGCAGAATTATCACCTTCTTCCACCACATTGACATGGGTGTCGAAACCTTCAGCAGCTTCTGTCATGGTGAAGTTGGTGTCGAAGCTTTCAGTAACTTCTACCATTTCAGAATTTTCTTCTGCCATGATCTCCATTTCGACCACGTTTACCATTTCTGGCTCAGCATAATTTGCCTCCACAATCTGCATGGGATTGGAGTCAATCTTCATCTGCTGCTTGCCTTTGTCTCCAAACTTCAACCTTCCATTTTGGATTGCATTTTGGACAAGATCCCTGAAAAGGTAACATTGAGAAGTTTTATGACCCAAGAAATTATGGTATTTGCAAAAACCTCTCTTTTTCTGTTGGTCTATAGGAGGCTCTTTAGTGCCTGCTGGTTTTATTAACTGACCATCTTTGACTAGTAAATCAAATATCTCATCACACTTGGTGATGTCGAATGTATAGGTTCTTTTAGGGAACCTGTCATTCTTTTCCATTTCGACTGGACTTTTTCCATTCGACGGGGCTAAAACTTTACAAGAATATGGAGGGCCTTGCTTTAATTCTGCAAGATCAATTTCTTGCTGGTCGAAAATGACTGGTTCGTTTTCGTCGTAATCATCTTGAACTATTCCTACATAGGCCACTCTTTCCTTCTTGTTTTTATTTGATCTAAATTTCTCATTTTTTAGTCTTTCTATCTGCCTTACTCTGTCTGCCAGCTGTGCCATGTCTCTCAGATATTGGGTATCCAATTTTTTCCTTATGGAATAATCAAGACCCCCTGCAGCCATTTCGACTAGTTCTTGTTCCGGCACTTGCGTAAAGCATCTGGCTTTTAATAATCTAAACCTATTCAAATAGTCATCTATGGGTTCAGAAAATTTTCTTTTGACACTTGCCAACTCTTTCAAACTTATCTTGGTTTGTCCCATATAAAATTGTTCATGGAACAATCTCTCTAATTGGGTCCAAGTAAAAATTGAAGTTGGAGGAAGTGACGTAAACCAAGTGAAAGCGTTTTTTGTCAAAGAACTTGGGAAATATTTCGTCCTTAAGTTCTCGTTATTAGCAATCTCTCCCGCTTCTATCAAATAACGTGCCACGTGTTCTATGGTGGATTCACTAGTATCCCCTGAAAATTTTGTGAATTTGGGGACTTTCCACCTTGGTGGTAACTCTTGTTGTAAGATAAATTCAGACAAGGGGGAAGTATAACTAGGCCTTTGTAATCCTACGTTTACTCCGTTTTGTGCCATTATTCTCTCCACCATGGTGGCAATATTATTTTCGACAGGCATGTTATTGTAACGCATTCTCTGCTGTAACACTTCGTCAGCATTTTGGTTTCTCTGGACTATTATCCTTCTTGGTTCCTGTCGAATAGGCTCTTCTACATTAGGCTGTTCGACCATCACCTCTTGCCCCCTGGGATTTTCCTGAGGGTTCCCTAAGGGCCTTTGGTTTATAGTGAGTTCCTCTTCGACAGCCCTATTGGCAGGATTCTGGTTTAATTGCATTCTTTGTTGTGCTTGTGGGACTCCAAAAAAATCAGCAATGCGTGCCATCTGTTCTGCCAATATTTGGTTTGTTTGGGTAGTGTTTTGTATTAAGGGATTGAACACGTCTCCCATTTGTTGTGTCAAAGCCTGCACCATATCATGATTGCTTTCATCCATCTGTTGACGGATTACTTGTGCAGAATGGTTTGTCATAGCGGGCATATGGAAACCTGGTGGAATTTGATTCATTCTATTTCCATTTCCACCATATCCTGATCCTTGCAACGGTGATGACACTTGAACCATGGCATCAGAGAATAATGGTGACGAATTATGTAGGCTTGCCATCATTGAAGTTGGCATTCCGTACGGTTGTTCTCTCCCAGCCAAAGGCTGAGAATAATTCAGATATGGCCAGAATGCATTTCCTCCAGGGGGAGGGGTTCCCAAGGGTCTGGCGTGTCCCATGGTGGAAGAACTAGGCGCATTCTGGGATCCTGAACCCGTTGGTATGGAATCCCCCAAAGGAGGCCTAATCTGTTCTAAAACAGGGCCAGACACTGGTATTGTTCCTGACGAAGGGATAGGATTGGAAACTGGAATGGTTTCGTCAGAAATATTTGAAGCATTTGGCAAGTTAGCCATGTTTCTTCTTCTTGTTCTCTTTGGTCTCTCTACGTCGGTTACGGCTAATTTACCGCTTCTAAGAATCATACAACGTAGCAAGGAACAATTTGTCTAAAAATTTCTATTAGATTTTATCAAATGCACTGGTCCCACCGGGTGTGCCAATTTGTTCGCTGTGTTTTCTGGCGAACAACCTCTGGTTAACCAATTTCTTCAGAAAGTTGGGTTACTTGCAGGACCAACCATACAAGTCCTGGGATACATGTGCATTTGGTTCTGTCGAAATACTCTTAGACTTTTGGTGACTAATTTGCGGTTTGTTTTATCAATATTGTCAAAGTATTAAGGACTTTGATTTTGCAAGTAACGAAAGTTTGAACTTAAAGATGAAATAAGGTTAAAAGTTTAAACAAGAACAAAGAAATGTCGAAAGGCTAAAAACTTGCAAAAAAGTAAATGAAATTTAAAATGACATGGACTTGAAGAATAAACAAGTAATTTAAAATGACTTTGAAATATAACTGGTGTTTAAACGTACATTGTTCCAAATACTAGACTCATTTTCTCTCACACTGGGTACTTAGAGCTTTTACAGGAATTTTGTACAAATTTTCACACACACATTCTAACCACAAACTATCCTATTTATACACAAACAAAATAACTGCTTAGAACGGAAAAACTATAACTAAACGACAGGTGTCAGCCTGCATGTAAATTTCTTCTCTGAAACCTCCATGTGTCCAACTGCCAAAGGTTACAACCTTTGAATTTGAATCTCTTCCTTGGTGACGAAACCTTGTAACTCTTCAAAACTGTCGAAACCCTTTTAAAGGAGAAAAACTCTTCAGCACTTGCCAAACCTTATCTTTTTTTAACAAACTTCTTCTGTCGAAGCCCTCAGTCACACACTCTCCAAACTATTCTGCCAGAACATTATATCTATTTCTGTCGAAACAATGAAACTTTAAAACCTTGTCAGTAATTCTTGGATTCTCCTCCTGATGCTATCCTTCGACAAAGATGACCTTAAAGCCTGAATTTTAATCTTGTCGAAATTATGGGTTTACACTAGGATGATGCAGATGACTCAATCCAACCTAATTCAAGCATTTCTCTTACAGTATTTCGACATGCTCTTTTTGCCATTCTCATTTGCTTAGTACTACTTGCAATGGGAGTTGTGTTAATTGAGTGAGGATATAGAGAGTATTGTTGATCTATATTTGCATTATATCTAGTCCTTGGGAGTATATTGGGTGAGGATGTGATAATCTGCATCCTGAGGTTTAAAACAACAGTTGCATAATTGTAGTTAAGCCTCGGAATGCGGATTATCTCTTTCTTATCACCAATCTCGTGGAATGTTGCTTCATACTGGAGTTGGATAATCTGCATCCATAGGTTTGCGCCAATATTTTAGTTGTCTTAAACTTAAACCTTGTAGTATGTAGATTATCCTTTTTTTTTATAACATCAATGCAAAATACATTGTTTAATTCGATAAGGTTAATCTTGTCATGATGATAACCAATTTCAGTTCTTTCACAAATTATTGACAAACATTCTACAAAGTTAGCTTGTAAAATTTAGCCTCAAGTTTGTTGCTCATGCTCATTCCTGCAATAAATTACTCTAACTTTACTTTTTTCAGCTCAAGTTAGATACCACACATGGCAACTAAGAAAAAAATAGGTAAGGTTTTAATTGGATACCAACGTCCTTTAGTTATGTTTTCTATTGTGTGTCAAGTGTAAGGTATAAGTTTTATATTAGATGAAAAAGTTAGTGTTTGGGAATAAGTTTTATATTAGATTCTTTAATGCAGGTATTTAATAGTTAATTTTTTTATAGTTAACAATAATTATAAAGAATTTGCATTGGAATGGTTATGATAAGACATTTAATTCACTAATTTTTAGTTTCTAGCAATTATATAGCTAACGTATGTTATTTATTTTGAAATATATAATATTATTATTTATATTATTAAAGTTTTGTAAATTCTACAATCACTTTGGGCCCACAAAAATATTATTATTTATTTTATTAATTACAATTAAAATAGGGTCAAATTTTAGTTTTTTATAAGTAACTATCATTAAAGTAAAAACAACTCAAATTAACTATAAATTTTTTAAATCCTACAAATCACTTTGGATCCACAAAAGATACTTCCACTGAAGATGCTCTTAGATGAAAAAGTAAGTGTTTGGGAATATGTAAGTGATGGGAAAGTTTATAGTTAAGATATAGTATGAAATCTTTAATATTAAAATGGTGTTGAATAATTTCACAAGTGTACTAAATCTCCATCCAATATTAAAATTATGAGTTGGGAGGGAGTTCATAAAAGATAGATTTTACCAAAAAGAAAGTAAAATAGATTAAAAATGATAAGATATTAAAGCGACTAAATTTTTTTCAAATCACTACTAAAAAAAATGGTTTTTATCTCTGTTAAAAAAGAGCTTTTAGATTGGTTGAGTGGACGATATAATAAAAGGTGTTATAGAAAATGTGTCACTTTTAACTTTGAGTCAATGGTCGAGGGAAAAACTAGAAAGTGCACCACTTTTCCACTCGATTGAGAGGTTATTCGAGGAAAATCTCTAACTTTTCACATCGGATGAATTGTGAACCAAAGTAAAACTTTTCATTCTTCCTCTCGGTTGAGACTATTAATCGAGGAGATAGGGGTTACGGAACATCTTCTCACAATATTATTCCGTCATTTTATTTTACAAATCCATATTTTATGATCATATTCATACATTAAAAAATTTGCATTAGTTTTAAAAATATATCATGAAAACTTAATTGAACAACTAGAGATATGAACTCAAAAACTTAGATACAAATCACTCGTGAAGTCCCTCCAAATGCATAAGTTTTATTAAAACTGACTATTAATTTAATCTCCTTCCAACCTTCGTCAAATTGGACAAACGTTTACCCCTCAATTGTCATCTCAACTAAGGAAATATAAGTCAAATAAGAAGAAAAAAAAACGCGTTAAAATGAAAATACTGGGATTCGAAGGGGGTGTTCATCTAAACTTTTCTCCTCGATTTCTATCTCAACCAAACAAATAGGTCATAAACAAAAATTAATAATAAATAGTAAAAAACGCCAAAATATAGTTGTCTGAATTTGAAGTCGTGTCCCTTGAAGACTTTTTCCCTCATTTGTGAACTCAGCTGATGGATAATAGATATGAATAAAAACTAAAAATAAATAAAAGACACTAAAATGCAGTTGCTCTTGAATAATAACTTTTCCCCTGATTGTCAGCTTAATCGAGGGAAAGCTAGTATTAAAAAAATTTTAAATATGACACGCATATGGTTTATACATCGGTTGGTTGTTGGTCCAAGTAAAAACTTTGTTATATAATTTATCATCTGTTGGAGTGTACTCATATTATCATTGTTTCATGATAGCGTTATTCTCTTAATATGATCTCCAAGCAACACGATAAACTAACGCATTCGTTATACCCAATTTTTTTGGTGTATAGTGCTCTCTTTTAATAACAACTCTCAAATTTTTTAAGTGAATTTGAAATCAAAATAAGTTATAATGTGTATTAATTTTTAAATTAGACTAAGCCCCCCGCACGTCTGCGGTTGTAAATTAAAATTTATTTGTTTTTTTATTAAATTGTAATTATGTTAAGAATTAATTTTTTAATAAATATGAACGATAACTTTATATCATTAATAAATAGTTACGAATTATAATTGATACTTATTTAAGTAATTAATTTTAAAAACTTAAATAATTCAATAAAATATCACTTGTTTATATGATTTTTTTTTTTAATTTTGATTCTCATATCTTTTTGGTACTTATCTCTTTTAGAGATATTTAATTTTAAATTGTTAATGATAGTTTTAAGTAAAGTTTAAATTTTACTTACAATTATTTAATAAAACTTTCGAAAAAATTTCAAATTTATGTCTATATTGTTAAACATTAGTAATATGATAAACAAAACAATTTCAAATGCTTGTTACTTGATTAACTTAGTTTTTTTTATAAAAAAATTAATTAATTATGAATGATATTGTAAAATGTTTATTTCATATTGTAAAAATCTTCATGAAATCATGGTGAAATGGATTTAAATATAAATAACCAAAAAGTGCCCTTAGATGCAATCATTCAATGCTATGGACAAAAGATACTACTCTATAGTTGCTAATATGCAATGAACTCTAATATGATGAAAATGATGGGATGATAAATGCGAAGTGCAAACGCAAATGAAAGCAAACATAGATAGAGTCAACACAATGAGTAACCACTCACTGGGGATGACAATGCACTGTGTAACACCCCCTTTCTATACCCCCAAATAAACAATTAAATCATTTAGGCACTTAATAAAAATTTTCATCAGAGTATAAACTAACACATGGTATAAAAGAGGCACGTCACATTATCCAGGAAATTCAAAATACATACAACACCTGCTCATGAAGATATGCAATAAAGGGTAAATCACAACAAATGAACTTAGTCCTTAAAACCCACATATCAATATTTAGAATAAAAGCGGAAACATCTAAACATTGAATCACTTCATTCATATAAACATTATATACATCAACAATTTAATTCAAGTCATAAGTCATGTTTACAAAACATTCACCAGCAGATACATACACAAATGTATCACAAAAGAATCACAACAATTCCTAACTACCCGGTGCTACATATCAGAGCCAGCCGACCAAAAAGAATGAAGCCACACTTCACAAAAGACCTCCAACAAACCTACTCTGCAATGCCTCATAGAGCATCATAAAAACAGCAGAAGGGTGAGAAACATTATCATAACAAACAATGCATATAATTATATATCTATAAACACCAACATAGAATACACATAACACATTTCTCACCGCAATTCATCACAATTCATCACATACCTCACAATGTATATCTACACAACTAAGCATATTCATCAGACATGCTTCACGATTCACAACATTTGCACATAAACATTTACACTTATGTTTACTTCAACAATACACATAAACATACACCATTATGTTCATTACACCAATACATTATATGAAGATGATAATGCAACTCATAGAGACCGACTCACGACTCTATGCAGATGCAAATGCGGTACCGACTCATTCAGCAGGTTCAATTGAAGAACCAAATGGAACCATCGCTCGTTACCGAAGTAACTTCCCATCGGGCCTACGATGTTCACCCATCACTCACACCCCACATGGGCACATGATGTTTCAGGATTGCTCACACCCCACACGGGCACACAATTCGATTGCTCACACCCCACAAGGGCACACAATCGTTCTGCATATTCTCCACGGAATCAAATGCAAACCATCGCTAACACCCCACAAGGGCACACGATCATTTTTGGAGATCCTCCGCGGGATCAGACACACAAGAATGAAATCATGATGCTTCACATGCAAAACGACTCCACACACTCTTGAAATGCATACATATTCACAAATATATAATTATGTATTATTCACCTCATACAAGTACGTATAACTATGCACATTCACATCAATCTCATCATGCATTTTCATTCAATTCAAACAAATGCACAAAATTTACAAACGACCACATTTCACATTCTACGATTTACAATCTAGGATTCACGCCTTACGGCTACCCACAACACATCACATCACAACAGCACACAAACTATCCATTCAGATAAGTATTAAACATCATTAAACCAAACAATTGACAATTGGATAGAAAGCATAGGAAATCAAAGAAAATGTTGTCACATTCGCCGACCTTCGCCTGGCGAAGCCTCTGGCGAATGCTCGCCACCACACTCGCCTGGCGAACTCGCTGGCGAAGCCTGACAGTAGCTACTGACTTGGTTCGCTACCACTCGCCTGGAGAAGCCTCTCGCCGCCACCTTCGCCTGGCGAACTTACTGGCGAAGGCAGAGTTGGGCTACTGACTTGGTTCGCTACCCACTCGATGGGATTCGCCTGGCGAACCTTCGCTCCCATTCGCCTAGCGAATGCTGGCGAATCTGCGAACTCAGAAATCGCTAACTGTCAAAATCGCCCAATCCTTCCAAAATCAACTAATTCTCACCAAATCAGTTCCAACCACCTTAGTCTAACCTTCCCCGACTAAACTTTACCACTTATTCTCATTTTTAACCGTTAAAACTCGGTTTCTACCGATTAAATCAAATTCGACCTAAAAATAGAAAATGAGCAAAACTCTCCCCAATCCAAAGTCAACCCAACAGAAAATACATAATCATACACATCGAAAGAATAATAAAGTTTCACACCTTTACCCGATTAAATCGAAGCTTAGAAGTTGATTCTAGGTTTTTCTCCTCTTCCTCCTCTTTTCTCTTCTATTTCTTTCTATCTATTTTCTTTTCTCTCTATTTCCACTTATACTCTTTCTATTCTATTCTATCTCTCTCAAATAACAACTAATTAAGGATTATCTAAAACACCCTCTAATTAATTCTCAAAACTCTCTGAATAATAAAATATCATAATATGAACACATATCATATTAATATTCAAATTTCACAAATATAATAATAATCAATCAAAATAAATCAAAAGACTCAACAAAATGGAAAATTCAGAATCGGGGCGTTACAACTCTCCCCTACTTTAGAAATTTTCGTCTTCGAAAATATTACCTGATTCAAACAACTCCGGATGCGACTCTCGCATCTTACTCTCCAATTCCCAAGTTATGTTGCCTTCCGCAGCACCTCCTCATGCTACTTTCACAAGCGCAATATCCTTGCCTCTTAGCTTCTTAATCTCACAATCCAAAATCCTAATCGGTAAAACTTCAATCGTAAGATTATCTCTTACTTCAACCTCTTCCATAGGAATCACATATGACGGATCCGGAATATACTTCCGAAGTTGCGAAACATGGAACACTTCATGCAAATTTGAAAGATTCGGAGGCAACGCCACACGATACGCCACATCACCCACTCGTGCAATAATCTGATAGGGACCAATAAAATGAGAAGTCAACTTCTTCGACTTCAAGGCACAACCCACACCCGTAACCGGTGTAACTCTCAAGAACACATGGTCGCCTTCTTGAAACTCAAGATCTTTCCTTCTCTTGTCATGATAACTCTTCTGCCTATTCTAAGAAGCTCTCATCTTTTCCCGAATAAACTTCACCTTCTCCGTCGTTTGTTGTACCATCTCCGGCCCAACAACTGACTTCTCACTAGTTTCATGCCAACACAAAGGTGTTCGACATCTCCGACCATACAAAGCCCCAAATGGCGCCATCCCAATACTTGAGTGAAAACTGTTATTGTAGGTGAACTCAATCAACGCTAAATAACTATCCCAAGCACCACCTTGCTCTAGTACACAAGCACGCAACAAATCCTTCAACGACTGAATCGTCCTCTCGGTTTGACCATCTGTTTGCGGATGATAAGCCGAACTCAATCTTAGCTAAGAACCCAAAGCCTTTTGCAAACTCTCCCAAAACCTTAAAGTAAATCTAGGATCTCTATCTGATACAATACTCTTAGGAATTCCATGCAACTTCACAACCACACGAACATAAATCTCGGCTAACTTCTCCAAAGGATAACTAACATCAATCGGAACGAAATGGGCAGATTTAGTAAGCCTATCAACAATCATCCAAATAGCATTGTGACCTCTTTGCGTATTCGGAAATCCCGTAACAAAATCCATCGATATACTATCCCATTTCCATTTTGGAATATCCAACGGTTGCATCAATCCACTAGGCTTCTAATGTTCCACCTTAGACTTCTGACAAGTCAAACATGCATACACAAATTGAGCTACATCTCTCTTCAATCCGGACCACCAAAAGATTTTCTTCAAATCATGATACATCTTATTCGCTCCCGGATGAATACTTAAGTTACTCCGGTGTCCTTCCTCCAATATCATCCTTTTCAACTCCACACATCGGGAATACAAATACGACCACAAAATTTCAAAAATCCAAAATCATCAACCTTGAAATCCTCATTCTCATTTGTCATCAAATCAACGAACTTCAGATCCAACTTCTGCTTTTCACATACGGTTGCAAGAAAATCATTCGTAATACGAAGCATACCAAGTCTCACACTTCTCGGCGTCATTTCAAAAACCAAACTCAAATCTCTAAAGTTCTCCAAAAGTTCCCACTCTTTCATCATCAATGTAGACATGTGCAACGACTTCCGACTTAAGGCATCGGCCACCACATTTGCCTTACCCGGATGATAATTCAAACCAAAATCACAGTCTTTCAAAAGCTCTAACCTCCTTCTCCTCATATTCAATTCCTTTTGATCAAATAAATACTTCAAACTCTTGTGATCACTAAAAACTTCAAATCTTGCACCATAAAGATAATGCCTCCAAATTTTCAAAACAAACACCATGACCGCTAATTCCAAATCATGCGTTGGGTAATTCTTTTCATGCACTCTCAATTGTCTTGAAGCATAACCCACAACTTGTCCATCTTGCATCAACACACCACCCAAACCTGTCAAGGAAGCATCACAATAAGCCACAAAAGGTTTCGTAGGATTCGGCAAAATCAAGACTGACGCTGTTGTCAATCTTCTCTTTAACTCAATGAAACTCTTTTCACAATCAGCATCCCAAATAAAAACCTTTCCTTTACAAGTCAATTGCGTTAACGGAAGTGCCAACTTCGAAAATCCTTCAATAAACCTCCAATAATAACCTGCCAAGCCCAAAAAGCTTCGAATCTCCGTAACCGATCTAGGAGTCTCCCATTGCATTACCGCATCAATCTTGGATGGATCCACACTAATACCATCACCGAAAATAATATGTCCGAGAAAACTCACTTCCGACAACCAAAATTCACATTTTGACAACTTAGCATACAATTGCTTCTCTTTCAAAATCTGTAACACAATTCTCAAATTCTCTTCATGCTCCTCTTGAGACTTAGAGTAAATCAAAAAGTCGTCGATGAACACAACCACAAAACAATCCAACTGCTCATGAAAAATACGATTCATGTATTCCATAAACACACCCGGCGCATTAGAAACTCCGAATGGCATCACAGAATATTCGTAATGACCATACCGTGTCCTAAAATCCGTCTTTGGAATATCCTCCTCTTTAACCCGAATCTGGTGATAACCTGATCTCGGATCAATCTTGCTAAAAACACACGCTCCAACTAATTGGTCCATCAAGTCATCGATTCTTGGAAGCAGATACTTATTCTTAATTGTCACGTTATTCAACTGCCGATAACCAATACATAACCGCATACTCCTATCCTTCTTCTTTACCAACAATACCGGTGCACCCCAAGGAGAAACACTTGGTCTTACAAATCTCTTATCCAACAAGTCATTCAACTACTTCTTCATCTCTACCAACTACGTCTCGCTACTGCGAAAATCGGTGCCGGCTATAACAGAAGAGTCGCCACAGTGCGTTATTTATCCCACAAGAGGGAAAGGAAACGCTCAGAGTAAACCTAATGTAAAGAGGGAAAGGAATGGTCATCGCAACCAAATCCTGGATTCGGGAGTCGGTTACGCAAAGGGAAGGTATTAGCACCCCTCACGTCCGTCGTACTTGATGGGATCCACGCTTGTTTTCTATCTAAGGGTGTGTTATTCTATCTACTCTACAGGTTTGGGTTAAAAAGAAAAGAAAATGACTCGGCAAAGTATCGCACTTTATGCCTACGTATTCCCATCTGGAACGAGAAATCAGAGTCAACGTAGTTCGCCTAACTACGGGTTAAGGGGGGAAGGTTGCTCGCCGAGTGTTGCGGTGGAAATAGGATCACAAACTATTAATGAGTTTGAATCGCAATTCAATTCACAACCGCTCTTTGATTTATCCGAAGGAAAAGGTCAAAAGAGGGAAAACCTATTTTGCATCGTAAACACAATGCGGGGAAAGATCTAGGGTTCGGGGGTTGGTTAAATTTAGGGAAGGTATTAGCACCCTAAACTTCTGTAGTACTCTACAGGAACCTTTTGTTCAAATATTTACTATTTGCTTTATTTATTTGCTTAAGGTATATGTACAAAGGGATTACAAGTGAGAAAGAGACCTAAGGGGTTAATTCTAAGTTTACTCGGCAAGACATCGCATCTTGTGCCTACGTATCCTTACGGGAGTGGAATCAGAGTAATCGTAGTTCCCCTCAAAAGGGAGGTTAGGGACTTCTTGACTGTGGTCAAGGTCTCACGGGGAATAAACGCATCTTAAGGACACGCTTACGTGGAGTGTAGAAACTCCAATATCTACGTTATAAATTGTTAAGTTGTAATTAGGGTTAAATTAGGGATTCCGCGGCGGGAAACCCTAAAATGAGCGCGGCGGCTCTTTGACCTAATGCTAGGGGTAAAATTGTAATCTTGCCTGCGGCGAGGCATTTGTGAAAATTAGGGTTTGTAGTTTGTAGTTTTGAGGGTTTGAAATTGAGGACTATTGACACGGTGGTCAAATGCTAGACCTAATTCCTTCGGATGCGTAAGGTGACAGAAACATTGCGACACATCAGCAGAAATTTAAATCATACATCAGCAGAAATTAAATGCGAAAAGTAAACGCGATTATTAGGTTCGCGAGATTACAATTGAGATACAGATACAAATATGAATGAAACTTAAATGAAAACTCAAAACACTAAATGTGAACTGCAAAAAAATGAACACCCGTTAGTAGGCATGGTCAACCAGTTATCAGATGAACTACGAGGCAATGAAGAAAATGAGATACAAACTCGAGATTGTTTTATTTGATATTTAATGATTTAACTTACAAAAGAATTTTTTAAAAAAGATTTTATTTTTTTGCATTTTTAAAAAAGGAGTTTTTCATTATTTTATATTTACAAAAGTTTTAAGTTTATAAAAAAATTTCAATTTATTTTTAATATTTATTATTATTATTTTTTTTTTACAAATTTTCTTTTATAATTACAAAAAAAAAATGTTATATTATTTTTTAAGATTTTTTACATTATGAAAATTAAAATGTTAATGTAGTTTTTTTTTTAAAAAACATAAACAAATTAAATTAAAAAAAAATGAAATAAAAAAAAGATAAAAAGGAGGAGGGGTTGGGCCGGTCACCACATCCGGACCCAACCCGGTTAGTAACTTAATTGAAAAAAAAGATTAGGGTTCTGGGAACCCTAATGCTTCTTCGGCGCCGTTCGCACATTCCTCTTCTCTCATCTCTTTCTCCTCTCTTCACCGTCTTTCTTGCGCCGTGATCCTCCCTTTTCCTGAAAAAAATATGAATAGATAAACACTTGATCTCCCTACCTTTTTCTTCGATGCTAGGCTTGCTTATGGACGGTGAGGAAGAACTTCAACTATCTGAGTCCGCGGGTTCGAGGAAGGTTTGATTGCCCGCCGTTTAAACGGCGAAGGTGATCTTCCTTCGATTGATAGCGCGGTCGTGGCTGTTGGAGGCGATGATGAGACTTCGTCTCTGAGTCTCGCGATTCTCACTCGTTAGGGTTTCTGCATGTGGATTCTTCGCCGTTTCTGGTACTCTCCGTCTAGGATTTCTCCGCGATCTGGGTGTTCTTCGTTCTCTCTCTCGCGGTTACGTTCTAGGGTTTTTTGTCCCCCCTTCCATCAGGTTGTATCTCCCTTTTTATACACGCTTTATTTTTCTTTTTGGGCCTTGAACTTGTGTTATTCTGAGATTTGATTTTGTGGTGATATTATTTGATTTTGATTTTTCCAGATTGAGTTCCAATACGATGCTTTCTGATATGATTGGGATCTCAATTCATTTTTCTGGTATGACTTTGATTGATTCAAAATGAGTTCTAATGGGATACGATTTGGTTCCATCTGATACATTCCCCTTTTAGGATTTGATTGGTATTCGATTTAATCACCTGAACTGATTTGTTTTGATCTGCTTTGACATCGAATCAAAATCTCTATTATTTTCTGATATGATTTGCCTTCAGATTGGGTTGATTGGCATCTGATATTAATCCACGGGATTTCTTGATGGATTCATTTTGATTTGTTTCTATTTTTCCCAGATTGAGTTCCAATGGGATATGATTTGGACTTGACTCGAAACTTTCCATTTGCGAATTGGATTGCTTTTGGGGAATTTAGATACTGATTTGATTCCTGCTGCGATTTTGTTTTGATTCAATCCTGATCATTAGCACTTACTTTTCTTTTTCTTCTTTCAGGGTGGACATTTTGCCTTGATCTTTGCCGCCGAGACGGGTACGTGGTAGTGATGACGCTTAGTCTGAACCACTTGGAGCAGGATACTACATCCTGGCTTCTGATCATATTGCTGCTTCTGATTGACTTGGTGATGATGATTGGCTATCATGTTGAGCTGAGCCATGTATTTGTTCGTTTGTTCGTTTCATGAACTGAGTATGATTTGATAACTTGTTTTGGTGACTTATTTGTTGGGGCGATGATGCTCATGACTGAGCCCCAATCTGCGCTATGCTTTGTGCTGCAACTTGGTGTCCATTTCTTGGTGACTTGCCATCTGTATCGTGTGAAGTAGGCCCTCCTAACTGACAACCTTTTGGTATGTTTTATGCAGCTGGATGCGGTTTTGTGTGGATACTTCATTCTTCTTGCTAAACTTGCTTTCTTCGTATGCTGTTACCTTTCTTTTCTTTGGACCCTGTTGGGCATGATTTTACAGGATGCTTTCTGTGGCTTCTTGTGCATAATTCTGCCTTTTGATGCATTGTTTAGTTTGCATATGGTATTTGGTTTGCAATGTGATGCAACTTTGGCTTCAATTCTCTTGTCCTGTTTTGGTATGCTTTTGAGCCGAAGGCTCTGATGGTGTATGATGCTGTTTGGTTTCGTTTGTTCTGTTTTGAGCTTGATATTCATTCTGTTTGGTAACAGATTTGTTTCTTTGGTGGCTATTCATACCTGTATTGGCGCGAGCTCCTTCCTTGTTTTGTTTATGCTGATGATGCTTGTGGCTTTTCAGGTGTTGGAAGTTTTGAAACCAAGGTGACTCAGACCTGCCGGCATCCGGGTCTGAGTCAAAACTTGCCTATGTTGCCTTATTCTCGTATCAGTTTGGAAATCCAATCGCGGCAAAACGAATCAGTCCCACTTCATTTATTTTTTTCTATCTCTCGGATGTCCCGTATCGATAAGAACAGGTATTACCTGATCTGACGCCCACGGCGCGGATCGGTAACGGGGGTAGGACGTAGCTTCGGTTGTGCCACTCCCGGCACTCGATGATGACATTGTTCTGAGAGTGTCGAAAAAACTTCTAACATTTTTCTGTACTGTTTGTTTTCTTTTGATGTGCAGGTTAGCTGAGGATTCATGGAGAAGTTCAAATACAACATGAAGACCTTTAGATGCTCTTAGGATTTAGGATAGATGCTTTAATGTAATCCCTTAGGATTGAGAACTTTAATGTACTTCCTTGTAACAGCACTTTATAAAATATGAAGCAACATCCACTTCTTGTATGATGACATTATTTATGAAATAAAAATTCTCAAAATTTTGAATTTATTTATATTTTATTCTTAGTTAAAAAATATAAACAATTGTGAATAAATCCACAAGTATTTAAATTCATTAACATAGGCATAAAACATAAATATTCCCAAGTGGTATTCTTATTGGTGCACTCGTCTCATTTGTAATCCTAATCTCATCATCCGATTAAAATGTTAACCAACCATTTCATAACCAAACACATATGGGCACCGTAATCACAACATTTTCAGCATCAACAGTAACACTACTCATAATTAAATTCCACTGACCAAATGCCAAAATCTCAATATGATCAGCCCTGGTGATAGGTAAATGCCTCAAAACCATAACGTATCAAATGCCTCAGAATTTTAATAACAGACTGTCTTCAAGGCATTGGTAGAATTTGTGTAAGATGACCAAAATACCCCTGGGACCAAATCTGCAAAACAAACACCTTCATAACTTGTTAGTGGTTAGCAAATGTACATATGAGATGATATGCGAAATGACTGACTAAATATAAGGGTAAAATTTGGGGTATTACAGTTGCCCCTATTTAAATAGCTACACCGGACGATTTGAGTGACAGAGACTCGAGGAATCGTGGTGGAGAGATTTAAATATAGATAACCGAAAATTTTGCCCTTATATGCGACGGTATGCAATGCTATGGACAAAGCGAGGACCGCTTAATGCAGATGACATGGTTATGATGTGATGCGTATGCGAAAATGATGACAAGCGCTACGAGGCAGACGCTAACGAGAAGAACACATTGGGGAAAATGTCGTGCTGAGACACAGTACAAACACTGGGGAATCCTAAAATGATAGTCAACTGGTGCGAACACGACCAATTGTCATTTTGGGAACGAGATTCTCAAATGGAGATGACACCTGTGAGACGGCCTCCACTGGGAAATATAAAAACTGGATCACGTACGATTGCAAGATCGATTACAGAATGCTGGAGCATTGAACAAAGAATAACATCCAAGCTTCTGTAGACTATCTCTCGTGACAGGATCAAACGGACCTTTCGGAAATCCGTATCAAATATACAGGGTAAAGACCGGCTGTATGCCAAAATGAATGGACTTTGATGGGAAATGCCCTGATAAGCTTCTCGAGGGAGAATTGTCACTTATCGTTGGAAGGGACTTATATGCCAAAGTGGATAAGCACTCAAATAAAGAGGCTGCTGCTTATCGGATAAATAAATCTTCTCGCATTTAGGGTCGGCGCCTGGAATACGATTCTGATTTTTCTCTTACTGAAGGATAAATAAGCTTCTCTATGCTTCAAGATCGTGCTCTCCTGAACATAAAAAGGGTAAACTGAATTTCATCATATCTCAGAATCGTGCTCTCCTGAATATGACTCGGCTTTCTCGTGTAAATGAAACTCTCCATACTTCAGAATCGTGCTCTCCTGAATATGAAAAGGGTAAACTGAATTTCATCATATCTCAGAATCGTGCTCTCCTGAATATGACTCGGCTTTCTCGTGTAAATGAAACTCTCCATACTTCAGAATCGTGCTCTCCTGAATATGAAAAGGGTGAATTGAACTTCCTCATACTTCAGAATCGTGCTCTCTTGAATATGATTTGGTTGTAAATGAATTTTTTCATACCTCAGAATCGTGCTCTCCTGAATATGAAAATGGATAATCGAACTTCCTCATAACTCAGAATCGTGCTCTCCTGAATATGATTTGGCTCTTGAAATCTCTTCATTCCTCAGAATCGTGCTCTCCTGAAAAACGGCCAATTGAACTTCCTCATAACTCAGAATCGTGCTCTCCTGAATATGATTCCGCTCCTTCTTTTACTAAAGGATAAATGAACTTCTTCATGCTTCAGAATCGTGCTCTCCTGAACATGATTCCGCCCAAAACCTCCGCGTACTTCAAGATCGTGCTCTCCTGAATACGATTTGGTTCATACCTCCTATACTTCAAGACGACAGGTAAATGGAAGCCCAACTGCTCCATGGCGATGGCCATTGATGCTGTAAAATGTAAAGTGTAAAGGGTTGTTGTAACATGTAGGATTGTAGAGTGTTGTACTGGCGTGAACTGGAATGTATCTGTAAAGGATTGTAGTTGATTTTCTTGAAAGATAGTGCAAAATAAATGCACGTCCGGGTACAGTGATAAACTTCTCGGGCGAGAGCAGTCGCGTATCTGTCATGGTATGGTGAAAACTTTTAGATGGTGCAAAGTAAATGCACATCCGATTGGGCTCGACAACCGACAAGACTGAAATTCAATCTAGGATCGAGCTAGAAAGAAAACTGGTAATCAAGACTCCATCGAAGGAATGAACTCGAAGGGTAGATATCTTATCCTGGCGAGGGAAGATAGCTGAAGTAACCGTCATCCACGAGGATCGAGCTCTGTGGGGAAACTGGAAACACATATGTATTTTATGCTTAGGGCTGACAATCTATTTGGAGAGAATGGACCAACCCAGTTACTCGGCAGTAACAACCAATGATGGCGAGACGCGTATGTTAATGAATATGTTAATGTGAATGTATGTCAATGTCTATGTAGTTAAATATGCGGGATGTTATGAAATGAGTATGTAATGAATATGTAATGAAATAGGCATGTGATGCTTATGCCCTTGCGTATGCTGACGAAACAGACTAGAGACGGGACGAGAGACGAAATAAACATCTCGACGGAGATACCCCGCGTTCTCTGCAACCAACACGTCAATCATGGGTGAGAAGGACCAATGGTGGAACCAAATCTGGTTTTAAAGTTCTGAATTCTCTGGGGAGAAGGTAAATTGCTTGGGTGCACAGTATTATGTCTTCACATGGGGAGAAGAGCACCTGAGGGACACTTTCGAGTTACCCGAAAAAGTTGTCAGCTTATAGTCTCGCTGGGGACTGTGTTAGAGCAATGGTTTGAAAGTGTTTCTGCAATAACGATATTTCCGGGGAGTGAAAAGATCCTTCCGAAATTTCCACTAGTCAAAGTAATTTATTACATTTCAAATTTGTTGTTTTTTGAAAAACAGTTTTGAAAAATCTACAATGCACCTTTCATTTTCAAATTTTAAGAATAAACGCATTTTGCATAACGATAGAAAACAAAGAGCAATGTACCAAGGAATGTAAGTAACGAGATGGTTTCTTTTATTTAAAGGGCGGTAGCTCGCTGAAGGCATAGCTCCACGGATGATTATGTGTTGAAATTGGCAACATGGGAAAAAGTTACATCGAATCCAATGACACCTACTGACACTAATAACTAAGACTAATCCAGAATCCTACTTTGGGCAAGGATGAAAAAAATTGAGATATGGCTCTTATGCGGAAAGTGTGTTCGAGATAATCAGTGTCCTCTGATGCAATGAAATGCCTTTGTCCCTAACTTTTGCCTGAACCGCCCTCTCGGGTTTTCAATCCACCGGGACGCTCTTTTTTGCCTAAGCCGCCCTTTCGGGTTTTCGACTTAGCGAGCTTTTTATTATTATTTCTTTTTTTCAACCCTTACTTTTGCCTAAGTCGCCTTTTTACAGGTTTTCGACTTAGCGGGTTTTTAGGCATATTATTTTCGGACTGCATCAGAATTCACGGGGTGTGCAAGCTCTTCACCATCCATTGTCGTAAGTATCAGGGACCCTCCAGAGAAAACGGTCTTTACAACAAATGGGCCTTCATAATTGGGCATCCACTTTCCACGCATATCTTTGTGTACTGGCAAGATCTTTTTGAGTACGAGCTCTCCTTGACGGAACTCACGGATACGAATCTTCTTATCAAACGCTCTTTTCATCCATTTCTGATATAATTGCCCATGGCACATGGCTGTCAAACGCTTCTCGTCAATGAGATTCAACTGATCCAGTCTGTCTTGAACCCACTCAGCTTCCTCAAGTTCAGCCTCCATCAACACTCTTAACGAAGGTATCTCTACTTCGATGGGGAGCACGGCGTCCATTCCATATACCAGTGAGAAAGGTGTTGCCCCTGTCGAAGTTCTCACCGAGGTTCTGTATCCATGCAAAGCAAACGGTAACATCTCATGCCAATCTTTGTAAGTCACAACCATCTTTTGCAGGATCTTCTTGATATTCTTATTCGCAGCTTCAACGGCTCCATTCATCTTAGGACGGTACGGAGAAGAATTGTGGTGAGTGATCTTGAAACTATCACACAGCTCTTTCATAGTCTTATTATTCAGATTGGTGCCATTGTCAGTTATTATCCGGCTTGGGACTCCATAACGGCAGATGATCTCTTTCCTGATGAATCGGGCAACCACTTGCTTGGTCACGTTGGTGTAGGAGGCAGCCTCTACCCACTTGGTGAAATAATCAATGGCAACAAGGATGAAATGATGTCCATTAGAAGCTTTTGGCTCGATTGCCCCAATCATGTCAATGCCCCACATAGAGAACGACCATGGTGAAGACAAAACATTCAACGGTGACGGAGGTACATGCATTTTATCAGCATAAATTTGGCACTTATGGCATTTTCTAGCGTATTGGATGCAGTCGGCTTCCATGGTTAACCAATAATACCCAGCCCTTAACATCTTCTTGGACATAGCATAGCCATTGGCATGAGTTCCGAAGGTTCCCTCATGAATTTCCTGTAGTAACATGTCCGCTTCCCGTTTATCAACACATCTGAGCAGGACCATGTCGTGATTTCTCTTGTACAACACACCATTACTGACAAAGAATTTGGACGCCAGTCTTCTCAATGTCTTTTTGTCCAGACCAGTAGCACCATCGGGATACTCCTGCTTGACGAGATAGTTCTTGATATCATGAAACCAAGGCTTTTCATCCACCTCAACTTCTTCGACCATCTGACAATAAGCGGGCTCAACCTTGCGCTCAATATGGATAAGAGGTGCTTCATTAACGAATTTAACTCTCCACATGGATGCTAACATGGCTAAAGCATCAGCTACGTGATTCTCTGATCTAGGAACATGCTCGAACTCTATCTCGTCGAAATACTTGATCAGCTCAATAATATAGTCCTTATAAGGGATCAGCTTCTCATTCTTCGTTTCCCATCTGCCTTGTACCTGGTAAATAACCAAGGCTGAGTCACCACTTACTTTAAGAAGTTTGATTCGGAGGTGAATCGCTGCTTCGAGGCCAAGAATACATGCTTCATACTCCGCGACGTTGTTAGTACACTCAAAGTCCAACCTTGCTGTAAATGGAGTGAATCCACCCTTTGGGTTCATCAAAACGGCGCCTATACCATGCCCATTGACATTCGAGGAACCATCAAACATCATCCTCCACCAAAGACCAGGTTCCGGACCTTCGCTCGGGTCTGGCTCTTCACAATCTCTTTTAATCAACAAGATATCCTCATCGGGAAAATCAAACTTAAGAGGTTCATAATCTTCAACTGGCTGGTCTGCAAGATAATCAGACAAAATACTACCCTTAATCGCCTTCTGGGGTACATACTGGATGTCATATTCGGATAACAACATGTGCCAACGGGCTAGCCTCCCGGTTTGAGCAGGTTTTTCAAAAATATACTTGATCGGATCCATTTTAGAAATCAATAACGTGGTATGACAGACCATATATTGCCGAAGGCGCTTAGCGGCCCATGCCAATGCACAACAAGTTTTCTCCAATGGTGAGTATCTGTTTTCGCAATCGGTAAACTTCTTGCTCAGGTAATAAATCGCATGTTCCTTTTTCCCAGTCTCATCACGTTGTCCAAGCACACAACCCATAGACTTCTCGAGAACAGTAAGGTACATAAACAACGGTCTTCCAGGTACGGGCGGGATCAGAATAGGGGGATCTTGCAAATAACCCTTAATCTTCTCAAACGCTTTCTGACAATCAGGGTTCCACTCAACTGTCTGCCCCTTGCAAAGCAACTTGAATATCGGCTCACAAGTAGCGGTCATATTGAAGATAAACCTGGAAATATAATTCAACCGTCCCAGAAAACCTCTAACCTGCGTCTCGGTTCGCGGAGCCGGCATATCTTGAATGGCTCGGACTTTGTCAGGATCCACCTCAATCCCTCGCTGGCTAACAATGAAACCAAGCAATTTTCCAGATCTGACACCGAAGGTACATTTAGCAGGGTTCAATTTCAACTGATATTTCCTGAGTCGTTCAAACAATTTCACCAAATGGTCTAGATGCTCCTCTTCACTCTGAGATTTGGCTATCATATCGTCCACATACACCTCAATCTCTTTGTGCATCATATCATGAAAAAGAGTGGTCATAGCGCGTTGGTAAGTTGCCCCTGCGTTCTTTAAACCGAAGGGCATGACTTTGTAGCAGAAGGTTCCCCAAGGAGTAATGAAAGTAGTCTTCTCTCGATCATCTGGATCCATCTTGATCTGATTATAGCCAGAGAAACCATCCATAAATGAGAATAACGCAAAACTGGCTGTATTGTCTACCAGTGTATCAATATGTGGCAGAGGGAAGTCGTCTTTCGGACTTGCTTTGTTCAGATCCCTGTAGTCCACACACATCCTAACTTTACCGTCCTTCTTAGGCACTGGCACAATGTTGGCAACCCAATCTGGATATTTTGCGACTGCCAAGAAACCTGCATCCAACTGCTTTTTAACCTCATCTCGAATCTTCAAAGCCATGTCGGGTCTCGTCCTTCGAAGTTTTTGCTTGATAGGCGGACAATCCGGCTTAAGTGGCAACTTGTGAACAACAATGTCTGTGTCTAGGCCCGACATATCTTGATACGACCACGCAAACACATCAATATACTCTTTTAACAACTCAATCAACCTCAGCCTAATCTCCGTCCCAAGCATTGCACCAATCTTGACCTCTTTCTTGCTCTCATCTGTACCGAGATTAATTAAGTCCACCTGCTCTTTATGCGGTTGAAGCTCTGTGTACTCGTACTCAATTAATCTTGTCAGTTCCGCGGGTACTTCAAAATCTTCTTCACCCTCGTCCTCAGCTTGATTGATGGGTGCATCCCAGTCAGGATGTCAGTAAAGTCATCGGATCCAACAAGGTTTACGATGTCTCTGCATGATGGAAGGCTTACTTAATTAAAATGCTCGAAGATATGTAAGAATGAAATGCTGTTTTTTTGTTTTTTTTTTTCGGAAAAAAAAAAGTTTGCCAATTTCATTTTTAAAAGTGAAAACGAAAAACGCAAATGAAACAAAAGTGGAATTGAACAAAATGCTTTTATTAATATCTTTTTAGGAATGAAAGGTGGCCCAATAAAAGCGACCCTATAGCCTTGGGCAGAGCTACGGATTTTTATTTGAAAATGTAAATGAAACTTTTAAAAAACAATTACTTTGACAAGGGAAAAATAACAGGGATCTCTACGGCCTCCCAGTTGTTCAAAACTGCATCACCCTTAAACACCAGGTTGCTCAGCTCCTCACTTTCCTCACAGTTACTGATGGCATTGACTTGGAAACCTCCGCTGACAAATACCTCTTGGATAACCTTCGGACGCCCTTCGACAGTTGTGGTAGCTCCATTCTGAGTTGGTTTGTAACCCAACCCAGAGCGATCAGTCTTGGTTTTGACATCGATTACCTCTCCCCAACCTTCAGGAATACCCCTGTCAATTGTTGATCTGGTACTCTTCAGTGATGCGAAAGATGGATTACCCTGACCCACTGTCTCTTCGACTTCTAGCAGAACGGCATTGGCGATCTCAAGTGCTTGAAAGGAGATTTCTAAAGCATTCTCATCGGCCTCGATGTAACGGAACGAAGACAGGTTACTGACCATCAGATCCTCCTCACCGTGTATAATAACCAACTTTCCATCGATCACGAATTTCATCTTTTGATGTAAAGTTGAGGTTACTGCCCCAGCGGCATGGATCCACGGCCTTCCGAGTAAACAACTGTAATTGGGATTAATATCCATGACTTGAAACGTGATATTAAAAACTTGCGGACCAATCAGGATAGGAAGCTCAACCTCCCCCATTACCGACCGGCGAGAGCCATCGAAAGCCTTGACGACCAAAGGAGTAGGTTTCAACACAGTCTCTTTACAAGCCAACTTATCAAGAACCCTCTTGGGTAGAACATTCAGAGAAGACCCGGTGTCCACTAGCACTCTCGCTAAATTGTCCTCCTGACATTTCACCGATATATGTAAAGCACGATTATGGTTCGGACCCTCTTTTGGTAACTCTTCGTTGCAGAAACTGAGGGTGTTACAGGCGGTCAAATTGGCAATCACACTATCAAACCGACTGGTGCTGATATCTTGATCCACATGTGCTTGAGTCAAAACCTTCTGCAAGGCCATCCTGTGGGCGGGTGAACTCATCAACAGTGATAGAATCGAAATCTTGGAGGGAGTCTGATGAAGTTGATCGATAACTTTATAGTCACTTTTCTTGATGATCCTCAAAAATTCGGCATCTTCATCATTCGTGACGGCTCCCTTTCCTTTGTCTTTGGCAGGCACTGGGATATTAGTTATTTCCTTGGGTGGGACCTCATTGGAATGGGGAGTATACACACGGCCACTGCGAGTCATCCTGCTTACCTCTGCGATATTGGTCACCGTGCCCTTAACCTCTTCATTTGGAATAACCTTCCCAGACTCCTTGTCAATCATCGTCACGTCATATTTCCAAGGCACAGCTTTAGGATCACTGAAAGGAAACGGACTTGGTCTTCGAATAACTATAGGCTTAGGCTGATTCACCTCAGGGATATAAGACTTCGGTATATCGAACACGAGATTGGCGGAACCTGCCCCTGATAGATTAAACACTGGTACCTTACCCTTTGATTCAGGCTGATGGAAGACACGCTCAACCACAGCGACCTCATCTTTCTTGTATTGGCTTGTCACTTGTAAAACACCCTCATTAATTAACCTCTGAACATCATTCTGAACCAACACGCAACCCTTAATACTGTCTTCGCAACTTACGCATGCAACATGGGAAGTATCTACCAAACCAGCTTCAAACAGTTTTGAATGGAACATCTTGAGAGGAGTCTTAATCTGTTCAACGTCAAGGGCGTAACCTTCTCCCGAATCAGCACTAATGGCATTGACACTCTCATGGTTAGGAAAAGGGTTCTTCTTAACATTCGGTTGAGGATCTTCAAATGACAAAATCTTCTTTTCCAATAAATCCCTGACAAAATTTTTGAGAGCATAACAATTCTCCAGATCATGACCAGGCGCACCCTCATGAAATAAACAATGAGCGGCGGCGTTGTAATTGGCGGGTAGAGGATTAGGAGGCGGACCCAAAGCCCGTGTAGTGATGAGACCTTGCTTGACCAAAGAGGGGTACAATTCTGTGAAAGTCATTGGAATCGGCGGACAAGGCTTATACGTCCTTCTATTCGGAACATTCTGGCGAGGAGCCGGACTCTTTGGCTGTTGAGGAGCAGGAGTATTGGGCGCCTGTAGGTAGTTGACAGGAGGCGGATAAACAGGAGGTTGTTGCATAGGTTGATACATGGGAACCTGTTGATTGAAAGAAGGTGTAATAGCTGCCACATAGGGTTGTTGAGCATATTGGACCGGGTACCCTTGAGGTTGAGCATAACCTTGCGGATGTCGATAAAAGCGTTCTCTGGGTCTACCAGAGGATATAGCATTAGTCTCACCCTCCTTCTTTTTCTGGGAGCTATACGGAGGTTTCTTCGGCTGATCCTTAGAAGCACCATGATTATTTGTCATTTTACCACTTTTCATACCCAATTCAATCTTGACACCCACAACAACGATGTCGGAGAAATTTGAAGTCACACTACCCACCATTCTCTCGTAAAATTCTGGACGGACCGTGTCGACAAACCAATCAGCTAACTCTTTCTCGGTCAAAGGAGGTTCTACCTGCGAAGCAGTCTCTCTCCACCTTTGGGCATACTCTTTGAATGACTCAGAATTCTTTTGTGACATACTCAGCAACTGTCTTCTATCAGGAGCCAGATCCATATTGTACTTGTAGTGTTTGATGAAAGCGTCAGATAAATCCTGAAAGTTCTTAATGCGAGACTGGTCTAAAGTTAAATACCACTTGGAGGAAGCACCCTTCAAACTATCTTGGAAGCAATGGATCATCAGTTTATCATTCTCAACATGGGCAGCCATTTTGCGATAATACATGATCAAATGACTCTTAGGACAGGTGGCACCTTCATAACGATCGAAGTTCGAAGTTTTGAACTTCGGGGGAATAACCAAACCTGAGACCAAACAGACATCCCTTGCAGCAGTCCCAAAAATTTGATCGCCCTCTACTTTTTTCAATCTCTGGACGATGGTGTTTACTTCCTCACGAAGCTTATCATGTTTCTCGTAACCCTCAACATTCTCATCAAGATTATCAAAAACTGTCTCATTGAAGTACGGTTGCGCACGAGTGTGTACAACAGGTGGTGCAAAGATAGGAGCCCCCCTAGAAACTTCAGAGAATAAAGGCACGGCTTGCTGAACAGACTGATTAATCGGAACATTGGCTTGAGGAGGCACAAAACCTGGAGCAAGACCATAAGGTGGGTCCTTTGCTACGGTCACACTTGGTGGAGGGTCCACAGTAACGCCGGCAATCTCAGAAACAACAGTGGGCTGGGTATCCATCTTAGCATTCATGACATGTAACAATTCCATCATACGCCCCATACCCCCTCGAAGGTCTTCAAGTTCATTGCTAAGGCGATCAATCTCTTTTGCCTGATCTTCCATTCTTTTCCGAGTTTGAGCTCTGATGTTGTATTGGTGCCGAGAACTCAGGGTGACGAAACTGGAAGGCGAGAAAACCGCGTATGAGAAATCGGGAGACACATGCAATGCAATAAATGATGTTGTGATGAAGATTTCATGGAATTCAATCATTGACGAATGTCGTGGGGTACCAAGGAAATCTTTTTCTTGTTTTTCATCTTGTTTTTTTTTATTCATGGTATCCCGCGATATCTGTAAATGGTATTTGAACTCCATGAAATACAATGCAATGAGATGCTTTATGGATGCAATGCATGAAAACACACAAATTCCTAGGTTAAAGGAACGTGAGTGGAGTCAAGGTCTACCCATCCCAAAAGGAGTGTACTATAGGTTAGTTGTACCTGCCGAACAAGGTTCTACAAAGTGCCCAAAGTCATCAGCCCATCTTTCGGATATTATCAACCTTCCGACTGACTCAGGGGTTAATAATATTCTCAAGAGAACCTCTTTTGAGTGTAGTATCGCGTAGCAGCCATTGTAAGATTACTCCCACATAGCTCCCGCACTACGTCCTAAATAAGGTCGAGGTGGTGTCAAGGTACTACGGTCCTCAATATCACAGACTCCAGTCGACCATGGAAAAAGTTTTCGCGATTACTCGTTCAACCGAACCATTTTCGAAAGGGTCTCAACTGAGCGGTGATTCTCGAATCGGCTTGGTCGGGATTCACTCCCTATAAGCCTCATCGAATATATCCCCATCCTATAATAATGTCACTAGTCCGGGCGTAGGACTTATCTCACAACACAAGGAACAGTCCCAAATCAGAGTACAAATATATACATGCAAATGAATAGTAAAACAAATAGTAATAAATACGAACAGGTTAGGGATAACCCTCAAAAGTTAAGACATAAAAATCCCCAGTGAAGTCGCCATTTTCTGTTGCGGTGGAAATAGGATCACAAACTATTAATGGGTTTGAATCGCAATTCAATTCACAATCGCTCTTTGATTTATCCGAAGGAAAAGGTCAAAAGAGGGAAAACCTATTTTGCATCGTAAACACAATGCGGGGAAAGATCTAGGGTTCGGGGGTTGGTTAAATTTAGGGAAGGTATTAGCACCCTAAACTTCTGTAGTACTCTACAGGAACCTTTTGTTCAAATATTTACTATTTGCTTTATTTATTTGCTTAAGGTATATGTACAAAGGGATTACAAGTGAGAAAGAGACCTAAGGGGTTAATTCTAAGTTTACTCGGCAAGACATCGCATCTTGTGCCTACGTATCCTTACGGGAGTGGAATCAGAGTAATCGTAGTTCCCCTCAAAAGGGAGGTTAGGGACTTCTTGACTGTGGTCAAGGTCTCACGGGGAATAAACGCATCTTAAGGACACGCTTACGTGGAGTGTAGAAACTCCAATATCTACGTTATAAATTGTTAAGTTGTAATTAGGGTTAAATTAGGGATTCCGCGGCGGGAAACCCTAAAATGAGCGCGGCGGCTCTTTGACCTAATGCTAGGGGTAAAATTGTAATCTTGCCTGCGGCGAGGCATTTGTGAAAATTAGGGTTTGTAGTTTGTAGTTTTGAGGGTTTGAAATTGAGGACTATTGACACGGTGGTCAAATGCTAGACCTAATTCCTTCGGATGCGTAAGGTGACAGAAACATTGCGACACATCAGCAGAAATTTAAATCATACATCAGCAGAAATTAAATGCGAAAAGTAAACGCGATTATTAGGTTCGCGAGATTACAATTGAGATACAGATACAAATATGAATGAAACTTAAATGAAAACTCAAAACACTAAATGTGAACTGCAAAAAAATGAACACCCGTTAGTAGGCATGGTCAACCAGTTATCAGATGAACTACGAGGCAATGAAGAAAATGAGATACAAACTCGAGATTGTTTTATTTGATATTTAATGATTTAACTTACAAAAGAATTTTTTAAAAAAGATTTTATTTTTTTGCATTTTTAAAAAAGGAGTTTTTCATTATTTTATATTTACAAAAGTTTTAAGTTTATAAAAAAATTTCAATTTATTTTTAATATTTATTATTATTATTTTTTTTTTTACAAATTTTCTTTTATAATTACAAAAAAAAAAATGTTATATTATTTTTTAAGATTTTTTACATTATGAAAATTAAAATGTTAATGTAGTTTTTTTTTTTAAAAACATAAACAAATTAAATTAAAAAAAAATGAAATAAAAAAAAGATAAAAAGGAGGAGGGGTTGGGCCGGTCACCACATCCGGACCCAACCCGGTTAGTAACTTAATTGAAAAAAAAGATTAGGGTTCTGGGAACCCTAATGCTTCTTCGGCGCCGTTCGCACATTCCTCTTCTCTCATCTCTTTCTCCTCTCTTCACCGTCTTTCTTGCGCCGTGATCCTCCCTTTTCCTGAAAAAAAATATGAACAGATAAACACTTGATCTCCCTACCTTTTTCTTCGATGCTAGGCTTTCTTATGGACGGTGAGGAAGAACTTCAACTATCTGAGTCCGCGGGTTCGAGGAAGGTTTGATTGCCCGCCGTTTAAACGGCGAAGGTGATCTTCCTTCGATTGATAGCGCGGTCGTGGCTGTTGGAGGCGATGATGAGACTTCGTCTCTGAGTCTCGCGATTCTCACTCGTTAGGGTTTCTGCATGTGGATTCTTCGCCGTTTCTGGTACTCTCCGTCTAGGATTTCTCCGCGATCTGGGTGTTCTTCGTTCTCTCTCTCGCGGTTACGTTCTAGGGTTTTTTGTCCCCCCTTCCATCAGGTTGTATCTCCCTTTTTATACACGCTTTATTTTTCTTTTTGGGCCTTGAACTTGTGTTATTTTGAGATTTGATTTTGTGGTGATATTATTTGATTTTAATTTTTCCAGATTGAGTTCCAATACGATGCTTTCTGATATGATTGGGATCTCAATTCATTTTTCTGGTATGACTTTGATTGATTCAAAATGAGTTCTAATGGGATACGATTTGGTTCCATCTGATACATTCCCCTTTTAGGATTTGATTGGTATTCGATTTAATCACCTGAACTGATTTGTTTTGATCTGCTTTGACATCGAATCAAAATCTCTATTATTTTCTGATATGATTTGCCTTCAGATTGGGTTGATTGGCATCTGATATTAATCCACGGGATTTCTTGATGGATTCATTTTGATTTGTTTCTATTTTTCCCAGATTGAGTTCCAATGGGATATGATTTGGACCTGACTCGAAACTTTCCATTTGCGAATTGGATTGCTTTTGGGGAATTTAGATACTGATTTGATTCCTGCTGCGATTTTGTTTTGATTCAATCCTGATCATTAGCACTTACTTTTCTTTTTCTTCTTTCAGGGTGGACATTTTGCCTTGATCTTTGCCGCCGAGACGGGTACGTGGTAGTGATGACGCTTAGTCTGAACCACTTGGAGCAGGATACTACATCCTGGCTTCTGATCATATTGCTGCTTCTGATTGACTTGGTGATGATGATTGGCTATCATGTTGAGCTGAGCCATGTATTTGTTCGTTTGTTCGTTTCATGAACTGAGTATGATTTGATAACTTGTTTTGGTGACTTATTTGTTGGGGCGATGATGCTCATGACTGAGCCCCAATCTGCGCTATGCTTTGTGCTGCAACTTGGTGTCCATTTCTTGGTGACTTGCCATCTGTATCGTGTGAAGCTGGCCCTCCTAACTGACAACCTTTTGGTATGTTTTATGCAGCTGGATGCGGTTTTGTGTGGATACTTCATTCTTCTTGCTAAACTTGCTTTCTTCGTATGCTGTTACCTTTCTTTTCTTTGGACCCTGTTGGGCATGATTTTACAGGATGCTTTCTGTGGCTTCTTGTGCATAATTCTGCCTTTTGATGCATTGTTTAGTTTGCATATGGTATTTGGTTTGCAATGTGATGCAGCTTTGGCTTCAATTCTCTTGTCCTGTTTTGGTATGCTTTTGAGCCGAAGGCTCTGATGGTGTATGATGCTGTTTGGTTTCGTTTGTTCTGTTTTGAGCTTGATATTCATTCTGTTTGGTAACAGATTTGTTTCTTTGGTGGCTATTCATACCTGTATTGGCGCGAGCCCCTTCCTGGTTTTGTTTATGCTGATGATGCTTGTGGCTTTTCAGGTGTTGGAAGTTTTGAAACCAAGGTGACTCAGACCTGCCGGCATCCGAGTCTGAGTCAAAACTTGCCTATGTTGCCTTATTCTCGTATCAGTTTGGAAATCCAATCGCGGCAAAATGAATCAGTCCCACTTCATTTATTTTTTTCTATCTCTCGGATGTCCCGTATCGATAAGAACAGGTATTACCTGATCTGACGCCCACGGCGCGGATCGGTAACGGGGGTAGGACGCAGCTTCGGTTGTGCCACTCCCAGCACTCGATGATGACATTGTTCTGAGAGTGTCGAAAAAACTTCTAACATTTTTCTGTACTGTTTGTTTTCTTTTGATGTGCAGGTTAGCTGAGGATTCATGGAGAAGTTCAAATACAACATGAAGACCTTTAGATGCTCTTAGGATTTAGGATAGATGCTTTAATGTAATCCCTTAGGATTGAGAACTTTAATGTACTTCCTTGTAACAGCACTTTATAAAATATGAAGCAACATCCACTTCTTGTATGATGACATTATTTATGAAATAAAAATTCTCAAAATTTTGAATTTATTTATATTTTATTCTTAGTTAAAAAATATAAACAATTGTGAATAAATCCACAAGTATTTAAATTCATTAACATAGGCATAAAACATAAATATTCCCAAGTGGTATTCTTATTGGTGCACTCGTCTCATTTGTAATCCTAATCTCATCATCCGATTAAAATGTTAACCAACCATTTCATAACCAAACACATATGGGCACCGTAATCACAACATTTTCAGCATCAACAGTAACACTACTCATAATTAAATTCCACTGACCAAATGCCAAAATCTCAATATGATCAGCCCTGGTGATAGGTAAATGCCTCAAAACCATAACGTATCAAATGCCTCAGAATTTTAATAACAGACTGTCTTCAAGGCATTGGTAGAATTTGTGTAAGATGACCAAAATACCCCTGGGACCAAATCTGCAAAACAAACACCTTCATAACTTGTTAGTGGTTAGCAAATATACATATGAGATGATATGCGAAATGACTGACTAAATATAAGGGTAAAATTTGGGGTATTACACCGAGATATCGCATCTCGTGCCTACGTACTTTCATACGGCATGAAAGATCAGAGCAAATGTAGTTCGGGATATGGAAGACACAAGCTTGTCTGACAGTTTTTATCTCCTTCTAAAAAGGGTTTCCTGATTAAAGGTCCAAGCGGACAAAAACAGAGTTTGAATGTTTGTTTGAGTTTTTTTTACGAAAGAACTGTTTTTTAGGATGTTTGCAATCTCAGTTGCACTAGAGACTATGACCCGGGAGTGAACGCTTCGTATGTCACCCAAAGGGTACCACACTAACATCCAGATTACTGGAGAGAGACCCTCCACCAACCTTTTCCCAGATAGCTTAAGGCTCGTAACGCACGACTTCAATTAACCTTATTACTGTGTTTTTGAATTTTGTTTTGAGAAGAGGAGAGAAAGACACCCTAAAACTATGGTTGAAAGGGGAATCTACCTACAGTTATCATGCATGGTTCAAAACCTAATGTTTGTCATAATTCCCTCTTGCACAGAGGAAATCAGAGATCCTAGGGGAAACAGCAAAAGAAAGCAAGCAGTAAACAGTAAACAATAAACAGTAAACATGCATGCTATGCAACAGTATAAGAGAGGCAAGGGAGAAAACATCAGGCAAGAGGAGACAAGCTCCACCTCAAACCTAGAGGATAATCCACCCAAGCAAATAGACAATACAGAGAAAGATAAAAGATACAGAGGAGGCAACCCAAGCAGCAGCAAAAAACTCCTACAACAGACAACAACAGCAAGCTCTAAATAGCACAGTTGAAAGGACATCAAAGTTGACAGCAAGACTTCATCTTCAAGCTAGCTTCTATCTCAAGCTTCTTCAACTTCATCTTCAAGCTCTAGCAAGCACACTCCAAGCAGAGGAATAATCACCAAGATCAAGGTTGAAATGTTGAAAACTTAATGAAAACCAAAGGAAATCATCAAGTACCAACATTGAAATGGAAAGGTATCCTCAAAGTTCTACTCAACTATGGGCATACCACACATCCCTCCAAAGGAGAGATGGAGTTTCCCTAGGAGGACTTCATGTCATTGGATGGAATAGAAGCACACAATGCATTCTATGTTTGATGAAGAAATCAAAACTAGCTCTAATGGTTCTTCCTAAAACCCTAATTCCTAAGCTTCTAAAAACAACTCCTAAAAGAAAAGAAAACTTCAACTCAAAGCTCCAATCTTCAAGCCATAGCATTTATATCAAGTCCAGAAGACCTCCC
This sequence comes from Lathyrus sativus, assembly GCA_963859935.3. Classification (NCBI taxonomy): domain Eukaryota; kingdom Viridiplantae; phylum Streptophyta; class Magnoliopsida; order Fabales; family Fabaceae; genus Lathyrus; species Lathyrus sativus. The sequence continues at coordinate 379,758,416 of OZ012737.1, read as the reverse complement.
AAAAAGGAATCCAAGCCTAGCAAGCTCCAAAGTCACCAACCAAGCCAAACAAGCAAAGGCACTCAAGAGAGAGTAACACAAACACAAGCAACTTTCAAAATTCAACAAAAATAGGAAACAAAGTTGTAAAATTCTAATTAAATTCCTATGGGAACATACATGTTTGAAAAGCCTAGGGTTAAGATATTAAATCCTAATTCAACTTCTATGTCACCTAAATAAATTCTAGATTGAAATGTATCAAGGTAATCCACAAGATTGGGAAGGCTCTAATCTCAACACCTAAAACAGAACCTAAAGATGTTTTAAAATTCTAATAAAAATCCTAAGGGAACATAAATATCTACCCTAAAACATACCAAAAAATCAAAGCCAAATACATCACCAATTGGAAGAACGAAATTCAACAAAACAGATGGTCAAATATGCAAAACAAAGAACATTAGCACAAAAGAAAAATCATAACTAATTCAAATAAAATCCTAAAAATATAAAATCAACGCCTAAAATTTCTTAAGACATTCAGGAACTACAGAAAAGAAATTTCATAATTTTTTGATGATTTTTACTATTTTTAACGTAATTAAAGCAAACAGCTATCAAAACAGAAAAATAAAATGAAAAATAAAAAAATAAATGGAAAATGGAAATTGAATTAGTGGAAATGCAAAGCAGGAAAAAGAAAAACACGCAGGATGGGACTCGAACCCGCGCGCGCCTGTCTACCCCTTGCGTCCAAAATGACGTCGTTTTGGCGTTATGGTGAGGTGGCACAATCGTGCGCCTTGGATGCGCGAACTTGGTCACAAGATCTGACGGTATCTATTCGTCTTCTTCCTTGGACTCGCCGGAACTGTTCCGGTTGGCCTCTCCACCGCCATGCTCGCCGGAATTGCATAAACAACCATAACTTCCTCAAAACTCAACCGTTTCGCATGAAATTTACGTCAAAATTCATCTACTTCTCGCAAGGATTCCAAATATCTCATCAAAAATCATTAATAATGCAAGATCAAAGAAAAACAAATCAAACAAAGTTTGGCACCAAAACCTCAAGTTCAACAAAACTTCTCCAAATTAATCCTAAACTCATCCTTATGTCATGGAGGTTATAGATCAAGCAAAAACTAAGCCAAATCATGCCAAAACAGTCCATATAAAATCTCACAAGTTTGGAGCTCCAAATTTCGAACGTCATAAACATCAACAATTATAATCCAGAAACGATCTACATGCTTCAAGGAGTGCAAAGAAACGAAAATGGCAAAGAATCATCAAGTATTAAGAGAGATATGGTGAAATTTAAGTACCTAGTGGAGAACTTCCACTGAGCCTTTAATCCTTGATGAAGTTTCACGAAACTCTCCAGAATCGTTCAATGATCTTCAATAAAACTTTCTCAATTCACAATTTGGCCTGAAACGATCTAGATCTTGGAATTCACTTTTTGAGTGTTCTTCACTTTTTCAAGCTTGTTGTTCTTGATCAATTCTGCTCCAATTTCCAAAACTAATGATTTGTGAAGGTTCGAAATCTTATATACAATGGATATGGATCAAGAGAAAGCCCAATCCTTGCCTCTAGGCCCAAAATGAATTTTCAAAATTTCACCACTTTTTCCTCTTGAAGGTACACGAAAATGGCATTGTTTTGGCTCCAAGATGATTCAATTCAACTAATAACATCATGTGGAGAGTGAATGGCTGGGATTTGGTCCTTGTATTTGATCCAATGGCTATTTTTGATTATGTAACTTCATGGTGAAGTAATTTAAATGACAACTCCCAAAACTTGGCCTATGCTCAAAATACTGTCAATGCCAATGTTCTTAGAATGTGATTTCCATTCAGAAAAAGTACTTATATGCCATGTTTTGGTCCTCTAACTCAAAAAGTCAATTTTCCCTCCTTAATCCATTTGAAAAATTCCCTTTTTAGGCCATTTTAAGTGACTTTTTGCTACAAGCCAAATCAATCCCACATGACCACTTGGCTAGCCTAAAAATTCCATTTTAAGCAGCTTTCATGTTGAACAAAATTGCATTTGAAGAGTGCAAGTTGGAGATTTTGACCAATGATTGAAAATGACCTATAATCTCACTTTCCCAAAATACCCCTGACTTGTAAACCTCATAACTTGAGTTCTACAAATCAGATGGAAGACTTCTAGTACAATTTAGAAAGCTAAGATCATTAGGAACAACTTTCGTGTTGTCCAAAAGTTCAGGGGAAACCTCCTTCTAAGTCAAAAATAGCTTTGAATCAGATGATTTTCATAGACAAATTTCAGTGGCATCTAAGGACTTGTAACTTGTCTGGGCCATAACTTGAGTTCTATAAATCCAATGGAGGACTTCTAGTACTCAAATTAAAGGTATTGAGATGATATATAAGTTTCATGTTGGCCAAAGATCCATTTGAAACTTGTATCTTGACTTATGTGACCTTGAAGTTAGGAACTAAATAAGGGATTTTGCACTGAAACCCTAACTTAGCAACTTCCCACACTCTTGATTCTTCTTGATTTAATCTTGGCACAACACCACAAATGTTTTATCACATCATTTCATGAACTCCATGACCTAAAAGTAGGCTTTAATACTCTTCCATTGCTCAATTGATTTAGGATTAACCCAGATGAAACCCTAATTGCTTGCACCTCAACTATGGCTCTTGCATTTGACACAATGGCTTGATTAAATTTCCCCAGGGCCCTCTAGGAATTCTATGAGCTCCATACACATCCTCTTCTCACATTCAACACTTCACAACCCTCTGATGGTCTTCAGTTGATCCTCAAATTAGGAGAAGATTCACACTCAAACATCTAAACCCTTAGGCACTCAAACCACCTTCTGATGACTTTGATAACTATCAATCTTGAGTGAGACCTCTTGCTAGGATTCTCTTAATAAGAATCACATTTGATCCCCTGCTATATGAATGATAACATGATATGCAAATGATATAACTATGCAAATGATAATGCAATGAAACATAAACCAGGTAAGAAAAGGTTGAGCAAATTTTGGGGTGCAACAGCTGCCCCTATTCAAACGGCTTGGACCCGACTGGGTGAAGAGCGAACGGCCTTCAAACAATCGAGGTAGAAGACGGTTGAATACCAAGAAACCCGTAAATTTGCCAACCGCAGAAATACACAGCAAAAACTGCTTGAGGAATAACATCTGTTGTGCTGAACCCAGTTGTTACGGAAACCACTGATCAAACATCTGATGAAACTTGGGATTTCAACATCAACCCCCTGTGTGACGCCACATGCATCAAATCAACTTTGCAAGAAACAACTTCGTCCACAACTGGACTAAACTTCGTCAACACGAGGAAAGACTCCATCAACATGGGTACAATTCCGTCCATAACTGAAATAACGATCTCTGTCGGTCACAGGTAACAACTCTACTGGGGACAATCCGTCGATTTCGGATAATAACTCCGTCCATACGGGTAACAATCACTGTCAACACAGGTAACACTTCCGTCAACACGGATAACAATCACTGTCAACATAGGTAACAAATCCATCAACACGGATAACAATCTCCGGCGATTTTACTAGGACAACTCCGTCAATCACGGGTAACAAACTCTGTCAACACAGGTACGATCTCTGTCCATCACAGGTTATAATCACTGTCAACACAGGTACCTTTGAAGAATACTTTGTTGGGAAATACGAGAAACTTAATCGCACCACTCTGTGGGGAAATCACTAGTGACACCTCTGAAGTTTAAAGCATGAAATCTTTTACTGTTGACGTAACAGCAACCTGAGAATAATCCCATCGGGGACAAAGAGAAACTTAACCAAGCAACTCTATTAGGGGACGAACATTATCATCACCTATCTCATGCCGAGAATTTGAATATCTAGAAATCCTTCTGAACAAGAATCTCACTCCTCTGCAAGGGATAACACCTGAAACCAAAGATGTAACCAACCTGGCTTATGTTTCAAAATGTGTATGTTTGACAATGGCGTAATGCTCCATACGGCATGGAAATGCTACGCGTTTGGGTAGATGCAAATATGATGATATATGCAAAATGCAAAGATGCCAAGAGGCGCTTCAGCAAAATAAATGCCGAAGACAAGACCCAACCCGCTGGGGATAACCGAGTATCACAAAGCATTCCAACAAAATAAATGCTGGAACGGTGAAACCAACTCCGCTGGGGATAACTCTCCTGTTGGGGGAACGGCTCACAAGCTTGAAATTACGAACTCTGATGAGGATGTTCATCCTGTCGGAGGAAAAACAACCTGCTGGGGAGAAGGAGCAACAATCCTGCGTGGGGATAATCCTTCTGAACCAAAGACGACTTGGTTATACTGCGGAAGTTACCCACGTTGGGTATTGAGTGTGTACATACTCACTACTGGGAATGCACTCTCTGTTGGGGACATCCAAATCTACTGAGGATACTCTTTTGGAAACTTTCCTGGGGAATACTCTTCTGGGGAGGACCACCCACATCCAATTGGGATAAGTGCCATCACAAACCTTCTGAGATAAAATGTGACTTCCACCTGCTGAGGAGTGATACAATCACTTTATCACAGGACTCCAGCTGGGGAACACAACTTCCCTACTTGTTTGCGCCAAAGGTGAGAACCCTGCAAAACATACACGAGGCAAAACAAATTTGTACAACAAGATCTATCCCGGTTAGCATTCGTGACATTCGTTCAGTCAATTCGAAGTTTTAGCAATTATTGGCAAGGGCCAGCAAGTTTATGCACATGCAAGTTTATCAAAAACATCAGCGTTTTTCACAAACAAAACAGTAAAGAACAAGCATCAAGTACTGAATAACATGCTTTATTGATAACGGGCCTGTAAATAGGCAAAATTTTGTACATGGGATGCAACTCCTGAAAAGAGGATGTTACGCACAAACAAAATACAAATATTACAGAAATACAAAGAAAATTTGTATACATGTCGGCAACGTGTTACAGACGAACACCATGAGCTGATCCTCCTATGACTCGCCTGACTCTGACGCTTTCCCGATACTCGATCTTCGGAAGAGATTGTTTCGGATATACGACCCTCAGGTACTCCCAAACCACTTAAGCAATGCAGTATCAAACTCGGACCGCAGTCATTTGCTTTTTCAAATCCCTAACTTTTGCGTGAACCGCCCTTTGCGGGTTTTCAATTCACCGGGATACCCTTTTTTGCCGAAGTTTCCCTTTTCAGGTTTTCAACTTCGCGGGTGTACATTTTTTCAATTTTATCCCTAACTTTTGCCCGAACCTTTTATTCCTTTTTTATGGTTCGCCGGGATGCCCCTTTTTTGCCTGGACTCTCTTTTTTCTATCCAGCGGGTCTCTTTAAGCAAAGTATTTTTTAACTGCGTCCGAGTTCACAGGGGATGTGAAATCCTCACCATCCATGGTGGACAACAATAAGGCTCCTCCAGAGAAAACCTTTCTAACGACATACGGACCTTCATAATTGGGAGTCCATTTGCCCCTGTGATCTGATTGTGGTGGGAGAATCTTTTTCAGCACAAGATCTCCCGTCTGAAAGCTTCGAGGACACACCTTCTTATCATAAGCTTTCTTCATCCAGCTCTGATACAGCCGATCATATGCTAGAGAAGTCAGTCTCTTCTCATCCATTAAACTGAGCTGATTCAATCTATCTTTCACCCATTCTGCCTCATCAAGTTGGACATCACGCAAAACCCTCAGAGAAGGAATCTCAACCTCCAATGGTAGGACAACCTCCATACCATATACCAGTGAAAAAGGAGTTGCCCTGGTTGATGTGCATACTGTCGTACGATAACCGTGCAAAGCAAAAGGCAACATCTCATACCAGTCCTTGTAGGTCACAACCGTCTTCTGAACGATCTTCTTTATGTTTTTATTGGCCGCTTCAACAGTGCCATTCATCTTGGTCCGATAAGGAGAAGAGTTGTGATGTTCAATTTTGAAATTCTGGCACAGTTCCTTCATCATATTGTTATTCAAATTTGAACCGTTGTCAGTGATAATCCGCTCCGGGATTCCATATCTGCAGATAATATCTTTCTTGATAAATCTGGCCACCACCTGCTTGGTAACATTAGCATACGATGCCGCTTCAACCCATTTGGTGAAGTAATCAATAGCTACCAAGATAAAACGATGTCTGTTGGATGCCGTGGGCTCAACCTTCCCAATCACATCAATTCCCCACATGGAAAAAGGCCAAGGTGACGACATAACGTTCAGAGGGCTCGGAGGCACATGAATCTTGTCCGCATAAATCTGGCATTTATGACACTTCTTTGCAAATTTGAAAAAATTTGTTTCCATTGTCAGCCAGTAATACCCTGCTCTTAATAACTTTCTCGTCATTGCATGTCCGCCGGCATGCGTACCAAATGTACCCTCGTGGATTTCTTCCATGAGCAACTTAGCCTCTTTCTCATCTACACACCGCAACAACACCAAGTCGTGGTTTCTCTTATACAAAACTCCATCCGGATTCAAATAGAAATTGCCAGCCAATCTCCTAAGAGTCTTCTGATCACGACTGGATTCCCCAGCCGGATACTCTTGGTTCTTCAGGAAATTCTGGATATCAAAATACCACGGTTTTCCATCGGAAGCTTCCTCAATGGCGAATATGAAACGGGCCTATCAAGGCGAGAAATAACTATCCTGGGAGCCTCGTTCCAGAAGTTAACCTTATACATTGAAGACAAAGTCGCGAGAGCGTCTGCCATCTGATTTTCTGCTCGTGGTACATGGTGCAATTCCACCTTGTCAAAGAAAGGTAACAACCTCCTTGCATAATTCATATAAGGTATCAGATTGGGATGACGAGTCTCCCACTCTCCTTTGATCTGGTTCACAACTAGAGCAGAGTCTCCGTACACATCAAGATTTTTAATTCTCAGATCGATAGCTTCTTCGAGCCCCATAATGCACGCTTCATATTCGGCTTCATTGTTGGTAACTGGAAAGGTCAATCTGGCAGTGAATGGGATGTGCGACCCATGGGGAGTAGTAATGATTGCCCCTATTACACTTCCATACGAATTGACGGCACCGTCAAATATCAATTGCCATTTGGAACCCAACTCTGGACTTTCATCCGGCAACGGCTCCTCACAGTCCTTCATTTTTAAGTACATGATATCCTCATCAGGAAAATCAAAACTCATCGACTGGTAATCATTAATTGGCTACTCAGCTAGGTATTCTGACAGAATACTACCTTTAATAGCCTTTTGAGAAACGTACTGGATATTGTATTCTGTCAATACCATCTGCCATCGGGCAATCCTTCCGAAAAGTGCTTGCTTTTCAAACACGTACTTGATTGGATCCATCTTTGAAATTAGCATGGTTGTATGATTTAACACGTATTGCCTCAAACGTTTGGCAGCCCATGCTAGCGCACAACACATTTTTTCGAGCATTGAGTAACGGGACTCACAGTCTGTGAACTTTTTACTCAAGTAGTAAATCGTATGCTCTTTACGTCCAGTCTCATCATGCTGACCGAGAGCACAACCCATACTTTTCTCAAGAACCGTCAAATACATAATCAATGGTCTCCCGGCTACTGGGGGTATCAATATTGGAGGTTCCTGCAAATATTCTTTTATTTTTTCAAATGCCCTTTGACAATCTTCATTCTAGGTCACTGCCTGATCTTTTTTCAATAACTTGAATAATGGCTTGCACGTGGCCGTTAGATGAGATATGAACCGGCCAATGTAGTTCAACCTCCCTAAAAAGCCACAAACCTCTTTTTCTTTTTTCGGCGTTGGCATTTCTTGTATTGCTTTTATCTTAGCAGGATCAACCTTAATTCCTTTTTCGCTCACAATAAACCCCAATAGCTTACCAGATCTCACTCCGAAGGTGCACTTGTTAGGATTCAGTCTCATCCTGAATTTCCTTAGCCTCTTGAACAACTTCAGAAGATTGACCAGATGTTCCTCCTCCGTCTGGGATTTGGCAATCATATCATCAACGTAGACTTCGATCTCTTTATGCATCATATCATGAAAGAATGTTGTCATAGCTCGCTGATATGTTGCCTCGACGTTCTTCAAACCAAAGGGCATCACTTTGTAGCATAACGTTCCCCACGGGGTAATAAAAGTCGTTTTCTCCATATCCTCCGCCGCCATCTTTATCTGATTATAGCCTGAAAAGCCATCCATGAAGGAAAACACGGAGAATTGAGCAGTGTTGTCGACCAGCACATCAATATGAGGAAGCGGAAAATCGTCTTTTGGGCTCGCCCTATTCAAATATCGATAGTCCACGCACATCCGCACCTTACCATCCTTCTTTGGTACAGGTACCATATTGGCGACCCATGAGGGATAAGTTGTAACAGCCAGGAAACCGACATCCCACTGTTTCTGAACTTCCTTCTTAATTTTCACAGCCATATCTGGTCGAGTTCTTCTGATTTTTTGCTTAACCGGCGGACATTCTTCGCGCAATGGTAGACGGTGAACCACCATATCAGTATCCAACCCAGGCATGTCTTCGTAAGACCAAGCAAAGATATCACTGTACTCCCACAGCATCTTAATGAGTCTTTGCTTGATATCACTCTGCAGTGCAGCCCCTATCCGGATATTCATGACAACCTCTTCGGACCCTACGTTGATAATTTCAATTTCCTCCTGATGAGGCAGAATGATTCTCTCTTCTTGTTTCAAAAGTCGAGTCAGCTCTTCTGATAAGTCACTATCCTCAACAATCTCTTCTTCTGCTTGAAATATCGGGTGCTCGAAGTCGAAGCGAGTCATAGGAAGTTCATGATCGGTGTCATGATCGGTGTCGTCTGAAATATGAATCCTGCAATGAGAACGGTTAAATGTTTCAAATAATGCAAATAAAGCACATAACCACGTTGCCATTTTATTGTTAAAACAAAAATATGAAGAACAAGGATCACAAAATTTGTATGCGAAAAATGCCTTTATTAATGATTAAGCAAAGTACACACATAAGCAGGTAGCCCTAAAAACAAAATCACTATGCCCCGGGTAGGACACAGGATTATACAATAATTGAAAAAACAAATCATTATTGTTTTGTAGTCACTGGGACATGTTCCTGGATAGACCAGTTGCACAGATTCTGTCCTGGCACGCCGGGCTTGATCCAGAATCCATATCGCAATCACTATCTTCGTCTTCAGCATCTGAAACAGCATTGATCATTTCATAGCAGATCCCACCTAGAGTGATCACCACTGGTCCTTTGAACTTTGGCACGCCTGATGCGGAGGGTGACGATGTCGGGCGATACCCCAATTCAAACTTGTCCATCTTGATCGGAATTTCCAAGACTTGGCCCCATCCTTTGGTTGCTCCAGCCTGAACCACTGCCTGAGCGTCTTTGTACGAAGACATGGCCACCTCTGGCCCTTTGCTAGGAACAGGAGACTTGTCCTTGATCTGCAACCCCTCGAAGGCTTGGCATGGCGTCTCATGGATCTCCCCATCCACTTCGACGTACTTGAATGACGAGAGATGACTAACCAAAATGTCCTCCTCTCCGCAAATAGTAACAACACTGTCCCCGACCATGTATTTAAGCTTCTGGTGCAGTGTGGACGTCACAGCCCCTGCAGAATGTATCCATGGTCGCCCACGTAAACAGATGTAAGCTGGATGTATATCCATGATATAGAACACAGTGTCAAACACTTTCGGCCCGACTTGGAGCGGCAACGTTATGGACCCAAACACTGACCTTCTGGTCCCATCAAAAGCCCTCACGACCAAGTCACTTAGCGTGCATATGATTCCTCGAACATCTAGCTTCATCATAGCCTTCTTCGGCAACATATTCAAAGATGATTCGGTGTCTACAAGAACGTGCGACATAACAGTTCCCCCGCACTCCACTGAAATGTGCAAAGCCATATTATGATCCCGCCCTCTAGGCTTCAAATCAAAATCAGTAAACCCCAGGCTGTGGCCGGCATTCACATGCGCCAGTACCCCATCAAGCTGATTAACAGTTACTTCCTGAGGTACAAAAGACGTGTCCAAGATTTTCAACAAGGCATTTCGATGGGCCTCTGAGCAAAGCAACAAGGATAGTATTGAAATTTTGGAGGGCGTCTGCTGCAAGTGCTCCACAATCTTATAGTAACTTTTGCGAATCAACCTCATAAACTCTTCTACATCCTTGACCGACGTTTCCTTCTCTTTCGACTGGGAAGGTCCTCCTTCATTCACTTTGGCTTTGCCTCTAGCAATCCTCTCAGCCTCGATTTCAGGTGAAGTGAAGATTCTACCACTTCGGGTCATACCTCCCGCTTCAACAAGACTGCCCACTGCCCCTGCTGGCTGGCTATCCACATTAATCTTTTCCCCGTTGCAAAAAGATTCCAACCCATAATTCCATGGAATGGCTTTCGTACTCTCATAAGGAACGGGTCCTGCTTCCGTTATCGTGATAGTTGGACGCTTGGCGGGCGCTGATATCGTAATAGTCTTTCGTGAAATCGTAATTGTTGTGACCTCACCCTGCTTTTCACATGTTACCTCGTCAGGTTTCTCAATAGCAGTGCGATCAAACTGCAAAGTTCCCTCATCAATCATAGCTTGAATACCTCTCTTCAAATAAATACATCCCTCTGGTCGGGTTCAACAATCCAAACAGTACTCATCACATCCGGGGAAGACCCCTCCTTTCAACAATTTGCTTTTAACATAGCTCAAAGGTGTCTTCAGATCATTTACGTCCATAACCAAATCCAAATCCTCCTCTGTCAAAATAGCATTCGCTCCATGATTCGGCATTGGTTTCTGAACAATATTGGGACCATCATTACTGAAGTTGATGACTTTACTATCAATCAAATCTTGGACTTTATGCTTAAAAGCATGAAAACTCTCGATATCATGTCCGGGTGCCCCGGAATGAAATTCACACTGCTTACTAGTATCATACTCGTAAGGAAGCACTCCTGTGGGTGGGTCCAACGTTCTCTTCTCAACCAGATTCAAACTCAACAGCGTCTGAAGCAGTTCTGCATACATTGACGGAGGTGTATCAAACACCCTATTCGGCTTCCCATTATGGATCCTTCTATGAGCAGGATTATACCTTTGTTGTTGTTGCTGCTGCTGTTGTGGTTGTTGTCGCTGTTGAGGTATAGGGATCGTCACACTAGCAACCTGTTGTTGAAGATACTAATTTCGACCTCTACCTCATCCTCGACCACCATACACTGCACTGGCATCTCCTTGCCTTTTACCGCCAAAGACCTTTTTTGCACCTCCAGCTGAGGTCGACTCACCGGCTTGAATCTTACAAATTTTGATGCCATTTTCAATTCGTTCCCCCATGAGTATCATGTCAGAGAAACTACCCATCGAGCAATTGAGCAATTTATCATAATACATCCTAGAGAATGTTCCAACAAAAATATCAATCAATTCCCTTTCAACCATAGGGGGTGGACTCTTGCCGCCAGATCGCGCCAACGCTGAGCATACTCCTTGAAACTTTCCCCGTTTCTCTGTGAAAGACTTTGAAGCTGGACCCTATTTGGCGCAAGGTCACTATTGTATTTGTAATGTTTGACGAAAGCATCAGCCAATTCTTTCCAACTTCCGACCTGTGTAGGCTCTAGTCCCATGTACCATTCCAGGGATGGTCCTGACAAACTATCTTGGAAAAAATGCATAAGCATCTTCTCATCATCAGAGTAAGTCGACATCCTCTGGTATTATGAACGCACATGAACCCGTGGGCATGTATCCCCTTTATATTTATCGAAAGTAGGAGCTTTGAACTTCAATGGCACCCTCAGCCTAGGAACTAGCCCCATGGTAGCCATGTCCAATCCTGCAGAATTTTGATTGGCTATACCTCTCATCTGTTCTTCCAGCATTTTAATCCTCCGATCACTATCAGTGGGACCCTCAAAACCCATGCCCTGCCCAGAAAAGGCATCTTCTTGACGATCTCTATTCCAGTACGGCCCCTCATTACCATATCCGTCATAAGCAGCATTACGACCATGACCATGACCACTTTGGAAGAACCTGGGATCATACCTCAGATTGCCAAGCTCTTGATTAGCAGCCACTGTCCCAAAACCAGTATTGAAAGGACCCATCCCAGGACCATGGGTATTCACATTGCCAAACCCAGCATTACCATAGCCATTATTACCATAACCTTGATTGTTATCACCAAACCCTCCGTTACCGAAGCCCTGATTATTGAAACCATCATTGCCATCCCGATTGCCAAAGCCAAGATCCTAATTGTTGTCACCAAAACCAGTATTGATGCCAACATTCTTGTTGATTTCCATGTTCCCATTAACATTCTCAGCATTTCTATTACCAGCGTTGCCGTTGCCGTTGCCAGTACCAGTCTCACCAGCATTTGGTATCACTTCCTCCCTGCGAGGAGTCTCAACATGCACAAAATTGTATTCAGTATTACCAGCCGCTCGTGCCAGCAGCGGTTGCACCAGAGTTTGAAGATGTTCGTGGCCTTTAGCCACAACTTCCATAGTCTGCATTAATTGGGCCAACCTATCCCAGATCTCCTGCATCTCAGACTGTACCTGATCCATGATCTTCTTACTGTTGCTTCTTGTAGCGTACCAGTGAATTCTCTGTTCGTCAATCCTGAAACAACCTCTAAGATGCAGGAGATAAGATTCTAGTTCAAAAAAGGTACCTGCCATGCAATATGAAAATGCAAATTCACACGTGTAAATATGCAATAGGTTAATCCCCCCCCCCCCCCCCGATTCTAGTTCCGGAGAAGAAGCCATAACGACAATGGAGTCCCAAATAAGCAAGCGCAGAATCAGAAACCTCATACATAAACAAATGCCAAGAGGTAGAGTATAAAGGTACAACTGAATACAATTGAAAATTCCTCGGCTAACAAGCCTGGCGATGGTCAAAATACAAATACATATAACAAGAGAAAAGCAAAGATAAATCAGGCCAAATGGCGCGCTCTGACATCTTCCAATATCCTCAACGTCTCCGAATGACCTAGTCTGGAGATGAGCTCCTGTATCAGTAATGCATGCCGCTCAACAGTGGATCTCAGCTTTTTGGCGTCCTTTTCACAAGTTCCTCTGCCAGAACACTCATCAACCCTGTGTCTCTTGGAGCTAACCTTCAATTCACCACCCCTAGTGTCTTTGACCATGCTACTCACTCTAGACTCAACGTCACGTCTAAGAGATACCTCTTCAGCAATCTTCACATCCTTAGCACTGATCTGCTCCTCTAACTGGGAAATCTGAAGCTTCAACTCATCTTCACGCTCCTTCCGTTTGGTAAGCGTTGTATTCCACAAAGATTCCCACTTGGAAAGTCGAGAATAAGCCTTGTTCAGAAGTTCTTTCTTAGTAGCAAGTACACTACTAACACCGTTCAGGGCTACTCCTACTTTCTCTCTCTTGCTGGTCTCTTCGGTCAAATCTGAACCCAACCTATTAATCATCCCAGTCTGCTTCTTCAGAGTGAAAGTTGCCTCATTCTTCTCATGCCGAAGCTGGAAAATCTCTTTCTCTAGCTCTTCATTTGCTCTTTGCAACTCTTCCTTTTCAGCCAACAGCTTGTTATACTTCTCAATCTCTACTGAAGTAGGCTCCTCAACCACCGGAAGATACAAAGGCTCTGCAGCAGGATATGGCATCAAAGAAGTCCTAACTCTCTCATGGATCCAGAGCCGATAAGGATTATAAGCTTGACTGTCACTCTAACCAAGCAATGTCTTTCCTCTTCTGTGAATATTCCCCCAAGCATGCCTCAATCTGACCAAAACATCTCCATCTAATAAACCCGTGAGATACAGAGATTCTTGTATCTCATCTTCAACCGGAGAGTCCCTCAAAGCATAGCCAAATTGTCTCACAAGCAGAGAAGGGTTATAGTTAATACAACCTTTCCGTCCAATCAAGGGGACGTTCGGAAAGCCACTGCAACTATATATAATATCCACTCCGAGTAGGTTCCGATCAAACCAAACAATATTCTCAACATACAATCCCATCAATCTGGAAGACCAATCCAAAGTACCAATAGTATCAACAAAAGGTCCCTTCTTAGGAAGATGTCCCTGAAACCACCTGGATAGAAGAGGTACACAGCAAGAAACATTATTTCCCCGACGCTTCTCATTCTTATAGTGAACAGAATGATAAACGTCACCCAAGAGAGTAGGCACCGGATTCTTCGAGGCAAGAATAAAGAAAGCATCTGAGTCAACAAAATCAGGCAGGTTCGGGAACAATACAATCCCATAAATGCAAACAGCCAGAATAGCATTGAAGGCAATCCAACATCCATCCTTCGCACACTGCATAGCCTTCTCAACCAAGCAAGAAAGATGAAAACCATAAGCTCCATTCAGCTTAACCAAACCTCCGGGGAACTCAGAAACATCCAAACTGACAATCTCAACAAGCCTAGCCAACTCAGGCTCAGTATCCTCATGAACAAAGGGCATCTGATCTAACACAGGAACTCCCAGCATATCAGAATACTCCTCCAAAGTAGGAGCCAGAATAAAATCAGGGAACAAGAAACATCTCAACTGAGGCTCGTAAAACTGCATCAAGGTGTACAATCCAGTCATCTCAAACACAGAAGGTCTGCACAACAAACTGAGCAGTTTCCCATAAGACTCTCTAAACTTATCCCTCACTTTCTGATCTGCTAGAGCAACCAACCGCAACAAGAAACTGATATCTGGAGAAGGCAACCTGTAAGCAACTGTTCTCTTCATGGACTTCATGTCTGGCAAGAAGAACACTAGAATCTGAGGGGAAAAACACACCTGCAACATAAATACACGTTAATGAAATGCAAACATGAAAATGCAGATGAATATGCAAATAGGGGATCAAGTGCAATGGTGAAGAACTGTGCTGTGCTGTACTGCCACTTGAGAACCAGCAGATCTTCTCCTCAATCTAAACCAACCACAAAAGAACCCTCACAACCAATTCTCACTGACAGAGATAAACCAGGTGTTTTGAGGCCAGAGTTTTCCTGCAAAAAGACCCACCTACCCTCTCACAGGTATGCACCTAACTCGCAGACGAGGTACGACATCCTATGCGGTCATCAGCGTCACAGACTTTCAAGAGCGATGATACGATACCCAGAAGGCGTGGCATCATCAACCCATGAAGAGGCCTCACTTAGCCGATTCCCAAATGATAGGTCCCCAGAGTCGACAACCCTCAAATCCAACAACCTGTCGAGCCCAAAGGGTCAGGCAAGATGCCATCAAAGAGAATCTCGTCTGAGCGTAAATTTCGTAGCTAGCTGGTGCAAGCAAAGCAAGCACGCTAACCACTACTCTCTACTTCTAAGTCTATGTGCACTCAAGCCCATGTCCGGCTTATCTCTCCAACTAACCCTCTACCCGCAACACAATAACAATAATATATACAGTACTGAAAGTAAAGACAGAAAAATAAATACACACAAAACCCCAGACGGGAAAACAAGAGCTAGGATTGACTCAAATAGGGAACCACTGAAAGTCCCCAGCAGAGTCGCCAGTTGTCGCTACTGCGAAAATCGGCGCCGACTATAACAGAAGAGTCGCCACCGTACGTTATTTATCCCACAAGAGGGAAAGGAAACGCTCAGAGTAAACCTAACACAAAGAGGGAAAGGAATGGTCATCGCAACCAAATCCTGGATTCGGGAGTCGGTTACGCAAGGGGAAGGTATTAGCACCCCTCACGTCCGTCGTACTCGACGGGATCCACGCTTGTTTTCTATCTAAGGGTGTATTATTCTATCTACTCTACAGGTCTGGGTTAAAAAGAAAAGAAAATGACTCGGCAAAGTATCGCACTTTATGCCTGCGTATTCCTGTATGGAACGAGAAATCAGAGTCAACGTAGTTCTCCTAACTACGGGTTAAGGGGGGAAGGTTGCTCGCCGAGATATCGCATCTCGTGCCTACGTAATTTCATACGGCATGAAAGATCAGAGCAAACGTAGTTCGGGCTACGGAAGACACAAGCTTGTCTGACAGTTTTTATCTCTTTCTGAAAAGGGTTTCCTGATTAAAGGTCCAAGCGGACAAAAACATAGTTTGAATGTTTGTTTGATTTTTTTACGAAAGAACTGTTTTTTAGGATGTTTTCAATCTCAGTCGCACTAGAGACTATGACCCGGGAGTGAACGCTTCGTATGTCACCTAAAGGGTACCACACTAACATCCAGATTACTGGAGAGAGACCCTCCACCAACCTTTTCCCAGATAGCTTAAGGCTCGTAACGCACGACTTCAATTAACCTTATTACTGTGTTTTTGAATTTTGTTTTGAGAAGAGGAGAGAAAGACACCCTAAAACTATGGTTGAAAGGGGAATCTACCTACAGTTATCATGCATGGGTCAAAACCTAATGTCTGTCATAGTTCCCTCTTGCACAGAGGAAATCAGAGATCCTAGGGGAAACAACAAAAGAAAGCAAGCAGTAAACAGTAAACATGCATGCCATGCAACAGTATAAGAGAGGCAAGGGAGAAAACATCAGGCAAGAGGAGACAAGCTCCACCTCAAACCTAGAGGATAATCCACCCAAGCAAAAAGAAAATACAGAGAAAGATAAAAGATACAGAGGAGGCAACCCAAGCAGCAACAACAAACTCCTACAGCAGACAGGAACAATAAGCTCTAAACAGCATAGTTGAGAGGACAACAAAGTTAACAGCAAGACTTCATCTTCAAGCTAGCTTCTATCTCAAGCTTCTTCAACTTCATCTTCAAGCTCTAGCAAGCACACTCCAAGCAGAGGAATAATCACCAAGATCAAGGTTGAAATGTTGAAAACTTAATGAAAACCAAAGGAAATCATCAAGTACCAACATTGAAATGGAAAGGTATCCTCAAAGCTCTAATCAACTATGGGCATACCACACATCTCTCCAAAGGAGATATGGAGTTTCCCTAGGAGGACTTCATGCCATTGGATGGAATAGAAGCACACAATGCATTCTATGTTTGATGAAGAAATCAAAACTAGCTCTAATGGTTCTTCCTAAAACCCTAATTCCTAAGCTTCTAAAAACAACTCCTAAAAGAAAAGAAAACTCCAACTCCAAGCTCCAATATTCAAGCCATAGCATATATATCAAGTCCAGAAGACCTCCCAAAAAGTATTCCAAGCCAAGCAAGCTTCAAAGTCACCAACCAAGCCAAACAAGCAAAGGCACTCAAGAGAGAACAACACAAACACAAGCAACTTGCAAAATTCAACAAAAATAGGAAACAAAGTTGTAAAATTCTAATTAAATTCCTAGGGGAAAATACATGTTTGAACAACCTAGGGTTAATATATTAAAGCATAATTCAACAAGTCACCTAAATAAATTCTATATTGAAATGTATCAAGGTAATCTACAAGTTTGGGAAGGCTCTAATCTCAACACCTAAAAAAGAACCTAAAGATGTTTTAAAATTCTAATAAAAATCCTGAGGGAACATAATTATCTACCCTAAAACATACCAAAAAATCAAAGCCAAATTCATCACCAATTGGAAGAACGAAATTCAACAAAACAGATGGTCAAATATGCAAAACAAAGAACATTAACACAAAAGAAAAATCATAACTAATTCAAATAAAATCCTAAAAATGTAAAATCAACGCCTAAAATTTATTAAGACATTCAGGAACTACAAAAAAGAAATTTCATAATTTTTTGATGATTTTTACTATTTTTAACGTAATTAAAGCAAACAGCTATCAAAACAGAAAAGTAAAATGAAAAATAAAAAAATAAATGGAAAATGGTAATTGAATTAGTGGAAATGCAAAGCAGGAAAAAGAAAAACGCGCAGGATGGGACTCGAACCCGCGCGCGCCTGTCTACCCCTTGCATCCAAAACGACGTCGTTTTGGCGTTATGGTGAGGTGGCGCAATCGTGCGCCTTGGATGCGCGGACTTGGTCACAAGATCTGACGGTATCTGTTCGTCTTCTTCCTTGGACTCGCCGGAACTGTTCCGGCAGGCCTCTCCACCGCCATGCTCGCCGGAATTGCATAAACAACCATAACTTTCTCAAAACTCAACCGTTTCGCATGAAATTTACATCAAAATTCATCTACTTCTCGCAAGGATTCCAAATATCTCATCAAAAATCATTAATAATGCAAGATCAAAGAAAAACGAATCAAACAATGTTTGGTACCAAAACCTCAAGTTCAACAAAACTTTTCCAAATTAATCCGAAACTCATCCTTATGTCATGGAGATTATAGGTCAAGCAAAAACTAAGCCAAATCATGCCAAAACAATCCATATAAAATCTCACAAGTTTGGAGCTCCAAATTTCAAACGTCATAAACATCAACAATTATAATCCAGAAATGATATACATGCTTCATGGAGTGCAAAGAAACGAAAATGGCAAAGAATCATCAAGTATTAAGAGAGATATGGTGAAATTCAAGTACCTAGTGGAGAACTTCCACTGAGCCTTTAATCCTTGATGACGCTTCGCGAAACTCTCCAGAATCGTTCAATGATCTTCAATAAAGCTTTCTCAATTCATAATTTGGCCTGAAACGATCTAGATCTTGGAATTCACTTTTTGAGTGTTCTTCACTTTTTCAAGCTTGTTCTTGATCAATTCTGCTCCAATTTCTAAAACTAATGATTTGTGAAGGTTAGAAATCTTATATACAATGGATATGGATCAAGAGAAAGCCCAATCCTTGCCTCTAGGCCCAAAATGAATTTTCAAAATTTCACCACTTTTTCCTCTTAAAGGTACACAAAAATGGCATTGTTTTGGCTCCAAGCTGATTCAATTCAACTAATAACATCATGTGGAGAGTGAATGGTTGGGATTTGGTCCTTGTATTTGATCCAATGGCTATTTTTGATTATGTAACTTCATGGTGAAGTAATTTAAATGACAACTCCCAAAACTTGGCCTATGCTCAAAATTCTTCTAATGCCAATGTTCTTAGAATGTGATTTCCATTCAAAAAAAATACTCATATGCCATGTTTTGGTCCTCTAACTCAAAAAGTCAATTTTTCCCTCCTTAATCCATTTGAAAAATTCCCTTTTTAGGCCATTTTAAGTGACTTTTTGCTACAAGCCAAACCAATCCCACATGACCACTTGGCTAGCCTAACAATTCCATTTTAAGCAACTTTCGTGTTGAACAAAATTGCATTTGAAGAGTGCAAGTTGGAGATTTTGACCAATGATTGAAAATGACTTATAATCTCACTTTCCCAAAATACCCCTGACTTGTAAACCTCATAACTTGAGTTCTACAAATCAGATGGAAGACTTCTAGTACAATTTAGAAAGCTAAGATTATGAGGAACAAATTTCATGTTGGCCAAAAGTTCAGGTTAAACCTCCTTCTAGGTCAAAAATAGCTTTGAAGTAAGATGATTTTCACAGACAAATTTCAGTGGCATCTAAGGACTTGTAACTTGTATGGGCCATAACTTGAGTTCTATAAATCCAATGGAGGACTTCTAGTACTCGAATTAAAGGTATTGAGATGCTATACAAGTTTCATGTTGGCCAAAGATCCATTTGAAACTTGTATCTTGACTTATGTGGCCTTGAAGTTAGGAACTAAATAGGGGATTTTGCACTGAAACCCTAACTTAGCAACTTCCCACACTCTTGATTCTTCTTGATTTGATCTTGGCACAACACCACAAATGTCTTATCACATCATCTCATGAACTCCATGAACTAAAAGTAGGCTTTGATACTCTTCCATTGCTCAATTGATTTGGGATTAACCCAGATGAAACCCTAATTGCTTGCACCTCAACTATGGCTCTTGCATTTGACACAATGGCTTGATTAAACTCCCCCAGGGCACTCTAGGAATTCTATGAGCTCCATACACATCCTCTTATCACATTCAACACTTCACAACCCTCTGATGGTCTTCAGTTGATCCTCAAATTAGGAGAAGATTCACACTCAAACATCTAAACCCTTAGGCACTCAAACCACCTTCTGATGACTTTGATAACTATCAATCTTGAGTGAGACCTCTTTCTAGGCTTTTCTTGATAAGAATCACATTTGATCCCCTGCTATATGAATGATAACATGATATGCAAATGATATACCTATGCAAATGATAATGCAATGAAACATAAACCAGGTAAGAAAAGGTTGAGCAAATTTTGGGGTGCTGTAGAAGCAAGCTTCATCTTAAAGTTTTGATGACGTCAACAATCAAGATCAAGAATATTTCATCTATGCAAAAGGCAAGCGCTTTCAAAAGACCAAGATCAAGTGGAATGGAAGTGATCAACATTCAAAGCTTCATGAACATTTGACTGATCAACTTTCAAGTTTTGGACACAAGCCATGGTATATCAAAATCCATTAATTTAATTGATATACAAGTGTTCAACATCTTTATCATTTGATCACATTGCATACGCATATTTTTTAAACTATTAGAATTGGTATAACACTATTTTTATAAGCATTTTTTTGAAAAATAGCAGTGTTAACCGATTAACCATATAGGTTAACCGGTTAACCATTTCAAATTTTGAATATTTTGGTATAACGTTAAAGTGTTAACCGATTAACCATATAGGTTAACCGATTAACACTAAACGTATTTTGAAAAATGGCCTTGTTTCAAGTTCAAAAATATTTTAAAAATTATACCAGTTCATATTTTGAATTATACTCAAATATACCTGTTGGAAAAGGTGTGTTTACACATATAAATTCTGAGTTTTTCAAATTGGAAAAACATCCTCCAATAATCATTTTCAAAATATTTTTTGAATCAAATTCACCACTTTCAAATACTTTTCAAATCTTTTCAAAAGTGTTCATATTGATCATATCTTTCATATGCATAGCATTGAACACTTGTGTTGAAATTAAAAGAGTGAATTTTGATCAGAAGGAGAAGATCAATCTCAGCATTGATATTACCATTATTACTCTCAAATCAAAGTATTCAGATTACTTGTATTTTGACTTGTGATCCAGGATTGTTGGACACAAGGGTGAGTGTTTACCAGAGGATTGTTCTTGTACACTTGTTGATTTTTATTGTTTGATAGTAGGCCTCACCAGTTGATGGTGTGATAGGTTGTACTTTATTAAACAATAGTGAAAACTCTCTTTCATGTTGAAAGGGGAGTGGAGTACTCTCGGATTGTGAGGGGAACCACTATAAATCTTGGTGTCCATTTTCCTTTTACTTTCTACTGCATTCATCACCAAGAACCTAACCAGTAAAATTTCAAGAATACCGAAAAACTGGAAAAAGTCCCTAAAAGCCTAATTCACCCCCCCCTCTTAGGCATACTTTGTACTACAATTGGCATCAGAGCAGGTTAAGGTAACCTGTTCCTATCGATCCTAATGGCTTCCGCTAGTACTAACCCGGTTTTCAAAGATGGTGGAAGCAGTAACAAGCCACCACTCTTTTCTGGAGAATACTTCAATTTTTGGAAAATCCGTATGAAGGCACATCTTGAGGCTCAAGGAGATGGTATATGGGAAACCGTAGAAACTGGTCCACATGTTCCTACAAGTGTGGTAAATGGTGTTGGAACTTCAAAGATAAAATCCTCATATGATGAAGATGACAAGAAGAGAATTTTGAATGAGAAGAAAGCAATCAACATACTTCAAAGCGCTCTCAGTATGGACGAATTCTTCCGTATATCACAGTGTAAATCAGCAAAGGAAATTTGGGACACCCTGGTAGAAACGCATGAAGGGACAGCCGAAGTAAAAAGATCAAGACTTAATACTTTAAGTCAAGAATATGAAATGTTCCGTATGCAGCCTGGTGAATCCATTGTTGCCTTACAAAAGAGATTTGTTCATCTAACTAATCATCTGATTGCTCTCGGGAAGACCTTCACCAATGATGATCTCAACTTGAAAGTCCTAAGATCCTTAACAAGAGAATGACAACCAAAGGTGACCGCTATTTCTGAAAAGAAGAGTCTTTCAACAATGACATCCGCTTCCTTATTTGGCAAACTTCAAGAGCATGAACTAGAACTTGGAAGGCTTGAGAAACATGAAAGTCAAGACAAGAAGTCCAAAGAAATTTCCTTGAAGATTGACACAAGGGATGACAAAAATGACGAATCTTCCGAAGACGAAAATTTCATGCTTCTAGTAAAGAAGCTTGGTAAGTTTTTTAATAATAATAAAATTTCCTCTTTTTCTAAAAAGAATAGACATTTCAGGAAAAAGGAGCCACCCACATCAAATCAAGAAATTACATGTTACGAATGTGGGAAACAAGGTCACATAAAGCCAGATTGCTCGAAACTCGCAAATAAAGGAAAATTCAAAGGCAAGAAGGATGTCAGAACAAAGAAGGCTTATGTCGCATGGGACGACAATGAAGTAAGTTCATCATCGGAATCGGAAAACGATGAATGTGCAAATATGGCGTTAATGACATCTCACCACTCCGATGAAGAAAATGAGGTTAGTAGTAATTTTTCTGTTTATGATAATGATGCACAAGAAATTATAGACGAACTTCTAAAAGAGTGCAAGACTTTGTATAAAAACATCTCATCACAAAAGAAAAGAATCTCATCTTTAGAAGAACAAAAGTTTGTTTTTATGAAAAATATTGAAGATGAAAAACAGAAACTGATGGATGAAAAACAAAGTCTTGTATGTAAGAAGTGTGAGTCTCTATCTTTCCAAATTGTTCAACTCAAAAGAGTTTTAGAAAGATACGAAAAATGTCAAATTGGCTTGGAAGAAATTCTAAAACATCAAAGATATCCTAATGATAAAAGTGGATTAGGATATTCTAAATTTTCAAAACCAAGCACCAATAAGACCGTTTTCGTAAGAGCAAGTGAACAAATTGTTAAAGAAAAGGCCAACACTTCTAAAGTTCAGCATCAAAATCGTAACAAGAAAAGCATTGCAAAGAAAAAGAATTATGTTCCTAGATATAGAAGTCACTTTCAACCTACATGTTCTTATTGTGGAATTAAAGGCCATACACCTAAAGCTTGCTATGTGCGCAATATTGGTGTTGCTAAAGGGCATTATGTGTGGGTTGAAAAAGGTACTAACTATCAAGGACCCAAAGCAATTTCGGTACCTAACACTACCTGATTTTGTGTTGTAGGTATGCTTGAAGACAACCACTAATCAATGGTATCTTGATAACGGTTGCTCGAAGCATATGACGGGAGACATAAACAAATTTTCAAGTCTATCATTAAAATCCAAAGGATACGTCACTTACGGTGATGATAATAAAGGAAAAATACTTGGAGTTGGAACCATTGGTGCACCTCCATGTACAATCATCGAAGACGTTCTTTATGTGGAAGGCCTTAAACACAACCTACTTAGCATAAGTCAATTGTGTGACAAAGGGTTCCGAATCAACTTCACAAAGGAGGAATGCTTGATAGAACATGAAGTCACTCATGACATTTTGCTAAAAGGTAAAAGATATAATAACATTTTTATGATTTCTTTTGATGACTCTTCCTTGAAGGTAAAGTGTCTTATGGCGAACAACAACGAGGCATGGCTTTGGCATAAAAGATTTGCTCACATTCACATGGAGCATTTAAACAAGTTGATAAAGCATGATCTAGTTGTTGGTCTTCCAAAGATAAAATTTATCAAGGATAAGTTATGCGATGCATGTAAAAAGGGAAAACAGACCAAGACAACTTTCAAATCCAAGAAAGTGGTTTCTACATCAAGGCCACTTCAATTGTTGCATATGGATCTTTTTGGTCCATCAAGAACAAAAAGCTTCAGAGGTAATTTCTACGCCTTAGTTATTGTTGATGATTTCTCTCGATACACTTGGACATTGTTTTTAGTGCAGAAAAGTGATGCTTTTAAAGCATTCAAGAAATATGCAAAGCAAATTCAGAATGAGAAATCACTCACCATAGCCTCTATAAGAAGCGATCACGGTGGAGAATTCCAAAATTCAGACTTTGAAGAATTTTGCGAAGAGTATGGAATTTCTCATAATTTTTCAGCACTAAGGACACCTCAACAAAACGGTGTCGTAGAACGGAAGAATATATCACTGGTAGAGCTTGCAAGGACAATGCTCAGCGACACAAATCTTCCTAAATATTTTTGGGCAGATGCAGTTAGTACAACATGCTTTGTAAGCAACCGTGTCAATATTCGACCACTCCTCAAAAAGACTCCGTATGAATTGTTCAAGGGTAGAAAACCAAATATAGCATTCTTCCACATATTCGGATGCAAATGCTTTGTTCTCAACAACAACAAAGATAATCTCGGTAAGTTTGATGAGAAATCCGACGAAGGTATATTTCTTGGTTACTCTCTTTATAGTAAAGCATTTAGAATTTTTAATAAGAAAACACTTACTATTGAAGAATCCATTCATGTTTCGTTTGATGAGACTAACCCCTCGAAAGAGGATAATATTATTATGGATGATGATGATGATATAGTAGGTTCTTCATAACAACAAGAAGAGATTTTAAAGAATCAAGAAATACCACAAGAAGATGTCACTCAAATCATTGAAGAACATCAAGATCTTCCGAAGGAATGGAGAACGCATAGAGATCACTCGATAGATAAAGTAATTGGTGATATTAGCCAAGGCGTTGCAACTCGACTTAATCTAAAGGATGCTTGTCTCAACATGGCTTTTGTATCTCAAATTGAACCAACCAAGATTGATGAAGCTTTAGGCGAAGACCAATGGATTGTAGCAATGCAAGAAGAACTCAATCAATTCGAAAGGAATCAAGTTTGGAGTCTTGTACCAAGACCAGACCATAAGCACATCATAGGAACAAGATGGGTGTTCAAGAACAAACTTGACGAGAATGGGATCATAGTTCGTAACAAAGCAAGATTGGTCGCACAAGGCTACAACCAGGAGGAAGTAATTGATTTTGATGAAACGTTCGCTCCGGTAGCAAGGTAAGATGCAATTAGATTACTACTTGCTTACGCTTGTTCTATGAATTTTCAGTTGTTCCAGATGGATGTCAAAAGCACTTTCCTGAATGGATACATCAATGAGGAAGTCTACGTCAAACAACCTCCGGGTTTTGAAGACTTCAAGAATCCCTCACATGTCTACAAACTGAAAAAGGCACTCTACGGACTAAAACAAGCACCAAGAGCATGGTATGACCGCCTTAGCAATTTCTTATGTGAGAAGGGATTTACAAAAGGAAAGGTTGACAAGACATTGTTCATAAAGAAGATCAAAGGAAACACTTTATTGGTTCAAGTATATGTCGACGACATCATCTTCGGATCAACAAACAAAGAGCTTTGCGAAGAATTTTCACTTATGATGCAAGGAGAGTTCGAGATGTCCATGATTGGAAAATTGAATTATTTTCTTGGACTACAAATCAAGCAAACAAAGGATGGCATCTTCCTCAACCAATCCAACTATTGCAAAGAATTGTTGAAGAAATTCGATATGCAAAGTTGCAAGGTGATGTCCACTCCTATGGGATCCGGAATGTACGTTGATCAAGATGAATCCGGCACTCCAGTTGATATAACAAAATATCGAGGTATGATCGGTTCATTACTATATTTGACGGCAAGTCGTCCTGACATTATGTTTAGTGTTTGTTTGTGTGCACGCTTTCAAGCAAGTCCGAAGGAATCGCATCTCACAGCCGTAAAGAGAATCATAAAGTATCTCAAAGGGACAATGAACGTCGGATTATGGTATCCTAAAGGTAGTATTTGTTCTTTAGTTGGTTATTCTGACGCTGACTATGCACGATGTAAGACCGATAGAAAAAGCACAAGCGGTACATGTCACATTCTCGGGAATGCATTAGTGTCATGGGCCTGCAAGAAGCAAGCGTGTGTGGCACTCAGTACAGCCGAAGCAGAATATATTGCAGCAGGAAGTTGCTGTGCACAAATTCTGTGGCTCAAGCAACAACTCCTCGATTACGGTTTAGATCTCGGCTGCATTCCTCTTCGATGTGATAATACAAGTGCCATCAATATTACAAAGAACCCGGTCATGCATTCAAGAACAAAACATATAGATATCCGGCATCACTTCCTTAGAGATCTCGTATTGAATGGAGATGTAGATGTTACTTTCGTCGACACGCACAATCAACTCGCCGACATCTTCACCAAACCTTTGGCGAAAGAACCATTCTACAAAATTCGGCGAGAACTTGGGATTCTTGATGAAGGTGACATCTGACCTTTTCTCTAATATGTGTATGCATTATTTGTGTTGTGTTTTCATGTGTATGCATTCTGTTTTTAAGCATTTTTCAAAAATTCGCGTGTGTTAATCGATTAACCATATGAGTTAACCGATTAACACTGTTAAATTTTCAATTCTGACTCAATTTTTTAATGTGTTAACCGATTAACCTATATGGTTAACCGATTAACACTGTTAAATTTTCTAAAAATCAGAAACGAAAGTTAATTAAAATTTTGAAAGTATTATATATGATAAATGAATTTTTTATGTGGTCCATATTCTCTTAGTGTCCAAAATCCATATCCTTTGAATCCTACTCCCTCTTAAAGAGTTTTTGTGGAACTTCCCTCTTCAAACCCTAACTTCCTCTCTCCCACTCTCTAAAGTTGGATAACTCCTCATAACCATCCCCACAACTTCTCAAACCCTAACTTTCCTCTCACCGCACCAACACTGACAACTTTGTTGTATCTGATGAAGAAAATGAAGGACAAGAGGAAGAAGAGGATGAGGATATGGCTGATGAGGATCTTTAGAGAATATGTTGCTGTTGATGTCTTTTATTGCATTATTTTCTAGTTTTTGATGTTTTATGCTTTCATTTATGTTTGAACTCTGTTTTTATTTGGCATTGTAACTCGTACAATATTCGCAGTATTGTTGTCGTTTAATTTCATTATGCTTTGCTTCCATATTCTTGTGATTGCTTGCATTATTGGTCTATCTAGTTTTCTTTCTTTGAAAGCTCATTACTTTTTACTTATGACAAAGGGGGAGAAGAGCTTTGGCTTTCTTATGTCTATGTGTGCAGAATTTTTGCCTATGTATTCGATAGGGGGAGTTCATGGACATAGGGGGAGAAAACAAGATCATTGCCAATCATCGTCAAAAATTGCACAAGATCATTTTGGTTTTCATCATCAAAAAGGGGGAGATTGTAGAAGCAAGCTTCATCTCAAAGTTTTGATGATGTCAACAATCAAGATCAAGAATATTTCATCTATGCAAAAAGGCAAGCGCTTTCAAAAGACCAAGATCAAGTGGAATGGAAGTGATCAACATTCAAAGCTTCATGAACATTTGACTGATCAACTTTCAAGTTTTGGACACAAGCCATGGTATATCAAAATCCATTAATTTAATTGATATACAAGTGTTCAACATCTTTATCATTTGATCACATTGCATAAGCATATTTTTTAAACTATTAGAATTGGTATAACACTATTTTTATAAGCATTTTTCTGAAAAATAGCAGTGTTAACCGATTATCCATATAGGTTAACCGGTTAACCATTTCAAATTTTGAATATTTTGGTATAACGTTAAAGTGTTAACCGATTAACCATATAGGTTAACCGATTAACACTGAACGTATTTTGAAAAATGGCCTTGTTTCAAGTTCAAAAATGTTTTAAAAATTATACCAGTTCATATTTTGAATTATACTCAAATATACCTGTTGGAAAAGGTGTGTTTACACATATAAATTCTGAGTTTTTCAAATTTGAAAAACATCCTCCAATAATCATTTTCAAAATATTTTTTGAATCAAATTCACCACTTTCAAATACTTTTCAAATCTTTTCAAAAGTGTTCATATTGATCATATCTTTCATATGCATAACATTGAACACTTGTGTTGAAATTAGAGTGAATTTTGATCAGAAGGAGAAGATCAATCTCAACATTGATATTACCATTATTACTCTCAAATCAAAGTATTCAGATTACTTGTATTTTGACTTGTGATCCAGGATTGTTGGACACAAGGGTGAGTGTTTACAAGAGGATTGTTCTTGTACACTTGTTGATTTTTATTGTTTGATAGTAGGCCTCACCGGTTGATGGTTTGATAGGTTGTACTTTATTAAACAATAGTGAAAACTCTCTTTCATGTTGAAAGGGGAGTGGAGTACTCTCGGATTGTGAGGGGAACCACTATAAATCTTGGTGTCCACTTTCCTTTTACTTTCTACTGCATTCATCACCAAGAACCTAACCAGTAAAATTTCAAGAATACCGAAAAACTGGAAAAAGTCCCTAAAAGCCTAATTCACCCCCCCCCCCCCCCCTCTTAGGCATACTCTGTACTTACAGGTGCAACACTCTGATGCTGACATACGATACGGTGCCATCAAAATCAGTCTAGTGCCAGGAACTAGATCAATAGGAAACTCAACTTCTCTTTCTGGCGGTACATCCGTAATCTCCTCCGGAAACACTTATGGAAAATCACACCACTGGAAACACATCAAGCTCAACTTTGCTCTCCACAGACAACGATGCAAACAAGCCGAACAATTGAGCTTCGTCCGCTAAAAGTTTCTTCAACTCTTTAGTGGATAGAAAACTCTCACCTTTATCATCTTCTAAAGAAGGAAACCTTACTAACTTGTGATAGAAATCTAAATGAACTCTATTAAATTGTAACCAGTTCATACCCAAGATCACGTCCAAACCTTCCAACGGCAAACACACTAAATCCATAATGAAGTCTTTACCATACATGGTCAAAGAACAACTTACACACACCAAAGAAGTAGTTATCGACCCTGAAGAGGGAGTCTCAATACCATGTCTCCACTCAAAGAAACCATACACAAACCCAAACGCTTAGCACACTCAAGAGAAATGAACGAATGAGTCACTCCAGTATCAATAATAGCAACTAAAGGCATATTATTAATAAAGCATGTACCTTTAATCAAGCGATTCGCATTAGTAGTGTCTGAACCTGCTAATGCAAGTACTTTTCCATCCGACTGAGCTTGCTTTGATTTGGTACACTTGGTGCTAATATGACCAACTTCCCTACAATTAAAACACTTTACGATATTCCTTCTACAACTAGAAGTGGCATGTCCAAGACTTCCACAAATTAGCACACTTCTTCACAGACTTCCCACATTCAAAAGATTTGTGGCCCATCACACCACACTTGTAACATTTGACCGCACCAGAACTTCCTCCTTCGGATCTCCTGTCAAAGTTTCCCTTATACGTGCCCTTATCAACAGGCGTCACATAAGGTCCATTCCTTACTTGTTGCTTGCCTTTCTTCTCACTCAAACTCTTATAATGAGTAGATCGAGCCCTGCTGTCCTCTTCAAAAATCCTACAACATTCAGTCAAGTCTGAAAATCTTCGTATTCTTTGGTATCCCACCGCTTGCTTTATCTCAGGACGCAAGCCATTCTCATACTTAATGCACTTAGAGAACTCCGCTGTAACTGCCGCATAATGAGGATGAAACTGAACTAATTCCACAAACTTAGCCGTGTAGTCCACCACGAACATATTGCCTTGCATTAGCTCAAGAAATTCCATTTCCTTTTTCCCCTTTACACTCTCAGGATAATACTTTCTCAAGAATTCGGTGCGAAATAAATCCCAGGTTATTTCTTCGTCATCTACTTCAAGAACTTGTCTCATACCGACCCACCAGTCGTCGACCTCTTCTGTCAACATGTGAGTTCCAAGTCTCACCTAATTTCCTTCAGCACATGCCATAACTCTAAAGGTTCTCTCAATCTCTTTCAACCAGATCTGAGCACCGTCCTGATCAAACATCCCCTTGAATACCGGCGGCTGATTCTTTCTAAACTCATCATTGGCGTTCGCATTCGGTGCACCTTGCACCTCCCTAGCCATAGCCTCCAACGTTGCAGCCATAACATTGTCATTACGACCAGCCATATTCTGATGATTTCCAAAAATAACAATAAGGTTAAACAACCTTTCAACCAACACAACAACAAGACAGACACAACTGACTCAACACTGGCTCTGATACCACTTAATGTAACACCCCCTTTCTATACCCCCAAATAAACAATTAAATCATTTAGTCACTTAATAAAAATTTTCATCAGAGTATAAATTAATACCTGGTATAAAAGACGCACGTCACATTATCTAGGAAATTCAAAACATATACAACACATGCTCATGAAGATATGCAACAAAGGGTAAATCACAACAAAGGAACTTAGTCCTTAAAACCCACATATCAATATTTAGAATAAAAGCGGAAACATCTAAACATTGAATCACTTCATTCATATAAACATTTTATACATCAACAATTTAATTCAAGTCATAAGTCATGTTTACAAAATATTCACCAGCAGATACATACACAGATGTATCACAAAAGAATCAAAACAATTCCTAACTACCTGGTGCTACATATCAGAGCCAACCGAACAAAAAAAATGAAGCCACACTTCACAAAAGACCTCCAGCAAACCTACTTTGTAATGCCTCATAGAGCATCATAAAAACAGCAGAAGGGTGAGAAACATTATCATAACAAACAATGCATATAATTATATATCTATAAACACCAACATAGAAAAAACATAACACATTTCTCACCGCAATTCATCACAATTCATCACATACCTCACAATGTATATCTACACAACTAAGCATATTCACCAGACATGCTTCACGATTCACAAGATTTGCACATAAACATTTACACTTATGTTTACTTCAACAATACACATAAACATACACCATTATGTTCATTACACCAATACATCATATGAAGATGATAATGCAACTCATAGAGACCGACTCACGACTCTATGCAGATGCAAATGCGGTACCGACTCATTCAGCAGGTTCAATTGAAGAACCAAATGGAACCATCGCTCGTTACCGAAGTAACTCCCCGTCGGGCCTATGATGTTCACCCATCGCTCACACCCCACATGGGCACACGATGTTTCAGGATTGCTCACACCCCACATGGGCACACAATCCGATTGTTCACACCCGCCACAAGGGCACACAATCGTTCTGCAGGAATCAAATACAAACCATCGCTCACACCCAACAATGGCACACGATCGTTTCTGCAGATCCTCCGCGGGATCAGACACACAAGAATGAAATCATGATGCTTCACATGTAAAACGACTCCACACACTCTTGAAATGCATACATATTCACAAATATATAATTATGCATTCTTCACCTCATACAAGTACATACAATTATGCACATTCACATCAATCTCATCATGCATTTTCATTCAATTCAAACAAATGCACAAAATTGCCAAACGACCACATTTCACATTCTACGATTTACAATCTAGGATTCACGCCTTACGGCTACCCACAACACATCACATCACAACATCACACAAACTATCCATTCAGATAAGGATTAAACATCATTAAACCAAACAATTGACAATTGGATAGAAAGCACAGGAAATCAAAGAAAATGTTGTCACATTCGGTCTCCACTGGGATTATCCAGAGTAGTTGACCAACAAGTTCAAGCATGACATGATGACACTCTAGGATAAAAGATAAAGTAGGATCCACATAGAAATAGGATCATGCAAAAAAATATTGGAGTTTTCAATCAAGAAAGAACATCCCAGCCTTTGGAAATTCCTTAAACTAAGAGATCAAATGGGATCTTGAGGAAACATCAGGAAAGAGACAGGGTAATTAAACTCTTCTGTATGATAAAATAATTGGACTTGTTGGGGAAACACCCTGATAAGCTTCTCAAAAGGGACTGCCACTTATCGTCGAAAGGGACTTACACACCACCAAGAAAGGATAAGCTTCTCAAAGAAAGAGACTGCCACTTATCTGACAAAGGTAACAAGGGATAAGCTTCTCGAATGAGACTGCCACTTATTTGACAAATATAAAAAAGGATAAGCTTCTCGAAGGAGATTTCCACTTATCTGACTAAAATAATAAGCTTCTCAGGAGGGACTTCCACTTATATGAAAAAGGAAAAAGAAAACAAGCATCTCAAGGGAGACTGCCACTTGTTGTTGATAATAACGAAATAGGATAAGCTTCTCACAGGAGAGACTGCCACTTATATAGAAAAGGATAAAGAATGATAAGCTTCTCAAAAGAGACTACCACTTATCTGACAATAAGAATTTGTAAAAGATGCTTTTGGTGAGACACAATGCAAAGTAAATGCACGCTCATGCTAGGTTCGACGACCTAATAATCTCCAAGGACCAAATTTCAATCCAGGAAATAAGCTAGAAAGAAATGGTCAAACAAGACTCTTATCATTGAGGAATAAACTCGAATGGAGATTTATCTCATCCAAGCATGGAAAAGATAACTAAAGCAACCATCATCTACGAGGGTCGAACTCTGTGGGGAATTTAGAAAAAGGGTGGTACTTTCTGCCTAAGGTTGATGACTCTACTTGGAGGGAAACGAAAAACCCAGTTACTTGGTGGTAAACACAACCAAAGTAAATAACAACAAACAAGGTAGAAAAACATGCCCATGTGCTAATGTATCTCTATATGAATGAAATGTATGTCACGCTTATGCTTATGCGGACAAAATAAACGAGGGAGGTAAACTGGAGATGAAATAAACATCTCGACGAGGATATTCGGTCAAAGTCTGCAAAAAGGATACATCTATCAATAGATGGATAGAAAGCCATAGGCGGAACCAAAGTCTTGCTTTAAAGGGAAGTCGTCCTTTGGGCTTGCTTTGTTCAAATCCCTATATTCTACACACATTTTGACTTTACCGTCCTTTTTGGGCACTGGCACAATGTTGGCTACCCATTCAGAATACTTTGCAACTGTTAGAAAACCTGCTTCAAGTTGTTTCTTAACCTCATCTCGAATCTTCAAGGCCATGTCAAGTCTAGTTCTTCGAAGTTTCAGCTTTACAAGTGGGCACTCTAGTTTAAGTGGCAACTTGCAAACAACAATATCAGTGTCTAAACCGGGCATATCTTGATACGACCATGCAAACACATCAACATATTCTTATAGAAGCTTGACCAACCTGTGTTTAACATCAACCCCAAGTGTCGTACCAATCTTGACCTCTTTCTTTTCCTCATCAGTGCCAAGATTAATCAAATCTACTTGCTCTTTATGCGGTTGAAGTTCAGTGTACTCATACTCAACCAATCTTGCCAGTTCAATGGTGTTGTACCCCAAAATTTGATCAACTGTTTCTTGTAATTTGGCTTATGTTTCGCTTCATTTGCATCTGCATATCATTTATCATATACTATGTATTTTGTCAGTCGGATTGATTTATCGGAATTAGAGCCGCTTTGCTCGTGTTCCAGACATTTTAAACCAGTTAAAATAACGAGATTTGTTTCCGAATCGAGTGGAGGTTGCTCTTTCTAGTGTTGTTAGTCGGTGCTGTTATTTCGGCTGCGTTACGGTGGTCGCCCGATCTTTCTGTTTTTATTTCACCACTTTGTGTGATTTTATTTTCTGTTTTTATGGCTTTTATTAGAAACAAGAATATAGATTTTTATTAATTTTTAGTATAGTTTTTATTAGAAATAGAAATAGAGTTTATTTAGATTTTAAATAGATTTTCATTTTAGACTTAATTTTCTCTAGTTTAGAAATATTTTAAATAGTCATTTCTTAGAATTAATTAGTTTTTAGATATTAATTTCTTTTTAGAGTTTTAATAGTTTTAATATTTTTTATTAGGAGTTAATTAGAATATTAGTTTTTTTAATGGTTTATATTTTTCTTTAGAATGATTTCATTTAGATTAATTAATCTTTAATTTAATTAGTTTTTGAGAATTAATTTCGTTTTAGTCATGATTATTTATTATTGGTATAATTAATTAGAAGTGTAGTTTAATTTAGTATAGGTTTAGATTTGAATTCTTTAATTAAGTCTTTATTTTATTAAGTCAACTTTTAATCATTTTCAGCATTAATTAAGTCAACTTTAATAGATTTATTTAAATCATGTCATTTTCTGTTTAATGCATCACTAATTGTGTTTGCATTTAATTAATCAGTCAGTTAATCAAGTCTTATTCAGGCCATGTGTCATGTATCAGGATTATAAAGTCCTGTTCATCTTCTCTTTCGTCAGAAACTACACACATCCCGAGAAAACCCTAAAACCAGCGGCCGCCGCTCACCGTCCAAACCTCGCCGAAAAATTCATCACCCACCTTCAAACCTTCAAACAAGTTTCCAGAAATTCCCAGCCATGTTCCTTCACGCCCAGATCTCAATAATCACCATCATCGTAATTGATTCCATCTCTAAACCTCAAATCTAAAACAGCTACTAATCTCACTTCCAATCCACCATTCTCGCGAATCATCACCTTCAAACTCATAGATCTGCATCAAGTTTATCTAGAAATTTTTCTAACAAATTCATACACCAACCTCATATAAAACCCAGATCTGAAACACCACTAATCTCACTTCAGATCCATCTTCACCGTTTCAACATCACCAAATAACTTACTCAGATCTTCATCCAAACTTCATCTCTTCAAACTTCCATTAAAACCCAGAAAATCATCCCAACCATAAAATCAATTGAACCACCATTGACGGAAACAACTGACCGTCTTCCTCGGTTTCACTCACCACCATTTTTGCAACAACCACTCTTCATCCATCGTCCAACAAGCTTCGACTAACCTTTATCTACCATTTCCAGAAAATCACCATAAACTCAAAATCTGCATCGCGATTGAAACCCAGATTTGCAACAGATCTTCAACATCCATCGAAACCCTAGGAAATTCCAGATTTAAACTCCAGATCTTCGTCTTCTCAACGCAACCTTTGCGAAACCCACCGTGATACATCCAGATTTTCATCACAACACACCTCAAACTTAACGACTTTTAAAAAACCTCACTCAAACAACAAATCCAGCATCACTCTTCAACTCACCTAACCAAAGATCTTCATCCGTCAACTTCAACAAAACTCATACCCATTTTCAATCAGCTTCTAAGCAACTCACTCCATTAACGCACCAAATCAACGGGAATTAGAAAGATCAACTTGGTTTTTTTAAGTTTGGTTGATTGAGTTTTTGTCAGTTTTTCTTTGTTTGGACTGAAGAAGAAGGAGAGCATGAGATCGGAGAGAGAGAAGAGATGGAGAAGATGAGGGTGAAAGATGGAAGAAACGAAAAGAAGGAGAAGACGTCTTGGATGGTTAGTGGGCCTCGCGACCCATTTATTTTATGGATTACCCCTCACATATCCATTGATACCCCTCTTTTGCTGTTTTTTTTCTGATTGTTGACTTGGGTCAAGGCCCAGCCGTGTGTGTTATTGGACTGTACCCCCTTGTTTCATTATTTTTGAACCTCCTTTTTCTTTTATTTCTTTTTGTAATTATTTTGGTAATATACTTTTTGATTATAATATATATTATATTTCTTTTAGGATTTATATTATATTGTATTGTATTTTCTTTTAGATATTATATGTTAATACTTTACTATTTTCTTTTTAGAATATTATATGTTAATATTTTATATAGAGTTTTATATACTATTTTTTATACTTAATTTCTTTTAAGTTTTATATCATTTCTATTAGAATTTACTTTAGAAGTTTATTTTATTTTTAGAAGTTGAATTCTTCTTCCCATTTGTTATTGGGCTTTTCATCCCATTTTCAATTTGTTTTGGTCGATGACGAGACCTCCGTAAACCATTGTTAGTCAAATTGTTGATGGATAATGTAGGATCTGAGACCACTTCTTTCTCTCCTCATTTCTCTTCTCCTTCTGATTTTATTTTGACTTTCTTCTGTTTTGGTCCGTGCGACACGATTCAATTGGAGAATGATCCTCAATATCATTTCTCTATCTTGTCCATAGCACGGATATCAATACGTGACCTCCTATAGCTTGGCTTCCCTTATAAGTCGAGCTACGACGGTTCAGCGTCACATTTGTCCCGATTCGAATCATCATCATCAAGGATCAAAGAGGAGAAGCTTGGAAATGAGCATGCACGCAAGATCAAGGGTCAACAGAACCGCTCTGTTCGGTAACATTGTTTTTATTTCATCTTTTATTCAACCATCGAGTGTTAGCTGTTAGCGCTAGACACGTGGGAAATGATGAGGGGGGGGGGGGTCCTCTCACTCGTCTAGAGTGTTTAGCATATGTCCTTTGGATAATATGCGACGCATTCGCTCCTACGTCTTAGGACTTAGCTTGTGTGTCCTGATCCGAACCTTTTCTCTCGCCCCCATGCGGTTGAGACTCCCTTTTCCCTCGTCCCTGTGCGATCGAGACTGTTTCCGTAGTTGGCCGAACTATGGTTTCTCTGATCTCTCATATCTGTTGAGAGTACGTAGGCATATGATTGCAATAATCCTAGCGAGCACTCTTTCTTTTTGCCACCTGTAGGTTCCCCATACCTTTTAACCAATGACATACTACGTCCGTTCTACCGCAAACAGGTAACGCCTAAGTCTCCAATGGTCGAGCAGCAATACACCTAACTGCTAGAATGCGTGTGCTAGTATCGTCTACCTTTTCTCTCGCTCCCCTTGCGATCGAGAACACCCTCGTTTTCCCATAATTGGCCTGAACTACGTTTTTCTCTGATTTCTCATACCAGATGAGAATATGTAGGCACAAGACGGTGATGTCTTGGCGAGTAATCCCCCCTAGTTTCCCAAACTACGTTGACTCTGACTTTCCCATTGCACGAGGGAATACGTAGGCATAGGGCGGCGATGTCCTATCGAGTCAGTTCTTTCCGTTAGCAATAGCAGTCGTAGATAGTTTTTTTTTTCACCCATAGACTAGACAACAAGCGTGGATCCCGTTGAGTACGACGGACGTGAAGGGTGCTCATACCTTCCCCTTGCGTAACCGACTCCTGAACCCGAGATTCGGTTACGATGACCTATCTTTTCCATTCTCCGTAGGTTTTCTATGATCGTTTCCTTTCCCTCTTTTGGGATAAATAACGAACGGTGGTGACTCTTCTGTCTTTTTCGGCCCCTCTTCGCAGCAATGCGACAAATGGGAATGTTAAAATCTTTGTCACCCTCGTCTTTAGCTTGATAAATAGGCGAATCAAAGTTAGGAGTGAAAGCAGGTTTGTCAGATTCAACGCAGTTTGGGATTATTTTTGACGAAGGAGAAATCATTGGGATCTCTATTGCTTCCCAGTTGTCCAAAGATGCAACACACTTGAATACCTGTTCGCTCAAGTCTTCATCCTTGTTATCATCTTCAACAATATTGATTTGGAAACCTCCACTGGCAACACTTCTTAGATAGTCTTCGGACGACCTTTGGCAGATGTGAAATCTCTATCATTAGTTGGTTTGTAACCCAATCGATGGCGATCCATCTTTGTCTTGACATTTATCACCTCTCCCAAACCTTTGGGTACATCTCCTTCAATTATTGATCTGGTACTCTTGAAAGATACGAAAGATGGATTACTCTTGCCCATTAGTTCATCAACTTCCAACAGGACATCGTTGGCTATCTCGAGTGCTTGGAAAGAAGTTTCCAAAGAGTCTTCGTTAGCCTCTATATAACGGAATGAATACAAGTTACTTACCATCAAATCCTCTTCACCATGCGCAATTACCAACTTATCATCAACCACAAATTTTGTTTTCTGATGTAATGGTGAAGTTACAGCACCAGCAATATGAATCCACGACCTTCCAAGTAAACAACTATAGGTAGGGTTTATATCCAGCACTTGGAACGTGATGTCGAATACATGCGAGCCAATTAAGATTAGTAGCCCCACTTCCCTAATTATAGTTCAGCGGGAACCATCAAAAGCTTTAACTATCAAAGAAGTAGGTTTCATCTCAGTCTTTTTGTAATCTAACTTTCTAAGAGTCCTCTTAGATAAAACATTTAAATATGAACTGATATCCACAAGCACCCTTGATAAAGTATCTTCCTGACATTTCCCGGAGACGTGTAAGGCAAGGTTTTGATTCTGACCTTCTCTTGGTAACTCCTCATTACTGAATCTAAGGGTGTTACAGGCAGTAATATTTGCAATCACACTATCAAACTGGCCAGTAGTAATATCTTGGGCGACATTAGCTTGAGATAACAACTTTTGCAATGTAGCTCTATGAACAGGTGAACTCATCAAAAGGGACAGGATTGAGATCTTGGAGGGAGTCTGGTGAAGTTGATCAATGACTTTATAATCACTTTTTCTGATAATCCTCAAGAATTCAGCATCTTCATCATTTGCAACCACTTCTTTCTCTTTGTCTTTGGAAGGCATAATGGTAACAGTTTCTGTAGACGGAGCCTCGTTAGAAGGGGGAGTATAAATTTGACCACTTCGTGTCATCTTTATTGCCCCAACTATATTGGTCATATCTTCACTAACACTCTTCAATTCTTCCCTCGGAATAACCTTCCCAGATTCTTTATCAATCATTATCACATTATATTTTCAAGGTACAACATTAGAGTCTCTGAAAAGAAAAGGACTTGGCTTTTGAATTATTACCGGCTTTGGTGGATTAACTGCAATAGAAATAACAGATTCAGGTACATTGAACACAGGCTTTGGTGTACTGAAAACAGGTACTGCAAGACTTGAGTATGGAAAATTAAAAATGGGCATTTTATCACCTGGTTCTGGCAAGTTTAAGATGGGCTCAATCATGGAAATTTCATCCTTCTTCACTTTATTACTCACTTGTAGAAAA
The DNA here is from genome assembly GCA_963859935.3 of Lathyrus sativus. NCBI lineage: Eukaryota > Viridiplantae > Streptophyta > Magnoliopsida > Fabales > Fabaceae > Lathyrus > Lathyrus sativus. The sequence continues at coordinate 379,719,684 of OZ012737.1, read as the reverse complement.
CCATCATTGATCAAACTTTGAATATCATCCTGAACCAACATACATTCTTTTGTTACTGACATCACAAATTATACAATCATCATGACAAACATTCACCAAACCTGCCTCAAACAGCTTTGAATGGAAGACTCAGAGAGGAGTTTTAATCTCGGAGACATCAAGAATGAAACTCTCGTTAGATACCTCATCAATAGCATGAAATGAAACCATGATTAGGCAAATGAATGCTCTTAACATTAGGCTGAGAATCACCAAAAGACAGAATCTTCTTTTCTATCAACTCCCTTACAAGGTGCTTGAGAGCATAACAACTTTCTAGATCGTGGCCAGGTCCACCTTCGTGAAACAAACAATGAGCATTAGGATTGTAATTAGGTGGCAGTGGATTATGAGGTGGGACTAAAGCCTTTGTAGTTATCAAACCTTGTTGCACTAGTGAAGGGTACAATTCGGTATACTCATCAGAATAAGAGGAACTGGAGGCTTGTATTGTCTTCTGTTAGGAACATTCTGGCGAGGCACTTGATTCTTCGGTTGTTGATAGGAAAGAGTGTTGCACCCCAAAATTTGACCAACCGTTTCTTGTATTTGGCTTATGTTTGGTTTCATTCGCATTTGCATCTGCATACCGCATACAGCGCATGTTTTCAGCCAGATTGATTTTATCGGAATTATAGCCCTCTTATCGCGCTTCGGGCGATTCAAACCAGTTCGAATACAGAGATTTAGTTTTGGAAGTGGTGCTCTTCCAGGTGTTTTCAGTCTATGCTGTTATCTTATTGCATTCTCGCATTTTATGATCACCGATTTAATTTTCTAGGTTTTATTTCTCATTTTTGCATAGAAATTAGATTTTTAATAGATTTGGCTATTTTCTAGAGTTTAATAGAGTTTTATTAGTTTTAATTCTTTAATAGATTTTAATAGATTTTAATTATTTTTTTCTAGGTATTATTTGTTTTAGACTTTTATTAGATTTTATTAATCCAGATTTAATTAGGATTAATTGACTAGGTTTTAATTTGTCAGTCTTAATTGACTAGGTTTTAATTAGTTGTTATTAGTTGATTAGGTTTTAAAAATTAGTTAGGTTTTAATCAGCTTTTAATATTAAACCAATTTTCCCTTTAATTAATGTTAATTAGGTATGGCTTGTTATTAATTTTCGTTTTAGCATTAGTCTGACAACTTTTTATCATTAATGTCCATTAACAGCTTTAATTAGTTTAATCAAATTTTTGCGGTCCAATTAATCCTTTCAGTCCATTTTCATGGGCCAGATGTCCAATTCTCAGGCCCAGGTCCAGCCAGTGCCACTTGTCACCCTATAAGAGAGCCACTCGTCCTCTCTCTCCTCACTTGGATGCCACATTTTCCCCACTCACCCTGCATGTGCGCCACATTTTCCCCACTCACCCTGTATGCACGCCACCTCACCATCCATATTCAAACCGCCGGAGTTTCTCCTGAGAAATCACACGGTGCCGGACTCACCCGAATCTCGCCGGAAAACACATGAAGCCACCGGAAAATTCATACAATCTTCATCTTTTTTCCATATTTTTTCATCCCTCTTCAAACAACCATAATTGTTTTCCCCGGATTTTCATCAACTTGTTTGAGATCTTTAACCATGTTCTTCGTTCATCTTCAAGATCCGTTCATCTTTTCCGTCAACATTCATCAAGATTCGTACAGAAACTCCAACCTCACAAGATCTCCCAAATCTTCATACCGACTTCTCCGGAAACACGTTCAAGATCTTCATCCAAGAATGTTCATTCGTCCATCAAGATTTCTTCACCAGATCTTGAAGATCCAGCAATTTTCCGGTAACATGTCTCTCCATTTTCAGTTATCTTCATGCATGTTAATCGCAACACTTTCCAGATTTCATCATCGAACCTTCAAGAAACCTTCAGGAACCTTTATCTGTTCTTCGAGATCCTTCAAGATCTCATCACGGATTCATCACACCTCCATCGTCACCTCCGTACTTGTTCATCAGCTTCCAGATTTCTTCATAGAATCTTCCAGAAAACCTCAAACAACCTTCAAATCTTCATCAAATCTCAAGAACATTCTTCATCAACATCACGATCTATCCACGACAAATCTCCAACTAATTCCACCTTCGCTTCACGATCCAGAATCACGAACAAGTTTCAGATCCAAACCTCCTCACAAAAATACTTCTACCACTGTCCTCGCGCGAATTCAAACTCCATGAACGAGCTCCTACCAAACTCCAAATTTTCCACACAACAACAATATGCCGTTAATAATCTTTCCTCTGATGTACCAGTTTCACGATTCGTCAACAATCACCTTCGCAGTCCTCTGTCAACGCGTGCAAGGAGCTTGAGAACTGAATAGAGTTTTGAGAGGTTGGTGATGAGTGGAGAAGAAGGGATGATCTCGTTAAGAGAGGAAAATGGTGAAGCTTAAGATCTGAGGAAGAATCGTTTTGGAAATGAGACGGTGAGGGGAGGAGAATCGTTTTGGCCCAATCGTTTTGGGACTGTACCCCCCGTTTTCCTCATTTTCCCCCAGTGTTGTTTGTTGTTCTTGGAGTTGGGCCAAGCCCAACGAGATTAAGCACTGCATCCCAATACCCATTTACACGCCTTCCTTTGGCTGGTTGGTTATTTTTGCTCGTTTTTGTTGGGCCAAGCCCAATTGCTTTTAGCTGGACTAAACCCTGGCCTGGCTAATGCACCCCCTGCTGTATTTTCTTATTTGTAAACATTTTAATATTTTATATTCTATTTCTTTAAATATTATTTCTTAGAATATTATGTGCAAACATATTTTTGAGTAGAATTTTATATTCCATTTTTTTAATTTTCCTTAATATTTCTTTAGAAGCTTTATTAGGAGTTTATTTCTTTTAGAGGTTGAATTCAATTTCCATTTGTTATGGGATTTTTCTCATCATTTCCGTTTTGTAGGTCGATGACGAGACTTCCGTAAATCGTTATTAATCGACTTGTTGATGGATAATGTAGGATCCGAGACCACTTTTTCTCTCCTCATTTTTCTTTTCCATCTGATTTTATTTTGGTTTTTTGCTGTTCTGTTCCGTGTGACATGATTCAATTGGAGAATGATTCTCAATATCATTTCTCTATCTTGTCTTTGACACGGATATCAATACACTACCTCTTTGAGTTTGACTTCATTTATAAGTCAAATTATGACAGTTTAACGTTACATTGGTTCTGATTTGAAACGTCTTCATCAAGGACCAAAAGAGGAGAAGATTGGAATGGAGCTTGCGCACAATGTAAAGGGCCAACGGAACCGCTCCGTTCGATAGCATCTTTCTTATTCGAGTCTTTATGCAACCGCCGAGCGTTGTGAGTTCTAAGCGATTGATACGTGGGAAATGGTGATTGGGGGGATACCTCTCAATTGCTTAGAATGTTTAGTATACGTCCTTAGGATGATATGCGACACATTTGCTCCTACGTCTTAGGTTCTTGCGTGTGTGTCCCGAGTTCCTTCCCGTTTGGGCGTGTTAGGTCTGCATCCTCTTTGCTCTCGCCCTCGTGCGATCAAAACTCTTTTCTCTTGCATTCTTGTGATTGAGACTTTTCCTCTCGCCCCGCGCGATTAAAACCTCCCCTTTTCTCTCGCATCCTGGCGATTGAGATCCCTTCTCTTGCCCCTGTGCAATCAAGACTGTTTTTCTGTAGTTAGCCGAAGTAGGTTCGCTCTGATCTCTCATATCTGTTGAGAGTACGTAGGCATAAGATTGCGATAATCCTAGCGAGCATTTGTCCCCCTTCCTGTAGTTGGCTGAACTACAACTGCTCTGATTTCTCGTACCAGACGGGAATATGTAGGCATAGGATGCGATATCCTAGCAAGCACACTAACAACTAACTTCTCTTTTCTCTCGCTTCCATGCTATCGAGACTTTCCCACTGACGACTAATCTTTCCCTTTCTCTTGCCCTAGCGCAATCGAGACCAGACCGTATTTCTAGAACTCGTAGGTTCCCGTACCTTTAAACCAATGACATACTACGCACGTTCTACCGCAAACAGGTAATGCCTAAGTCTCCAATGGTCGAGCAGCAGTACACCTAACTGTTAGAATGCGTGCGCTAGTATCGTCAATATCTTCTCTCACCCCCGTGTGATCGAGAATACCTTTTCGTCTGGTAGTTAGCCTGAACTACGTTTTGCCTCTGATTTCTCATGTCATATGAGAATACATAGGCACAAGACGTGACGTCTTGGCGAGCAATCCCCCCCCCCCCCCCCCCCCCCCCCCGTAGTTTCCCGAACTATGTTGACTCTGACTTTCCCATTGCACGAGGGAATACGTAGGCATAGAGCGCAATGCTCCATCGAGTCGGTTCTTTCCGTTTAGATTTAGCAGTCGTAGATAGTTTTTTTTCACCCATAGACTAGACAACCTAAGCGTGGATCCCGTCGAGTACGACATACGTGAGGGGTGCTAATACCTTCCCCTTGCGTAACCGACTCCCAAATCCATACTTGGTTGCGATGACCTTGTCTTTACCTTTTTGCTAGGTTTGTCCTGATGATTTCCTTTCCCTCGTTTGGGATAAATAACGATAGGTGGCGATTCTTCTGTCATTGTCGGCACCATTTTTCACAGTAGAGACAACTGGTGTCTCTGCTGGGGACTTCTTTTGCAGTCTCGCCTTGTTTTTTTCTAGCTATCTGGGTCTTCCCCAGCAGTTGGCGACTCTGCTGGGGACTTCTTTTGCAGTCTCGCCTTGTTTTTTTCTGGCTGTCTGGGTCTTCCCCAGCAGCTGGCGACTCTGCTGGGGACTCCAACGGTTCCCTATGCGAGTCAATCCTAGCGCTTGTTTGCTTGTCTTTGGGTGTTTATAGTGTGTGTTGTATTTTTTATATTGCTGTATTTACATTTTCTGTACTATATTATTTTATGTTGCTATTGTGCTGTTGGATGGTTGTTCCTTTGAGAGATAAGCCAAAACCCAGGCTTGAGTACACACCTAGCATTAGTAGTGGAGATTAGTGGGGGGCTTGCTTGCTTAGCGGGTACAGTTTCCCATGAAATTCACGCTCAGACGAGATTCTCTTTGATGACTTTTCCTCTGGCCCTTAGGGCTCGACGGGATGTTGGATCTGAGGGTTGTCGACTCTGGGAACCGATCATTTGTGAGTCAGCTAAGTGAGGCCTCTTCGAGAGATTATGATGCCAAACCAGAAATGGTGAACGCATCATCATTTCTTGAAAGTCTGTGACGCTGATGAACGCATAGGATGCCGTACCATTGTCATATTAGGTCCATACCTGTGAGTGGGAGGGTTTTTTGCAGGAAACTTGACTTCCAGCCAACCCGGTATTTTGGTTTCTCTCTTCAGAGCGAACTTTTCCAGTCAGCAGCGCAGCAGTATTCAGAGCTTTGTGGGGGATGTGATCCTGTGTTTGCTGCATAAGCATTTTGCATTGCATTTCATGCGCATCTCATGGTTGCATATCGATCCTCGGCCGGAACAGAAAGCTTACCCATCTTTTGTCCAACCCGCAGTTGATTTCCCGACATTCACATTGGACTTGAACTAGCTTTTGGAAGGATCATGAACTCAGTAGAGCATAATCAGGTTGTTACGAGGGCCGAGTTTGAATTGATGAAGAATTAGCTAGATCAACTCATAAAAGTCGTGACAGCTATGACCAGAGGAGAAGCCAATATCCAGAGGACTCCGATGAACAATGTTTCTCAATCTTATCCTGTGCAGATCCCTGTCGAAGATAAAGATTCATCTTCTCTTCATGACACGGACAATCAGAATTAGGGTTCTCAGGGTAAAATCCCCTATTTAATGCTTGACTTCAAGACCACCTATCTCAAGATACAAGTTTCATCTCAACTTTTGGCAAACATGGAACTTGTAGAGCATGTTATTAGCTTTAATTTGAGTACTAGAAGTCCTTGATTTTATTTATATAACTCAAGTTATGATCCAGACAGGTTACAGGTCATCAGAGGGATGTGATTTTGGTCAACAAAAGTCAACCAAGTTCCAAGCCATTTTTGACCTAGAAGGATGTTTCTCCTCAACTTTTGGCCAACATGAAAGTTGTAGGTCTTGATCTTAGCTTTCTAAATTGTACTAGAAGTCTTTCATCTAATTTGTTTCACTCAAGTTATGAGGGTTACAAGTCATTGGTATTTTGGGAGAGTAAGATTACAGGTCATAAAATTATAGGTCCATTTCACCAACTTAAGTACTTCAAATGGAAATATTTTCAACATGAAACATTCTCCAAATAGGGCCATTTGCATTACCAAATCATCTCTTGTCATGGTGGGGGCTTGGATTGAAGATTTGGGGTTTGAATTTTTCATAAAGGAGGCTTAAAATGAGAAATTGAGAATTAATTGATTTTGAACTTTTTCAAGGCAAGTTTGTGCATTTTCTAATTGCAAATAATGATTCAAAGGCATTGCCATTTTCACATTGGAAATTTGAGGTCTCAAAATTGGCCATTTTCATGGTTTCTTCCTCTTGAAGTAACAAAATGGAAATCAATCATAGGATCAAAATCAAGCCTCAAATCTTATCCCTTTGATCAACTCAGATGATTTGGAGTGGATTTGAATTAAAAACCAAGTTTGTGTAGTGGAAAAACATGCGTATGGCCATGTGAAAAAGTGAGGAAAATGGACTTTGTGCATTGGGCTGTATGGCTTGAATTGGAGCCCCATTTGATCCTAAACCCAACACATAAATATCCCAGATGAAGAATGGATGAGATTTAGGTCATTTTCGTGCAAGAAGAGCCAGAACACGTTTGAAGAAAGTGGAGAAAACTCAAAATACAATTTCTCAGATTCATCCATTTTCAGACCAAATTGAGCATTCAAACACCTCTATTGAAGTTCATAGAGTGATTCTGGGCGCTTTTCGTCAAGCTTCAACATAGTTTCAAGGCCCAGTGGAGGCTCTCCACTAGGTAAACCACTTTTACAAATTACTCTCAATTTGTGTTAAACTTGCTTGCCATTGTTGGATGTTTGTAATCCTTGAAGCATGTAGATCATTTTTGAGTCATATTTGTGGTTGTTTGTCATGTTTTGTAATATGAGCTTCCACCTTGTTGTTGTCGTTTTGCTTATTTCTTGAGGTTTCTGGATTAAATATTTGTAGATTTATACTCTGTGAAACAAGTAGATCATGTTTGGGTACTTTTAAGTAAGTTTTGAGAACTTGTGGATTTGAGGTGCAAAGTTGTTTGGTTTCGTTCTGGCTTCATCTTGAGGAATTAACGGAAACTAAGAGTAGATTTGAGATCCTTGTGAGTTGGAGATGGATTTCCATATAAAGATTGTCCAAAACGGTTGAGTTTTGAGCTGGCCATGTGTTGCTCCACTGTTACGGAGGCCGGAACACGCGAAGAAGATGATCGAAGGTTATCTTCGGCGACAGGTATTTGGAGTGGAGAAGATGAGTTCCCGTCTGTCCGATGTGTTTACTTTTGCTCCCAACGGTCTTGATTAAGACCCATCGTACTCCCCGTTTGACCGCTCCACACTTTGTCCTTGTTTGAATTTCATTTTTTCGTTGGCACTCTCCCAGCCACTTGATCGTTGACCACTTAATCACACGTCCCAGGACGAGTCCTCATGATGCGCCCTGTTTGACTCCCCACACTAGATCACCAGATTTTTGTTTGTTTTATTTAAATTTGTTTGGTGGGCCTATACACAGTGTGCTCTTAACACCCCCCTCTGGGCCCAGTTCCTTATTTCAACTATTTTCTTTTACTATCCGCACCACCATTCTTGTCTATTTTCTTTTTACTTTCATTTCTTTTTGTTTTATTTTTATATTACAATTTAATTCATTATAATTAATTCCCTGATTATTTAAATTCACCAAAAAAATTGTTTTAAATACTTTGACTTATGTTTTATTTTATAATATTTTTATTTTATTTTTTATTTTATTTTTTATTTAAAAAATGAATTATTTTAATTGGGGATGTTTTATTTGAATTAAATTGTAGCATTGTTCTTTCTTGATTTTATTTTTAGGTGTAAACTCCTTATTTTTCCTGAAAATTTTTGAGCACTGCATTAACATGTTGATTGATTTTTGCATATTTTTATTTCTATTTTTCATCAAGGCTTGCTTAGTGTTTTGGCTTGGTTTTGTAACCCCTTCCTTTTGCCCTAGTTTAGGGCATACCTTTTGTGTTTGCCTTCAGTTGAGGTAGCTTGCCTTTGAGTTTTGATCTCTAATTTGTACCCCTGGTTCCTAACACCTTGGGGGTCTAATGAGATTTTATTTGGTATTTTTAGGGGCTGTTTGCTATTTTTCATGCCTTTTCCATTTCATGTCTACATTGTGTGATTGTCTTTTGCTTATGTGACTTAAGTGTTGACTTGTATGCTTGCCTCCTCTTGTGTTATGGTTGTATTTGTATTTGTGCACTCTCTCCTCATCCTCCTTTCTGTCTTATGACTTTGGAATACTACTTAAGGTTGCTTGGTCCCTCCTTAGGAGAAACTTGAAGCTTGCCTAAAGTAATGAATCCATGAGGACTTTTTCTCATTGTTTTTGTTACTTGTTTTTATGCATTTTCTTCTCCTCTTCTCTTGCATTTATTCATACTATGGCTTGAGGTTGAGATGATCTTGTGGAGGCTCCAGCCCCACACATATTTCCTCCCTCACTTGCATTGCATTCTTGCCTTTCATGTTTGCATTCTTATGCATGTTTCTTTCTTCTTCCTTTGTCTTCCTTCCCTTAGGATTTCTAACCTCTCTTGTTCAAGGGAGGTTATGATAGACATTAGGGTTCTAACCATGCATGATAACATTAGGTAGTTCCCTTTCAAACTCAACTTTAGGTGCACTTTGCATGACAACTTTTAGGGTTCGGTCTAATCCCCCTTAGTTTGTCCCCTTTCTCTTCTCATCTTCAAACAACTTCAATTCACTTAATAAATCTAATGAATGTTGTGCCATGAGCATTGTACTTGGGAAATGGTGATTGAGTGGTTACCTCTCAATTGCCTAGAGTGTTTAGTATACGTCCTTAGGACGATATGCGATGCATTCGATCCTAGGTTTTAGACTTTGTTACAACATACATTATGAACACTCTAATTCAAAACACTTCTTCTTTAAAAAACACAACAAAAAAAATTCAAAACCTTTTTCACCCCTTGAGGTCTTAATCAGGAAAACCTTTTCACAAGCAAGAGTGTTGTTAACTTTCAGTCCTATCGCAAACGGTAACGCCTAAGTCTCCAATGGTCGAGCTGCATACACCAAACTGCTAGAACTGTCTGTTAACCCTACTCGGGCCTAAAAACCTTTGAACCAACCTGTGATCCTTTGAGCCCGAACTACATTTGCTCTGATCTTTCATACTAGATGAAAGTACGTAGGCATAAGACGCGATGTCTTAGCGAGCAACCTTCCCCCCTTCTTTAGCCGTAGTTAGTCGAACTACGTTGACTCTGACTTTCCCATTGCACGAGGGAGTACGTAGGCCCAGAGCAGCGATGCTCTGTCGAGTCCTGTTTTTTATTTTTCTTTTGTCCTTAAGCCTTTAGCTAGGTAGTTTCAACATACCCTTTTAGATAGACAACAATGCGTGGATCCCGTCGAGTACGACGGACGTGAGGGGTGCTAATACCTTCCCCTTGCGTAACCGTCTCCCGAACCCAGGCATGGTTGCGATGACCTTGTCTTTTCCTTTTTCTTTAGGTTTTTGTGATCGTTTCCTTTCCCTCTCTTTGGGATAAATAACGAAAGTGGCGACTCTTCTGTTTTTTCCGCTGGTTGTTTTTCGCAGTTGCGACATTAGGCCTGCTTCCTCTTTATTCTCGTCCCCGTGCGATTGAAACTCTTTTCTCTCGCATCCTTGCGATTGAGACCTTTTCTCTCAACCCGCGCGATTGAGACCTCCCCTTTACTCTCACATCCTGGAGATTGAGATCCCTTCTCTTGCCCCTGTGCAATCGAGACTGTTTTTCTGTAGTTAGTCGAACTACGTTCGCTCTAATCTCTCATATTTGTTGAGAGTACGTAGGCATAGGATTGCGATAATCCTAGCGAGCATTTTTCCCCCTTCTTGTAGTTGGCTGAACTACAGCTGCTCTGATTTCTCGTACCAGACGGGAATATGTAGGCATAGGATGCGATATCCTAGTGAGCACACTAACAACTAACTTCTCTTTTCTCTCGCTTCCGTGTGATCGAGACTTTCCCACTGACGACTAATCTTTCCCTTTCTCTTGCCCTAGCGCAATCGAGACCAGGCCGTAGTTCTAGAACCCGTAGGTTCCCGTACCTTTAAACCAATGAGATACTACGCACGTTCTACCGCAAACAGGTAATGCCTAAATCTCCAATGGTCGAGCAACAGTACACCTAACTGTTAGAATGCGTGCGCTAGTATCGTCAATCTCTTCTCTCACCCCCGTGTGATCGAGAACACCTTTTCGTCCCGTAGTTAGCGTGAACTACGTTTTGCTCTGATTTCTCATGCCAGATGAGAATACGTAGGCACAAGACGCGACGTCTTGGCGTGCAATCCCCCCGTAGTTTCCCGAACTATGTTGACTCTGACTTGCCTATTGCACGAGGGAATACGTAGGCATAGAGCGCGATGCTCCATCGAGTCAGTTCTTTCCGTTTAGATTTAGCAGTCGTAGATAGTTATTTTTCACCCATAGACTAGACAACCCAAGCGTGGGTCCCGTCGAGTACGACAGACGTGAGGGGTGCTAATATCTTCCCCTTGCGTAACCGACTCCCGAATCTAGACTTGGTTGTGATGACCTTGTCTTTACCTTTTCGCTAGTATTTGAGAAAATAAAATAATATTTGCAAGAACCTCCAACATTAATGCCTCCGGTTGCGGGGAGACCTCTGATAATGTATCTCATGGTTCTTGAGAATTTAATGGGTTGTGTGTTAGGTCAACATGACGAGACAGGTAGAAAACATCATGCCATTTATTAATGGAGTAAAAAATTCACTAATTGTGAGTCGAGGTACTCAATGCTGGAGAAAACATGTTATGTGCCTGCTTAGGCAGCCAAACGCCTAAGGCAGTACATGTTAAATCACACAACCATGTTGATTTCGAAGATGGATCCGATTAAATATGTGTTTGAGAAGCAGGCACTTTCTGGAAGAATTGCTCGATGGAAGATGGTTTTGATAGAATACAATATTCAGTATGTTTCCTATAAAGCTATTAAGGGGAGTGTATTGTCAGAGTATATGGTTGAATAGCCTATTGAGGATTATCAACCTATGAGATTTGAATTTCTTGATGAGGATATAATATTTTTGAGGATGAAAGATTGTGATGAGCCTCTACCTGATGAGGGTCCAGAAATTGGGTCTCAGTGGAAATTGGTTTTTGACGGTGCTGTTAATTCGTATGGAAATGGAATTGGGGCAATTATTACAACTCCTCACAGTTCTCACATACTGTTCACTGCCCGATTGACATTTGCTTGCAAGAACAATGAGGCTGAATATGAAGCGTGCATCATGGGTCTAGAAGAAGCTATTGATTTGAGAATCAAGAATCTGGATGTGTATGGTGATTCAGCATTGATTGTCAACCAGATTAAAGGAGAGTGGGAGACTCGCCAGGCCAACCTAGTACCTTACAAGAACTATGCCAGGAGATTATTGCCTTTCTTTGATTAGGTTGAGTTTCATCATGTACTGAGGGCTGAATATCAGATGGAAGGCGTTTTGGCAACATTATCATCAATGTATAAGGTGAATTTTTGGAATGACGCTCCAACAATCACTATCATGCGCCTCGATAGGCCAGCCTCTATATTTGCAGTAGAAAAAGCGTCAGATGAGAAACCTTAGTATTTTGACATCGGACATTTCCTCAAGACTCAGGAGTATCCGCCTGGGGCATCAAGTAGAGACAAGAAGACTTTAAGGAGGCTGTCGGGTAATGTTTACTTGAACAAGGACGATGTGTTGTACAAGAGAAACTTCAATATGGTATTTCTGCATTGTGTGGATGAAAATGAAGCAAGCTTGCTGATGGAAGAAGTCCATGAAGGTTCTTTTGGTACTCATGTCGATGGGCATGTGATGTCTAGGAAACTATTGAGAGCGGGATATTACTGGATGACCGTGGAGTCCGACTGTTTTAAGTATGCCAGGAAATGCCATAAGTGTCAAATTTATGCCGATAGGATGCATGTGCCACAGAGTCCTCTTAATGTTTTGACATCTCCTTGGCCCTTTGCTATGTGGGGCATTCAAATGATTGGGGAGATTGAATCGAAAGCCTCCAACGGACATTGTTTCATCTTTTTCGCCATTGATTATTTCACCAAGTGGGTAGAAGAAGCTTCTTCCGCCAATGTTACGAAGCAGGTGGTAGCCCGTTTTCTAAAGAAGGACCTCATTTGCCGATATGGGATACCAGAACGAATCATTACTGACAATGGTTCGAATTTGAACAATAAGATTACGAAAGAATTGTGCCAGAGTTTTAAAATTGAACACCAAAACTTTTTGTCGTACCGTCCGAAGATGAACGGTAATGTTGAGCCAGCAAATAAGAATATCAAGAAGATTGTGCAAAAGATGGCGGTGACCTACCAAGATTGGCACGAGATGTTGCCTTTTGCTTTACATGGTTATCACACTTCGGTGTGTACATCTACTAGGGCAACACCTTTCTCACTAGTATATGGTACAAAAGTTGTTCTACCACTAGAGGTCGAATTTCCTTCTCTGAGGATATTGTCTGATGTGAAGCTTGCTGAAGCAGAATGGGTGAAGACCAGATTGAATCAGTTGAGCTTGATTGATGAAAAGAGATTGGCAGCTATCGCCCATGGACGACTGTACCAGAGAAGAATGAAGAAGGCATTTGATCAGAAATTACGCCCTCGACATTTCCAGATAGGTGACTTTGTGTTGAAAAAGATCCTCCCTCCACAAACAGATCACAGGGTCAAAATGGACTCCCAACTATGAAGGTCCATACATGGTAAGTGTTGCAGTGAGAATCGGATATCAAGCTATTAATTAACTTGAATCACAAATCATGAAGTTCACCACCGAGCTTTGATTTATCCAAAGGAAAGGGTAAAGATTGAAGAAAACCCTAATTGTGCTACGTAACAATGAAGCTCGAGATCTAAGGTTCGGGGGTTGGTTATACCTAGGGAAGGTGTTAGCATCCTAAGTATCTGTAGTACTCTACAGGAACCTCTTGTTAGTATTTGCGTTATGATAATGTTTGATTGCTAAGGGAAAAGTGCTAAGGTAAAGACCTAAGGATATATACACACTAAGTATGCTCGCCAAGACGTCGCATCGCGTGCCTACGTATTCTGACTAGGATGGAATCAGAGCAACCGTAGTTCTCCTAACTAGGGACGAGGAACTCTTGATAACGACCAAAGTTCCATAGGGGAATAAGTATCCATGACCATGGTACTTACATGGAGTTAACGAACTCCCTAAGTCTAAGTTGAAAACTAACTAATTGTTGACTTTAACGAAAGTCAAAACGGGGAAAGTGTAATCATAACGATGATGCTCACGTAGAGTTTACAAACTCTAAACCTAATTATAAATTGCAAGGCAAAATGGCTCTAACGAGGCCAAGAGGGAGATCCTAACAAGGTCAAGAAGGGACAGAAAAGCTGCCTAACTACCCTAAGGGTATGACTTACAAGTCAACAGGGGATCCTGGAACGAGGGACATATAACCCGATAACTCCAAAATCCAAAGAGAAAATGGCATCAAGGAACATAAATTAATCAGAACCAAAAGCAATAAGAAAATGAATTCAAAATTTAAACACCAAAAATTAATGAAAAATATCGAATTAAAATGGAATTAATTAACTAAATTCTAATTATTATAAAAAAACTAATTTAACTAATGCTAATCATAACTTAAATAACTAAATAACATAAACTCTAAATATTAAAATAACTAAATCAACAAAGTGATTAAAAGATATTAATAAAAGTTTTAGATTAGGACTAATTAAAACAACTAAAAAACGCATGAGCCTATAGCCCAAATGCTGATGGAACGAGTCACCAAAATCGGATCCTCAACAGACAAACAAAAGATAATTGTTCATCCCTTATTCTCAGATTGACCGTGAGGCTCAACTCACACACTGCGAATCTCCTCAAATTTCCTTCTGTCTCTCTCACACGACCCCCTCTTTCTCACCCAATCTGTCTCCTAACTCCCTATCACTATTCATTACCATCTTCCCCAAATTGACATGAAAAACTCAAAACCCCAAAATCTTCAGAACCAAAAGGATCGCCAATGATAACAAAATCCTGAACGCGAAAAGGATACTCTAATCAATGGGGCAAGACAATCATAAAGGCACAGATGAATCAAACGAAGAGTAGAGTGTTTACCTAATCGATGCTAATCCGGCGAAACGTTCTTTCCGGCGCCGTCGTCACGATGCACTTCCAATTTCCTATGTCCTATCCTCACGCGAGCAATACGGCCAAAGACTCGTTCCCAGTTCTTCACTGCGTACGATCTAGGTTAGTTGTCTTGCGTTCATATTTTGTATCCATTATTGATTTGTTCTGTTTAAACCTTAATCGCTTTCAGCTTCACTCACTCGTCCTTGTTATGATTCTTCTAGGTTCGGTATTTGTTTCATTCGGTTCACCCTTCTTCTTTGCTTCGGTTTCGCGCTGATCAAACCCTTTTCTTCTGCGATAGCTTCTTCCTCGTCTCAATATTTCTCCCCTGGATTGCTCAAGTTGTATGCGTTTGATTTCTATCTCAATTGGCGCCCAGGTTTTGTGTTAGGTTTTAACCCTTCTTCATCTCAGTTTGACCCCCTGTTTTTGGTTCTGTATAAAGAAAAAATGGATGGGTTTTATACAGGTTTAATGTTGGAAGAATTGAAGGTCAATGGCTTTGATGTTATCCGGTGACCAGTTTATAATAGTGTGGATCTTTTTTATCAGAAAGACATCGATGGCTGTGTGGTTTTTTGGTGGTTGTTGTTTGACAGATGAGGTTCTCAATGCATTGTTGAATCGGGGCAGATGAAAGTTGTTTGCAATTTCGAAACAGGGGGTAGTATTGATGTGGAACATATGGGGATTTTCGTAGTTGAGCTTCGAAAATGGGAGATGGTGTGAAACCAGTTAAGAGAAAGGTTGTTGACACAAGAGGCAGACCAAATAGTCTATCAGTTTTGGAGGTGGCAAAGTTATGGACCGATGATGAATTTTGGTGGTGAAGACCGTAGAACAGTGGCAGTTTTGTGGAAGATGAAAGAAAGTTTCGAAGGTGATAGTGTTGGATTGATGGTATGGTTGCGATGGAGGCGGTTGCTTTCGTGTCGGTGAAGTAGGAACTGTTAAATAGAAGGAATGGCAAACGGTGTTGTGGGATTCATTGTTCAGACGAAGGAGTTGTCTCGAATTTGAAAAAAAAAAGTGTGGGTTCAAGAAGTTAATAATGAGAAAGTTAAGAACTCACAGAAAGTTGAAGAATGGTGATTGTGGATGGAGGTACTTCGTATCTGAAAAGGATTGTGATTGATGATTTTCAAAGATGATGGTGAGGGTCTTTATTATGACGGTTGTAGGATTTCTTGCCGTGTCTTTCTCCTCTTCTTCCTTGAATTGCAATGTTGTTGTTTTTCTCTTGTTGTGTCGGTAATGGTTATTGGGAAGAAGTGGTGTTTTTAGGTTGGTTTTATTTAGTGGAGTACAAGATGAGCTGAGGATGGATAAGAAGGTAGGGGTCTGGAGTTGTTTGAAGAAGATGAAAAAGGTTTGGTTTTGTTAATTTGTGGTGTCTCTGAAGTGGGAAGAAGGTTGAAACAGATTAATTTGGTGGTTTTTCGAAATGACAGAAGGTGTTGGGTCTCATTTTGTCTAATGCATTCTTGTGGTGTTTGAAGTTGTTGAAGAGGTGTATTGCAAGGGTTCTCCAAGATCAATGGAGAGGAAGAACTGAGTTGTGAGTCCCCCCCCCCCCCGTTTCTTTTTTTGAGTTTGCTGATAATTCCCCCTTCTTCCTTTTTTTGTTCTCATTCCTCCCCCCCTTTTTCAGAACCTACTTCCCATTCTTGACTTATCACTTTGGGAGGGAAAGGTTTGTAGTACAGACCTCTTTTGTGTCACTGTCATATGGTTTTTTTATTGTGCATGTTATCACAAGCAGCATAGAGGTTTTTAGGATTTTGTTTAAAGCATTGTATCCTCTGCAGAGGTTTGGGGTCTGTGTTTTTGTGAAGTGCTTTGGTGGTTTTTGGCATGTGTTCTTTTTTGCTCAAAACATCATGAAGATAGTCAATGTTATATCTTTCCCCTTTTTATCTGAGTGTCTCAATTGGTATTATGGTACTTGCTCTTCATGACAAGTCATGGTCTTCTTTTTGTGTCTTTGTGGCAGGTTATCACAAGCAGCATAGCCATTTTGCTTTCTTGTGACCAGTGGCGCAGGATTTGTAGGGATGTATTACACAGCAGTAGCAGGTTGATGCGGGTCCTATGTATTGTTTCTCTCCTTTTTATCATCTCCTTTCTCACCTTTATCTTGTTCTCTTTAAAATGATTCAAAACCAAATTTATGTTAGCTTTTGAGAAGTCATTTTCATGGCAGATTTATCAGTTGTGTTGATCAAGGGTTTTGTCTCATTGTGGTGCAGGTTTGGTAGTTCATGTAGTATGCTTTCAAGTGATGTAGGGTTTTGTTTGGTTGTGAGAGCAATTGCTTTTGTGAAGTGTTGGCACAAGCATTTTAGAGTTACGACAGATCTTTGGAGTAGGTTGCAAGCTCTTGGATACGGTAGAATGATGAGGCAGGAGGTGCGCAGAGTATTGGTTTAGGGGGAAAGCTTTTGGCTTACATTTTGGGAATAGTAGGCTAGCAAGTGTTAATTTTCCAATTTTGGAACGGTCTTGGTTAAAGACTTTTTGAAGGTAATGGTTTGGCAAGGTGTACATGTTATGTTGCTAGCTATTGGAGATGAGCAGTGTTTTGTTTTGTTTTGTTGCGTAGGGCTTGGTCAAAGTTGTTTTCAAATTTGTATTCATTATTATTTTTGGCAATTTTTGGAATGAATTTTGTTGTAAATGTGAAAAGAACAATGGACTTTTGTATGGACCTTAGAGATATAACTATTTTTTGAAATGGTATTTTTGTATTAAAGATTTTGTGTGTGGAATTTTGTAATGATTTCTTTATGAATGGGCCTTGGACTTTAATTTGAAATGGAATAAACCTTGGAATAATCATAACCACCCAATCAGTACTTGCACACACATTACACCTGCTAGCCTCAAGAGACTTAACTGAATGACAACTTGTCAATCATAAATCCCAAGGGTGAGAAGCTCTACTTCTCCAAAATCCTGATTTAGGGCTCTTCTAATCAAACCATTAATGAAACTCTAACAAATGATACCCTTGTGGTTATTCAAAGAACTTAAAATTGTGCATTGGTGAACCTCTGATAGCACCTGCTCATGAAAGACGAAAACCCAACACCTCTTGCCTCAGACTTGAGTGTAATAACTAGAAGAAACAACTTCTGAACAACAGAAATATGATTCCACAGATCACCTCCTGCCCAACCCTAATTTAAGCACCCTTGCAGCTTCTGAATTCCAACCCTGATTCCTGAGTGAAATAGAACAGAAAAAGCTGATAAACTGGTTAGTTATGCAATATGATTGCCCTACAATGATATGCAAAAGATCAAAGAATCTGAGGGTAAAATTTACGGTATGACAGTTGCCCCTACTTAAATATTATCACCGAATGACATGAGTGATGAAAATCCTCATGAAATCATGGTGGAAGATATTTAAATATAGATAACCAAAAATTTTGCCCTTAGATACAATGATCATGCTATGCTAAGGACAAGAGAAAATCATGCAATGCTGACATGCCATGAAATCTAATATAATGGTAACGATGAGATGCTAAATGCAAAGAATGCATACAAACACAAAAGCAAACAAGGAAAGAAGCGACACAATGAGTAACCACTCACTGGGGAAAGACAATAACACTTGGGAAATCTAAAACGGTTGAGCAAGTGATTCAAACGTGACCGGCTGACTACTGGGGATCCTCACGGGAGGTAGAACCAAAAGATGGTTTCCACTGGGGAAAGAAAAGTTTCATAAACAGATCACATCGTTACAAGATTGACAGAAAGAACAAAATCAAAAGATATCCGAAGGTACACAACCTGAACTAGGATCACAACGTCAAAAGATTGACAGGAGGAACAACATCATCAAAAGATATCCGAAGGTACACAACCTGAAATCGGATCATGTCGTCAAAAGATTGACAGAAAGAACAAAATCATCAAAAGATATCCGAAGGTACAATACCTGAACTCGGATCACAATGTCAAAATATTGACGGGAATAACACCAAAAGATATCCGAAGGTACACAACCTGAACTCGGAGCACATCATCAAAAGATTGACGGGAATAACACCAAAAGATATCTGAAGGTACACAACCTAAACTCAGATCACATCGTCAAAAGATTGACGGGAATAACACCAAAAGATATCCGAAGGTACACAACCTGAACTCGGAGCACATCGTCAAAAGATTGACGGGAATAACACCAAAAGATATCCGAAGGTACACAACCTAAACTCGGATCACATCGTCAAAAGATAGACAGGAATAACACCAAAAGATATCCGAAGGTACACAACCTGAACTCGGAGCACATCGTCAAAAGATTGACAAAAAGAACAAAATCATCAAAAGATATCCGAGGATACACGACCTGAACTCGAATCACATCGTCAAAAGATTGACAGGAAGAACAAAATCATCAAAAGATATTCGAGGGTACACGACCTGAACTCGAATCACATCGTCAAAAGATTGACAAGAATAACACCAAAAGATATCGGAAGGTACACAACCTGAACTCGGAGCACATCGTCAAAAGATTGACGGGAACAACACCAAAAGATATCCGAAGGTACGCAACCTAAACTCAGATCACATCGTCAAAAGATTGACGGGAATAACACCAAAAGATATCCGAAGGTACACAACCTAAACTCAGATCACATCGTCAAAAGATTGACAGGAAGAACAAAATCACCAAAAGACATCCGAAGGTACACGACCTGAACTCGGATCACATCGTCAAAAGATTGACGGGAATAACACCTCAAATAGGAATCTCATCAAAAGAGTTAATGGACAAAAATACATTTGAAAGTCATCATCAAAAGGGTTAATGACAAGTGACTGATAGAGGGTAACACCGATTGTAACCACAAAAGGTTGAATAACTCCAAGGACGGATAAGCTCCTCAAGAGAGATTACCACCTATAGTTTGGGTATAAGTTTCAAGGAAACGTTGTTACCACAACACTGTTGAAGAAATATTATGTCTTCAATGAGGATCTGTAAAAGATTCTTCTTGGGAATATAGTGCACAATAAATGCATGCCCAACTTAGATTTGGAAACCACTTTCCAAGGACCAAAGTTCAATCCAGGAATGAGCTAGAAAGAAATAGTCAAACAAGACTCAAACCATTGAGGAGTGAACTCAAATAGGAATTTATCTTATCCTAACGTGGAAAAGATAATTGGACCAACCATCATCCACGAGGCTCAAACTCTGTAGGGGATTTAGAAAAGATGGGAATTTTATGCCTAAAGGCTAACAACTCTATTGGAGTGAAGGGACAAACCCAGTCACTTGGGGAGACAAATGCCAAAGTGAACAACGCAGGTAAACACATAAATGGTAGCAACAATGCACGCATGCTATGAAAATGCTTATGAATGTGTATGCCATGTTTATGTTGACAGAACAAACGAAGGGAAACAAAACCGAAGATGAAATAAACATCTCGACAAGGATACCCAGCCAACCTCACCAGATTGGAAACATCACTAGGGATGAACATGTAAAAACAAAAAGCTCTACTTCAAGGTCACAACTTTCTATGGGGAAAAGAGTATTCCACTCAAGATACAACATCATGACTTCACTCGGATTACCATCATGAGCTTAATTTCTCTGTCAGAAAAGGAAGATTTGGAAACTTGCCAAGATCAAGTGAAGTAACAACTTACTGGGGAGTTGGCAGAAGATGTCACAAGACCAATGTACTTCTGCACTCTAGCTTGCATCACGATCATCACAATTAGTAGTGACCCTTGCCATAAAATAAACTTCAAATTTCTTCTGCCCCAAATTACATGGTCTATTGAGAAGAAAACATCAAGAGGATTTTACAGAAGAATTGACATGCAAGATGCTTCAATATCTTCGAACTCTTGGAGAGATTCACGAATCTCGACGTAACTGCCCCAGTTTAACGGTACTTACACCACAGAGCCCTCGGACTTGTCAGTCAGATTGTGAAAGTAACACCCGGGGAACAAACTGGTCCCTGCTAACTGGTGACTAGAATATAATTGCTCAGAATGACTGCATTTGAGAGATTTATCTAATCTCGACCTGTCTACTTCTGATTGATTGGTCTTGAGAGATTTGTCGAATCTCGACCTAACTTCCCCTGATTAGCCGAATCTGGAGTAGTTGATTGATAAACCATCCAAATTGGTTGCCCCCTGTCGCTTGCGCGAAAATAAGGTGCTGGCACAACAGAAGAGTCGCCACCTTTCGTTATTTATCCCTCGGAGCGGGAAAGGAAACGATCGGAAAAACCTAACGATTAAGGGTAAGACAAGGTCATCGCAACCATTGTCTGGGTTTGGGAGTCGGTTACGCAAGGGGAAGGTATTAGCACCCCTCACGTCCGTCGTACTCGACGGGATCCACGCTTGTTGTGTTTACTGGACGGGTTGGTTTTATTCTTTCTACCTATCAAGGCTGGCTAAAAAAGAAAAGAAAAATGACTCGGCAAAGCGTCGCGCTTTATGCCTACGTATTCTCATCAGAGAATGAGAAATCAGAGTCAACGTAGTTCGGCCTACGAAGGATTGTGGGGAAAGGTAGCTCGCCAAGACTTCGCCATCTTGTGCCTACGTACTCTCAACAGGCATGAGAGATCAGAGCTCACGTAGTTCGGGAAACTACGGTTTATTTCCTGTTTTGAAAGAAGTGTTTTTTATTGTGTTTGCAATTTCAACCGCACTAGAGACTATGACCTGAGAGTGAATGCGTCGCATGTCACCCAAAGGGTACCATACTAAACATCCAGACTGTGGAAAAGGATCAACTTCAGGATCAACTTTTTTCTTGAATAGCTTTTATTTTTGCAGGATCAACTTCAATACCTCGTTCACTAACGATAAACCCCAATAACTTTCCGGATCGCACTCCGAAAGTGCACTTGTTAGGATTCAGCCTCAGCCTGAACTTCCTAAGCCTCTCAAAAAGCTTCAATAAGTTGACCAGATGCTCTTCCTCCATTTGGGACTTTGCAATCATGTCATCAACATAGACCTCGATCTCATGATGAATCATATCATGAAACAAAGTTACCATTGCCCACTGGTAAGTGGCCCCTGCGTTCTTCAGACCGAAGGGCATTACCTTATAGCAAAATGTTCCCCAGGGGGTGATAAACGTCGTCCGGTGCCATCTTAATCTGATTGTAACCGGAGAAGCCATCCATGAACGAAAACACGGAGAACTGGGCTGTGTTGTCGACCAACACATCGATATGAGGCAACGGGAAATCATCCTTAGGGCTCGCCCTATTCAAATCCCGATAATCGACGCACATGCGTAACTTACCGTCCTTCTTCGGTACAGGCACTATGTTGGCGACCCACGGAGGGTAAGTGGTAACGGCTAGAAATCCTGCGTCCAACTGCTTCTGGACTTCTTCTTTGATTTTTACAGCCATATCTGGTCTCGTCCTCCTAAGCTTCTGCTTGATTGGAGGGCAATCTTCTCGCAACGGCAAGCGATGAACCATGATGTCTGTGTCAAGTACGGGCATATCTTCGTATGACCAAGCAAAGACGTCACTATACTCTCGAAGCATCTCGACCAGTCTATGCTTGACATCATTCTGCAGCGCAGCCCCTACTCTGACATTTCTGACGAGCTCTTCAGAACCCAGGTTTACGATCTCAATATCTTCCTCGTGAGGCAGAATAACCTTTTCCTCTTGTCTCAACAAGCGGGCCAACTCTTCTGGAAGGTCTTCGTCTTCATCAATCTCATCCTCGGCTTGATATATCGGGCAATCGAAGTCGTAGTGAGCCGTAGAGGGTCCAAAGTCGATGTTGTCTGTTATGTGGATCCTACAATAACAAGGGTTAAGTTTAAAGCAAGAATATGCAGGTTAGCACAAACCCCGTTGCCATTTTACTGTTTTTCAAAATAAACATAAAACAGGAATAACAGAGAACACAATATTTGAGTACGAAGAAAACGCCTTTGATTTATTAACAAAATGCATGTACATAATCCAACAAGGCCCTGACAATAAAACCGCTATGCCCCGGGCAGGACATAGGGTTGTACAGAGATTGTAAGAAGTAAATCATTACTCTTCACTTGTCAGCTGGATAATCTCCTTGATGGTCCAATTGTTGAGGTGCTCGCCCGGCTTGCTTGGTTGAATCCAGGCGTCAAGATCACAATCGCTATCCCCGCTGTCCTCTGACGCCGCGTTGATGCTTTCGAAAATCACTCCGCCGCTGGTAAATAGGATCGTCCCCTTACCACGAGACGAACTGCTAGACGAAGAAGATGAAGCTTCAGCTCCAGGAGAATACCCCAATCCAAACTTATCCTGCTTGATCGGTATCTCCAAAACATGCCCCCAACCTGGGGTGGAACCGGCTTCGACGACGGCCCGAGCTTCTCTGAACGAGGAGAGATTCATCCCTTACTTCTCTGTGACGACAGGAGCTACCTCTTTCACCTTGACGGCTTCAAATGCTTGGCAGAGAGTTTCATGGATTTCGCCATCCATTTCAACATACTTAAAGGATGACAAGTGGCTCACCATAATGTCCTCCTCACTACAGACGGTTACTATGCTTCCCCCGACAGCATACTTGAGCTTTTGATGTAGTGTGGACGTCATGGCACCAGCAGCGTGGATCCATGGCCGACCTAAGAGGCAACTGTAGGCAGGCATGATATCCATGATATAAAAAACCGTATCGAACGTCTCCGGACCAACTTGAATCGGCAAGGTCAACTCTCCGAAAACGTGGCGCTTAGTTCCGTCAAATGCTTTCACCACCAGATCACTGGGCGTGCAAAGCAATCCACGAGTGTCCAATTTCATTAGTGCCTTCTTTGGAAGCACATTAAGCGACGAACCCGTGTCCACCAGGACATGCGACATGATAGTGCCTCTGCACTCTATCGAGATGTGCAAGGCGCTGTTGTGATTTCTCCCTTTAGGAGTCAGCTCTAAATCTGTGAAACCTAGCCCATTGCCAGCATTAACATGGGCTACCATCTCTTCTAGCTGTTTCACTGATATCTCTTGCGGTACGTAGGCAGCGTTCAATACTTTCAGTAACGCGTTGCGGTGCGCTTCAGAACACAGCAACAAGTTGAGAATAGAAATCTTTGACTGAGCCTGATGAAGATGGTCCACAATCTTGTAGTCGCTCTTTTTGATTAACCGCATGAACTCCTCGGCATCTTTGACAAGCAAATCTTTCTCTGCCCCACAAGGGACCTCTTCGACGGCTTTGCCTTTACCCTTATCAGCAGCATCAGCTCTGACCACTTTCTCTGCCACAATCTCTGTCAGCGCAAACACTCTTTCGCTTCGAGTAATACCACTGACTCCTGCGAGATTCTGCACAGTCGACCCGTACGGCTCCAGCTCTAACTTCTGACCATTGCAATAGACTTCGGCGCCATAATGCCACGGAACGGCGTTAGTGCTCTCGAATGGGATTGGCCCGACTCTGGTAATAGTGATTGTAGGCGGTCGGGGCGCAGAAATGGTAATAGGTTGACGAGGAATGGTGATGGTAGCGACTTCATCTGCCTGCTTCAACACAACCTCTCCTGATACACTTTCAACTCTCCGGCTGAACTGCAAAATACCCTCAGACATCAGACTTTGGATACCTTCTACCAGCTGCTCACACCCATCAGGATGTGTAGCACAAGCCACGCATAACTCTCCGCATCCTGGAAAGAACCCCTTCTTCAACAACTTAGCTTTGACGAAACTAAGTGGCGTCTTCAAATCTTTGACATCAGTCAGCAGATCTGCACTATCCTCTGCGATAATGGCGTTCACTCCGCCTCCCCTATGATGAGGCATGGGGTTTTTCGTGACATTGGGCACATTGTCGGAGAAGTTAATAATCTTGGCGTCTACCAGGTCCTGCACCTTGTGCTTAAAGGCTTTGCAGTTCTCAATCGTATGGCCTAGTGCCCTAGTATGGAAATCGCAAGTGGCATTTGCGTCATACCCCAGTGGTGGTGCCCCTGTTAAGGGAGCCAACGTCCTCTTTTGCACTAACTGAAGCTGAAGCAAAGTTTGCAAGAGCTACGCATACGACATAGGTGGTGCTTCGAAGTGACGGTTTGCCAAAGGAGCCCGATTCTGATATTTTTTATATCCCTGTTGACTCTGTTGCTGTGGTTGCTGCTGCTGCATCGGCGGCGGAGCTGCCGGGATATTTATACTGGCTATCTGCTGCTGAGGGTCCTTTCCCTTTCTCCGAGCGTTGGTGACAGCACTCGCGTCTCCTTCTCGACGTTTACCAGCGTAAGGTTTCTTTCCACCCCCTCCAGCTGAGGATGATTCACCTTGAATTTTTCCAATCTTTATACCATTCTCGACGTGCTCGCCCATAGTGATGAGAGCCGAGAATGTCCCAGACATGCCACTGACTAGCTTTTCATAGTAGATTCCCGGGAGGGTAGCCACAAACATCTGCACGAGCTCGCGCTCAACCATCGGCGGTTGAACCCGAGCAGCCAACTCACGCCACCGCTGGGCGTACTCCTTAAAGCCTTCATTATTCCGCTGCGAAAGGTTCTGGAGCTGAACTCGGTTGGGGGCCAAGTCGCTATTGTATTGATAGTGGAGGACAAACGCTTCAGCGAGATCTTTCCATGTGCTCACGGTAGTGGGCTCCAAGCCCATATACCACTCGAGGGATGGACCAGAAAGACTATCTTGGAAGAAGTGCATCAGCAACTTCTCATCGTCGGAATGGGCGGACATCTTTCTATAGTAAGATCGAAGGTGGACACGGGGGCAAGTAGTACCCTTATACTTCTCAAAAACAGGCACCTTGAACATATGAGGTACCTTGAAATCAGCAATTAACCCCAGCTTGGACATATCAACGCCCAAAGTATTCTGATTCTCAATGTCTCTCATTTTGTCTTCTAGTGCTTTGAACCTGAGCCGCGCTTCAGCATTCAACTCTGCTTCCACACCTCTTTGAGAAAACACATCATCCTGATGATCCTCAAGCCACGGTTGAGGCACCAACAAATTTCCGACGCCAGCATTGCCGTTGACCGGCCCTATGTTGACATTAGCTCCCAGACTACCATTGCCGACGCCCGTCGTATTGAGTCCGATATTGGCCATCACATTGCCATTAGCACTGCCGTTGCCCCCGGCCACAGGAACAACATTCTGCGGAGCATCAACTGGAGGAGGAGTAGGCACAGCCCCGCCATGAAGTATGTCGTTACTATCAACCCTGGAGATCAAAGGTTGAACCAAAGTACGAAGCTGGTCCTGACCATTAGCGACTACCTGCATCAGTTCCATAAAACGATCCATCCGTTCACGGAGTTCTTGAACATCTGACTGCACCTGATCCATGATCCTTGTCTGATTAGCCCGAGTTGAGTAACGGTGAATGAGTCTCTGATCAATCCTGGAGACCGGAAGCAGCTCGGAACCTGTGAACCTGAAAAACCTGTCAACATTAAAGGTTAGGAAAAGCAACAAAATGTACGTCATGCAAATGCTTCATGCAGATGCATGCGTGTGTCTGTGTGCTTGGGAGATTTCCCCCGATCCTAGCGCCTTAGTGCCAGTGTTGATAATAATAATAATAATAAGAAGAAGAAGTCCGAGCCCAATCACGGAAACATCAATCTCATATATATGGAAGGCAGTACATAGCATCAGCGACAGTCAACTTCGACACATCAGGGGCCGGGAACTTGTACGCAACAGTCTTCCTGAGAGAGGCTATAATAATACAATAAGAGGCGAGAAATCCTGGATCGGGGAAACAGTACCTGCAACACAGACACACGTTAATGGAATGCAAATGAACATGCAAACTAATGCAAAATGCAGGCATGCAATAATATATCCAGGTAACTGCTGTTGTGGAGATCCGGTATCAACAATCACTGATGAGATGAAAATCCCGGTGTAAGACCACTGATCTGATCTGCTAAGAACGACCTTCTGATAGGACCATATACATAGGATCAAAATTTTGCTCTGTCGAGAGCAAATGTCTGATAATAAGGACCCCGGATGTATGATCAAGAAACATCTGCTGATGAAGTCTTCAGACCCCAAATCAAAAATCTGCCCTATCAAGAACAAACATACAGCTGCTGATGAGATCTTCAGACCCCACTCAAAATCTGCCCTATCAAGAACAAACAGCATCTGCTGATGAGATCTTCAGACCCCAAAAATCTGCTCTATCCAGAATAAACCACTGATGACAATACTCTGATCAAAACCTGCTCTATCAAGGACAAACATACACCTGATGATAAGATCCTCTGATCCAACCCTGTTCTATCAAGAACAGACAAATCTGCAACTGAGAAACCTGGTACAACATAACTGATCCACTGTCAAGAAAACCAGGTGGTCGAGAGGTCAACGTTTCCTGCAATAAACCCAATCCCGCTCGCAGGTATGGACCTAATCCACGGACAAAGGTACGACATCCTATGCGGTCATCAGCGTCACAGACTTTCATGAGCGATGATACGATTCCCAGAAGGAGTGGCATCATCAAGTCATGAAGAGGCCTCACTTAGCTGACTTCCAAATGATCGGTCCCCAGAGTCGACAATCCTCACGTCTGGACTCCCCTCAGATCCTCAGGACCGGAAAGGAGCACCTCTACGAGAACCTCGTCTGAGTGCAGATTTCGTAGGGAACTATGCCTGCTCAGCAGACAGGTCCGTCTACTACTCTCCGCAACTATGTCTAGGTGCATACTCAAGCCCAGGTCCGGCTTCTCACTCATAGTAACCTCCCTCTCCCACAGCAGCACAGATAATCATATCAAACTGGAAATAAAATGCGGGAAATAAAGTGCGAGAAGTAAAAATGCGATAAATAAACGCAACCCAACAAGCAAACATACAAGCGCTAGGATTGACTCTCATAGGGAACCGGAGAACCAGAGATTCTGGGTTCGGTCCCCAGCAGAGTCGCCAGCTGTCGCTTGCGCGAAAATAAGGTGTCGGCACAACAGAAGAGTCACCACCTTTCGTTATTTATCCCTCGGAGCGGGAAAGGAAACGATCGGAAAAACCTAACGAATAAGGGTAAGACAAGGTCATCGCAACCATTGTCTGGGTTCGGGAGTCGGTTACGCAAGGGGAAGGTATTAGCACCCCTCACGTCCGTCGTACTCGACGGGATCCACGCTTGTTGTGTTTACTGGACGGGTTGGTTTTATTCTTTCTACCTATCAAGGTTGGCTAAAAAAGAAAAGAAAAATGACTTGGCAAAGCATCGCGCTTTATGCCTACGTATTCTCATCAGAGAATGAGAAATCAGAGTCAATGTAGTTCGGCCTACGAAGGATTATGGGGAAAGGTAGCTCGCCAAGACTTCGCCATCTTGTGCCTACGTACTCTCAACAGGCATGAGAGATCAGAGCTCACGTAGTTCGGGAAACTACGGTTTATTTCCTGTTTTGAAAGAAGTGTTTTTTATTGTGTTTGCGATTTCAACCGCACTAGAGACTATGACCTGAGAGTGAATGCGTCACATGTCACCCAAAGGGTACCATACTAAACATCCAGACTGTGGAAAAGGAACTCTCCCACAATCCTTTCTCAGATAGCTTAAGGCTCGTAACGTACGAAAGAAATCATTCATGATTACTGTATCTTAAACTGCTTTGAGATGAGAAGAGAACAGGCCCAACTAGGAGGGAGACTATTAAGTCCTACTGTTATCATGCCATGGATTCATCCTATGGTTGAGGTTTGAACAGGGAACTCCTAGATGTTGTCATGCATAGGTTTCAACCTAAAAGTCTATCATCAAATCCTTATCAAAGGAAATGAGAGTCCTAAGGGATCATGTCAATGATACACCAAAACAGACAAAGCATCAGCTTAACAGTAAAATGCATGCAATGCAAGTGAGGGAGGAAATGTGTGTGGGGCTTCAGCCTCCACAAGCTCGTCTCGACCTCAAGCCAGTCATGAAATGACAGTAATCATACTGAAAAATAAACAACATGCTATCAAGCAATAAACAGTAAACTGCAGTCATACAGATAAAAGAAATGAAATACCATCCATACTTGAGAAAGAAAATATCTACATCTAAGCTCTCCCTAATCCTAACCCTAAAACAAAACCCTAATAAAATCTCTAAGCAAAGCCCTAAAGCAAAACCCTACACAAGGGAAATCAATCCCAGTCTTCAAGCTTCAAAACAAGCTTACCAAAGAAAGGGAGCTAAGTAGGCAGACTCACAGTGCCTTCCTCAGGAAAGCACTAGGAGGCTTATATTTAGGAATCATATCCCATGTGGCTCAACAACTGTGATCGGTTTACATTCCTCCTCAGGAGAAACTAAACTCACATGAAGGCTCCAACATCATTGGATACTTGAGAAATCCTACATGAACTAAGGGAACTAAGTGAACAGACCCATAATGCCTTCTTCAGGAAAGTACTAGGGGGCTTCCACTTAGGAATCATATCCCATGTGGCTCAACAACTGTGATCAGTTTACATTCCTGCTCAGGAGAAACTAAACTCACATGAAGGCTCCAACATCATTGGATACTTGGGAAAGAGGTGAGAAGAAAGAATGAAAGACATCCATAGTGCCTTCCTCAGGAAAGTACCATGAACTTCCCTCAGACTCCAGGGTCTCAAACCTCACAAACAGAGAGCAAGCTCCTAGACTAGGCCTCAATCCATGCATCCTTGCAAGCTCCAACCTCTCAACCTCTGGGTCTTGATCTTCAATCTTCTCCTTCATCATGCTCCTTCAACAAGGTCCTCAAAGCAAACCAAGCCCCACAACAATTCCCCAAAGATGACCCCAAAGATAGACAATCAATCACAGAACATGCCACACAAACAGTCAATTCAGAAAATATTCTAAAAATACTAAAGAAAGGGGGAAAAATCTAATCCTTATTCACAAGGGTCTATTACACCTACCCATAATATCCCTATAGTCCCATACCCAAAAAATCAAACTAAAACTCCTGAAAGAAGTGATTTACTTCACCTATGTTAAACCTAAAACCCTAATTTTAATCACCCTAATCTCACCTAATCAAACCATCTAAAAAATTAATCCTAAAATTATGAATTAAATCCTATGAGGAAGCTAAAGTCCTAAGTTAATCACCCTAAAAAGAATGGACCCTAAATCTAAGGGGAGCTAATTGAACTAAAATCAACAAAATGGGGTACCAACTAAATCATCTAAAAAAGCTATTTAAAAGAAAAATATGCTAAAAATATAAAAATAAAACTAAAATGGAATTTTTATTTTTACTAATTTTCTAGACAGGAATATGAACCTAATGCAAAAATAAGAAATGAAAAATATCAATTTTCTGATTTTATATGATTTATTGAAAATGCAAGAAAATATAAAAGAAATAAAAATAAAGAAATGAAATAAATGGGGAGGGGGTGCGCTTAGAAGATGCGCCCAGTTCATTTATTAAGATGGGCCAGAAAGGGGTGGTGTCAATAGCATGCGTGTCTGGGCCCATTTGCTTCAGAAAATCAACTTAAAAAAACAAAAGAAAAGGATAAAAGCTCGGTGCATTTAGCAAGGGATCATAGTTCATTTTTCATTGGGCTCGCTGGTGGGGGTGTGATTAGCGCGTTCAGCTGAGGCCCAAGGTTGCAGCTTTAGTGAAACGCTGCGTTGCAGCTTAGGTCTTTCCCTCTGTCTCAGATTTAAATTCCAGCCGTTAGATTGGTTTAAAAGGTCAAATACTTGAGATGATCTGACGGTGGAGAGTCATCGTCCCCAACCTTCCATCTAGGGTTTCAGAAATCGTATCCCATGCAAGAATCTTCCACCATCTCATACTCCCTCAATTCTTCATGGAATTAAAAACTTCAAAGACCAAAATTGTACCATTTTCTTCCCTGAACACGATGGTACCAATAGTTTCTCCTGAAGCCTCGTGTATCACTCTAACAGAATACCTAAAGGTCTTGGTTCAACCATATTCTTCTGAGATCAATCTTGCTAAAGCTCAAACCTAATGGTGTAATTATGTTCCACATATTACACTAGTCATTCTATGCTATAATACGTGCATTAAAACTCAACCTACAACTCATTCTTGAACTTTAAAGAAATCATGACCTGCCATGGAACTTCACGCAGAGCTCTCTAATTCTCAAGAAATGGTCAACTATCTTATCCTAACAAGTCTACACCTAAAAATCTAACAGAAAGCATATAATTAATGAGATATGGAGAAGAAAACCAACCTGTCAAGTAGTAATGGTAGAGGTGTGTAGAGATGGTTTCATTGCTTGCTATCTCTTCCAAGTGACCCTCTAATGGTGTGTATGATTCTGTTTGCAATGGTTTTGATGTGAGAAGCTTGTAGAGGTCCACACGATTCTTGCTTGTTCTTGAAGGAAGCTTGGAATTCCACTCTCTCCCTCACTCTCTCCACTGATTTTTTCTAACCTCTCACTTCATCATGATCCACTCATTATATAGAAATCAATAGAACAATCTAGAAGCTCCTAGAAGAGACTAGAATGCCTTGGAATTTCTCACTTGGTGACATGTTATATTATCTCATCTCATGTGTTAAGCTCCTTGAATTGGTGTTAAAATCTCCTTACAAGAGATATTGAGATGGTATGTGCAAAAAACAAGCATTTCCTTGCCTTGTGTGAAGTTTTCCAAAGTTGCCTTAACATGCAAGTAACAACATTATAAAGCAAGTCCAATTTCTAGGCCTCAAATAAATATTATGCCTAAACCATTGTTTCCAAAATGTTGTTTAGATTCAAAATGACATATTACATGACCTATTTTGGATTTGTAGATCTCTCAAACCATTTTCCAATTTGAACTCATTTAACTTATATGCCATTTTTTAGGTCATTTTCACCCATTCTTGTCAATTCTTGCTACAAGCTTTTCCAACAACTCATGACCCCTTTTATAGGCTTAAAATGTCATTTTGAACAACTTTGATGTTTTGAGTTTTTTCATTTGAGGCTTGGAAGTAGGAGATATGGCTCTTGCTTAAAATGACCTATAATCATCAAATGACCAAAATACCCTTGGCTTGTCAAAGCCATAAGTTGAGTTCTACAAATCCTATCAAGGACTTCTAGTACTCTCTAGAAAGATAAGAAGATTATCTTCAACATTCATGTTGACCAAGAAATCATAGGAATCATCCTACTAGGGCAAAAGTTGTCTGCGAGTTGGGTGACTTTCAAGGACCCAGATTCACACACCTCAGATGACCTGTAATTTGTCAAAACCATAACTTGAGCTCTGCAAATCCTATCAAGGACTTCTACCACTCAAATTAAAGCTAAGAACAAGATCTACAACATTCATGTTGTGTGGAAGATGAGATGACAATCACATCTTGAGCTAAAACTGCCTGGAAGATAGGGATCAAACTAGGGGATTTTACACTGTCCATCCTTAGAAACCCTAGCTTGAAACTCCTCAAACTCCTCAATCATGATGAGTTGGTCTAGGAATCATCCTTATAGTCTCTCAATACATCATTCCATGATCACATGGCTCTTGGATTAGGTCTCAACCTTCTCCAAATCATCAGTTGACCTAGGGTTGACCCAGTCAAAACCCTAATTCTACCATTCATGGTTGAATCTTCTGAATTCTTGCACAACTGACCTCTCTGGGCTTCATGATGGCTTTCAATACATCTCATAAACTCTCTCAAAGCTTCAAGTTCATTCTCAATGTCTCAGAATCATCTGAGGAGCTCCCCCAACTCTCAAGCTATGAAGCACACAACCTTGGTTTCAACCAATTTCTCTGAGGATCTCTTGAACTTTCTGATGAAGGTATCAACCTTCAAACGCTTGATGGATAAATAAATGTTGGTCAAATTTTGGGGTGCAACACCCCCAGGCTAAGCTTCCTTTACAAAGTCAAATTCCATAGTTGGCTGCATTTGTTGGGATTCCTTTAATATAGGGTTGCCTTGTAAACAACATTGTTCCTTAAAATTGGCAGTTTCAATACAACATTTATGCAAGATTTTGAAAACATAATTTATTGATAAAACAAACAGCGGAGTGATTCAAAGATCAAAGACAAAGTGGATCCTGTCATTTACAGAATGACAGGTGAAGTGATCAACAAAAATCAAAGATCAATAGGAGTCAGGTCATCCAACCTTGTTGTAGTATGCTTTCAAAATAACCTCACCTCAATTAGGTCTTTTAAGGGTTGTAACGTGGCTTGGTTTATGGTTCATGAAACAAAGGATAAAGGCTCATAGTTTATTTGTTCCCACCCGATCTCCATGATGAACTTCCATCCTACGTTTAGTTAACTCAGGTTATGCACTCAGGTTCCTATAGGCTAAGTCTGATGTTGATGATAGTTGTTGATGGTTCAAGAACCTAGGGTAGTCACTACTCCCTTACAACACTTGGTTGCTTTTGTTATTGAGAACTTTCAAAGTTAAAGCTTTAAAGATTTCATCTTTTTATTATCCCTAACTTTTGCCCGAACTGTTTCTTTTGGATATACAGTCAGCGGGATACCCCAATCTTGCCTAAGTCTCCTTCATAGGTTTTGACTTAGCGGGTTTTTCTTTTAATTTTCTCTTTGAGGAAGAAGGTGACTACCTAGTTTAATGGTTATGAAGAAACATCACTGGCCTTTAGGCTT
Source organism: Lathyrus sativus (assembly GCA_963859935.3). Taxonomy (NCBI): domain Eukaryota; kingdom Viridiplantae; phylum Streptophyta; class Magnoliopsida; order Fabales; family Fabaceae; genus Lathyrus; species Lathyrus sativus. The sequence goes on along the minus strand of OZ012737.1, from coordinate 379,686,604 downwards.
GGAAAACGTCTTCAACACTTACTCGATGTGTGGGAAGGAAAACCTGAGAGCACAACCTTCATATGAAAGGTGTCTTGAATGCACATAATGCTAAGTCAACTGAGAACTACCCACCCCAGGTTTGAGATTACGGGTTTTTGCAAGGAAAAAAAATCCTACTTCGAGGCTCAAAGGGGTTAACGAGGGATTATCTTCCTTATTTCTCCAGTGTTTGGGATTTGAAACAATGCCTTACATCATCGGCAAAGTCTTAATTGAAAGCATACTAACAATAGTTGTGGATATAATGTTTTCGTCATCCTCCCTAATCTTTGCTTAAACAACAGTTTGATAAGGATAAGTGGATGGAAAAAAGATAAATATTTTTTATGACAATAAAAGAAAATGAGTGAATACGAATGGAATTAATCAAAAGATGCATAAACACTTAATTAATCCTGCCAATTCGAAAAACAAACAGCTTACAAGCACAACTTAAAATCAAAATGGAAAGAAAATACAACAACAAATGCTGAAATAGCCAAAAATTTCCAGCTTCGGGGAACTGAACTTTCTTTCCTTGATTTTCCAACTAAGATAACTATCTTCACGGTTGATTGTTGAGATCAGTCAGAGAAGCATCTTCACATCCAATCTCAGTGATTTCTTCCATAACACATACTGGTGACTCCTCTTGGACCAATGAAGGATTGTTGATTTGAATGCCTTGAGGAGTGAATGAGATCATCTCGGATTCAAGCAAATTCTGAACCATGCTCCTGAGCACCTTACAATCTTCAGTTGAATGCCCCTGTGCCCCAGCGTGGTAGTCACATCGGGCATCGGCGTCAAAGCCTGGCAAGTATGGAGGGATCACTGAATCTATTTCCTTCGGCACAATCAATCCATTTTTGATCAAATCCGGCAAAATATGACTATGCCATTGGCAACAGAGTGAAACGTCGCTTTGGATTCCTTGGTCTTCGTCTAGCGTGCTGACGCGGCTGGTGGAAAAATGACCGTTGATTATGAGGAAGTCTTTGATTTGGAGGAAAATATTGCCTTTGGTGAAATGATGGTGTCTGGCGTGGAGACCCAAAAGATTGCTGACTCCGGACAGTTGAGACAAATGAGTGCTGAGATCGAGATATCATGGATTCCTGGACAGAATTACCTTCTTCCTCCAATTCTTCTTGAGAACTGACAACTGATTCACTCTCATTAGATAGGGTGTGTTGCGGTGAGAATCGTGATACCAAGCTATTGATTAACTTGAATCTTTAATTCTTAAATTCACAACCAGACTTTAATTTATCCAAAGGAAAGGTCTAAAGAAAGAAAAACCCTTTTCGCGATGTAACAACAACGCTGAGAGATTCGGGGATCGGGGGTTGGTTATGCATAGGGTAGGCATTTCACATCCTAAACATCTGTAGTACTCTACAGGAACCTTTTGTTTGCTTGCATGCTAAGTTTGTTAAATGTTTGCTATGGATTGGGATTGGGTAAAGGGTGTAGGTAAAGACCTAAAGATAGTTTCTGAGTTTGCTCGCAAAGACATCGCGTCCTCTGCCTACGTATCCTAACTAGGATAGAATCAGAGCAATCGTAGTTCACCTCACTAGGGTTGAAGAACACTTGATTATGATCAAGGTTTCAAGGGGAACAAACATAACAATGTTTGTATAGAGTTTAACAAAACTCTCTAGATCTATGTTATAACACTCAAGAAAGGGGAGCAAGAAATCATTACTATGATTCTTACATAGAGTTTACAAACTCTATCCTAAGTCCTTATTGAATGAACATTCCTAACAAGGGTAGGTCTTTTAGACTTAAAGCAAAGTCTAATGGCTTAACTAAGGTTCAAGATGACTTCACAAAGTCAAAGGAAAGGGTAATGAACTATCCATGAAACAAGGGTCGATGGAGAGATTTTTCCTTTGGAAGGAGAGAGAGGGGCAACTTGGATGAGAACTAAAGAGTTTCATCACTTGGGGAAGAAATACTTAACAAAGCAATAAACATTTAAGCATGATGAATATAAAGAATATGGTTACAACCAAGCAAGCATGCATATCACAATAGGCAAGGATTAAATTAAAACAAGTGGTTACAACCAAGAATGGCATATCTTCACAAATATAAACAACTCAAGGGATACATATTAACAAATATGGAAACAACAATCATACAAATCAGTCACAACTTAAGATGATTATGTTATAAGTTTAAAGTACAACATTAGGCATTGATGACAATCAAATACGTAAAGAATGTTCACAATAGTTAAGTTCAAGATTTAGGTAGAGAACAACAAATTTATGGTAACCACCAATGAGAAACAAAGTCTTAACATGTTAACAAACATAAAGAAATCAATTATCAACAAATCTCACAAGATAAGCCAAGCATGGTATAAAAGAAATTCATCAAGGCGCGAGGTAACAGCCCTAGAAACGAACCAACTTACAAGTAGGCAAAAGGCATTGTGAATATAAGAAATTTTAAATTTTATTTCATTAAATGAAAATAGACATTAATACGAACATTTTGCAAAAAGAACAGATTAAAAATGATAAAGCATGCAAAAGTTATGATTTTTGAATTTTGGTGAAGAAAATGAACAAAATAAGCAATAAAAATAATGGAATGGTCAAGGGAGGGATTGAACCCACGACCTCATGCTTGCAAACACAAAACCTATCCACTCAGCCACTGCACGCGCATTGTCAAGTAATGGAAATACAAGAGAAAATATTAAAACAAGGCAATTGCAATAAAATCAAAAGAGTTGATCTCCAACTGGATCGAACTTAAGACTGGTGGGTACAAGGGGTATAAGGTGCACAAGTTTCTACCACTGGAGTGGCAATACATCCAGTATGTAAAGCCACCCCATAAATACATAAGGGTTCCTTTTGATATTTTTCTGGGCAAGGTAAAGGCAAAAACAAGGAAATGCTGAAATACGAATTGACTCTAACTTTCTCAAATTTCCACCAAATCAAGTAAAATTTGAGTCTATCATGCTTGAATTTTTATAAGGATCATGATGGTACTAAATTTTTTTTGAAATAACAACCACATATTAAAACATGAATTCATATGCAAATTGGTATATGAGTTGCATTTTGATGAGCATGGAACACAACAGATGCAATCAGGATTAAAGAAAGATATGAGCAAGTTACAAATATGATTCTGAATGAATTCCAACAAAGATTTTGTTCAAAACAACCTTGGATCAAAAAGAGGTATATGAGTTGCAAGCATAGACATGATAGTTGGGCAAGCTGTCAAGGATGCAGATGGGAAGTGTTCAATTCATACATACACATGGCCTACAAGTTCTGAACATGTTATTGATGCTTTTAATGCTTACAAATCAAACAAGAATGACTCAGGAAAAAGAGAGTAGTATGATACAACAATGGCAACATATTGGCTAGTGAGTGAACTTTGTGAAAAAGTGGACTTGTGCTTTCAAACAACAAGAACAAATGACTTCAAATCAAGAACCAAGTTGTTAAAAATATAAACAGACAACAGTTACAAACAAACACCAAATGTGGCTGGTCCCAAATGGAATTGGGAGGATCAAAGATTGATTGGAAACAGCAGCCAAGCAGCAGGCCAAGGTAAAGGGGCATGTTGTCTAGAATTTCAACCAAAAGGAAAAACATGGATGAAACTCACACTTGATCAAAACAGAACCAGAAATCTCATGGCATCTCAACCAAACTACTTAAAATGCAATGAAAAACAAGATAGCAACATACAAAATGCCAAGGTCATAACCAAACAGAACTGTCATGCCATATGAAAATGAAAAAATGCAAATGGAATGCTATGTCAAGATTAAGCACATACATGTTAAACCAGCCTCACACACAAACTCAAAACATGTTAATAAGTGTTTCCGTGCTTCAAGAATAGCCACAAACCAAACAGAAATGAAAGTGACCTGCTAGTTGCTCATTTACACATGAAAATGCATAATGGTGAACCATGACATGATTGGAAAAGCTTTAACCCAAACAAACACCACACACAGGTTTTAAACATGTTCCTAGATGTTTCTACAACTCAGAATTGAACATAAAGTGCACATAGTAAAAATTGGTTTACAAACTGCAAGTATGGCACATGGTAAGCAAGTTGTCATGACAGGAAGGCACAAGTTGGCACAACATTCACAAAGAGGTCTGGTTTATGCACATACAAACTACAATCATGTTATCTAAAGGCTTAAAGCTCATGAAATAACCCAAAGATGCTTCAAACAGAAAAGTGTATGGTGTATGTGTGGTTGTGGCTTGTGAAAAAGCTGTTTTATGCAAAATATGAGGCATTGTGAGAATGAGTGGTCAAAACCAGGTAGCAAGGTCATACAAGCATTACACACATATCACAAACATGATAACAGATAAATTTAAGTTCAAACATCAACCAAAAAAAATGCTTTAACCACAAAAGGGGCCTGGTGTATGTGATTGTGTTTTTGAGAAACAAGCTGTTTGGCAGCAGAGGAAGAATACAAGCTGGTGAGTGGTCTCATGTCATGAAATCAACACATACACATCATAAACATGCAAACAAATGAGGTCATACTCAAAAATCAGTCACATTGCAAACATAACAGAATTTGGTATGGTTCATGGCATATTTGGCTTGAATGGAAGTTGAAAATGCATTTTGAAAGTGACAAGATGAAACAGGTGGAAACAACTCAAACAACCAATACACACACATCACAAACATGGAAATGAATGAGATCAATCTTAAAGTTCAGGCCTACTTCAAACAGAACAAAAATTGGTGTGTTGATGCTTTATGAAATGCAAAACAAGCTCATTTATGCAGCAAGATAGTTAATGGCAATTGAGACAATTAGGCATCAAATATCAACTTTAAAACATGTAGAATGATGATTCTAGACTCATGGATCAAACAAAAACAAGCTGAAACAGAAAATGGTCATGTTGTTGGTAACATAAAGCTTGAAAATGCAAGTGGAGAGTGAAAAGTTGTTTTGAAAATGTAAGGCCAGTTTGATCATACCAATACCACACACAACCCCTAAATATGTTAAATGATGCTTTCACACTTAAGGATCACACACAAGCTGCTCAATACAAGAACTAATATGTTGGTTCAAACATTTGACAACAAAACAAACAATAAGCCTCACAGCTGGCCTTATCAACTAAATCTCATGCTTTTCATAAATTTCAACAAGTTTCAAATAATGCAAGCAATACCAAATCAGAATAAACCAACAGTTTAAGCAAATGAGATAAAACTTTGTAGTAAACACAAGTAGTTGCATACTATCCTAGCACAACATTCATGAATATTGGTATAGTAAATGAACAAAGTATCACAACTGTGAAACAAAATCCAATCTAGATTCAAACATGACCTAGGGGCAGGGGAACCTCATGAAACAACTAACAAGCAATTCAAACATTACAAATAAACAAGGGCTGCAGATTTGGTATTAAGCACAACAATAATTCATGTTTGGATCCCTAAAGCTACTCTTGTAGACAAATTCCTCAAAACAAGTTGTAAACCACATACAAAGTTCATCATTGACAGAAAACTATCAACACATCACTTCTGAACACTACACTTTAACAAAAGCAATATCATATCAATAAAACACAAGCTCTTGACAAAGAGCTAACTTGGGACAACATGACTATGGTTTTCACAACAAGAACTTCAAATTTGCAAAACATGACAATGTATGTATAATGAGAAGGTTGAGCATTACATACCTTTTGTAGACCTTCTTGAGCAAGCTAGAAAGCAAAGAAACCAAGAGATCTCCTTCTTTGGCACAAATTTGGAGTTTTTTTCCTCTTGAAGCAATAAGTAACTTTTATGACAATTTGAGTAATGAGCTTCCCAACTGGTTTTTTAAGACTTTGGACAATTGAAACAAGATATATATGACGTGTTGGGAGTGTTGAAGTGGTAGGAAAGGCCTTAAGTAGAGACTTGGCTTCCAAAGTGCATAAAAGTCAAAATATGAAGGTATGAAGGTTGACTTTTAGATTGGTGTGTTTTTTGATGAAAGTAATGGTGGGAACAGTTTAAAATTGCCATTTTAAGGGTGTATAGATGGTCTTTGAAATGTTTTGATGTTTGGAAAAGGAAATAGCAACAAAAGTGGAAAATGGTGATTTTGTGATTTTGTAAACTTAAGCAATTTTAAGCGAGGAAAGCAATGAGAAAGCTATGAGTTTCTATGTGTTCTTGGTAGCTATGGTGTGGTTTGTAACATAGAGAAATTTCTCTATTTATAAGGAAACTGAAGGTGAGGGCAGCCTTGGTTTTTCCATATTTTGGAGGGAGATTTTGAATGAAATCTTGCCAAAATCTTGTGGCAGCTCCATACATCAGTCCCTTGGCTCAAGGAAAGCCATAAAATCAAGTGGAATGATGCATGAAGTGGCTGCATAGAGCTTAGAGTGATGAGCTTACAGCTGCTACAGTTTTGGAGAAAAAGTTTCTCTTTCCTCTTTCACATTTCTTGATTATTATATTACCACTTGTTGCAACTTGCTCCTCTCTCTTCACTTCTTCCATTTTTCTGCATTTTTGCTCATTCACACCTCTAAATATCAGATTGAACATGATTCAATGGCAGTGGGTGGCCCAAGTTGTTGAATTTTGAAATTTGGAAAAAGTTGAAGTGGTGACTTCAAGTGTGGCAGCCCCAACTTCCATGACCCATAACTCTCAGCTCACATATGCTATTGAGGAGTTCTACCACATTTTAGAAAGCACTCAAGTAGCTCTACAACTTTCATGTTTTTGAGATTTTCAAATTCTAGATGGAACTTGGTTGAAAAACCCCTCCAAGTTGATGAAAAAACATACTTAAAAGGCCAAATAACTTAGAATTTTTCTAAGTTATTTCCCTTCTTGAAATAAATTTGGGACTTTTGTAGGACTTTCCAATAGCTTTCCAATGAGATTTGAACCAACTCAATTGGATTTGTGGTTGAGGAGTTATGGTCTTGCCCTTTTCCAAACCCTAATTCACGATTTTTGCAATTACTTCCTAACCCTTGATCCGATGGTTATGAAATTTTATAGGAAGGTGTAATATGACATAAGGAACATTTTTGATTCACATCTTGAAGTCAAATTCCTTATGGTTGAAGAGTTGACTTTTCGGTCAACCGTTCGATCAATCGGTGACTACCGAGATGACTGTTGATGATCCGGGTATTCTGAGGCCTTGAAACTCTTTGAGTAGACTTTACTAAGCCATAGGAACTTCATGGACCATGATCCCACCATTGAAACACTTGTTAAATCAAAAGTCAAACTACAGTTGACTTTTCCTAATCGAAAACCCTAATCGGGTATCCTGAACTGCACTGTTCTCAATTCCCGGGTGACAACCTCAAATTGGATTTATACTTGACCCAATGTAGTATCCTTGATTTTGTTTATAGTTGAATCAATCCAAAACATTGATTGATGAAACCATCGAAGCCTCGATTTTTGTTGGTACGAAACCCTGATTCAACTGCATCTTGACAAAGATAAACTTGAAATGGGTTAAGGTTGGTTAATCAAATAAATATGATCCTAAAATGATGAAGAGGATCTAAGGGGTCAAAATTTGGGGTGCAACAGGGTGTTCGAAGTGTCTCGGATCTTTCCGCTCTTGAGACCGTTCTCAATGCGCTCTCTTGCTATTACCAAGTTTGAGAAATTAGAAGTCATAATGCTGAACAGCTTCTCTCGGTATGGATCTTGCAAAGTATCCACAAACCAATCAACTAATTCCTTAGTCAAAAGTGGTGGTTGGACACGAGCAACTATTTTTCTCCATCTCTGAGCATACCTTCTGAAGGATTCATTGTCTTCTTGAGACAAATCTAGCAAATGTAAGCGACTAGGAGCCAAGTCAAGATTGTAGTTGTACTGCTTCCCAAAGGCACTAGCTAGATCTGACCACGATTGAATGTTGTTGCTCTTTAGCTGCATATACTAATTTAGCGATGCCCCACTCAGACTGTCTTAGAAACAGTGGATCATGAGCTTGACATTGCGGACGTGTAAAGTCATTCTTCTCCAATACATCACCAAATACTGCTTCGAACAACTATCTCCTTTGTACTTTTCAAACTTTGGCGTCTTGAACTTAGGCGGCATCACAAGGTCGGGTACCAAACACATGTTCAAAGCATTCAGATCGGCAGAGTCACGACCCTTAATGATATCAAGTTTCTTTTCCAATGCACGACACTTCTCCATAATCTCAACGTATTGTGGGTCCTTGGACTCCATCACAGGGATTGCCTCTTGAGAATCTGGCACCAGAAATGCAAAAGTCTAATAGTCGGTATCATCGAGAGAAGAGGAATTCCCATCTCGGACAATGGTATGTTCTTGTATAAACTGGTTACCAACAGGAGTCTGCACAGGCTGATCTTGAGCAACATTGTTCACAGAATTCCTCTGGACATGGTCATCTCTCTTTGCCAAGGTTGTCATAGCTTCCACAATCTGATCCAACTGACTTTTCAATAATTCAAAATCTTCTCTGGTCACAAATTGGTTCTGCTCTTCTGAATTCATGATCCTTCGAAACCTACTTCAAGTCCAATGTTGGCTTCGGGAAGTCAACTAGGTTATGGACAAAGGATAGATGAGACTCAAGACTGAGAAATGCAAATGCAAATGCAAATGTGTCGACATGCGCATGAAATGCGAATGCAAACCAAATGGTTTAAAGGAACTCAAAAGGAAGTCGTAAATAATTTGGGAAAACGTTTGCTTTATAATCCATGATCTCAACTGAGTTTTTGCAAAGGATTGACTGTCTAAATTCCTTGAAACCAAGGGTTATTCACTGAATGCATGATGGCATGAATGCATAAACACAGGTATACAAATATTCACATATATACAAATATGTACAAGCAAACAGACAAGGGCCTAGGTTTGAAGATCACGAGCATGGAGCCATGGTCTACCCATCCCAAAAGGTATGTACTACGGGTATGTTCCTGCACAACGGGTTCTAAAAATTTCCTAGAGTCAACAACCCATCTTTTGGATATTACCAATTTCCCAAATCACTCGGTAGTCGATAACATTCTCAAGAGAGTCTCGTCCGAGTGTAGCATCGCGTATCAACTGCTTCGGGACTACTCCCTAATAGTCATCGCACTACGTCTTAGTAAGGCCAAAGTGGGGTAAAGTTGTAATCTAAAGGTCCACAGTGTCACGGGCTCCAAAGTTGAAAGTAGCATTGTTTTCATGAATACTCGTTTAACAACACTAAACTCTCAAGAGGGCCTCCCTTGAGCGGTGGTTTCTCAAGTCAGCTTAGTCAGGAATCAACTCCCTATAAGCCTTCTTGAATATACCACCATCCTATCATAGGTGCACTCAAGTCCGGGTATTGGACTTCCTCACCACACAAGGTAACAACGCTGCAAACAGAAAAACCCAAGCAGAACAGGCATATATACAGATATTCACAAATATACAAATATATAGGCAAGCAAACAAAAAAGATAACACAAATACAACAAGGTGGGCTTAACCCTCTTAGGGGGGTGTTGTCCCCAGTTAAGTCGCCATTTCTGTTGCGGTGAGAATCAGATATCAAGCTATTAATTAACTTCAATCACAAATCATCAAGTTCACCACCGAGCTTTGATTTATCCAAAGGAAAGGGTAAAGATCGAAGAAAACCCTAATTGCGCTACGTAACAACGAAGCTAGAGATCTAAGGTTCGGGGGTTGGTTATACCTAGGGAAGTTGTTAGCATCCTAAGTATCTGTAGTACTCTACAGGAACCTCTTATTAGTATTTGTGTTATGATAATGTTTGCTTGCTAAGAGAAAAGTGCTAAGGTAAATACCTAAGGGTATATACACTAAGTATGCTCGCCAAGACGTCGTATCTCGTGCCTACGTATCTTGACTAGGATGGAATTAGAGCAACCGTAGTTCTTCTAACTCGGGACGAGGAACTCTTGATAACGATCAAAGTTCCATAGGGGAATAAGTATCCATGACCATGGTACTTACATGGAGTTAACGAACTCCCTAAGTCTAAGTTAAAAACTAACTAAAGGTTGACTTTAACGAAAGTCAAAATGGGGAAAGTGAGTAATCATAACGATGATGCTCACGTAGAGTTTACAAACTCTAACCCTAATTCTAAATTGCAATGCAAAATGGCTCTAACGAGGCCAAGAGGGAGATCCTAACAAGGTCAAGAAGGGACAGAAAAGCTGCCTAACTACCCTAAGGGTATGACTTATAGGCCAACAGGGGATCCTTCCTTTGGAACGAGGGACATATAACCCGATAACTCCAAAATCCAAAGAGAAAATGGCATCAAGGAACATAAATTAATTAGAACCAAAAGCAATAATAAAATGAATTCAAAATTTAAACACCAAAAATTAATGAAAAATATCGAATTAAAATGGAATTAATTAACTGAATTCTAATTATTATAAAAAACTAATTTAACTAATGCTATAACTTAAATAACTAAATAACATAAATTCTAAATATTGAAATAACTAAATCAACAAAGTGATTAAAAGATATTAAAGTTTTAGATTAGGACTAATTAAAACAACTAAAACACGCATGAGCCTATTGCCCAAATGCTGATGGAACGAGTCACCAAAATCGGATCCTCAACAGACGAACAAAAGATAATTGTTCATCCATTCTTCTCAGATTGACCGTGAGGCTCAACTCACACACTGCGAATCTCCTCAAATTGCCTTCTATCTCTCTCACACGACCCCCTCTTTATCACCCAATCCGTCTCCTAACTCCCTCTCACTATTCATTACCATTTTCCCCAAATTGACATGAAAAACTCAAAACCCCAAAATCCTCAAAACCAAAAGGATCGCCAATGATAACAAAATCCCGAACGTGAAAAGGATACTATTATCAACGGGGCAAGACAATCATAAAGGCACAGATAAATCAAACGAAGAGTAGAGAGTTTACCTAATCGATGTTAATCCGGCGAAACATTTTTCCGGCGCCGTCGTCACGATGCACTTCCAATTTCCTATGTTCTTTCCTCACGCGAGCAATACAGCCAAAGACTCGTTCCCAGTTCTTCACTGTGTACGATCTAGGTTTGTTCTCTTGCGTTCATATTTTGTATCCATTATTGATTTGTTCCATTTCAACCTTAATCGCTTTCAGCTTCACTCAATCGTCCTTGTTACGATTCATCCAGGTTCGATATTTGTTTCATTCGGTTCACCCTTCTTCTCTGCTTCGGTTTTGCGATGATCAAACCCTTTTCTTCTGCGATAGCTTCTTCCTCGTCTCAATACTTCTCTCATGGATTGCTCAAGTTGTATACGTTTGATTTCAATCTCAATTGGCGCCCAGGTTTTGTGTTAGGTTTTAACCCTTCTTCATCTAAGTTTGACCCCCTGTTTTTTGTTCTGTATAAAGAAAAAAATGGATGGGTTTTATGCAGGTTTAATGTTGGAAGAATTGAATGTCAATGGCTTTGATGTTTTCAGGGGACCAGTCTATAATAGTGTGGATCTTTTTTATCAGAAAGACATCGATGGTTGTGTGGTTTTTTGGTGGTTGTTGTTTGACAGATGAGGTTCTCAACGCATTGTTGAATCGGGGCTGATGAAAGTTGTTTGCAATTTCGAAACAGGGGGTAGTATTGATGTGGAACATATGGGGATTTTTGTAGTTGAGCTTCAAAAATGGGAGATGGTGTGAAACCAGTTAAGAGAAAGGTTGTTTACACAAGAGGCAAACCAAATAGTCTATCAGTTTTGGAGGTGGAAAAGTTATGGACCGGTGATGAATTTTGGTGGTGAATACCGCAGAACAGTGGTGGTTTCGTGGAAGATGAAAGAAAGTTTCGAAGGTGATAATGTTGGATTGATGGTATGGTTGCGATGGAGGCAGTTACTTTCGTGTCGGTGAAGTTGGAACTGTTAAATTGAAGGAATGGCGAACGGTGTTGTGGGATTCGTTGTTGAGACGAAGGAGTTGTCTCGAATTTGAACAAAAAGTGTGGGTTCAAGAAGTTAATAATGAGAAAGTTAAGAACTCACAGAAAGTTGAAGAATGGTGATTGTGGATGGCGGTACTTCGTATCTGAAAAGGATTGTGATTGATGATTTTCAAAGATGACGGTGAGGGTCTTTATTGTGACGGTTGTGGGATTTCTTGTCGTGTCTTTCTCTTCTTCTTCTTTGAATTGCAATGTTGTTGTTTTTCTCTTGTTGTGTCGGTAATGGTTATTGGGAAGAAGTGGTGTTTTTAGGATGGTTTTATTTAGTGGAGTACAAGATGAGCTGAGGATGGATAAGAAGGTAGGGGTCTGGATTTGTTTGAAGAAGATGAAAAAGGTTTGGTTTTGTTAATTTGTGGTGTCTCTGAAGTGGGAAGAAGGTTGAAACGGATTAATTTGGTGGTTTTTCGAAATGACAGAAGGTGTTGGGTCTCATCTGTCTGATGCATTCTTGTGGTGTTTGAAGTTGTTGAAGAGGTGTATTGCAAGGGTTCTCCAAGATCAATAGAGAGGAAGAACTGAGTTGTGAGTCCCCCCCTTTTTCTTTTTTTGAGTTTGCTAATAAAGCCCCCTTCTTCCTTTTTTTGTTCTCATTCCTTCCCCCCTTTTTCAGAACCTACTTCCCATTCTTGACTTATCACTTTGGGAGGGAAAGGTTTGTAGTACAGACCTCTTTTGTGTTACTGTCATATGGTTCTTTTATTGTGCAGGTTATCACAAGCAGCATAGAGGTTTGTAGGATTTTGCTTAAAGCGTTGTATCCTCTGCAGAGGTTTGGGGTCTGTGTTTTTGTGAAGAGCTTTGGAGGTTTATGGCATGTGTTCTTTTTTGCTCAAAACATCATGAAGATAGTCAATGTTATATCTTTCCCCTTTTTATCTAAGTGTCTCAATTGGTATTATGGTACCTGCTCTTCATTACAAGTCATGGTCTTCTTTTTGTGTCTTTGTGGCAGGTTATTACAAGCAGCATAGCCATTTTGCTTTCTTGTGACCAGTGGCGCAAGATTTGTAAGGATGTATTACACAGCAGTAGCAGGTTGATGCAGGTCCTTTGTATTGTTTCTCTCCTTTTTATCATCTCCTTTCTCACCTTTATCTTGTTCTCTTTAAAATGATTCAAAACCAAATTTCTGTTAGCTTTTGAGAAGTCATTTTCATGGCAGATTTATCAGTTGTGTTGATCAAGGGTTTTGTCTCATTGTGGTGCAGGTTTGGCAGTTCATGTAGTATGCTTTCAAGTGATGCAGGGTTTTGTTTGGTTGTGAGAGAAGTTGCTTTTGTGAAGTGTTGGCACAAGCATTTCAGAGTTACGACATATCTTTGGAGTAGGTTGCAAGCTCTTGGATGAGGTAGAATGATGAGGCAGGAGGTGCACATAGTATTGGTTTAGGGGGAAAGCTTTTGGCTTACATTTTGGGAATAGCAGGCTAGCAAGTGTTAATTTTCCAATTTTGGAACGGTCTTGGTCAAACACTTTTTGAAGGTAATGGTTTGGCAAGGTGTACATGTTATGTTGCTAGATGTTGGAAATGAGCAAAGTTTTGTTTTGTTTTCTTGCGTAGGGCTTGGTAAAAGTTGTTTTCAAATTTGTATTCATTATTATTTTTGGCAATTTTTGGAATAAATTTTGTTGTAAATGTGAAAAGAACAATGGACTTTTGTATGGACCTTAGAGATATAACTATTTCTTGAAATGGTATTTTTGTATTAAAGATTTTGTGTGTGGAATTTTGTAATGATTTCTTTATGAATGGGCCTTGGACTTTAATTTGAAATGGAATAAACCTTGGAATAATCTTGAAGCTTAGAATGATAATTTTGAAATAACTTGAAACTTTGGATGGGATAGAAATAAAAAAAGACATGGAATTTGGATTCCAAAAAATGGATATAGCGTTGTTGGATTGAAAAAAGGATAAGATGGATAATAAATATATATAAAAAATGGATATTATGGATTTTGGGAGAAATGAATTTAAACGGACAACACAATAATGGATGAATAAATGGATAAGTGAAATGGGTAATTGGTTTATGAATGGTTTAAGAAGGGGTTAGGAAAATGAACATGGGCTTTGCAATACACCTCCTCCTTTGAGCCACACTCAGACCTTGACCATTAAACCTGACTGCCACAAATCTTGAACAACAACATAAACTCGAATTCGACCTGAAAAGATATTGATTGAACAACAATCTAACGAATCCTTAGTCTAAAAGTGAAAATCATAACCACCCAATCAGTACTTGCACACACATTACACCTTCTAGCCTCAAGAGACTTAACTGAATGACAACTTGTCAATCATAAATCCCAAGGGTAAGAAGCTCTACTTCTCCAGAATCCTGATTTAGGGCTCTTCCAATCAAACCATTAATGAAACTCTAACAAATGATACCCTTGTGGTTATTCAAAGAACTCAAAATTGTGCATTGGTGAACCTCTGATAGCACCTGCTCATGAAAGACGAAAACCCAACACCTCTTGCCTGAGACTTGAGTGTAATAACTAGAAGAAACAACTTTTGAACAACAAAAACCTGATTCCACAGATCACCTCCTGCCCAACCCTAATTTAAGCACCCTTGCAGCTTCTGAAATCCAACCCTGATTCCTGAGTGAAATAGAACAGATAAAAGCTGATAAACTGGTTAGTTATGCAATATGATTGCCCTACAATGATATGCAAAAGATCAAAGAATTTGAGGGTAAAATTTGGGGTATGACAGTAAGAAATGTTTTCTTTGGTGGAGCCTTATTGCTATCAACCATGGACAACGGAGATTTTATATTCCCTGTGAACGCAGACGTAGTTAAAAAATATTTTGCTTAAAATAGACTCGCTAGACATAAAAAGAAAAGTCCAGGCAAAAATGGGGCATCCCGACGAGCCATAAAAAGAAAAGGTTCGGGCAAAAATGAGGGATAAAATGAAAATAAAAAAAATGAACCCGCAAAGTTGAAAACCTGAAAAGGCGACTTTGGCAAAAAAAGGGTATCCCATGGATTGAAAACCCGCAAGGGCGATCTAGGCAAAAGTCAGGGATTTAAAAGCAAACGACTACGGTCTGCGTTTGGTCTGCGAATTTATCTTGGTACATCGTTATCCTGAAGGTTAAAGATCAATCCAATCAGTCTTTCGAAAGAAAGAGCATTGGTGAAGCATCGAGGATATACAGGTCATAGCTGAAATGACACCTGATGGTTGTCTGTTTCCACATTGTCGACATTTATGTTTTTTTTTTACTTTTTGCGCAATTTCCTCTTTTCAGGGATTGCATGCACTTGTAATTTGCCTATTTACAGGCCTTTTCCAATCAATACAATATTATTCATTCAAAGCGCTTTTCACTTCCTTTCTTTACTTTTGCTGTTTTTGTTTGCAAAAAGGGTGTCTATATTTTTGATAAACTTTACATGTGAAAAGGTTAGGGGCTCTACAAAACATGTTTAAAATGAGAATTTACGTGACCAATATCATGTATGGTAATTGAGGTAACCATTTTTGCCGTCGGGACGCCCTATTTGTTGTTGTGTGCTTGCAGGTCGTTAAGGTCATTGCCCTAGTACTTTTTAACTCCCGTCAGAGAAGTTCCAGAAAGGTCTATATCAGTTGAGGTGCTGCTATGCAGTCAGATAGTGTTTCAGTAAAAGGCTTTTTGTCTTCCTATAGTAAAGTTTTTATCATCCCCACAGAATTTCGTTATCAAATCAGAAATGATGTCACCGATAGTGGCATACGGTTAACCCTAGTAGGGTAAGGGTGGAGGATGTCCTTCAACGGTAAGGTAAACCCCGTGGCGTAGTTGATGTGTTAAATTATTATCCCCAAGTATAGGTTGTTGTTCTCCTCGATGGGAATCTAGCGGTGGTTGATATCTCCAGCAAAGTCCAATGGTTATTGGCACGTTCTAGAGGCAAGATTCAGTGTTGATTCCCCCCAATGAAGTTTGTTCTTAATTCCCCAACGGAGTTTTTTTCTTCCCCAAGGGGACCTGTGTTTAGGAAAGCTGTTCAAGGCACTCTCCTCGACAACTTTTGGTTTGCAGTTTCTCTCTTAAACACTTCTTCCGGTGGTGTTCTCTTGCATTTGCATTTTGCATAGCATCTTCCGAAACACGTAGCATTTCCATTTCGTATGGAGAATTATGCCATATCCAAGCATATGCATCTGAAGCATAAGCCAAGTCCGGTTTCTCTTTGGCCAGACGTTTCTCCGGTTGATATTGGTGTGACTTAAGATCTCGTCATCTTTAATCGGGCAGGTCATTGATAGATGTGTTCGTCTTTTTACCCAGACAGAGTTAGTTTATTTTAAACATTTCTGTCCCCGGCAGAGCCTCATGCCTAGGTTATAAGTCGTTCGGTTATACTCCATGTATACCTGTTTCATCCCAACTCTTTATTGGTATTCCTTGGCGTGGTCATCTTTTCTTGTGAGGTTATTCCAACTTTTGGTTGGTGACCTTTTGATCTCCCAGCGGAGTCTCTTTTCCAACTCTTGGATGGTATTCAATCGTTTCATTCCAACTTTTGGTTGGTGGTATTTCTTTCTGGCGAACCTAACTTTTGGTTAGTAACTCTTATTCCCAAATTTTGGTTGGTAATCTTTGTGTTTCCCCGACAAGTTTGTTTCCCAACTTTTGGTTGGTGGCCTTTTCCTTTCATCCCAACTTTTGGTCCGTGCCCTTTGGATTTGGTATCCCAACTTTCGGTTGGTATTCGCTGTTATTCCAACTTTTGGTTGGTACCCTATGGGTTTAGCATCCCAACTTTTGGTTGATATTCGTTGTTTAGCATCCTAACTTTTGGTTGGTATTCGCTGTTGTTCATCCCAACCTTTGGTTGGTAATCTGTGTGCCCAGTAATCCTATCTCTTGGTTAGTAACCTACATTCTGACTTTTGGTTGGTATCTTTTAGCTTTATTCCGACTTTTGATTGGTATTCGGTGCTTTCGTTTCAACTTTTGTTTGATTAACTATTGTTCACCTCAGACTGTTATCCTCATTGTGGTGCATCCCAACTTTTGGTTGGTATTCACTGGTTTGCATCCCCGCGAGTTACAAATTTTTGGGTTATTTTGGTATCTAATCATCTTTTACCATGAACGTTTGAAAGCAGTTTCTTTTCACGCCTTTAGGTCCAAGTTATTTGAATAGGGGCAGTTGTAGCACCCCAAAATTTGCTCATCTTTTCTTGTGCAAGGTGTTTGACCTAATATAGCAATTTGTGGATGCTATGATCAAATGAGCATATCTCCTTCAATTTTTAACATCTTTAGGAGGTTCTTTTTCTAATGAACTCTTCTCATCATCCATAACAAGTTCTCTTTGCAAGGAAAGATCAAATTATGCTTGGAAAGCTATCAAAAGGTTGAAGACATTATAGATAATTTTGAGTTTTGGAAGGTTTTCTTGGTCAACTTCAAAAGGGAATAACTAGGTCAATTTTCATCATTTGGAGCCCATTAATTTTCCAGGATAAACTTGAAGATGTCCCCTACAACTTTGATTCAACATGGAAGAGCTAAAAACCCATGGAAGGTCTTGGTTTTCATCAAAATATTATAGGTCTCTTTTTGGTCCCTAAAAGACTTGAAATTTTTCTAAGTGTTTTATGATTTTTCACTCTTTCATGGAAGCTACTTTGAAAGACCACATCTCTCAACTCAAGCTTCCAAATCAATACTTTCTTTTCACATTGTAAAGATTGCATCTCCCTCTATCCAATACAAGAAGAATCATCTCATAAAGCTTCCTACATTGTGAGAACCATGACTGCAAAAATTGGATTTCAAAGATGGATTTTCACTCCAAGTAAGGTTTGAATTTGATTGAATTGGCTCCTAATCACCAAATTAATGCATGAATTTCACTTAAAGATGTTTAACCAACTTGCCTGAAGTGATTAGCACCTTGAAACACATGATTTGAGTGAGTTTTGACAGATTGCAAGTCACACTTTGCTCATGTTGCAAGTGTGCAGGATATCCATCCAAATTGTCTCATTCCCCCCTTTTCCACAAGATTTTGATAGCCAAAGCCATTATGCTAAGATCCCATTTGAACTCTTAAGCTTGAACTTCGGATTTCCATTCCACACCTTAAACACTAAAATTCTCCATTCAGTTAGCTTCACCAACATTCAGTGAAGCTAACCAGATCAAGAACTTGAAGAATCGTGGCCTGAATCAAGCTAGGGAACTCCATTTTTAGAGCTTCAAGGTTGAGCTTCAACAGGTATAATTCTCAACCATTTTGATCCAAATTTTTTGCTAAAATATAGCCCTTGACATGATGATGTTGTTTGTATAGTTAATTTTTAGTTGTAGATGAGTTTTGTTGTTGAATTTTCAAATTCGTGTTTGAATCTTGTTCTGTTTTTTTTTTCAAATGAAGTAAGCTGTGATTTAAAGAAATTTGGCACAATGATATGGTTGAGATCATCTTGAAAAGACGCATCAAATGAAACCACTATGAGCTCCATTGGTTATGGTTTAAGAGATGCACGATTTTTTGCAAATCTCTGGGATTTTTCAGTGGCTGGAGGTTGAAGATGATGATCTCACCGTCCATCATACCACTTGTTTTAATCCAGCGTGTTTTACCTTTTTGCTTGGAAATGATGAGGTTGACTCAGATCCACTATGGATGCGCGCTTTCTGGCCTTTGGATTTGACACGTCATTTAATGAACTCAGATCCAACGCATCTTGTTTTTTCTGTTTTATTTTCCTTTTCTAATTTGTTTTTAAATTTATTTTATTTTCAGAAGTTCATAGAAAATTCATTTTTAATCAGAAAAATACCAAAATATTTTCTAAAATTCTCTTTTGTTTTTCTCTTTCTGATTTACATTTTTGTGCATTTTTATTTTGCTTTTTTTTTTTTTTGTATTTTTCATGATTTTTATTTATTTTACTTGATTTTAATTGGTTTAAAAATACTTTTGAGTCATTTAAAGTTATGGATTTTTTTCACATGATCCTATGATGGTTTTGAACCTATGGTGATTTTCTTGAATTTTGTTTTCTATTTTAGGAGTTTTCATGTATTTTTGAATTATCTGCTTAATATTAATTAGTTTAAAATTATTTTTGAGCATTTAAAAATGTTGTGGGAAATTTTCATGTGATCCAATGATGGTCCTAGACCTAGTGTGATGTCTTAGAGCCTTCACTCATGCTTTGGTTTCCTCTTTCTCTTTTTAGGGTCTTTCTTTCTTTTTTTTTATTTGTTTTTATTTGGATTTAAATTGCTTTTGGGTGAACAAATGATTTTGATCCATTATGAGGTGATTCTCTTGACCTCGCCTTATTCCACTTGGATCTTTGATGTTTGCTTTGGTGATCCCTCATTTGTAGTTGTTAATCATGGTTGATTCACTTTGAAAGTTGACTTTGACTGTCAAACTTAAGTGATCCCTCTTATGCACTCATGATTGGATGTGTACCTGTTGACCTTGTTATGTTGCTGCCCCACCTTGCCTCTTGGGTCATCTGGTTTCTTGTTGCTTTTCTTCTCGCTTTGCTTATTATTTGGTTTTGTTTCCTTGTGAGGCTTTTTGATCCATTTGACTGATGGAGATGGGTTGCCTTACCCTTGTGTTTGTCTACACATCTTGGATGTGGTTTGGGCATGGGATGCACCAATGATATGTTAACTTGAGGTGTTTGTCCACCTTGTTTGAATTTTATTGTTCCTTGTGCATCCTTCTTCTTCATCTTTCTTTGAGACTTCTTTTGTCCTTGTTTTCATTTGTGATTGAATTGGATTTTGTTTACTTGTGTTTGCTCACATGATCCCTTAGGATTCCTAGTCCCTTTGTTTAAGAGGGGAGTAAGAGAGACACCTGGCTTTCAATCCTTTATATGATAATAGTTAGGATAGTCCCTTCTTGACCTTAACTTTAGGTCCATCATTTGTATGATAACATTAGGGTTTCTAGTTTCCTTTTAGTGTTTTCCTGCGTCTTCTCTTCTCATCTCAAACTTTTCTAAGACACTTAATAAAAAATGACAAACATTGTATGCTACGAGCCTTAAGTAGATGGGGAATGATGAGTGGGGGGTTTCTCTTCACTTGTCTAGAGTGTTTAGTGTATACCCTTTGGGCGATATGTGACGCATTCACTCCCATGTCATAGTCTTTAGTACAACATGGGTCTCAAACTAACTCAACCCACTTATTTAAAACTAAAAAACCAAAGTCAAACCTTTTTATCCTTCGAAATTGTTTTTTAAATCACTTTCAGGAAAGAGTACGTTACTTTTCCATTCTATCGCAAACAAGCATCGTCCCTAACTGCTTGAATGTGAACTTAACATCACTCATAAAAAACACTTAATCAATTAGTGGTCTAGTTACCCGAACTACATTTTCTCTGATTTCTCATACTAGATGAGGATACGTAGGAACAAGACGGCGATGTCTTGGCGAGCAACCTTCCCCCATCACCCATAGTTTCTCGAACTACATTGACTCTGACTTTCCCATTGCATGAGGGAATACGTAGGTATAGGGCGGTGTTGTCCTATCGAGTCTTTTCTTTTCTTTTTCCCTAGTTTAGCAATAGTTTTTAGATAACTCACCCTTTGATTAAACAATAAGCATGAATCCCGTTGAGTACAACAAACGTGAGGGGTGCTCATACCTTCCCCTTGTGTAACCGACTCTCGAACCTAAGATTTAGTTACGATGACCTTGTCTTTCCCTTTCTTTTAGGTTTTCTTTGATCGTTTCCTTTCCCTCTCTTTGGGGATAAGTAACATTCGTTGGCGACTCTTCTATTTGTTTTTATCGGCCCTTTTTGCAGTTGCGACAGTACACCCCTACTAGGTGGAGCTCCGCGGCCATCCACTTGAGCTTTAGCTCATATAACAACTGCTATCCCTCTATCTACACCAAGCGATGCACCCTTGTAAAAGAAACTTTGAATTTTGGCATTTAACATTGAATTTTCCTTGTGTTCATGAAATCCTTAGTGTAGAATATGAATCTCTTAGTTAAACTTCTTTATAATGAACTTGTGAATTCAACATGTGAACCTTGAAAGGATTTAATCTTGGTTTTATCATACTTGCACTTGTAAGGAGATCTTGAATTTTGTATTAAATTTTGTACATTGGCATGGAATCTTTTTGAACAAAATCTTCAATATACTTTTTATTTTTTTGAAGCATGAACTTTGAATTTGGATATTTACACTTCATGATGACTTGGATTTGAATTTTAGCATTGATTTGAGTTTGGTGAATTTTCATGATGAAATAGGAATCACTTTTTGCAAAGAAAACTCATGAATAAATGGGAAATATGACAACTTGAGTGGATTTCTTGAACATGGACTTTACATATTCATGATAAAGTATGAATCATCATTTACCAAAACTTCATGGATTTGAAAATGAGACACATTGAATCATAACTTAATTAGAACTTGAATCATGTAATTTTCAAAATTTGAATAATAACAGGCTTGAATCCCATGATGAGTTGAATGAACCTTGAACCTTGAATCATTTCTGAAAAATATGGATTTTGCACTTAGTGGAAAAAAAAAACTCTTTTGAATAAAAAACACTTAATAGTTTATGGCATAATCCCACTCAAGTACTAGATTTGAATCGATATAGAAAACCTCTTTGAAATTGCAACTTGAGTATGAAGCTCGAATTTGGATTTGAAGTTAACATAGTGAATTCACTTGAACCTTGTAAAGAAATGAATCTTGAACTTCAATTTGAAAGTTACTTGCCTAAACTCGATTTCAAGTTTTTCATCCAAATTTACCGTTTCAAATCGTATGGTATGTAGATGATCAAGGAATCTAAGGGTAAAATTTGGGGTATAACATATGTTCAGTGAGATGTTAGTGAAACAAGCAATCTACATATGATATAATTAGCTCAACTATAATTTGAGCCAAACTAAATCACATCTAACTGTTGCGGTGAGAATCGTGATACCAAGCTATTGATTAATTTGAATCTTAATTCTTAAATTCACAACCGGTCTTTAATTTATCCAAAGGAAAGGTCTAAAGAAAGAAAAACCCTTTTCGCGATGTAACAACAACGCTGAGAGATTCGGGGATCGGGGGTTGGTTATGCATAGGGTAGGTATTTCACATCCTAAACATCTGTAGTACTCTACAGGAACCTTTTGTTTGTTTGCATGCTAAGTTTGGTAAATGTTTGCTAAGGTTGGAATTGGGTAAAGGGTGTAGGTTAAAACCTAAAGATAGTTTATAAGTTGCTCGCAAATACATTGCGTCCTCTGCCTACGTATCCTAACTAGGATAGAATCAGAGCAATCATAGTTCACCTCACTAGGGATGAAGAAGACTTGATTATGATCAAGGTTCAAAGGGGAACAAACATATCCATGCTTGTGTAGAGTTTATCCAAGCTCTCTAGATCTATGTTGAACTCTCAAGAAAGGGAAGTAAGTAATCATATCCATGATTCTTACATAGAGTTAACCAAACTCTATCCTAAAGTTCTACGTTGTGAGACCAATTGGTTCTATCCAGACCAAAGGGTGGGAGAAGGGGGAAGGTTGCTCGTCAAGATATCGCATCTTGTGCCTATGTATTCTCATTTTCCAATTAGAAATCAGAGCAGTCGTAGTTCGGGCACGAACTACAGAATAAGGGTCAATTGGTTCTTTCCAGACCAAAGAGGGAACAAGGTTCTATATAGACCTATGAGTTATATCCTAATGGTTCTATCCAGACCAAAAGGGGGAAGGTTCTATCCAGACCTATGATGTTATGAGCTATCTATGACCCAAGGATCAATAGAGAGACTTTTCCTTTGGAAGGAGAGGGAGAGGCAACATGGATGAGAACTGAAAAGTTCCATCACTTGGGGAAAAATACTTAACAAAGCAATAAACAAATAAGCAAGAAGAATAAGGAATATGGTTACAACCAAGTAAGCATGCATATTACAATAGGAAAGGATTTAACTGGCACAAATGGTTACAACCAAAAATGACATATCTTAACAAAGATGAAGGTAACAACCCCAGAGCCATATTATTAAATATGAAACACATCAATCATACAAATAAGTTACAACTTTAAATGATCATGTTATAAGTTCAAATGTAATAATATTAGGCATTGATGACAATCAAATACGCAAGGAATATCGCAACAGTTAATTTCAAGACTTAGGAAGAGAATAACAATTCATGGTGACAACCAAAGGAAGGTAAACCTAACATGTTAACTAACATATAGGAATCACATATCAAGAAGTCTCACAAGATAAGTCAAGTATAGTATGGAAGAACATCAATCACGACACAAGGTGACGGCCTAAGAATGAACCAACTAACAAGCAGGCCAAAAGGAATTATAAATACAAACAAATTGAGATTTTAATCCATTAAGTGAAAATAGACATTACAATGAGCAGTTTGCAAAAAGAACGGATTTAAAATAATGAAAAATGAAAATGTTGTGAATTTTTGAAGTTTGAATGAATTTAATAAAATAAACAAGTGAAACAAGCACATAAAGAAAAAAAAGTGGCATGGGTGGGGATTGAACCCACGCCCTTGTGTTCACCAACACAACACCTATCCACTGAGACACAATGCACGCGCATGAATAAGGAAAGGCAAGAAAGAAGAAAAATAATAAACAAGGCAATATGAAAAATAAAACCAAAAGAGTTTATCACCAAGGATCGAACTCAGGTCAGGCATGTGAAAGGTACAAAGCGTGCAAGTGTCTTACCACTGGGGTGGCTATACATCCGTGTATTAAGTCACCCCCATAAATAGATAACACTAGATATGATGGATATTATGGGCAACAAACAAACCAAAAACGTGAAGAATCCAAACTTGGTCAAAACTCAATCTTTTTTGTGAAATTTTAGTCAAACATGACTGTTTTTTAATGAGGAATATGATGGTATTAACAGAATTTTGAAATAATGTCTCTAACGAAAAACACGATTGAAGATGCATTGAGATCAAATGAGTTGCATTTTGAAAAAAACACACCAGTTCTGAGTTCATACACATCAAATAGGCATTGCACAGAAGTCAAATACATCATAACAGAGGGATTACACACTTAGGGCTCAGTTACAACTCAATAGAATAGGAATTGGTTCATGAATTGCAAATGTGGCATGAAAAAGCAAGCAAACTGCTAAGGATGCAGATGAAAATGTTCAGTTCATACATATACATGGCCTAACAGTTTTTAAATATGTCAATTGATGTTTTTAAAGTTTACAAACCAAACACCAATGCTCTGGCAGAAGAAAGAAGCAAGATGCAGAGATGACAACAAATTGGAAACTAAAGCAGCAGGCCAAACATGGATGCATATCAAAGCTTGATCAAACAGAACAAAAAAATCATGAGGCCTCCACCAACATACTTAAAGTGCAATGAGAAACAAGCATATAGCAAACACAATGCCAAAATCAAACACAAAACAGAATTGTCATGTGTTGCCAAGTGAAATGAAAAGAAATGCAATTTGAAATCCAAAGTCATGTAATAAGTATAAACAGTTTGAACAGGTCCATCATACAAACCATAAACATCATCTTGAGTGTTTCCACGCCTCAAGACTTGTCTCAAACCCAACAGAAATGAAAGTCACACATTAGCTGCTCATACACACATAAAAATGCATAAATGAGACCAAGACATGATTGGAAAAGTTTAGGCAGAACAAAACATCATCCAAAAGTTACAATCATGTCCATGAATGATTTTACACCTCAAGAATGACCAAACAATGCACATAATACAAACTGGTTATCAAGTTGCAATGGTATCATACATGGTAGCAGGCTGCAGATGGAATGTCAAATTCATGAATGAGCAAACTCAGTTAACATACACACCACATACAAGCTGTAATTATGTTGACAAGTGACTTCAGGTTCATGACTCAATAAAAATGCTTCAAACAGACCAATCGTATGGTGTGTGTAGCTGTGGTTTTCAAAAAAAGAGGTTTTGACAGCAGGGTGAGGGGGCAAGCTAGTTCAGTCAACAATGAATGGTTTCTTATCATGAAATTAGAAAATACACATCTCAAACATGACAATGAATGAGGTCATACCCAAAATTCAAACATATTGCAAACATATCAGAAGTTGGTATGTTGGTGGCATATTTTGGCTTGAGAAAGCAATTTGAAAGTGACAAGATGAAACAGATGGACATAGGTCATATAATCAATATACACACATCATAATCATGAGGATGGATGAGTTCATGCTTAGAAAATCAGGCTTATGCAAACAGGGATGAACTTGGCATGTTGATGGTTATGAAAAAGCTGTTTTGAAACAGAATAGTGGTACAGCAGGGCATTTGGCATGTAATGATGTTCTATGATGAAACAAATGACATACACATACCATATACATGCTAAAAGATGAGATCATGCTTTAAAATCAAATCAAATCCACACCAAACAGAATATGGCATATTGAAACTCATGAAATACAAAAACAACAACTCATTCAGGCAACAGGCAAATTTATGGCAGTTGGGATGATTAGGCATCACATACAAGTTTAAAACAAGTAGAACATTGATTATATACACATGGTTCAAGCAAAAACAGGTTGAAACAGAATATGGCATGTTGTTGGTATCATGGAGTTTTGAAAAATGCAAGTGGAGAATGACAGGCTGTTTTGAAAAAGCAAGGGCGGTTTGATCAAACAAATACAACATACAACCTCAAAACAAGTTAAATGATGTTTCCACATACAAAGATCATACACAGGCTGCACAGAATGAGAAATGACATGTTGGTTCAAAGCATTTGACAGCAAAACACATAAAACCTCATAACTGGCCTTAACAACCAAATCCTAAGTTTCTCAACATTTCAAAAAACTCAGCTAATCAAACAAGATCATATAAGTACAAACCAATAGTTTAAAACACTTGAGACACAAAATGGAAAGCATAAGCAGTTTAACAGAAAACTCATGATAATAGTATAGCAAAAAGTAATCAAATATCATCACAAGCCAAACTAGACTCAAACATGACCTAGGGGCAGGGGGATCTCATGAAACAACTTACAAGTTATTCAAACATGACCAATAAACAAAGATTGACAAATCTAGGGCAAGCACACCAATATTTCAATGTTTGGATCCTTATGGCTAATCTTGGATAAAGTTCTCAAAACAAGTTGTACACAACATCAAAATCCAATATTGGCAACATAACATCAATATATCATTAATGAATGAAATACTTTAACAAAAGCAAATATCATAACCACAAACATAAGTTCTTGACA
This sequence comes from Lathyrus sativus, assembly GCA_963859935.3. Classification (NCBI taxonomy): domain Eukaryota; kingdom Viridiplantae; phylum Streptophyta; class Magnoliopsida; order Fabales; family Fabaceae; genus Lathyrus; species Lathyrus sativus. The sequence continues at coordinate 379,660,249 of OZ012737.1, read as the reverse complement.
AAGAACCCTTATGGGACAACAATGACTATATTTCACAACAAGCATCTCAAAATGGTAAAACATGACAATGTATGAATAAGAAGGAGGTTGAGCATTACATACCTCTTGTAGACTTTCTTGAACAAGCTAAAAAACTAAGAAACCCAGAGATCTTCTTCCTTAGCAAAGATTTGGAGCTTTCTTCCTCTTGAAGCAATAAGTTATCTTTCAAGACAGTTAGAGTTGTGAACTTCCCAGCTGGTTTTTGAGACTTTGGACAATTGAAATATGATATATATGAGGTGTTGGGAGTGTTGAGGTAGTAGGAAAGGCCTTAAGTAAAGACTTGGCTTCCAAAGTGCATGAAAGTCAACATATCAAGGTATGAAGGTTGACTTTTGGGAAAATGATGTTTTGGGGTGGTTTGAGTGTATGAACACCTTCTATACAATATTTATGGATTGTGTAAATGGTTTTGAGTGGCTTGGAAGTGGTGGAACTGAGTTTGGGCAGACTTTTGCTCAAGACAGATTTTGGTGAAAAACTTGAAGTTTTTGAAGAATGAAGCTTTTGAGAAAATGAATGAGAGTTGAGAGCTATGATTTCTCTTGGTTTTTAAGAGTGCTCTAGTGTGTCCAACATCATAGATAATGCCTCTATTTATAGTGAAAATGAAGGTGAGGGCAGATTTGGATTTTGCCACTTTTGGAGGGAGATTATGAAATCTTGAATGAATCTTGCTAAGATCTTTGTGGCAGCTCTACATATCATCTCCATGGGCAAATTCTGAGAAAAAATCAAGTGATATGGGAGAGATGGGATGGCTGAAGTGAGGCTAGGAGGCTAGCGGACTGCAGTTGCCCACTCTCTTTGAAAAGTTTCTCTTTCATGGCTTTAAATGATTATTTTAATGTCCACTTGCTCCAAGTTGCACAAGCCCTCTAATTCTTCATTTCTTCTGGTGTTTGCATCATCCAATCTTCATAATATCAGAAAAGAACAAGATCCAATGGCTGAGGGTAGCCCAAGTTGATGAATTTTGAATTTTGAAAAGTGTTGGATTGGTGATCTCAAGTGTGGCAGCCCTAACTTTCATGATCCATAACTTTCTGCTCACACATGCTATTGAGGAGTTCTACCATAATTTAGAAAGCCCTCAAGTATATCTATAACTTTCATGTTTTTGAGATTTCCAAATTCTAGGTGGAACTAGGTTGAAAAACCCCTCCAAGTTACTGAAAAACCTACTTAAAAGGCCAAATAACTTAGAAATTTTCTAAGTTATTTCCCTTCTTGAAATGAATTTTGTCATAACTCCAAATCTATGCATTTTTTGATCATGGAACAATTTGAGACTTTTTTAGGACTTGTCAAGAGCTTTCCAATGAGCTTTGAACCACTTAATTTGGATGTGTGGTTGAGGAGTTATGGTCTTGCCCCTTCCAAAACCCTAATTCCCGACTTTTGCAATTACTTCCTAACCCTTGATCCAATGGTCATGAAATGTTATGGGAAGTTGTAATATGACATAAGGAACATTTTTTATTCACATCTTGAAGTCTAATTCCTTATTGTTGAAGAGTTGACTTTTTGGTCAACCGTTCGATCAATCGGTGACTATCGGATCGTCTGTTCATGTTCCGGGTATTTTGAGGTCTTGAAACTCTTTGGATAGACTTTACAAAGCCATAGGAACTTAATGGACCATGATCCCACCATTGAAACACTTTTTAAATCAAAAGTCAAGCAACAGTTGACTTTTCCTGATCGAAAACCCTAATCGGGTATCTTGAACTGCACTGTTCTCAATTCTTGGGTGACCACCTCAAATTGAATTCATACTTGACCTAATGTAGTATTCTTGATCTTGTTTATAGTTGAATTAATCTAATACATTGATTGATCAAAACATCGAAGCCTCGATTTTAACGGTACGGAACCCTGATTCATCTGCATCTTGACACAGATAAACTTGAAATGGGTTAAGGTTAGTTAATCAAATAAGTATGATCCTACAATGATGATGAGGATCTAAGGGGTCAAAATTTGGGGTGCAACACTAACTGCAGAAAACAAGTTTGTTTTAGGACATACAAAAACATGATGATACTAAATGTTTCACAAACGTACTTTTTTAAGAAAAAGATTTATGGAGAATAAAGACAAAAAAATGATCTACTTGTCTCAGAATGGAATCCATAATGAAAGGAGAATAAAGATGAAGTGAGAGTTGTAAACTTGTGTTAAATTTGAATGGATATTATTTTGGATCTTTCACACAAGTTTGCACCTTGTCGTACCTCGAAAAAAGCACGATCCTTCGCGAATGGTCGCGGAAAACAGAGTCGCCACCGAACTTTATTTATCCCAAAGAGGGAAAGGAAAATATCAATAAAAATTTTAGGGATAGAACATGGTCATCGCAACCAGGTTTTAGGTTCGGGAGTCGGTTACATAAAAGTAGGTATTAGCACCCCTCACGTATGTTGTACTCAATAGGAACCTCTTGATTCGATTCGTGACAAATATTAGGTTAGTTTGTTCGTTTTCTTCTAAGGGAATAAAGCGAAAAGGTAAGGTAAAATGTTTAGATTGCTAAGGGAAATGGGTGGTTTTTAGATTAGGGTGCTCGCCAAGGATTGGGGCCCTTGTGCTTACGTATCTTCACTTGAAATAAATTAAGAATCAAAGCATCCATAATTCGAGGAACTATGGGAGAAAAAGAAGAGGAGGGAACTCGCTAGGATCTCACAATCCTATGCCTACGTATTCTCATTCACAAATGAGAAATCAGAGCGTCCGTAGTTCGAAATACAGATGTTGGTTTCATTTTATCAAACAAATGTTTATAGGGGACTAAAAATTATTCTTTTAGAAAAGAGTTTCAATCGCACGACGGCGAGAAGTTACATTAATGTGTTGATATTTTGATTAGATGACTATTACACGAAGCTTAATAAAGGCTCATCGGGCTCAAGTAATTGGGAAAGTGAATCAAAGACTTGACTCTCTCTCTTTTTCACCCTTAATTATGAAAGAGTTTTGATATAACAAAAGTATTTTAAACGGACGACGATTACTCGAAGCTTAAGAAAGGCTCATCGGTCCCAATTAATCGGGAAAGTGAGTCAAAGATCCAACTCTCTCTCTCTCTCTCTCTCTCTCTCTCTCTCTCTCTCTCTCTCATCTTAGTATTGAGAAAATAATTTTGATTTTGATTATCGTAAAATAATTTGATGTGGAATCAGGTTATAACGTTTCTTTTATAGAAGAAAATTGTTCGAACTTAAGAAAGGCTCCTCGGGCCCAAATAATTGAGGAGAGAAATCGAAGATTCCATTCCAACTCTCTTTTCATCTTTATTGAAGTATAGTTTAAGTATAATTAAGTTAATTGATTTGACTTTGAGAAAATGCTCGATGTTGATCGAGGTTTGAATTTTGCGAAAGCGATTAATGGTTTGAACTAATGGAAAGGGGGTCCTAATGGTATAAGGTAAGGTCGACGACGAGGCAAAAGCGCTCGACTTACAAGTTGGGTATGGTTTGTACCTTGGGGTTTCGACTCGAATCATCATACAAGACAATATTAAATAAATAGGTAAAGGAAAATAATGAATTGAATTTTAATCGTGTGCACTAGCAAAGTGGGCTAGTCTTCTAAATGACCAACTATAAATAATTGATCGAATAGGTCTCACTGGAAGGAAGCTCAGGAATAAGCTTTGAATGTTGTGTACAATGGTCAAAAAAAGTTTCATGCCGATGCTTAAAAGCAATTAGTGTACAAGGGTGAAAAAAATGGCTCGACGTTGGATCGAGAGTTTATTTTGAAAGTGGTTTTGAATGGGTATGTAATAAATTCATCAAATATGATTATGGTATAGGCATATTATGTGATAAAATTGCATAATCGAAATAAATAATCGGGAATTACACAATTAAATCAAACTAATCAACACACAAAATTATTAACTAAATTAAATATGAATATTTAATAAAATTAATTAACAATTTAATTAATTAATATTAAATAAATATGTTTAAGATAATTAACAATACATATACATTTTATATGTTTTTAGAAATTAAACAAAAATAATAATTAAAATAAAAAAATAATAAAATAAATACAAGAAATCTAATGGACTTATTAAAGAAAAAATGGCAGGGGGTGTGTTCAGTAGAACCCACAACCCAAATAAATCCCAAAGGCCCTAAGGAAGAAGGATATAGAGAGTGGACAAAGTTAACTATTATTGACTATCACCGAATCAAATGTGACCTCAGGAGTATAGTTTTATTCATATCTGATAGACAATAGTCCATGTTGTATTCATATCGATTGACTGAATAATGGACCTCAGGAGTTCTCCCTTGCATAACATCGTTGAAGACATCTGACTGGTTCAACACATTGATATCATTGTTTGAACCCGCTACCCCAAAGAAAGCATGCCAAATCCATAAATCTTTGTGAAGCAACTGCTTTAAGCATAACTGTGGGCATGAAAATTCAACTGTAAAGAGATCAATTAACACTTGATTCTTGTTGAATATGAGCTTGTTAAATGTATGGAAACTTAATTTGATGATGACCAGTCCAAAATATTGACTGATCAAGCAATAATCCTCTTGATTCCTAAGGTGCAAAACCGTAATTTAGACGAACCTCAACAACAAAAACTTGAAATACGGTTAGGGTTAGGAAAAAATGCTTGATGCTCCTAGAATGGTAATGGAATCTAGGGGTTAAAAGTTGGAGTATGACAACTTGCTAATTGTGGTGATGATGTTTGAATTAAGAATGCCATGATTTTTGAAAATGTGATTGTGTGTGCAATTGTGTGGTTATTCAAGTGTGATGAATTATTGAAGATATGCATGATTGATAAGACTAGGGAATGATATTAATTGCATATGATTGTTGAATTTGCATACGCATCATTTGTGTCAAGAGGCAATGCTTGTTAGTTTTTTTGGAGCTAGTGACTTGTCCCAAACCTAGAGCGGATTTGAAAGCTTGTGGAATGGGCTTTTGTGTGTTATTGGTCTAGGGAATGGGCCCAGTTTAATGTAGAAACCATAAATAATAACAAGTGATTGGTACCACATGCATGAGTTGCATTTGAGTCTTGCATCAAGTTTCATTGTGTATATGTTTTTCTGATATGAGATTATGTGTGTTATGTGAAATGTTGAATTGGTGAAATTATGGATTTTATGTATATACTTGTGAATGGTATGGTTACTTAAGTGATGCTATATTGATGAAACATTTGAAGTGTGAGAATAGTTGTTATTATGCTTGTAATCCTTAAATTATACAATATTTTAGGATTTCAATAATTATGTGAATTCTCACCCTTCTGTTGAAATGATTTTTTGTACGACATTGCTCAGGTACCGAGGAGTAGAGTTTTTCGAGCGCAAGGTAGCCGTTGGAGTAGCTGATTTAGTTTCTTTATTTATGTTGGGTAGAGTTGTGCTCTAGTCATGTAGCACTGGGGGATATTTCAATTTATGTTTGAGAGATACATTATGTACTCTACTTTATTTTATCATATTTATCTTAATTATATGGAGTATTGGCCTTTATGCCTAAGTATTGATTATGAATGAGACGGGCATGAGACTTTCATTATCTCTATTATGAGTGAAGTAAATCCGCTACTACATGCTAATGTGAAAGTGTATGAAAAGCATGAATTTATTTTAAGTGTTATTGAGCATGACAGGTGTTTGTGTGATGTTTTAAAAATATACGTGACACCCTTTTGTGAGATGTATGATAATTTACTCTGATTATTTATATTTATTCTGCGGGATTTAGAAGGTTGTTACAAATATTATGATATTAATTGTCTTATTAGGTTTTAACATGAGTAATTTAAAGTTAGTTGTCTCATTCAATTTTGAAATGAATAAGAGGAAAAATTGCGGGTATTATAAAGTCCGTGAGAGTAAGTTTATATTTCTTATATAACCTCATAATTTTATTTTCTTAGTGAATGATAAGTGCCAAATTTACGTAAAGCACATAGGAACTCATTAACTTATATTACTAGTAATTAATATAAAAAAACCCTCAATTTATTTATGGAAAGTGTTGGAACAAATATTTAGACTTTCCTAACTTGTATTAACTGAAAACATGTAAAAATGATTGGAAGAACAAGATTCAACACGTAAAGATCAAGCCACAACAAACTCCTAAAAGCCAAGGCTCACCAGGACTAAACATAGGTGGGCTAAGTGAGCTAAGGAGGCTATATGTAACTTCCGGGTTCAAGTACTTCATGTTGAAGCAATGGTCTGTGCATTAAGCACGAAGGCAGTACGCTTAGAGAGCCAAGTCAGCTTCTAATTCAGCTCCATCTGAAGAACAGGAAGAAGGTTACACAAATTAGGGATGGGATGAATGGCAATACACAGGCTGGACCACCCTGGGTAGATTCTACGATCCATATCACGTCTACTCTCAAGATCATCAACCTTCCCAGCACTCATCACCTCCTCCACCATCAGACAACTCTGAAGTACTTAATATGCTGCAGACCATGCAGTTAGATCAACAGACCTTCATGAGGAGTCAATATACGCAAATGGAACAGATCAGAGCTGAGCTTCGTACTCAAAATGAAAGGTTAAATTCATTTTCAACTCGGATGGACGCCCGCTTTGAAGCTCTTGTTGCATCACATGAAAGGCAAGACATGGAAATCACCGACTGTATCCATCACCTCAACATGTTCGTAGAAGCGTTTGTGGACTTCTCGGATCCTTACCGCAATCCAGATATTGTATACCAGGGGAGGGGCCGAGGTCGGGGTCAGGGATATTAGTTACATAGTTGCATATTCTTTTCTTCTGTGTACTTGCCATTTTTCCGTTTTATGTTTGCCTGAATATTCACCTATTTGCATGTAATTTGTTTTTCACTATCTATTAATTCCAGTTTTTTTGTTCATTATCACTCTTATGTGTGAAGTTTGGTAATTGACTAGCTATCACCTATTATATGTTTTTATGTTAATTGATGCGTTCTCCTTCTCTTTTTGATGTTGTCAAAGGGGGAGAAGAACATGTAGCAAGCACCAAAGCCAAGCCAGGATGTTCACAACAGTTGATGGTTACAACAATTGATGGTTGTTTGTTATGCAGCCTCATATTACAAAAGAAAGGGGGAGCTTGTGTATACATTGCATATTATTACACATTGTTGTGGTCTTGGTTGTTTTGGTTGTATACAGGTTGTCATCATCAAAAAGGGGGAGAATGTGGAGGCAAATCGCCAGACATCACACGAGTCTGCAAGACATTACTCGATATAGGTTTCGATGATGATGAATTACAACCTTGGATGGATTGGAAATTATAAACTCCAAATCTACTAAACAAATGCAACGTATCACCTACCATATCCTTTTATATTTGTATAAAAACTCTTGTAATAAATATACTATGTGTAGATAAAATGTAGTCATGACCAGAGGCATGAGAAACCACAAAAAGATCAATTTTTGCAGGTTTGCAGGGCATGAGTCGACCATAGGGTCGGCACATGCATCAGAGCATTTTCCACTGGTCAGCGCATGAAGGCATGAGTCGACCATAGGGTCGGCGCATGAAGGAAATATTTTTCAACGGGTCAGCGCACACCGACTGTATGGTCGACGCATACTGATACATTTTCCAAATTTCCAAAAAATGCAGGTTATGCATCGACGCACAGACCTGCTGCAGTCGACCGTTCGCGCGGAAATCCAGTTTTTAAGGGATTCCCTCTACTATTTGAAAAGTTGTTATGTCTTTGGTTGGTCTGGTACTATATATACAAGTTCAACCACTTATGTCATTTCAACATTTGATAAAAACTGATTCATGCGTTCAAGAATAAGAAAGAATGAAATAGGTGTCCAAGATTCATCATCTTCATCTTCAACATCTCACAACACATCAATTACACACAACCATTTTTGAAGTGCATTGTGAGTGATTAAAGGTGATAAGGTTCAAAGCTTAGATTGGGTAATCATGTTCGGGTTGAAGCTTGTGACAGGTTCTTTCTTGAATAAAACCGTTAGGGTTTTATCCTCCAAGATTGGTTTGAATTTTGGGGGTTTTTGGACGAGTTTCTTCATCAAGGGTCAACTGTGTGAAGGTGATTGTGAAGAGGTGTTCTTCAACAGTCTAGTAGCGGATTCAGTGATATTGAAGGGAAGATCTCGGGTTCGATTCGTTGTAGTTGAGATCAACCGGGCCGAAGGTTTGAATAACTGAGGGTTGTTCATTAAGGTGGCTGGAATCGGAGGTCTATCAACAACAAATCCGAGGACTTGATTCATCTTGAATCAAGGGGCAAGGAGTGAAAGCAACATTCAAAGTCTTGAGATTTCTGTTGTATATTTGCTGTTTAATCCTTGTATAAACTGTTACATTCAACAGGTGATATCTATTAAATCTATCTCAATTCTAGTTTTAGAATTGAGGGCAGACGTACCACGAAGCGAGGACGACGGGGGAACTGCCTCACCAAATACTTGTCTTCTCTATTTTTCATCATTTACGTGTTAGCTTAAAAATAAGTAATTTTTGTATAATCATTATTGTCAAACTGTGATATCAATTGAGTAAGAGGTTAAAACTCTGTTTTTGACTCCAAAGTACAATAAGACATGGTACTAGGCTAGTTGGAATCACTTACTCAACATAAATATCACTTGGAGTGTTTTGCACACCAAGTGTTTGACAAATTGCCTACACCAAAATTATCTTACTTGTGTATCTAGTTTTAGTTTGCTTTTTAAATCATTGGAACTGGGAATCCTAACAAGTGAATTAGATTATTAATAAGTGTGATTAGTATTGTGATTCTATTTTCCATATTGTCATTAAACCAAAGGCTTACGCATATCCGATTTTCCAATAACCGTTCGTTTTAGACTATATTTTCCTCGGCCGCTTCCGCACTTAAAACATATTTTCAAAACCAATTTTTAAATTGGTAGCGCCGACTGAAACTTTTAATTGGGATTTATTCAACCCCCCCCCCCCCCCCATTTAGATCCGTGCCATAGTCTAACATAAACATCCAAGCTTAGCTTTGTGAGATTAAAGGGGTAAATACGATGAGTAAGTATAACTAAAAATCTCTTTGTTTATGAGTTATATGTAGTCATTATATTCATGTATTAAATAAGTCATGGTATTTTATGCAAGTCTACTAAACCTTTAATATTGATGACTCTATAATCTTAATTCTTGTTTTAGACTTGCTATATAAAATTTGTTTTCATAGTATGCCTTGACATTCAAAACGTGTTTGTCATTACTAGATCCAAAATAATCATCCATTGGATGTTAATGGCTATACATAGGGTTAGGTTTAATATATGCACATATTATAGTAGGATTGGTGTAGTTTCTTATTGATTTATAATTGTTGAAACTTAATGCTATACATTGACTAATAGAGCGATATATCAGCTATTAAGTAATGCATTGATTTCACACTGTTGATACCGACTGGAGATACAAATGAGAGTAACATGTGGTAATATTAATAGGTGAGTAGATGAACAAACTACTTACCTATGTTTATGCATGAAAAATACATGATTTAAAAAATCTACCCCTCATAAACTTTCTTCATTGCCTGTATTAGACAGTTCCGGTTCATCTCAGAAGTCCTCCACCCAAGCATTGTTAAGGAAAATAGAGTTTTAACTCAAAACCTCTATATTAAACGAGTCGTAAGTCATCGCACTACTAGAGGATTTTAACTCAACCTGAGGAAGAAGACAAAGATTCAATGTTCCTATCAATATAAGTGTTATGAAAGACGACATCGTACACCTCTCTCTCCGCAAACTTCCGGTGAACCCTTCTCGTTGTGTGCCTAGGTGCTTCTACGCACTATTGCCACAACACATTCCTCTCAAATGTTTTTTAAAGGAAATGACCCTCCCCAACTCATCAAACTCACGAATCAGAACCATGGAAGTTGTTTAGAAGAGAACAAAAAAGGAAGAGAAAGTAAAGAAAATACTTGAAATTGGAAGGGAAACTTAGAGGAAATGAATGAACTTTTTGGTGCGTAAAGTGGTACGCGAGGTCTCTTGAGAAAAAGAAGAATAAAAGATTGTTTGCAACAGGTAGTGAAGAGAGATAATAAAATGTTTTAAAGAGAAGAACCAATATTTAAAGGCATCGTTTTAGGTGTCTAAAAGGCCTTTTTTTTTAATGAAAACTAGTAAATGCAATGATGGCAATAGGACTGTTGTGAGTCCCAATAAAAAGCAATCATGAAACATTAAGTCTTTACTTGGAACATAGAAGACCGAGATCTGAAGGCGAGAATAAAGATCGGATAAGTCGAGTATATAAAATAGCATGATAGATCCTCGGCCGACATGACATTTCCCTTATGCATCTTGTCCTAGGCCTTATGCTTGGAGTTGTGTTTATCCTGGGAAACTGCAATGATTGGATTACCTGGATGAAACACCCCCCTCTTAACACTATGCCAAAAAAGACCTTTAGCAGCGCTTTTTTTGGCCTTTAGCAGCGCTTAAAAGCGCTGCCTAAAGTGGCGCTGCTAAAGGTAAAGGCAGCGCTTTTTTTTGGCCTTTAGCAGCGCTTTTTTTTTTTGCCTTTATCAGCACTTTTTTCACCCTATAGCAGCGCTTTTTTTTTGCCTTTATCAGCACTTTTAGCAGCGCTTTTTTCACCCTATAGCAGCACTTTTATAAGCGCTGCCTAATCCCACTTCACCTCCCCCCTTTAGCAGCGCTTTTTAAAAGCGCTTTCTTAGACCCCCCCTTTAGCAGCACTTTTTTAAAGTGTTGTCTTAAACCACCCCTTTAACAGTGCTTTCTTAGACCCCTCCTTTTCCAACCTATAGCAGCGCTTTTTTAGGCCTCTTTTTGCCCCTTTAGCAGCGCTTTTTTTAAAAGCGCTCTCTATTCTTCACGATTTTGAATTTTTTTTTTAAATAATCACATTTTTTATATATTTTTCAATAAACCTGCTTATAACAAATACATTCCCTGCTTATAATCCAGGCCTTTAGTTCAACAATTTGCCCTTATATATAACAATTATTTTGGCCTTATTTTTGTGTATTCATTACTTTGCAATATTATACATAATAACTAAAGTATACATTATAATTCATCACTTTGCAATATTATACACATAAACCTGCTTAAATATATTACAACACAGTCCGATCCTCAGAACAACATCACATATACAATCAATTTACATATAATTACAAATCCGATAACTTTACAAATAGATACATTATAGAATTCTCAACTCAAGAATAAATTGACACCATTCCTCCTTAATTTCTTCCAATCTTGCTTTCGAGTAAGTACCGCACTTGAAATCATCAAAATACTACATAATATAACAGAACATGCACGATTTAATTTTAAATCTAATTACTCAGATAAAATATCAGTTAATTATCAAAATGAATCATATAACTTATGAATTGATCCATACCATGATTGGAATCTCTATTTGACCAGAAAGAATAGTTTTCTTCATAAAGCGCAATACAAAAGAGATTCTAAACACATAAACCTCATTTCGAAGCTCGGCGTAGTAAACAGATCCAAAGCCACCTCGACCGATTATACTTGTCGCGCTAAATCTGTCAGTAGCTTTGGCTAACTCCTCATACGAAAACTCGACTGACTTATCAACCGTAATACCTGTCAACCTCGGAGAAGCAATAATAGTCGATTCGGAGGCCTTATCCAAGCTGCTTCCACAACCTAAATCCATGGAACAGATAATACTCATATACAGTTTCACATTTTGCATGAAAACTTAATCTTCAATTTAGAACTATAAAATCTCACTATACAGTTTAGAACAAAATATGATATACCATGTTGGAGTTGACTATATTGATCTTCGGACGCACCCGGGACTGTTAGAAGAGTTACATGAGCAACTTTTTTTCTTCTATATAGCACAAAATAGAGAATGAGTGCCAAAAGTAAAATCCCAAAAGCTCCTTCAATAACTATGCCAACATTGTCTCCTTTGGACATTCCTATATACAACAATGTCAGCATCACATAGCAATATTTATTTACCCTGCCATGATTTTTCATGTCACTCTTTTAACTTTATATATATATATATATATATATATATATATATATATATATATATATATATATATATATATATATATATATATATATATATATATATATATATATATATATATATATATATATATATATATATATATATATATATATATATATATATATATATATATATATATATATATATATATATATATATATATATATATATATATATATATATATATATATATATATATATATATATATATATATATATATATGTTGATTAACATATTTATGAAACTGCAATGTGTATTATACATCACCTGATCTGCAAAAATGAAGAAAAAAACAAAGCATAAATATTCAAGTTAGAAATTAAAAAATATATATATATTGAAGAGAAAATGTTGAAATATTCAAATCAAATTTAGCATGTAGGATGTAAGGTTATGGAAATTTCAGCATACTTTAGCTGCAGTGGTGGAAAGTTTCCATATTCATCTGCAAAATATGATTGATAAAATAATCAGAAAAAACTATAAAAAAATAAGTGACAATGCATAAACTAAGTATAATATAATCTGTATTGTTTTGTTTTAAAGCCAGATAGTGCCAATTGTTCTTAATAAATTAAACATTTTTCTTGATCAAAAGTATAAAAATAAGCATCTCTTCTAGCTTCTTTTTTTTATTAATTTTGTAATGTTGATATATTTCCAAATGCATGGGTGGAATATGCTGAATCTTTTTCATATTCCATTATTTTTCATTACAAAACTTCACTATCCAAAAAGTGTATGAAATTGTGTCAAAAGGAATGTGAAAGAGACATAAATAGGTGGGTTTAGCTAGGCTCTTTCTTTTGAATCCTACTCCTTATGTCAACCAAATCAAAACTGAAATATTCACTGAAACAATGAACCACATAACAGTTTTCCTTCGTTGTTTTTCAACTTTTGTAGCTAGCAGAAGAAATAAGGAGACTAACACCAACACTTTTTAACCAATATTTTTCGCACAATGAAATTAATCGATGCAAACATTAGCGGCAATAGCGAGTCGAACAAGCATGAGACCTTAATCAATTTATACCACAGATAGCAACACATCATAACTATTATATTTCCAATTCTACACTGCATATGTTATGTATTAAGAGAATGTGAGATAGTTATGGAATGGTTATGGAGAATGTTAAAAACAGAATACAATATCAGTTCAAATATTATATGAGAACAACCTAAAGCAACTAAAAGATTCAAACTCCAATAATGCATTCAACTATGAGAACAATAAAAATGGAAAATGAAAAACTTCAAATACCTTAAAATAGTGGAAATGCGCTGGTGGAGGACGGATATGACCGTCAAAAATGGACGGACGGCGGCAGAATGAGGTGACGACGAATGACCGGAGGAAAGACGACGGACGGAGGCTGTCGGACGGAGGCGCAGACAGAATGTGTCGACGGTGACTGTTCTAATTCTGAATAGGGAAACGTTCGCGAGTGGAAATAAGAAAGAAGAAGATTGTTCTGATTCTGCGAAAATATTGGGATTTTTTAAATTTATGCTACTTAAACCTATAGCAGCGCTTTTTTTGGCATTTAGCAGCGCTTTTAAAAGCGCTGCTATAGGTCTGCCTTAGGACCCCCTTTAGCAGCGCTTTGTTTGGCATTTAGCAGCGCTTTTAAAAGCGTTGCTATAGGTCTGCCTTAGGACCCCCTTTAGCAGCGCTTTTTTTGACATTTAGCAGCGCTTTTAAAATCGCTGCTATAGGTCTGCCTTAGGACCCCCTTTAGCAGCGCTTTTTTTTGGCATTTAGCAGCACTTTTAAAAGCGCTGATATAGGTCTGCCTTAGGACCCCCTTTAGCAGTGCTTTTAAAAGCGCTGTTATAGGTCTGCCTTAGGACCCCCTTTAGCAGCGCTTTTAAAAGCGCTGCTATAGGTCTGCCTTAGGACCCCCTTTAGCAGCGCTTTTTTTCGCAGTTAGCAGCGCTTTTAAAAGCGCTGCTATAGGTCTGCCTTAGGACCCCCTTTAGCAGCGCTTTTTTAGAAGCGCTTTCGTAGACCCCCCCCCTTTAGCAACGCTTTTTTAAAGCGCTTTCTTTGACCCCCCCCCCCCCCCTTTAGCAACGTTTTTTTAACAAGCGCTGTCTTAGGTATGCTATTTTTTTGTGTTTTTTTTTCATGAACCTTTAGCAGGGCTTTTTTAGAAAGCCTTGTCTTTTGTTGCGCTGCTAAAAGTCATTTCTGGCGTAGTGTAAGCAGCTCACCCCATTTAAGCCTCATGTATAGGGGTGTGTACATCTCGAGAAATTGCAATAGTCGGATTACCCGAATGACACCTCCCTAAAGCATCTCACACCATTTGGGCCTCATACTTTTGGATTGTATACATTTTAGAGAATTGCAATGGCTAGATTATCCGGATGGTCTATCCTTTAAGCAACTCGTCCTACTTTAGACTCATATTTGAGGAGTTGTGTAGTTCTTGAGAAATTCTTGCGGTAAGCTTGCTCGACCATTATGAGGAATCGAGTTAGGATGATAATGGACGCCCTTAAAAGAATAGCATATGATAAGTATTTATGATTATTTATCATATGACGTCAGCATGTCCGACGTGCATCATAAATGCGGTAATAATAGAATAGATAGATATTAAGGCTCCTTATGATTATTATCTGCATTCATAGCCATATCTCATATTAGGTTTAGGGAAATTAGTACAAGAAGAAACGTGCACCAACAAAAAGTTAGACTCAAATTTTTTATAGAAAAACATTTACTGACCGGCCATATTCGATAGAGTTTCAAATAATGTTGTTGCGTGAGCACTTTCAAAATATTGGTTACGTGAAAGCAGATGCAACATTTGTGGATTTATATTAGTGGCATTTATTCCAAGCATAAAGTGCAATCACAAAAAGACAAAAAGATGGCCTTATGATTCGTTTACGAAGTTAAAACAGAATAAAATCAGTGATTCACTTTCAAGCCAATTATTCTATAGTTTTTAAACAACTTTTTATATACATGATCTATATGTATTGTTTAATCAAGTGGGAAAAAAATATCAAGTGATTGTGGTCTAGATTGTGCAACACTAACTGAGGACTATGTGATAGCAATTGTAGCCACATTACACTTCAATCATTTGAATCAAACTCACCCAAACGAGACTATTCAAATGACTGCATATTTGAAAATCAAAAGAATCTTTCGGCATTCAAAAAGCAGTCAGAAAAGTTAATTAATTTTGCTACAACATAAGATATTGTTGGAAATAAGACCTTTTGTGTTTAGAAAAAGTGTGTGGAAATATTAGAGATTTAAAGAGAAACTTGATAGATAGAAGAATTATTTATGGAAGAGAGAACTTTGTATTTTGTTTGATGGAAAAGTGTAAAATTACATCTCTATTTATAGTACTCTAAGGAGAACTCTAGACACACTAATTCTAGAGAGTTCTCAACTCTAGGAATTCCAAGAGCATTCTAGAGAATATTACAACCCTAAGAAATATGTAGACACTCCAAACATTACAAGAGTTTTCTAGAAACATTAATTAAAATTACCTATGTCCAAATAAATAAGCCCAAAATCAATATTTTAGACCCAAATCAAGTTCAATCTTTCAACAGATATTGCATACATTAATAATTCCTTCATTGGCCCCAAATGTCACTAGAATATATTTCTCAACTATAAATAGAGCCCAAATACATGGTTACACTCAACTCAATCCAACCTTCTACAAACATTCTCCCAATACCCCGTTTCTTTTGTCGCCGTTCTTGAAAGAGTTAGTATTGGTTAAGGATTTGGTAATCGGCATCCTGAGGTTTAAAACAATAAATTTATTGTATCTAATCCTTGGGATGCTAAATTATCCTTTCCTTATGTTATCCCCAATGTACAGAGAATTTAAATGTCTTTTAAAGAGTTTTATAATAATGTTACTATCATGTGACAAGTAAAAGTTGTATTTGGTCGACAAGGCTCAAGACTCGGATAACACTGACACTGAGAGAGGGTAACAAAGTTGTTTTTCTATATTTCAATAACTTTTTTTTGAAATATTAAACATGTTTATGACAAATAAATTAGGAATAACTAGATTTATGCAACTCAAGTTCCCGGTTTCTGTATAACTCTGATAACTTCTTCCCTGCTTTCTGTGAAGTCTTTTCCATCTTTAAAGATCAGAAATTCCATCATCTCTACTCGAAAGAATATGAAACTTCCACATAAATGTGTAATACAAGATCCAAAATCATTTCCAGCAACACAATTCCATGCAGGTCCATATGTTTCATCAAGTTTCTGTCCAACATGAGATAGTTTTCGAAACGAAAGGCTCAATACATATAATAATACTGCAAAATACATGGATTTGAATTTCCTCAAAATACATGATTATACATATAAAATAAGCAGTAGGAGTAATTTATATGATAGTTTGAGATAATAGACCTGTTTGATGAAATAGGCAATGTTCTGACAATCGGAAACTTCATGTGCATCTAGAGCTTGGTGAGCTAACTCCATGACATGGCTTTGCATCACTTCTTCCATGTCTGTCTCTCGCACCACGCCTTTTCCTTCCAACATCTTCTTTAGCTTCTTCTGCCTGTTACTCGAATTCGGCAGAGAAAATGAAGCACGTGATTATGGATTTATGGTTACTGGCGTTGTTACATGTATAGTCTGTTAAGTGTAAGACACTGCTAAAGCAAACTTTTCTGTGGTCAAGATTTTGAGATTGATAAAATCTTCCCTTGTTCAATTTTTTTTCTCTATTTTTATTGGTCTCGAAATAATCTTCAATTTTATTTCACTATTATAGATAATTATATTTTGTACATATTTGGAGATGTTTCAATCCAAACAGCTGGAAAATTTTAAACATCTTATATGAATTCAACGACTGAGATCACTACAACTTAAAACTACCTACAAAAATCCAGCTAGTGAATGTGATATCTTTCCTTATCATACACATAAACATCTTTAGAAGCTTGAAACCATTCGAATCCAAAGGTGATCTATGGACACAAATGTGTAGTATAGTATGGCTCATGGCTCATGTCAATTTTTTTGTTCTATTGCCCCACCAAATGCTTCTTCTATTTCTTTTTCTCCACTTTCTCTATTTGGTATACGTGATCTATATGTTTGACTTATGTTTATTTTCTGCCTTTTTAATAATGTTAAAGAAGAAGTATTTCCTAGAAGAGTATACTCTTTATATTTGTCCGAAAAATTTAACCACTCTGATCTATTACCATTGTTTTTTTTTTGTCTACCTCCCTGAGAGATGTGTTGTCATCATTAAAAATAGAGAGAATTTTAAATTATGTGATTGCAAGTACATCATCTACAGATAATCTTAATAGTAGATGATCCTTGATTGTTTTAATGCTGACAACACCTAATCTCAAATGGCGCTTGGTGGAGTCATTGAAGATTTTTTATCAGAAAACCTCTAGTGATGGTGTATATCAAAGAAGTCATATCAAGTTTCATTAAATAGAAGAAGTCAAGTCTCATATGAATTGTTGAATTAATGGTAAATCTAGTAAGGGGTCTTAAATCTTCAAGATTATGAAATAGAGGATATGTGAAAAGTTTGCATGATCTTGTGTCTGAGGGATCATTATATTGTATTAGTATAAGAGTATTTCATAAGATACTGAAAACTCACACACACAATAAAATGATTTTCAAATCTCTCTCCTTTTCTAAAATCACCGGAAAATGTATTACAGTTACTAGCTTGAATAATCTTTTAAGAGTGTGATTTACACTAGATAACTGATTAACACATTAGGGTTAATTGAATACCTCTTTTGTAACGTCTCTTAATGATTAAGAGGGCTTCTAATATATCATTGACGACAAATTTGAAAATCTTTCATATTTAGACTATATACTCGATTAAACATTCCATATTTAGCTATAAGTTTTTCTATATAAATGAGATTTCTTCTCATTCGAAATCACAACAGAATTCAAACATCAAGTATTATTTTCTTCTTTTCTCTCTTTTCTCTTTCTATATTATTTTATTAAAGTTGTCTTAGTGGTTTGGAAGTGAAAAATACTTTAGAGATTTTTTTGTTTGTAGTTGTGATTGTGCTTATGTGTTTTTCATCAAAAGTGTGATTCTCTTGTTTGATATCTTTCGTTCTTCAGATTGTCCTAGTAAAATTTATGTTTGGTCATTGAAATTTTTCTGAGAAAATCTAAGTTTGGTTATGGAGAGTAGTCAATAAAATCTATGTTTGCCTCATTAGTTCAGTCGTCAAAATCTCAATTTGGTTTGGGGGAATTAGCTTATTTAAAATATCTCATCTTTGTAATAAGGACTGTGCACATATTCATAAAAGCTCAAAGAATTATTTTAATGAAACTCTAAAGAAGAAATTATTTGAGAGAGAAGTAGGTCAAGTGCTAGGTCGAACCTCTATAAATTCTGATACAATTCTTCTGTCTATATCTCTTTGTTTATGTTTTTTCTCTCTTACTCCTTCTTTCTATTCTGTGTTGATTTATCTCTAGACTATCATAAATATTTTCAAAACAAAATGAAAAATTTTAAAATTAATTATGAATTCTACACTTCACAATTTATGATCTTCCCCTTCCTCCTTTTGTATTTTAAGTAACTTGTTCAACAAAATTGTTGTCAAGGAAACAACCTTCACAATTTCCTCCCTCAACATCATTCTTCCTTTTCTTGGTCACTCAGGTTTAAAATTCGGTGAGGTTACTGTTACGTAATAAGGGTTTTCAAAAACAAATAAGGCAATAAAAATAACATGTATTTTTATATTGGTTCGTTTGAACTCAAACTACTCCAGTCCACCCGGCCAAGGTGATTTCGCCTCTTTCAAAAGAGGACTTAATCCAATAATCAAAAACTGATTACAATCTTTTCACTAAGACAAACTTGTCTTAGTCTTCTCGAGAATACTGACCACAACTTGGTCTCTCAAGGATCTTTTACAAAGTAATACAATAAAATGTGTTTAAGTGCTTCTTAGAAAAGCTTTTTCACAACAGTGATTTAACACAAATGAAGATCAATGAAACTTTCTATTTGCTAATATGAAGTTAACTTGGAAGTGATAGCAAAGTAGAATTTTCTTTTCAGCAAAGTAGTATGTTCGTTGTAGAATGATGTTCTATATATGTATACTTGAATTGTTGTTGAAGACTTGTTTAAATTACTGCACACCTATTCCTCAAATAGCGTGCAGATGCCTTTTTGTCTTCTTTGACTGTTTCTTTCCAGGAGAGGAATGTTCAGAGATATCCTTTTTGTTCTAAAATCCTGTCCCATACACAAAAGAGGAATAGTGTCGTTGGATGTATACAATGAATTTGGCAACGAATCTTTCTTGATCATCATCTTTTTAAATGAACGAATATGAAAATATTTCCTGCATCAGATCCTCTGATGATGTTCCATTTTCTTCTTATCAGAGTAACTCTCTTCCAGAGTTCAGTAGCTTAGTGCTTACGTGATTGTTTTAACAAATTGTTCATCCAGAGGAGCGCTTTAGACCAGAGCAGATCTTCGGTCTTACGTGTTATCCGTGTTATCCAAATGTATCATTTTGTTACTAACGTTTCAGAGTCTTACATGTTTTGATTCTCAGATCCTCTGCAGTTGCAGGGTTGAGTTTAGTGCGCTCAGGGTTTTCTGAATCTTCTCTTTATACTCTACGCTTAGAGCCTTCTGTACCTTTGCTTTTTACCAAACGCTCAGAGTTTTCTGCATGTTGTAGCTTGACGTTCAGAGGAATATTCCGTTCAGAGGAATATTTATTATGTTATCTGAAGCAAAAACACTTGAACAAAATTAGAGTATATATTTTCTCCATACAAAATTTTATTATTGTTATCATCAAAATATTGAGATATATTAAGAACCAATATGTGTTCTAACAATCTCCCCCTTTTTGATGATGACAAAAACTATACGAAATTTTATTCAAAATTAAAATATATATCTCCCCCTGAGAATATGATTCTCCCCCTGAAATGAATACTGCTAGAAAATTTAAAACTTCCCTTTCAGCACTTGTATTCTTTCCAGAGTCAGAGCAAGCTTGTGGACTATCTCAGACCTTGTTCAGAGTTAATTCTATAAATATTTTCATATGAGTAACTTTAACTCTGAAACACTGAATTCATGATTAGTTAGTTTTAAACATGTGTGAGTTTCCATTCAGTGTCTGTTTATGTGAACGATTCAAAATTTCCATTTTCTCCCCCTTTTTGTCATATCAAAAAGTGATTTTAGAAAATCAGTTAAGACAAAAAAAATTTCAGAGCAAGAAAAATAGAAATATATAAGATAGAATCAGATGTAAAAAAAATCACAGGTGTATTTAGAGACTCAGAAAAGAAATAAAACAGGCAAATTCATAGATGAGCACAAACTAACAAACAATTAAGATAAACGAGAAGTTAAAAGCTTAAGAAGATCCGTCATCTCAGAAGTTGAAGCTTCTTGTTTGGCCATCCATGTCTTGATTTCAGTAGTGGATTCTTCCTGTTTGACCATCCACTCCTGAATCTCTGCGGTAGTTTTCTCTTGCTTGATCATCCAAGATTTTATCTCGCTGTTAGTAGCCTCTTGCTGAGCAAATTTGTTTTGCACATCTTCATTTTCTTTCCTCAAATCTGTTGAATTCTGAACAATCAATGAAGAAGATGCATTCCCTAATTCCAGAGCAGAGGGTTGACCAGAGTCAGGAATCTCTTATTCAACAGGAGCCTCTGAGGTACCTTCTTCAACATGAGGACCTTCACCAATCTGAAGTGCAACAGATTTCTCAGATGAGGAACACACAACCTCTGCAGGTGTGTTTTCCAGACAAAGAATATGAGTTCTGCTGACACTGAGTTGAGCAAGTCTCATAGCTTCAGAAACTCTCTCTTGCGCATCTGCAAAGCAAGCATCCTGAAGATTCATAGTCATAGAAGTGAATCTCTTTCTGAGGGCAGTCCAGATCTCTTCAGAGTCACGAGGATTCGTGCTAGTGAGGCACTTCTCCCTTACAGCAGAAAACCATATCTGCATCTCTGTTTCAAAACTAGATAACAGATTACCAACATTGGGTCTGGGTTTGGGCTTAAGGTAGGCCTTGAAGAAGGATGTCCTAAGGGAATCAAAGAGTGAAGGTTTAAAAGAGGGTGAAGGTTTATCTGGAGAATAAGAGGGAATGAGAGTGGGAGAATAAAACTCAAGAGGGTGGTTTGGGGAGTTATGTGGAGGAGATGTAGCATCTGATTGGTCAGAGGAGGAGTCAAAGGAGTCAGATGTGATAATAGGTTCAGAAGAGAGAGGGGGTTGAGATATTGGTTCTTCTGTTATAGTTTCCAAAACAGGAGATAAAACAGCAGAGGGATTACCTGATTGCTTGGAATGCTTTGAGGACTTCTTGGAAGAGCCTTCTTCAGAAGCCTCCCTCTTAGAACGCTTAGAATGTTTCGCTGAGGGATCTTCTTCAGAGACCTTGCTCTTCTTGCGTTTCTTCCTCATAATCAGCTCTGGAGCAGGTTGAGAAGAACGTAGCAGTAGATCAGCTGGCATAGAAGTGCCATCTGCCATACAGGAAGCAATATAAGCGAGGAGAGCTTCCTTTGGCTCCTCTGGAATGAAGAGTGGAAAATCTTCCACTAGTACCCTCCTTTTACGCACAACATCATAATCAATCTGAACTGGATCAGATTGAAGTTTTTCTACCAACTTCATTCTCTGAAGACTCTTGCCATCCAGAGGCTTCCCAAGAATAGGAACTAATTCATCTGTCTGACCAGCATCTTTCAGATAAGATACCAAACCATTTTCAGTGAGGATATCAGAAATTAACCTTCCCATGGGAATCCAATCTCTGATTTTTTGGTGTTTTGTGCGAATGATTTCTCTGGACATCTTGACATGACTCCAAAGATGAAAAAACAACAGGTGTGGAAGATCCACCTTGATATTATTCCCTAGACAATACAAAATATTCAGTTGATCTATATTAATGTAATCTGGAGAATTTGAAGCCTTGCGATTATGGATACAGCCCAAAAATATCTTGGCCCAAATCTTATAATGGGTCTTCAGATCCTTTATTTTGTTGGATGGAAGCCTAGAGATAAACACCCCGTTGTACACTTCATTCATATTCACGCGTCCCTCTGAGGTATTCACAATACCCTATTATTCAGAGACAATAAGTTGGCGAATCATTTCCTCAGTGATGACGATAGCTTTACCCAAAACGGATGAAGAAATAAATTTAGGGTAAACTTGGGCATGAATCCAGAATTCCTTTACCAGTTGGGGAAAAACTGGACCAAACAACCGATCAAAGTATTTTACCCATCCTTGTAAGTTAACCGTTGAACGAAGATCAAATCCATTTTTCGCCATACAGTTGAAATCAACGATAAACTCACAGAGTACCTCTAGTTTGTTCACTGGTGTGAGAAGTGTGCGTTTTGGTTCTTTGTACGCTTCATTAACCATTTGCGATGAAGACGACCCAACCATTGTAGAAACCAAGTGTTGATGTGATGAAGATGAGGTAGCCATTGAAGAAGAACTTTTGAGATGACTGGAGATTCTTTTAAATTTTGATTTGAAAAGAAAGCAATGAAGAAGAGCAAAATGTATAAGGTGTGTGAGATAATGAAAGTGTGAAATGTGTTACGGCGTGGAATATGTGTTAGGGAACAAAGAGAAACATAAATCAAATTGTAATACCCCAAATTTTACCCTTAAATTAGTCGACTCATGTCGCATTACATCTCATTTTTTTGCATTACATTTAACTAACCACTAACGAGATTGTGCAGTTGGTCGATTCTTGCAGGAAATAATCATCTGGTGCACTTTAACCGTTGAGGGGCGAAATGGTCATTTATTCACCGTTTGCTGACAGTTCATGAAGCTGAATCATCGCCATGAATCCATTGAGCAATTAGAGCCTCCATTTACGAGTTCTTTATTTTCTTTGAAGATGAACAAAAGTTCACGGTAATTTTGGCATCGAGGTTTTTGAGATACAGTAATTAATTCAACGGGCCGAGACTCTGTCGTCAATGGATTTCCGAGACATTTATTTTATCAAATGGATTTGATTGTATTAAGATATCAATTTGGTTCGGCTCAAATTAGTGCAAAATATCATTCTGCGGAGTTTTGTTTTAACAGGCGTTTATTTGTTGTTCTTCTGCTTTTTGCCAGTTAATTTTAAAGTCAAAGCAGTGGAAATTTCGATTCATGTTCGGGTTTATGATTTCTGTTTAATTGTAATTTTTGGGCCGAGTAAGTGCAGGATATTGGATTTAGTTATCAGAGGAGTATATTTCTGTCTTTTGGATTTTCTCTGTTTCTTTTCCGTTTTACTTCGTTCAAGGCCATTACTGATTCTATCACCAGACACAATTTAATTTGGGAAAATATTGGATTAAAATTGAAGGTTATATCAGTTATGTGGAACATCACGTGTTAGAATGACAAGGAGGTACTTGATCAAGTTGGGTTTAATCAGATATTTTTTGTGTGGTTTATTCGGTTGCGACAAATTTAAACTACAGAAAGAGAAATCGGAAATGATTTTGGATAGAAAATATATTGAATTTTTATTCATAATATTTTTATTACAATTTACAAAAAGAAATAAAAAAAATACATTTTCCTAAATTCCTATTTTGTGATCTTCATGCTCGACTTCACGACTAAATCTTCGTGCCCGGCTCGATTTTTTCTCCATACCTGCACACAGACAAACCAAAATCAGAGCAAAAAGAGGTTAATGTTAGAAAATATTTTTTCGACACCCTCAGAGTAATTTCATCACCGTGTGTCGGGAGGGCAACGACAAATG
This sequence comes from Lathyrus sativus, assembly GCA_963859935.3. Lineage (NCBI taxonomy): Eukaryota > Viridiplantae > Streptophyta > Magnoliopsida > Fabales > Fabaceae > Lathyrus > Lathyrus sativus. The sequence continues at coordinate 379,636,249 of OZ012737.1, read as the reverse complement.
CCGAAGCCAACTCCTAAATCGATTCACGACCTCAGACTAAAACCGGAAGATTCTGTTTTTTTTTTCGGGCCAGCCAAGAGGAAGAGGGAAAGAAGCATTTTTATGCCGAGAATTCCTAACCTATAGGAACCTGAATGCATAATATGAGTTAACTGAGCGTAAGACTGAAGATCATCATGTAGAATGGGTGGGAACAAATAAATTTTGAGTCTTTATCCTTTGTTTCCTAAACCGTGAACCAGACCACGTTACAACCCTCAAAAGACCTAACTGAAACGAGGTTATTTTCAAAGCATACTACAGCAGGGTTGCGTAACCTGACTCCAAAAGATCTTTGTAAATCATTTATTTTGGCAGTACACTTTTATTTTGAACTTTGAGCATCCTGAATCGCCGCGTTCTGACCGACGACTCATTTATTTTTTTCATCTTTCAAAAATGATTTTGGTTTCAAAAGTTGCATGAACTTTGCATTACCATGTTGGTATGAATATTTTTGTTTGCAAATTGGCTTTCCTCTAAGGAATTTTCAAACATCGAGAAACTTGGTCAAGTGATCCTATCAGGGGCAGATTTCTTTTACATCTGGTCTAAGAATTAATTCAAGATTTGTTCAGAGCAAGTCATTCTCAGATTTGGTTTATCCACGAGATTTTCAAGACTTAGACTGGGGCAGGTCTTCCTAGGGTACAGTAAAACAGTCATTATCAAAATCAGACAAGCTGAAACAATTATCAGTTCATCTACAACAGACAGTTTAATCTGGGCAGTTTACTTGAAGGATCCCCATGCAACTATTCATCCTTCCTACAAGGACTATCAACTCAATACAGTTTACCGTTGCGGCAGAGATGTGTTCAACAATAACATCTTTAGTCCTCGAGCATAATGACATTGATCGCCGTGTTGAGGAATCAGTTTTCCAGTCTTGTCATCTTACGAGAAGAGTCGAGTCTTGTCGTCGGCGTCTGCATTTGCATTTGATCATATATCATTTGCATAATTCATATCATATGCATATCATGAGTGTTTCATCCTTATTTTCATTTCTACCAAGGTCGTGTTTTATCCACTGTCTTACCTTGTGGTCAAAGTCCCACTCGCTTGGCACCTACTGAACAATTTTGTGTCGTGTCTATCTGACGGTCTTCCAGATAGGACATTTCTTATCTGATGATTTTTCGGATATATCTGTTCCTCTTACATCCCATACCATTCTCATATATTGTGTTTATACCTTTCACTCAAAGCCATTATTGGATGTCTGGTGTCCCTTTTATCCAATGCCTTCTTGGAGGTCACCTTTGTTTATCTCTTTCTGATGGTCTTCCAGATTGAGTCTTTTATCCGATGGTTTTCCGGATCGAGTCTTTGTTCTGACGTTCTTCCAGAATTCATCTGATGGTTTTCCAGAATCATATCTGATGTTTTCTGGATACATTCCTCCTTCTGATGGTTTTCCAGATCGAGTCTTTGTTCTGATGTTCTTTCAGAACTCTATCTGACGGTTTTCCAGATACCCCTGTGATTTTGATGGTTTTCCAGAATCTCATCCGATGTTTTTCCGGATCTATCTCTTTCTGATGTTTTCCCAGACTGAGTTTTTGTTTTGACGTTCTTCCAGAACTCCTTTGCTGCTTATCTGATGTTCTTCCAAATATGTCTTCAACTTGTCCCGTACATTTATTGCTTTCCTAAATGTTTCGGATTTACCTTCAGAGACTTGTCTTCATCTCATGCTCCTATAGATGTTGTTCTTTTATTTCTAGATGCGTCCCATAGTTTATTCGATGGTTTTTCGAGTATCTCTGGTACATTTCAGAGATCATTCAATGTTCTTCCGAATGTCCCTGAAATGTGTTTCTTTGTCCCCGAGTTTATTCGATATTTTTCCAAGTATCTCTGGTGTGTTTCATAGTTTATTCGATGTTCTTCCATATGTCCCTGAAATTCGTTTCTTTGTCCCCGAGGTTATTCGATGTTTTTCCGAGTATATCTGGTGTTTGTTTCTATGTATATTTTCCGATGACTCCTGAAGATCCCGCTCGATCTCTTCGTTTAAAGGAATGACCCAGAAATTCCAGCACTTGTCGTTTACCTGATCCTACCGCCGTGTGGATCCTATGTTATCGTTTCATCCTAAAGTGACAACTGGCCGTGCCTGCACCGGTTGATCCATCACTCTAGAATTCCCCAATTGTCGCACTGTTCCACCAGTGCATTGTATTCCCCAGTGCAATTACTCGTCGCGTTTGTCCCCTGTGTCGTCGTGTCGTCGGCATTCTTGCATTTATCATTCTCATCATACGCATCATATTAAAGTCATGGCATTGTCAGCATTATAGTTTGTTTCATTTTGTCCATGACATTGCATATCATTGCGTCTAAGGGCAAAATTTTCAGTTATCTGTATTTAAATCCCTCCACCGTGATTCCTCGAGTCTTCGCTTCTCAAATCATCTGGCGAAGCTATTTAAATAGGGGCAACTGTAATACCCCAAATTTTACCCTTAGATTAGTCGATTCATGTCGCATTACATCTCATTTTTTTGCATTACATTTAACTAACCACTATTGAGGTTGTGCAGTTGGTCGATTCTTGCAGGAAATAATCATCTGGTGCACTTTAACTTTTGAGGGGGAAAATGGTCATTTATTCACCGTTTGCTGGCAGTTAATGAAGCTAAATCATCGCCATGAATCCATTGAGCAATTAGAGCCTCCATTTACGAGTTCTTTATTTTCTTTGAAGATGAACAAAAGTTCACGGTAATTTTGGCATCGGGGTTTTTGAGATACGGTAATTAATTCAACAGGCCGAGACTCTGTCGTCAGTGGATTTCCGAGACATTTATTTTATCAAATGGGTTTGGTTATATTGAGATATCAATTTGGTTCGGCTCAAATCAGTGCAAAATATCATTCTGCGGAGTTTTGTTTTAACAGGCGTTTATTTTCTGTTCTTTTGCTATCTGCCAGTCAATTTTAAAGACAAAGCAATGGAAATTTCGATTCATGTCCGGGTTTATGATTTCTGTTTAGTTGTGATTTTTGGGCCGAGTAAGTGTAGGATATTGGATTCAGTTATCAGAGGAGTATATTTCTGTCTTTTGTATTTTCTCTATTTCTTTTTTGTTTTACTTCGTTCAAGGCCATTACTGATTCTATCACCAGGCACAATTTAATTTGGGAAAATATTGGATTAAAATTGAAGGTTATATCAGTTATGTGGAACAACACGTGTTAGAATGACAAGGAGGTACTTGATCAAGTTGGGTTTAATCAGATATTTTTCGTGTGGTTTATTCGGTTGCGACAAATTTAAACTACGGAAAAAGGAATCGGAAATGATTTTGGATAGAAAACATATTGAATTTTTATTCATAATATTTTTATTACAATTTACAAAAAGAAATAAAAAAAAATACATTTTCCTAAATTCCTATTTTCTGATCTTCATGCTCGACTTCACGACTAATTCTTCTTGCCCGACTCGATTTTTTCTCCATACCCGCACACAGACAAACCAAAAACAGAGCGAAAAGAGGTTAATGTTAGAAATTATTTTTTCGACACCCTCAGAGTAATTTCATCATCAGGTGTCAGAAGTGAAACGACAAATGCCGAAGCCAACTCCCAAATCGATTCACGACCTCGGACTAAAACCGAAAGATTCTGTTATTTTTCGGGCAAGCCAAGAGGAAGAGGAAAATAAGCATTTTTATGCCGAGAATTGATTCTTATGCCGAAAAGAAATTGAGCCAAACAGATCACGTGAAACCCAAAATTCAGATTCAGGATCCAATTCATCAAGTAAATAATAGGGAATTCGAATCCAATCCAGAGAATCAAGTCCAGAGACAGCTCTATCAAGTAAATAATATGAATCCATATCACAAATTTGTATCCAGTTCCATCCGGTAAATCCATGGATGTCAAGCAAGTCAAATCTGGATTATATGTAAAACCGAAAAAACCAATCAAATCCGGATGGTATCTAATCCAAACCATATCAGTAAACAAATCCACCTGAAAAAATCCAAATCATAAACTGAATCATATCAAATATGCACGAAAAAAAAACATAAATCAAATAAGTCCAAGGCCCAGCAAAGATCGAAAACGGACAATATAAAACGAAAAAGAAGGAAACCCTAACGAACAGGGAGAACGGCGCCGCCGAGCTTGGAAGTTCAAAAGAGCAAGGAGCTTCTTCATCATCACTTTGAGCAGAAGAGGAAGAGAACAGTTTTCCAGCAAGAACAAGGGATACACTCACAGTTATTACCCACTGCGAAATCTCCTCAGCTTCAACATCACCGAAGAATTGTCGAACTCCAAGCATCTACGGCTATGGATCAGAAAGAGAGAGGCCAAAATCATCACCCCGTTAATCACCATCGTCCGTCAAACCAACACAAACCACAGTGGCAAGAGTCATCGGCAGACCAAACCAAAGCCCGACATCAGACGGCGTAATCACCGCGCCTTCATCGCCGAAAATCAACCGTCAACAACTACCAATCGGAGTCACCATTAATAAACTGAAGGGTAAGGTGATTTGATGTGTGGTTGGTTTTGTGGTTGTTTTTGCAAGTAAATAGAAGAAGAATGTGAAATAGAGAAGAAGAAGAGTACGAAAGCTTCACAGAGGTTAGCCATGGTAGTGGAAAAGAGGAAGAAAATTCTGCAAACAAATCTCCAGTTGGAGTCCGCGGCGGCTGTACCAGGATTTAGGGTTCAAACCCTAAAATCCTCCCCCAATCTCTTTTATATGTATTGGGTCGGGTCTGGGGCCTGACCACCCAGCCTGACCCGTTTGTTGTTATTTTGCATTTTATTTTCCTTTTTTTTTTGTTTTATTTGTTTATTATTTTGTTTTTTTATTATTAACTGAAATGTAAATTAACAGATAAATAAACTCTTTTTTTTTTTAACTTTATAAATAATTTAATCCAATTTTTTTTGTTACAAGAAAACTAGTGAATTTAATTTAGGAACTAATTTTTCTATAATAAAAATCTAACCCTCTTCTTAAACTAAAACTAACTTCTTTTTTTATAATATATAAAAAACGAACTCTTTTTTAAATTAAAGCTAACACCTTTTTTAAAATTTAACCTAACATATTATTAATAAAAATTAACTTTTACTTACTAAAACCTTTTTTAAAATAATTACTAACGGTTTTTAAATATTAAGATTAATTTCATTTTCAATTAATTATTAAACTTTTTGTTAAAAATGTTTCTAACCTGACTTTCTTTTTCTTTTATGTTGAAAAGCGTAAAATCCTAACTTCTGCCCATTTTATTCATCCGTCTAATTTTATGTTAATCTTGTTCACTAACATTTCATTTTTGTATTTTATTTTCAAGGTTGTAAATTTATTTAGCAATACTGTTGTCTTTTATTTCATTATCATCTACACTTGTATTTTTAAACATCATCTGTAATTTATTTATCTTGCGATGTTCATCATTCATCATAATTGCACCTTCCGAAGGATTAGGTCTAACATTTGACCACCGCGTCAGTGATCCTAAACCCTTATACATCTCATCTTTCAAACCATAAAACACAGAGTCGCCGTACTCATACTTCTAGGCGTCCCGCCGTGGACGGAAATACCCTTCACCCTAGCTTTAGGTCAAGGAGTCGTCGTACTCTGTGTTAGGGTTTCCCGCCGTGGAATCCCTAATTTACCCTTTCATTTCATTTCAAACATTTCAACATAGAAATAGGAGTTTTAAGACTCCACGTAAGTGTGTCCTTAAGACACGTCTATTCCCCATTGAAACCTTGACCACAGTCAAAACATTTCTAGCCTCCCTTTCGAGGGGAAATACGATTACTCTGATTCCATTCACTATCCAGGATACGTAGGCACAACATACGAATCTTTCCGAGTAAACTTAGGACTAACCCTTAGGTCTTTCTTTTATCTTTAACCCTTAGCTCAGTATATATCTTCAGGCAAATAATTAAAGCAAATAGTAAACAATAAACAAAAGGTTCCTGTAGAGTGCTACAGAAGTTTAGGGTGCTAATACCTTCCCTAAGCTTAACCAACCCCTTACCTAGATCACTCCCCGCATTGTGTTTACGATGCAAAAATAGGTTTTTTCCTCTTTTAACAATTTCCTTCGGATAAATCAAAGAGCGGTTGTGAGCTAAAGATGTGATTCAAATTAATTAATAATTTGATATCCTATTTCCACCGCAACACAAATCAAAAAGGAATTATGATTTAACGCATTAAATGTGATTTGACAAAGTGGGGGAAAAAAGAGAATTTCAATGATTCAAACAGTACCTGAAACGACGCCTCAACTTTGTGTACACTCAATCGTTTTCAAAATTCAGATTAGAAGTGACACCTGTTTGATGTGGTGTGCCTCTAAAGCTTTTTTTAGGAAATGAATCGTTAACTAACGCTCAGATCCTCTGAAGCTTGTTAACTCTGATTTTCACAAAAAAAAAGTAACTTAAAAAAATTTCAGATGCAATACTTCAGAGTATAGACTTTAAACACTTTTCATCTGAATAAATTTAATTCTGAATAAAGATTTTATTCTGGACAAAAGTCCATACTAATATTGTTCAGAATAAATTTTAATCTATCTTCAGAGAGAGGTTTTGTAAAAATATCAGCCCATTGATGGTCTGTATCAACAAAATTTAAGCTTAATGTCCCTTTCTGAATATAGTCTCTGATGAAGTGGTGTTTAATCTCTATATGTTTTGCCTTTGAATGTAAAATTGGATTTTTAGAAAGACAAATTGCAGATGTATTGTCATAGAAGATAGGAATATTACTCTCATGTATTTGGTAGTCCTCCAACTGACTCTTCATCCGGAGCATCTGGGTACTGCAACCAGCAGCAGCAATATATTCTGCCTCTTTAGTTGAGAGTTCTATAGGGGGTTGCTTCTTGCTGTACCACGAGATCAAATTGCCTCCCAAAAACTGACAGCTTCCAAAGGTGGTTTTGCGTTCAACTCTATCTCCAGCAAAATCAGCGTCATAGAAGCCTACTAATTTATATTCATTAGATCTTCTGTAACACAGACCCACATTAGTTGTACCTTTCAGATACCTCAGAATTCTCTTAACAGCATTTAAGTGAGATTCTCTAGGATCTGATTGGAGCCTAGCACATAAACATACACTGAATAGAATGCCAGGCCTAGAGGCAGTCAAATACAGAAGAGAGCCAATCATACCTCTGTACAGCTTTTGATCTACCTTTTTACTTACCTCTTCTTTTCCCAGAGTGCAAGTTGGATGCATGGGAGTCTTAGATGGCTTACTCTCTGTCATATTAAACTTCTTCAGAAGCTCCTTCACATACTTCGTCTGATGTATGTAGGTGCCTTTTAGAGTCTGATTAACTTGAATGCCCAGAAAGAATCTTAGCTCTCCCATCATGCTCATTTCAAACTCTGCCTGCATAGACATAGCAAACTCCTTTCCAAGTGAAATATTTGTGGTTCCAAAAATAATATCATCAACATAAATCTGACAGATTAAGATATATTTCTTAATTGATTTATGAAAAAGAGTGGTATCAACCTTTCCTCTAATAAAATTATTTTCCAGAAGAAAATTACTCAGCCTTTCATACCAAGCTCTGGGAGCTTGTTTTAGGCCATAGAGTGATTCCTTTAATTTAAAAACGTGCTATAGAAATCTTTCATTTTCAAATCCAGGAGGTTGATGAACATATACTTCTTCTTCTATTAAACCATTTAAGAAAGCACTTTTAACATCCATATGATACAGAGTGATGTTATTCTGTGCAGCAAAAGAAATTAGCAAGCGTATGGATTCAAACCTTGCCACAGGAGCATATGTCTTTGTGTATTCAATACCTTCTTGCTGATTGTAGCCTTGAGCAACAAGTCTAGCTTTATTTCTGATGACTTCTCCTTGCTCATTTAACTTATTTTTGTAGACCCATTTTGTTCCAATAATGTTGAATCCTCTTGGTCTTGGAACCAGATCTCGGACATCATTTCTTGTGAATTGATTTAGCTCCTCTTGCATAGCAAGTATCCAATCGTTGCCTTGCAGAGCTTCATCCACAGAGGTAGGTTCAATAATTAACACCAGACTAAACAATGATGTCCCAGAGGATTTAAGGAAGGATCTTGTTCTTATGGGATCATTTTTCTCTCCAATAATCATCTCCTCTGGATGAAAAGATTTGATTTTGGAGGATCCTTTCAGAGTTGGTTCTTTAGAAATAGTTAAGTTGTCCAGATGAGCAGCTAATGGAGTGGCATATGGAGTTGCTTTTGGTTCTTTAGCTGGAACTTTGTTTGCCTCTGATTCTTCAGAGTCTGTGAGAAGAACTTCTCGATCTGCAGAAATTTCAGACTACTTTGGCTTTTGATTGCCAAGCTTATCATCAAATCTGACATGAATTGATTCTTCCATAATCTGTGTTTCAGTATTGTATACTATGTAGCCTTTTGAGTGTTCAGAATATCCAAGCATAAAACACTTTTGTGCTTTAGATTCAAATTTGTTCAGATTATCTTTAGTGTTCAGAATAAAACAAATACATCCAAAAGGATGGAAATATGAAATGTTGGGCTTTCTATTCCTCCACAATTCATAAGGAGTCTTCTCCAGAAGAGGTCTTACAGAGACTCTGTTCTGAATATAGCACGCTGTATTTATTGCTTCTGCTTAAAAATGTTTAGCCATATTTGTCTCATTGATCATGGTTCTGGCCATTTCTTGCAATGTTCTATTCTTTCATTCTACAACTCCATTCTGTTGAGGAGTTCTAGTATAAGAGAAATCATGTGCAATGCCATTTTCTTTAAAATATTTTTCAAAAGATTTATTTTCAAATTCACCACCATGATCACTTCTGACTTTGACAATATTAAATTTCTTTTCATTTTGGACTAGATTGCAGAAATCAAACAATATAGAGTGAGACTCATCCTTGTGGTTTAGGAATTTTACCCATGTCCTTAAGACACGTTCTGGTCTTTTAAATTTTCTGAACTTCTTTTGCTTGTGCTTCCAGAGTTGATTTATTCTTCTAGATAGTAAAGATAGTTCGTCTTCATCTGATGAAGAATCTCCAGAGCTTTCTTCTAGTACTTGAAAAGATTTAGTTTCAGATTTTTTGTTAGATTTTAAAGCTATGGACTTACCTTTCTTCTGAGGCTCATCTTCTTCAAGCTCATTCTCATGGCTTCTTAAAGAACTGATGAGTTCCTCCAGAGTGATTTTGTTCAGATCTTTTGAGAGCTTTAATGCTGTGACCATAGGTCTCCACCTCTTTGGTAAACTTCTGACTATCTTCTTTATATGATTAGAAGTGGTGTAGCCTTTTGTTGCACCCCAAAATTTGACCAACTTTGCTTTACCTAGCTTATGTTTCATTTCATTCACATTATCATTATCATTTGCATTTCATTGACATGTATGCAGGAGATCAAGAGGTATGAGTACCAATCAAGAGCTATACAAGACTATGAAGCTAGCCAAGAAGGTTATTCAAGTGTTCAAGGGTTGATATCCTTATCAGAGAAGTCAAAAGACCTCAGATGATTCTGAAGCCAAGAATGTGAACTTGAAATCTTGAGAGAGCTTATGAGATGTCTTGAAAGCCATCATGAAGCCTAGACAGGCCATTGTGCAAGATTAGGAAGACCCAGCCATGAGTGGTGCAATTAGGGTTTGACTGGGTCAACCCTAGGTCAACTGATGATTTGGAGAGGGTTGAGACCTAAACCAAAGGCCATGTGATCATGGATTGATGTATTGAGGTGTTATAAGGATGATTACAAGGTCAAATCATCATGATTGAAGAGTTTGAGAAGTTTCAAGCTAGGGTTTCTAAGGCTTGACAGTGTAAAATCCCCTAGTTTGACCCCTATCTTCAAGGCAGTTTAGCTCAAGATGTGATTGTCATCTCATCTTACCCCCAACATGAATGTTGTAGAGCTTGTTATTAGATTTAATTTGAGTACTAGAAGTCCTTGATAGGATTTGTAGAGCTCAAGTTATGACTTTGACAAGTTACAGGTCATCTGAGGTATGTGAATCTGGGGCCTTGAAAGTTACCCAACTTGCATCAAACTTTTGTCCAATAAGGATGATTCCTATGAACTTGTGGTCAACATGAATGTTGTTCCTTATCTTCTTAGCTTTCTAGAGAGTACTAGAAGTCCTTGATGCGATTTGTAGAACTCAAGTTATGGCTTTGACAAGTCAAGGGCATTTTGGTCATTTGGAGATTACAGGTCATTTCAAGTATAAAGCCATAACTCCTCTTTCCAAGCTTCAAATGGAAAAATATTCAACATCAAACTTTTTCAAAATGATGTTTTAAGTCTAGTAGGGAGGTCATGAGATGTTGGAAAGGCTTGTAGCTCAAAGTTACAAAAATGACCTAAAATAAGGGCATAAGTTAAATAAACCAAAGTTGGAAATTGATATTTTCAACCTACACATCCAAACCATGGCATGAAATATATCATTTCGACTCTAGAAAACATTTTAAGAACATTGGTTTAGCCACATTTTTGAGTTGAGATTTAATTTATTGACTTGCTTTGAAAAGCACTTACTTGCATATTAAGCAACATTTGCAAAACTCAAAATCAAGGCATGAACAAGGCTTTTTGCAAGCTAAACACCTCTAATATCTCACTTGGGGAGATTTTGGGATGAGAACAAGTTGCTGCACCAAGGGAAACAGAATTGGGCATAACATTAGATGTGTTTGAAAATCTCATGACATGAGAAGTGGAAACTCTCATTAGAAGGATCTAGAGGGTTCTAGATCATCCAAACTTCATCTATATAAGGAATAGAGTTGATCCATTGCAGAGGTTGGTGATCATTGAAGGATTGAGCATAGGTTGAGTTTGAAATTTCATAGCTTGCAAGTGCAATCGGTTTCACCAAATTCTCCATTTTCCTTCCATTTTCTTGATTGATACTTCTTCCATGGATGTCAAGGAGTGATTCCAGACCATTATCAAGAAGAATTGGTGGCTAGATCGTGTATGAGCAAGTGATTTTCAACACCTGCAACTCACCATCGGGTTTCAAGATTCAAGCACTTTCAACTGGTTCTTTTGCATACAGAAGCAAGGAGGAGGTTCAGTGATCGTGTCTGCAAGATTGTAGAGCTTGAATTGGAGGTTTAGTGCATCTGTTCATCCAAGATTTTCAGGTTGGTAACTTTCTTCCTATAGCATGATTTAGGTAGAATTAGGTTGAATTAAGGTGTTAGATTTATCGTAGAATGGTGTAGGATGGATTTCAGATAGTTAATTGGAGAATTAGAGATAAATTAGGTGAATCACCATTTTTGGTTGAGATTGGGATATGATGAATCTTGAGGTTTCAGAGGAAACTAAGGGTATGGTTGAATTCGTAGCAAGATTTGGGATGAGTTTCATGTTTTGACCGTTTGCAATAGAGGCTCCTGGAGAGAACTAGGGTTGAAGGTGATGGCCGGAGCTCCACCGGTGGTGGCCAGAGCTGGGCGCGAAGCTCAGGTGTTTGAAAGGTAGAAGATGACTCTGATACCATTGGATCTTGTTTTGACTTGGACTTTGAGGCTGATCCAATGGCCACGTTTTAAAGTTGATTTGTGAAGGATCTGAATAATGAAACGCACCGTTTCATTTATTCAGGTGTTTTGGGCTTAATGAATTAAGCGCTATCCACACCCCCTGATGGCCCAACCCATGATTTTAACTGGTTCTGATTGCTATCCACACCGTGCGCTTGTTTATTTTAATTGGATTTTCTTTATTTTTTTCATTTTGTTTATGGTTCTTGAAAAATTCATAATAAATTGAAAATTAATCCAATTAAACCCATTCTTTTTGCATTCTACTCATGATTGAGTCTATTAGTTTTTAGATAAAAAATATTTTCATTTCATGTAATTTCTGATTTTATTGGAATTTTATATTTTAATTGATATTAAAATGGTTATGTTTGATGCATAATTTTGTAGAATTTTGTTTGATCTCATGGTGATGCTTTTGATCCTAATTTTTTGTGTGTGATTAGGGTAGACATGTATGATCCCATAGTATTTTTCTCACATTTTTGTGATGAAAATAGGTGTGCTTTCTAGATTGATATTTAGGTGCTCCCTTTTTAGGGTTTAGGTTTGATGCCTTGTAATGTAGAATTTAGTTCTAGGTCTAATTTGATGATTTGATCTTTGAAATTAATGTGGTAGAGTCATGATTGACCTAGGTTCCCATAGTAATATTTGTAGGATTTTAAAATTGATTTTAGTATTTTTTGTTAGGACTAACTTTAGTACTAGGTTTTAGGTGATCCTAACTTACTAATTCAACTAGTTTAACTTCCCTAGCCCCCTTAGATTATGGTTTGTGCTTGGTTTGCCTTTGGTTGAGATTGAAGACAAGGAGAGGATTCTTGAAGTTTCTTGAAGTTGCTTAGAGCTTTGGATTTGTTTGTGCCTGAAGGTGTTTGATGAGGTTTATGAGATAGGACATAGGGAGAGCCTTATAGTTAGAATGATTTCTTTCACTAACATGGAAATCATCTTGTGCTTCCATTCCTCCCCATGACTAAAAGTCCTTCTCAGATATTCACATCCCTCCTTTGGAGGGATGAGTGGCTTTATCTGGGAAGTAGAACTTTGAGGGAACCAGTCTCTCATAATGATGAACCCTTACAGGCTTCCTTTGGTTGTCAGTAAGCTGTTTATCATTTCCACTCATCATGTTCAATCATTTGTCTTCTGGTTCGAGTATCTTGAGAGATGTTGGGCTTGAGTTTGAAGATGAGGACTTCACTGAAGAGTGTGGAAGAGGATGATTCCTTGAGCATTGCCATTGCAGCTGAGGCTCGAAGAGCAAGAAGAGCAGGTCGATACATGAAGACCCAAGGGAGATTGAATGAAGAGAGCTAAGGCTTAGAATTTTGAAGGATGAAGTTGACACTTCTAAGTTTTAAAGATTACTCTGAGAAGCTGAGGCTTGTAGATGAGGAAGACCAAGTTGAAACTGGTGAAGCAAAGAGAGCTGAAGCTTGAAGACTGAGTTGATACTTATGAAGAGGATTCAATTGAGATTGAGTGCAGAGCTGAGGCTTGAGGAATAAAGAATGAGTTGATATTTGCATTGATGATTGGAGAGCCTGAAGGAATCAAGTTGATACTTGTAGTTAAGAGTGAAGCCTGAAGGTGGAACTGACTAAGGAGCTGAAGCTTGAAGGAGGAGGATAAGTTGAAACTTATGTGTGATGGATTGAAACCCTAGAGAAACCAATTGATATTTGTCATGAAAGATGATAGCCTTGAAGGGTGATTGAAGTCTGAAGACTAGATTGCTGTCAGAAGAGCTGAAGCTTGGAATTGAGAGAGTTGTTGATCTGCTTTCTTGTCTGTTTTCTTTTCTGTATTGCTTGTGTGCCTTGTTTGACTTTCTTGATGCATTAGAATCAGTCCATATCTAGACTGACTTTAAATTAGGAGCATGATTGCACTAGAGGTTGAGTTACTCCCTCTGCTTGTATTGTTACTGTATGGCTTTGCTTGCGGGTATTCGGTAGAGCCCTGCTCCCTTGCCCATGTGGTTTATTCTGCTTGATAGCATGTTTTACTTTTACTGCATGATTGCAGTTTATCCTATTCTGCTTGATAGCATGTTATTTTTACTATATGATTACAGTCTCTTCTATATCCTGCTTGATAGCATTTTGTTTTCTGTATGATTACAGTTATTCATTCTGGCTTGAGGTTGAGATGAGCTTGTGGAGGCTGCTGCCCCACACACATTTCCTCCCTCACTTGCATTGCATGCATTTTATATTCGTTTACTGTTTACTGTTTAAGCTAAGACTTTATCTGTTTCTGTTTATCATTGATATGATCCCTTAGGACTCTCATTTCCTTTGATAAAGAAGTGATGATAGAACTTAGGTTGAAACCTATGCATGATAACTTCTAGGAGTTCCCTGTTTCAAACCTCAACTATAGGATGAATCCTTGGCATGACAACAGTAGGACTTGATAGTCTCCCTTAGTTGAGCCTGTTCTCTTCTCATCTCAAAACAGCTTAAGATACAGTAATCATGAATGATTTCTTTCGTACGTTACGAGCCTTAATCTATCTGAGAAAGGATTGTTGGAGAGCTCCTTTTCAACAGTCTGAATGTTTAGTATGGCACCCTTTGGGTGACATGCGACGCATTCACTCTCAAGTCATAGTCTTTAGTGCGATTGAAATTGCAAACACAATAAAAAACGCTTCTTCCGTAAAAGACAGAAAACAAACTTCAAACCTTTTTGCCCCGTGGGCCCATAATTCAAAGGAAAGCTTTTCTGAAGAAAAGAGTGTCGTTAAACTTCAGCGCCAACGCAAACAGGCTTTGTCCCTAACTGTTGGAACTGCTGTTTAACCCTACTCGATAAAACAGATGAATCTGAATCCCCGTAATCCGTAGTATCCCGAACTACGTAAGCTCTGATCTCTCATACCTATTGAGAGTACGTAGGCACAATACTGACGTATTGGCGAGCCACCTTCCCCGTAACCCGTAGTAGGCCGAACTACGTTGACTCTGATTTCTCATTCTCTGATGAGAATATGTAGGCATAAAGTGCGACGCTTTTCTGAGTCATTTTATTTTCTGTTTAAGCCAGCCTTGATAGGTAGATAGATAAACCAACCTGAGACTTGTGGGAGCTCCTCAGATGATTCTGAAGCTATGAGGATGGACTTGAAGCTTTGAGAGATCTTATGAGATGTCTTGAAAGCCATCACGAAGCCTAGAGAGGCCATTGTACAAAAATAAGAAGACTCAGCCATGAGTGGTGTAATTAGGGTTTGACTGGGTCAACCCTACGTCAACTGATGATTTGGAGAGGGTTGAGACCTAATCCAAGAACCATGTGATCATGGATTGATGCATTGAGATGCTATAAGGATGATTCCAAGATCAACTCATCATGATTGAGGAGTTTGAGAAGTTTCAAGCTAGGGTTTCTAAGGCTTGACAGTGTAAAATCCCCTAGTTTGATCCCTATTTTCAAGGCAGTTTAGCTCAAGATGTGATTGTCATCTCATCTTACCCCCAACATCAATGTTGTAGAGCTTTCTCTTAGCTTTGATTTGAGTAATAGAAGTCCTTGATAGGATTTGTAGAGCTCAAGTTATGACTTTGACAAGTTACAGGTCATCTGAGGTATGTGAATCTGGGTCCTTGAAAGTCACCCAACTTGCATCCAACTTTTGCCCAAGAAGTATGATTCCTATGAACTTTTGGTCAACATGAATGTTGTTCGTCATCTTCTTAGCTTTCTATAGAGTACTAGAAGTCCTTGATAGGATTTGTAGAACTCAAGTTATGGCTTTGACAAGTCAAGGGCATTTTGGTCATTTGGAGATTATAGGTCATTTCAAGCATAAGGTCATATCTCCTATTTCCAAGCTTCAAATGGGAAAATATTCAACATCAAACTTTCTTATAATGATGTTTTAAGGCTATTTAGGAGGTCATGAGATGTTGAAAAGGCTTGTAACAAAAAGTGATAAAAATGACCTAAAATGAAGACATAAGTTAAATAAGTTGAAGTTGGAAATTGGAAATTCCAAGTTACACATCCAAACCATGGCATATAATAGGTCATTTTGACTCCAAAGAGAATTTTAGAAACAATGGTTCAGCCACTTTTTTGATTTGAGGCCTAAATCATGGGGTTGCTTTGGAAAATGATTGCTTGCATAATAAGGTTCAAATGCAAAACACAAGGAAAGGCAATGTACAAGCTTGCTAAGTATCTTAACACATCCCATATCTCATCTAAGGAGAATTTCAAGTCAGAATTGGTTGTTGCAAGAGGCTTGGCATGAGATGATGCATGAGATGGATGAAATCATAAACTCATGACATGAGAATCCCAATTTCTCATGGGATGGTTCCAGATGGTTCTAGATGAGTCTAAACCATTCTATATATGATTTAGAACTTGCTCAGATGCAAGGTTGGTGAGAGATTAGAGAGAAGAGTGAGATAGCCATTTCAATTGCTTCCATTGCAAGTTGAAATCAAATTCCACATTCTGATCCATTTCCATTTCTTCTTTCAATCCAAACACATTCCATTGATCACACTGAAGCTGTGCAGACCAAATTGAAGGCAAAACCATGGAGAATTGAAGAGATAGCACTTGGATTTTGAAGGTTGCAAGTCACAATCGGGTTTGGAGATTCAAGCTTTCTTGGCCCAATCTTTTGCAAACAGAAGCTTTATCATCATTCAAGGATTGATTCTGAAAAATTTCAGAGTTTGAAGGGGAGGATTACCCTATCTGGTGTTCAAGATTTGACAGGTTAGTAAACTTTCTTCTACACCATGATTTAGGCATGATTAGGTAGAATTGTTAGGTTATAACGGTTAGAGACAATTAGGTGATGGATTCTGGGAAGTTTGAGATCAATTGGTGAAGTTTCAGTTGATGACACCATTTTTGTTTTGACCAAGAACACGAGTTATATTGAGATATATCATGAGTTTGATGTCAAGAATTAACTAGTGTGAGGTGGTGATCATTCTGAGGTAATTAATTTCAAGAATTGTGGAAGTTGATGTCTGAGCTTATTTTTGATCTTGGATCGGGTTTGGAGATTTAGGGCACTTCAATTGATTTTAAGGCTATGGTTGGATTCAGGGTTGAATTTAGAGTGGATTAGGGTTTTGAAATTTAGTTTTTCATGGAGAATTGAGGTGATACGAGTTAGGGTAAGCTTGAGCTATGAAGCTGTTTCCATGGATTCTTCAGTTCGAACCCTAGCTGGAGGAAGAAGACAATGAGATGGTCGTTGGATGAGGCGAAGACTCATTGACTGAGTGGAGATCCCACGACTGACATTTAATTTCGCTTGAGGAGGGAAATTCTGAAGACACCCAAAACGCGCCGTTTCATTAAAAGGGACATTGGGCCTGATTGATATCCCCACCCCTTTCATGGCCCATGATTGTTTTGAACTATTTTTTGTTACTAACCGCACCGTTCATTTTCCTTTTTCTTTACATTTTTTAAATTGATTTTTGACAATAATTGGGCCTAGCGCATTACTAATCCCACCCCCATTTTGAGCCCATCTGGAAAATGAACTGTCTGGCATTGCTATTCACACCAAGCATTTCTCATTTTAATTTCTTTTTCTCCATTTTTCATTAACCTTTGAAAAATCATAATAAATAGAAAAATGATGATTTTTGCATGGGGATTTTTTCTCCCATTTCATGATAATGTCTATAAAATTATATAATCAAAATATTTGCATTTCATGCATTTTTAATATTTTTTTGTGTATTTTCTCTTTTAATATCATTTTAATTCCTTTTATGTTGATGCATAGACTTGTAGAATTTTGTTTAGCTAGTTCCCTTTGAATTTTTAGGCCATTCTTTTTAGGATAGTTAGATTAGGACTTTAGCTCCCCCCTGGATTTATTCCATAATTTTGTAATGAATTTTTGATTAGTTTTGGTTAGATGACTTTAGGTTGTGTAGATTTAGGTCAATCCTTAACATAGGTCCACAATAACACTAGAATTTTGGGTTTCTAGGTCAAGTTAGATATTGGGACATATAGGGTATTAAGGATAGGTATATAGGATCCCTTAGAAATTATATTAGGTTTTAATATAATAGTATACTATTTTTAAATGATTTTTGTAGTGGATTGTTATTTGTGTTGCCCTCGTGGGCTTGGTCTTGCTTTGTGGAGCATGGAGGAGCATAGTAGAAGACTTGGAGATTGAAGAAGGAGCTTGAGAGCTTGAGGCTTTGTTTGTTTTGTTGTTGTTTTAGGGTTAGGGATTAGGAAGAGCTTAGAATTAGTTAACTTCTTTCTTAAACATGGATGGTATCTTTCACCTCCATTCCTCCCCATGATTCAAGGTCCTTCCATGGTATTCACCTCCCTCCTTTGGAGGGATAAGTGATGGTAACTGGGAAGTAGAACCTTTGAGGGAACCATTCCTTTGATGTTAAACCCTTATAGGTCACCTTTGGTGGTCAATAAGCAGTTTAACACCCCAGCTTATCCAATTAAGTGATTTCTTCAGGTTTGAATATCTTGAGAGATGTTGAGCTTGAGTTTGAAGACGAAGACTGCATTGAAGAGTGTGGAAGAGGATGATTCCTTAAAGCATAGCCATTGCAGCTGAAGTTGGAAAAGGACAAGATCAAGTTGACACTTGAAGACCCCAATGAAGATCCAGTAAAGATTGAATGGAGAGCTGAGGCTTAGAGACTGAGGGATGAAGTTGACACTTCCAAGTGATTGAGGACTATTCTGAGAAGCTGAAGCTTGTAGGAAGAGAAGGCCAAGTTGAGACTGGTAAAGCAAGGAGAGCTTGAGAGCCTGAAGACTAAGTTGACACTTATGAAGAAGATTCAATGGAGATTGAGTATAGAGCTGAGGCTTGAAGATCAAAGGATAAGTTGATACTTACTTTGAAGCTTGGAGATCCTGAAGGAATCAAGTTGATACTTGTGGTTAAGAGTGAAGCCTGAAGGTGGAGTTGACTGAAGAGCTGAAGCTTGGGGAGAAGGAAGATAAGTTGAAACTTATGTTGAAAAGGTTGAAACCTGGAGAAGCAAATTGATATTTGTCAAAAGTGATGGAAGTCTGAAGACTGGATTGATGTCAGAAGAGCTGAAGCTTGGAGTTGAGAGAGGAGCTGATCTGCTTTCTTGTTTGTTTCTTTTCTGTATTGATGTGCCTTGTTTGACTTGCTTGATGCATTAGAATAAGTCCATATCTATAATAGCTTTAATCTAGGAGTATGATTGCACTAGAGGTCGAGTTGCTCCCTCTGCTTGTACTATTACTGTATGGCTTTGCTTGCGGGTATTCGGTAGAGCCCAGCTCCCTTGCCCATGTGGTTTGTTTGCCTGATGGCATTTTATTTCATTTCTTCTGTATGATTGCAGTTTACTGTATTTTTGCTTGATAGCAGGTTTTATTTCAGTATGATTACTGTTATTCATATCTGGCTTGAGGTCGAGATGAGCTTGTGGAGGCTGGTGCCCCACACACATTTCCTCCCTCACTTGCATTGCATGCATTTTACCGCATTACTGTTTACTGTTTAAGCTGATGCTTTATCTGTTCCTGTGTATCATTGACATGATCCCCTAGGACTCTCATTTCCTTTGATAAGGAAGTGATGATAGAACTTTAGGTTGAAACCTATGCATGACAACTTCTAGGAGTTCCCTGTTTCAAACCTCAACCATAGGATGAATCCTTGGCATGACAACAGTAGGACTTGATAGTCTCCCTCCTAGTTGAGCCTGTTCTCTTCTCATCTCAAAACAGCTTAAGATACAGTAATCATGAATGATTTCTTTCGCACGTCACGAGCCTTAAGCTATCTGAGAAAGGATTGTGGGAGAGGTTCTTTTCCACATTCTGGATGTTTAGTATGGTACCCTTTGGGTGACATGCGACGCATTCACTCTCAGGTCATAGTCTTTAGTGCGATTGAAATTGCAAACACAATAAAAAATACTTCTTCCGTAAAAGACAGGAAATAATCCGTAGTGTCCCGAACTACGTAAGCTCTGATCTCTCACACCTGTTGAGAGTATGTAGGCACAATACTGATGTATTGGCGAGCCACCTTCCCCGTAACCCGTCGTAGGTCGAACTACATTGACTCTGATTTCTCGTTCTCTGATGAGAATACGTAGGCATAAAGTGGGACGCTTTGCAAAATCATTTTTCTTTTGTTTTTAAGCTAGCCTTTATAGGTAGATAGATAAACCAACCCGTCCAGTAAACACAACAAGCTTGGATCCCGTCGAGTACGACGGACGTGAGGGGTTCTAATACCTTCCCCTTGCGTAACCGACTCCCGAACCCAGACATTGGTTGCGACGACCTTGTCTTACGCTTTTTCGTTAGGTTTTTCCGATCGTTTCCTTTCCTGCTCCGAGGGATAAATAACGAAAGGTGGCGACTCTTCTGTTATGCCGGCACCTTATTTTCGCGAAAGCGACAGCTGGCGACTCTGCTGGGGATCGAACCCAGAATCTCTGGTTCTCCGGTTCCCTATGCGAGTCATTCCAAGCGCTTGTATGATTACTTGTTGGGTTGTGTTTATCTCTCGCATTTTATTTCACGCATTTTATTTTCAGTATGATATGATTATCTGTGCTGTTGTGGGAAGGGGCATTCTGATGAGTGAGAAGCCAGACCCAGGCTTGAGTGCACCATAGAATTAGTTGTGGAAATTAGTGGGCGCGTGCTTGCTTTGCAGGCACTAGTGTCTCATGAAATCCACGCTCAGACGAGGTTCTCCCGGTTGGCTTCTCTTTCAACCCTTTGGGTTGAGACGGTTGCTGGTTTGGTGGATTGTCGACTCTGGGGACCGATCATTTGTGATTCAGCCGAGTGAGGCCGCTTCATGAGCTGGTGATGCCACACCTTCTGGGTATCGTATCACCCCTATTGAATGTCTGTGACGCTGATGAACGCATAGGATGCCGAACTTGAGTCAGTTTAGGTCCATACCTGTGAGCAGGGTTGGGTTTATTGCAGGAAACTTTGACCTTCATACTACCTGGTTTTCTTGACAGTGGATCAGTTTTGTTGGGATATGAGGATCTCATCTGCAGATATGTTTATTCTTGATAGAACAGGTTTTGATCAGAGGATCTTATCATCAGATGTATATTTGTTCTTGATAGAGCAGGTTTTGATCATAGGATCTTATCATCAGATGTATATTTGTTCTTGATAGAGCAGGTTTTGATCAGAGGATCTTATCATCAGATGTATATTTGTTCTTGATAGAGCAGGTTTTGATCAGAGGATCTTATCATCAGATGTATATTTGTTCTTGATAGAGCAGGTTTTGATCAGAGGATCTTATCATCAGATGTATATTTGTTCTTGATAGAGCAGGTTTTGATCAGAGGATCTTATCATCAGATGTGTATTTGTTCTTGACAGAGCAGGTTTATGACTGGGGTCTGAGGATCTCGTTATCAGATGTTTGTTCTTGATAGAGCAGAGTTTCTTGGTCCTGTATCAGGGGTCCTTATTATCAGACGTTTGTTCTTGACAGAGCAGAATTATGGTCCTATGTATATGGCCCTATCAGATGGTTGTTCTTGACAGAGCATATTGGTGGTCCGATACCAGGGTTTTCTTCTTATCAGATACAGTGGTTGTTCTTGATAGAGCAGGATTATGGTTTTGTTGATACAGAATCTCTACAGCACAGTTGCCTTGATCTCCTGTTGCATGGTTGCATTTTACATTATTTTGCATACTCATTTCCATTTCATTAACGTGTGTCTGTGTTGCAGGTACCGTTTTCCCCGATCCAGGATTTCTTGCCTCCTATTGTATTATTATGGGTTCTCTAAGGAAGACCGTGGCTTACAAGTTCCCTGCCCCTGATGTGGTTAAGCTGACTGGTTTGATAGCTTTAGCAGACGATTCTGTGAGGGATGAGTTCAGAAAATCTCATGGCAAATTGCTCAGTTTGGTTCGTAAGCCTTCTGTGTTCGAATTGAATGGGTTGCACGCTCTGCTGCAGTTCTACGACCCTCCATTTAGATGTTTCACTTTCCAGGATTTTGTTCTCGCACCCATGCTGGAAGAATATGCTGATTTGTTAGGTGTGCCTATCAAGAGACAGATGCCTTTTGTTCGTATGGACGCTGAGCCTGATCTGTCTGGTTTAGCTCCTTCACTTCATCTGGATGCCTCCGAGTTGGTATTGACTAGTTGGAACAAGGTTCCTGGTTTCTCCTTGCAGTTTTTAGTGGGAAAGGCTCAGCAGTGCGCCAAAGACGGATGTTGGGTCGCGTTCAACACCATTCTCGCTTTGTGCATATATGGCATCATTCTGTTCCCCAATATGCCCGATTTTGTGGACTTTGACGCATTTCATATCTTTGCTTCAGGGAATCCAGTCCCTACCTTGATAGGAGATGTCTACCATTCTATCCACTACAAAAACGAGAACAGGAGGGGCAAGAATGTCTCATGCTGTGTACCCTTGCTTTCTAAATGGCTTGATAGTCATCTGCCCAAGAGGGGTCCTTTTGTTTCGTCTGCAGCCACTGCTGAGTGGTCCGAGCGTCTGATGAGTTTATCTGCAGAGGATATTGACTGGTTTGACAGAGATAGGCTGGGTACTGAGGTGATCTTCAGCTGCAGCGGGTTTCCAAACGTGCCTTTGATAGGCAAGAAGGGCTGTATAAACTACAATCCGTCGTTGCTGGTCCGACAGTTCGCGTATGCTTTGAGAGCTCCGCCGAAGGATGAAGAGGTACATGAATCTCTGTACCTCACTGGTCTTCTGGAAGGAGATCTGTTATCCAAGCTTCAGCGCGCCTGGAACGGTATCAGTAAGCGAGGAAAGCCATTGCTGGGGAGAATCAATAATCAAGCCTACCCTCCGTATGTGACTTGGATCAGAGCCAGAGCAGATGCTATAGGGATGCCGTTTCCTCATGCCAAGCCAGAAAGCCCTCCAATGATTGAAGAGCCTACTACTGTACCCATTCAGCAGCATAATCAGGTGTTAGCTGAGCGAGATGAATTAAAGCGGGCAAATGAGGAACTGGAGAAAGAGTTGGCTCAGCTCCGAAGCGAGAGGAACGAAGCCGTCCATTCTTTCAAAAGGAAGACAGAGCTGGTAAACCAGCTGGGTACAGACCTGACTAAGCAGATAGCCGAGCGTGAGCGCATGGGTCAAGGCTTCAAAGCTGTCAACGACGTACTGGCTACAAAGATGCAGCACTTGGACGAAGCATATCGGAGGATATCCAAGTTCAACCAGCACTGGAAGGCCTCCCTAGCCACCAGGAAAGAGAGGGAGGATAAGCTGATGCTACAGATCTCCAAGCTGGAAGCCCAGGTGAAGGACAGTGAGAAGAGGTTTGATGAAGAAACCGCTCGCAGATACGCCGCCGAAGGCCAGCTCAACAGGGCTCTCGCTAACCTGAAGGAGCGCAAACTGACGTTTGAGTCCAAGAAGCGGAAGTTAGAAGATTGCTTCGGTGAAGGAGCATGGGAAGGTTCAGTCGAAGGACTTCAGTATACCGTTGTGCAGAGGGAATTACTCGTCGAAGGGTTGCTCACTCTGCCTGATCATCCAGAAACGAAGGAGTTGTTAGAAGAGTATCGCGCCCGTGGCCGTACTTGACTATTCGTATTCCTTTTGTTTTGATCATTGTTGTATGTTGACCATCACCAGGCTTGTTGGCTGAGGTCACGTTGTTGATTCATCTTGTACTCGCTGATGTTGTGTACTGCCTTGATGGGCTTTCTTTATATATGAGATTGTTATTTCCATAATTGGACCCAGACTTCTTATTATTATCAACACTGGCACTCAAGCACTAGGATCGGGGGAAATCTCCCCAACGCACAGACACACGCATGCATTTGCATGACGAGCATTTTGTTGTTTTCCTAACCCTTTTGTGTTTTCCAGGTTATTTCAGGTTGTTTCAGGGGTTGTCGCAGGTGGTTCCAGGATTGACCAGAGACCGATTCACCGCTATCCGACTAGAGCTAATCAAACCAGGATCATGGAGCAAGTGCAAACTGATGTTCAGGAACTCCGCGAAAGGATGGATCGGTTCATGGAGCTCATGCAAGCGGTCGCCAATGGCCAGGAGCAGCTCAGAACTTTGGTTCAGCCTTTGATTTCAAGGGTTGATAGCAACGGCGTACTCCACAGTGGGACCGTGCCTACCCCTCCACCAGATGAAACTCCGCAGAATGGTGTCCCCGTGACCGGGGGAAACGGCAGTGCTAACGGCAATGTGATGACCAACATCGGACTCAATACGACGGGCGTCGGTAATGGGAGTCTGGGAGCTAATGTCAATATCGGGCCAGGCAACGGCAATGCAGGCGTCGGGAATCTGTTTGTGCCCTAGCCATGGCTAGAGGATCGTCAGGACGATGTGTTCTCTCAGAGAGGTGCTGAAGGGGAGCTGAATGCTGAAGCGCGGCTTAGATTCAAGGCACTTGAAGATAAGATGAGAGATATTGAGAATCAGAATACTTTGGGCGTTGATATGTCCAAGTTGGGGTTAATTGCTGATTTTAAGGTGCCTCCTAAGTTCAAGGTACCTGACTTTGAAAAATATAAGGGAACCACTTGCCCTCGTGTCCACCTGAGATCGTACTACAGGAAGATGTCTGCTCATTCCGAAAAATATAAGTTGCTGATGCACTTCTTCCAAGACAGTCTTTCCGGGCCATCCCTCGAGTGGTACATGGGTCTGGAGCCCACTAGTGTGCGCACGTGGAAGGATCTTGCTGAAGCATTTGTGCACCACTACCAATACAATAGCGACTTGGCCCCGAACCGAGTTCAGTTGCAGAATCTGTCGCAGAGGAATAATGAAGGGTTTAAGGAATACGCCCCGCGGTGGCGTGAGTTGGCAGCTAGGGTTCAGCAGCCAATGGTTGAACGTGAGCTCGTGCAGATGTTTGTGGCCACCCTCCCAGGGGTTTACTATGAGAAGTTAGTCAGCGGTATGTCTTGGACGTTCTCAGATCTCATTATCACGGGTGAGCACGTCGAAAATGGGATCAAGATCGGGAAAATTCAAGGTGATTCATCCTCAGCTGGAGGAGGCGGAAAGAAACCTTATGCTGGCAAAAGACGAGAAGGAGAAGCGAGCGTTGTGACCAACGCTCGAAGGAAGGGTAAAGGTCCTCACCAGCAGGTGGCCAGTATAAATATCCCGGCAGCTCCGCAGCAGCAGCAGCAGCAACCGAATCAACAGGGATACAAGAAGTACCAGAATCGGGCACCTTTGGCGAACCGTCACTTCGAGACACCGCCCATGTCTTATGCTCAGCTGTTACAGACTCTGCTTCAGTTACAGCTAATCCAGAAGAGGACGCTGGCTCCCTTGACAGGGGCACCTCTGCCAGGGTACGACGCGAATGCCACTTGTGATTTTCACTCAGGGGCACCAGGCCATACAATAGAGAACTGCAAAGCCTTCAAGCACAAGGTGCAGGACATGGTGGATGCCAAGATCATCAACTTCTCCGATAATGTGCCAAATGTAACGCCCCGATTCTGAATTCCCATTAATTGTTGGGTCTTTTAATTTATTTATTTGATGTTTGTTTTTAAATTGAGAAAAAAATTATATATTGTTGTAATACCCCAAATTTTACCCTTATATTTAGTCAGTCATTTCGCATATCATCTCATATGAACATTTGCTAACCACTAACAAGTTATGGAGGTGTTTGTTTTGCAGATTTGGTCCCAGGGGTATTTTTGTCATTTTACACAAATTCTACCAATTCCTTGAAGACGGGCTGTTATTAAAATTCTGAGGCGTTTGATACATTTATCTATCACCAGGTCTGATCATATCAAGATCTTGGCATTTGGTCAGTGGAGTTTAATTACGAGTAGTATTACTGTTGATGCTGAAAATGTTGTGATTACGGTGCCCATATGTGTTTGGTTATGAAATGGTTGGTTAACATTTTAATCGGATGATGAGATTAGGATTACAAATGAGACGAGTGCACCAATAAGAATACCACTTGGGAATATTTATGTTTTATGCCTATGTTAACGAATTTAAATACTTGTGGATTTATTCACAATTGTTTATATTTTTAACTAAGAACAAAATATAAATAAATTCAAAGTGTTGGGAATTTTATTTCATAAAGATTGCATTATACAAAAGAGAGATTGTTTCACATTTTTGCTGTTACAAGGAATTACATTAAATCTAAAAATCCTAAGTCCTAAAAATGCTAAGTGTCTTCATGTTGGCCCTTGAGCTTCGCCGCAAATCTCGACTAACCTGCACATCAAAGCAAAACAAACAATATAGAAAAAGGTTAGGAGTTTTTTGACACTCTCAGAACAGTGTCATCATCGAGTGCTGGGAGTGGCACAACCGAAGCTGCGTCCTACCCCCGTTACCGATCCGCGCCGTAGGCGTCAGATCAGGTAATACATGTTCTTATCGTTACCAATCCGCACCGTTGGTGTCAGATCAGGTAATACATGTTCTTATCAAAATGGGACATCCGAGAGATAGAAAAATATAAATGAAGTGGGACTGATTCGTTTTGCTGCGATTGGATTTCCAAACTGATACGAAAATAAGGCAACATAGGCAAGTTCTGGCTCAGACCCGGATGCCGGCAGGTCTGAGTAACTTTGGTTTCAAATTTCCCAACACCTGAAAAGCCACAAGCATCATCAGAACCCAAAACATAAACAATTCATGAGCAGTATTAATCCTGAACCAGTAGGTGAGGTCATGAAAACCAAACAGAGGATTGAGATGCAAGCCAAAATTGCAAACAGAACGCCAGATGCAGACTGAACTGCATCAAAACAATGCATCAGGAGGCAGATTTATGCGCAAGAAGATATAAGAAAAGGTCCTACAAATCTGTCACGACAGAAAAGTATTCAGCAGTATCCAAAGAAACAAATCTGCATCTGCAAATATCCAAGAAAAGCCAATCAAACCAAATCAGAGCTAAGCTGCATCAAGCAACTGGTGTCTCGACACAAACTATCGATCATCAGGGAAGTACACCAGCAACATCAATATCTGCAAAGCAGTATCAAGAGGTTTCAATATCCAGCATCACGAAAAACATAAGAACGGGACCACTGCTAAAATGTCACAGAAAGATCCAATTGCTGGAAATCTAAACTAAGCCATCAAGACGGGTCACAAACACCATAGAAAAACAGACATTTGCAAGCTATGTCAAAGAGGCCAAGAATCATCAGCAGCGGGACAGGAATGACCACACTAAACTGAACATCGAAATGAATCCACAAGTTTAATCACAATACAAAAGCATGGATTCACGCCACAATCACGCATGAGATACCAGGCCAGCCAATCGGTTCAAACTGCATAAAAACAATGGAAACAACGAAGAAATTCGAAGTTACATCAGCCCTCAGCTAATCATCATCGGGCATAAGCGTTCGAGTGGCTGGGAAAGCAACGGCCGGAGCCGTTACTAATTCCCTACCAAACATCGAACTACGTGACATACAGTAATTGTTGTTCAAGCCGAAGGTCGTTACCACTAAGGCATCCAAATCAACTGACTCAGACCCTAAGGTCATCATCGCCAATAACCTTCACTCGGCCGCTCTGACTTAAGTCGAAGCATCAGCGTCCGTTCTGAAAGAAGAAGAGGAAAAGAATCCTTAATCTGCAATAGAACCAGAAACCTGCATCAGAAGAGCCAATTGGAAACCAGTTAACAACAATCCACATCTGAACAAATTCCAAATCCAAATACGGGTTATCAAAGTAAACTGCAAATACCCAGACAAAGTTCGGTTACGATTCCCAAAAGGGGAAGAAATCCCAATCAGAATCCAATCATCACAAGATACGAATAAAATCAAATCTTATCAGTAAAATATAACGCAAATCCATTGTTAAACAAAGGCCCAAAAAAGAGAGTCAGAAACTATAAGAAGGGGACGATTTCACCTGTGAGAGGAACCCTAACGAAGACAAAACCCAAAAACGGCGAACCCTAACAAAGAGATCGAAACATGAATCGCTAAATCCAAATCACTACTCGTACTCATCATCATCACAAATCATTGAAGTCAAACGTGAACGGAGCGTGTTGGACCGCCGACGCCGTTTCGAACCAACCGACGGGCAATCCGACATAGGGCTCAGTTGTACATCATCGACCCCTAGGAATAAAGATCGATAACTATCGCCGGACGCCGAGTTGCGAAGACGCCATCAACGGCAACCGTTCGAAACCCTAACAAAAGGGTGAGAAATCTCTGAGGATTCATAACTTGCTTTGTGTTTGTTTTTTTTCAGGAGAGGAAAGTTAGCATCGAAGCGACGAATGGTGAAGACGAAACAAGACGGAAAGGGAGATAAGGGCGCCGCTCAATGAATGGTTCTCAAAACCCTAATGAGAATGTGACTCCCTTGATGGCTTCGGGTGGGTCCGGGGTGATGACCGGCCCAACCGTTTACTTTTTTTTCTTTTTTATTATTTAAGTTATTTGTTTATTTTATTTAATTAGTGAAAAATTAACGAGTCTTTAAAATATAAAAATAATAAATTTAATTTAACTCTCTCTAACTAATATTAGTTTTTATTAAAATATAAATTTTTAGAAAAATAATTAAATTTTTTAATATAACAACTAAAAGTTTTAATGGTAATGAAAATATCTTTTTAAATAATGACACTTTTTAAATAATAACTACTACTACTACTAACTCTTTTATTTAAGTTAAAACGGTTTTTTTTAAAAATTAAAGTTAGATTTATATTTTGACCTAAATTGAAAGCTTTTCATATATCATAAAGTAAAAACCACAAAAATATTTCGTAATTTCGTACTTCTGTTTCGTAACTCTATCTACTAACATTGTTTGTTCATTGTGCAGCTTGTTACGTTGCCCCATTTATTTTCGTATACTTATAATTCAAATTGCATCATTACTGTAACTGTTTCTCAATTGTATCCTCGCGAACCTAAATAATCGCGTTTACGTTTCCGCATTTAATTTTCTGCTGATGTATGATTTAAATTTTTCGCATCCTTTCATTATTATTCTGTCACACTACACACATCCGAAGGTTAGGTCTAACTGTTTGGCCGCCGCGCCAATAGTCCGTAAAACTTCACACATTCAATTTCAAATCCTCAAAACTACAAACTACAAACCCTAATTTTCACAAATGCCTCGCCGCAGGCAAAATTACAATTTTACCCCTAGCATTAGGTCAAAGAGCCGCCGCGCTCATTTTAGGGTTTCCCGCCGTGGAATCCCTAACCTAATTTAACCCTAATTACAATTTAACAATTCATAACGTAGAGATCGGAGTTCTACACTCCGCGTAAGCGTGCCCTTAAGACATGTTTATTCCCCTTGAGACCTTGACCACAATCAAGAAGTCTCTAACCTCCCTTTTGAGGGGAACTACGATTACTCTGATTCCACTCCCGTAAGGATACGTAGGCACAAGATGCGATGTCTTGCAGAGTAAACTTAGAATTAACCCCTTAGGTCTCCTTTCTCACTTTTAATCCTTTGTACATATACCTTAAGCAAATAAATAAAGCAAAAATAGTAAACATCTGAACAAAAGGTTCCTGTAGAGTACTACAGAAGTTTAGGGTGCTAATACCTTCCCTAAATTTAACCAACCCCCGAACCCTAGATCTTTCCCCGCATTGTGTTTACGATGCAAAATAGGTTTTCCCTCTTTTGACCTTTTCCTTCGGATAAATCAAAGAGCGGTTGTGAATTGAATTGCGATTCAAACTCATTAATAGTTTGTGATCCTATTTCCACCGCAACAGAAAATGGCGACTTCACTGGGGAATTCCTAAACTTTTGAGGGTTATCCCTAACTTGTTCATATTTATTACTATCTGTTTTACTATTCATTTGCATGTATATATTTGTACTTTGATTTGGGGACTGTTCCTTGTGTTGTGAGATAAGTCCTACGCCCGGACTAGTGACATTATTATAGGATGGGGATATATTCGATGAGGCTTATAGGGAGTTGAATCCCGACCAAGCTGATTCGAGAATCACCGCTCAGTTGAGACCTTTTCGAAAATGGTTCGGTTGAACGAGTAATCGTAAAAACTTTTTCCATGGTCGATTGGAGTCTGTGATATTGGGGACCGTAGTACCTTAACACCACCTTGGCCTTATTTAGGACGTAGTGCGGGAGCTATGTGGGAGTAATCTTACAATGGCTGCTACGCGATACTACACTCAAAAGAGGTTCTCTTGAGAATATTATTAACCCCCGAGTCAATCGGAAGGTCAATAATATCCGAAAGATGGGCTGATGACTTTGGGCACTTTGTAGAACCTTGTTCGGCAGGTACAACTAACCTATAGTACCCTCCTTTTGGGATGGGTAGACCTTGACTCCGCTCACGTTCCTTTAACCTAGGACTTTGTGTGTTTTCATGCATTGCATCCATAAAGCATCTCATTGCATTGTATTTCATGGAGTTCAAATACCATTTACAGATATCGCGGGATGCCATGAATAAAAAAAAACAAGATGAAAAACAAGAAAAAGATTTCCTTGGTACCCCACGACATTCATAAATGTTTGAACTCCATGAAATCTTCATCACAGCATCATTTTCTGCATTGCATGTGTCTTCCGTTTTCTCATGTTCGGTTCTCTCGCCTTCCAGTTTCGTCACCCTGAGTTCTCGGCACCAGTACAACACCAGAGCTCAAACTCGGAAAAGAATGGAGGATCAGGCAAAAGAGATTGATCGCCTTAGCAATGAACTTGAAGACCTTCGAGGGGGTATGGGGCGTATGATGGAATTGTTACATGTCATGAATGCTAAGATGGATACCCAGCCCACTGTTGTTTCTGAGATTACCGGCGTTACTGTGGACCCTCCACCAAGTGTGACCGTAGCAAGGGACCCACCTTATGGTCTTGCTCCAGGTTTTGTGCCTCCTCAAGCCACTGTTCCGATTAATCAACCTGTTCAGCAAGCCGTGCCTTTATTTTCTGAAGTTTCTAGGGGGGCTCCTATCTTTGCACCACCTGTTGTACACACTCGTGCGCAACCGTACTTCAATGAGACCGTTTTTGATAACCTTGACGAGAATGTTGAGGGCTATGAGAAACATGATAAGCTTCGTGAGGAAGTAAACACTATCGTCCAGAGATTGAAAAAGGTAGAGGGTGATCAAATTTTTGGGACTGCTGCAAGGGATGTTTGTTTGGTCTCGGGTTTGGTTATTCCCCCGAAGTTCAAAACTCTGAATTTCGATCGTTATGAAGGTGCCACCTGTCCTAAGAGTCATCTGATCATGTATTATCGCAAAATGGCTGCCCATGTTGAGAATGATAAACTGATGATTCATTGCTTCCAAGATAGTTTGAAGGGTGCTTCCTCCAAGTGGTATTTAACTTTGGACCAGTCTCGCATCAAGAGCTTTCAAGATTTATCTGACGCTTTCATCAAACATTACAAGTACAATATGGATCTGGCTCCTGACAGAAGACAGTTGCTGAGTATGTCACAAAAAAATTCTGAGTCATTCAAAGAGTATGCCCAAAGGTGGAGAGAGACTGCTTCGCAGGTAGAACCTCCTTTGACCGAGAAAGAGTTAGCTGATTGGTTCGTCGACACGGTCCGTCCAGAATTTTACGAGAGAATGGTGGGTAGTGTGACTTCAAATTTCTCCGACATCGTTGCTGTGGGTGTCAAGATTGAATTGGGTATGAAAAGTGGTAAAATGACAAATAATCATGGTGCTTCTAAGGATCAGCCGAAGGAACCTCCGTATAGCTCCCAGAAAAAGAAGGAGGGTGAGACTAATGCTATATCCTCTGGTAGACCAAGGGAACGCTTTTATCGACACCCGCAAAGTTATGCTCAACCTCAAGGGTACCCAGTCCAATATGCTCAACAACCCTATGTGGCAGCTATTACACCTTCTTTCAATCAACAGGTTCCCATGTATCAACCTATGCAACAACCTCCTGTTTATCCGCCTCCTGTCAACTACCTACAGGCGCCCAATACTCCTGCTCCTCAACAACCAAAGAGTTCGGCTCCTCGCCAGAATGTTCCGAACAGAAGAACGTATAAACCTTGTCCGCCGATTCCGATGACTTTTACCGAGTTGTATCCCTCTTTGGTCAAGCAAGGTCTCATCACTACTCGGGCTTTGGGTCCGCCTCCTAATCCTCTACCCGCCAATTACAACGCCGCCGCTCATTGTTTATTTCATGAGGGTGCGCCTGGTCATGATCTGGAGAATTGTTATGCTCTCAAAAATATTGTCAGGGATTTATTGGAAAAGAAGATTTTGTCATTTGAAGATCCTCAACCAAATGTTAACAAGAACCCTTTTCCTAACCATGAGAGTGTCAATGCCATTAGTGTTGATTCGGGGGAAGGTTACGCCCTTGACATTGAACAGATTAAGACTCCTCTCAAGATGTTCCATTCAAAACTGTTTGAAGCTGGCTTGGTAGATACCTCCCATGTTGCGTGCGTAAGTTGTGAAGGCAGTATTAAGGGTTGCGTGTTGGTTCAGAATGATGTTCAGAGGTTGATTAATGAGGGTGTTTTACAAGTGACAAGCCAAGCCAAGAAGGATGTAGTCGCTGTGGTTGAGCCTGTCTTCCATCAGCCTGAATCAAAGGGTAAGGTACCAGTGTTTAATCTATCAGGGGCAGGTTCCGCCAATCTCGTGTTCGATATACCGAAGTCGTATATCCCTGAAGTGAATCAGCCTAAGCCTATAATTATTCGAGGACCAAGTCCGTTTTCTTTCAGTGATCCTAAAGCTGTGGCTTGGAAATATGACGTGACGATGATTGACAAGGGGTCTGGGAAGGTTATTCCAAATGAAGAGGTTAAGGGCACGGTGACCAATATCGCGGAGGTAAGCAGGATGACTCGCAGTGGCCGTGTGTATACTCCCCATTCCAACGAGGTCCCACCTAAGGAAATAATTAGTACCCCAGTGCCTGCCAAAGACAAAGGTAAAGGAGCCGTCACGAATGATGAAGATGCCGAATTTTTGAGGATCATCAAGAAAAGTGACTATAAAGTTATCGATCAACTTCATCAGACTCCCTCCAAGATTTCGATTCTATCACTGTTGATGAGTTCACCCGCCCACAGGATGGCCTTGCAGAAGGTTTTGACTCAAGCACATGTGGATCAAGATATCAGCACCAGTCGGTTTGATAGTGTGATTGCCAATCTGACCGCCTGTAACACTCTCAGTTTCAGCAATGAAGAGTTACCGAAGGAGGGTCCGAACCATAATCGTGCTTTACATATATCGGTGAAATGTCAGGAGGACAACTTAGCGAGAGTGTTAGTAGACACCGGGTCTTCTCTGAATGTTCTACCCAAGAGGGTTCTTGATAAGTTGGCTTGTAGAGAGACTGTGTTGAAACCTACTCCTTTGGTTGTCAAGGCTTTCGATGGCTCTCGCCGGTCGGTAATGGGGGAGGTTGAGCTTCCTATCCTGATTGGTCCGCAGGTTTTTAATATCACGTTTCAAGTCATGGACATTAATCCCAATTACAGTTGTTTACTTGGAAGGCCGTGGATCCATGCCGCTGGGGCAGTAACCTCAACATTACATCAAAAGATGAAATTCGTGATCGATGGAAATTTGGTTATTATACACGGTGAGGAGGATCTGATGGTCAGTAACCTGTCTTCGTTCCGTTACATCGAGGCCGATGAGAATGCTTTAGAAATCTCCTTTCAAGCACTTGAGATCGCCAATGCCGTTCTGCTAGAAGTCGAAGAGACAGTGGGTCAGGGTAATCCATCTTTTGCATCTCTGAAGAGTACCAAAGCAACAATTGACAGGGGCATTCCTGAAGGTTGGGGAGAGGTAATCGATGTCAAGGCCAAGACTGATCGCTCTGGGTTGGGTTACAAACCAACTCAGAATGGAGCTACCACAACTGTCGCAGGGCGTCCGAAGGTTATCCAAGAGGTATTTGTCAGCAGAGGTTTCCAAATCAATGCCATCAGCGACTGTGAAGAAAATGAAGAGCTGAGCAACCTGGTGTTTAAGGGTGATGCAGTTTTGAACAACTGGGAGGCCGTAGAGATCCCTGTTATCTTTCCCTTGTCAAAGTAATTGTTTTTTAAAGTTTCATTTACATTTTCAAATAAAAATCCGTAGCTCTGCCCAAGGCTATAGGGTCGTTTTATCGGGCCACCTTTCATTCCTAAAAAGATATTAATAAAAGCATTTTGTTCAATTCCACTTTGGTTCATTTGCGTTTTTCGTTTTCACCTTTAAAAATGAAATTGGCAACCTTTTTCCCAAAAAAATAAAAAAAACAGCATTTCATTCTTACATATCTTCGAGCATTTTAATTAAGTAAGCCTTCCATCATGCAGAGACATCGTAAACCTTGTTGGATCCGATGACTTTACTGACACTCCTGACTGGGATGCACCCATCAATCAAGCTGAGGATGAGGGTGAAGAAGATTTTGAAGTACCCGCGGAGCTGACGAGATTGATTGAGTACGAGTACACAGAGCTTCAACCGCATAAAGAGCAGGTGGACCTAATTAATCTCGGTACAGATGAGAGCAAGAAAGAGGTCAAGATTGGTGCAATGCTTGGGACGGAGATCAGGCCGAGGTTGATTGAGTTGTTAAAAGAGTATATTGATGTGTTTGCGTGGTCGTATCAAGATATGCCGGGCCTGAACACAGATATTGTTGTTCACAAGTTGCCACTTAAGCCAGATTGTCCACCTATCAAGCAGAAACTCCGAAGAACGCGACCCGACATGGCTTTGAAGATTCGAGATGAGGTTAAAAAGCAGTTGGATGCAGGTTTCTTGGCAGTCGCAAAATATCCAGATTGGGTTGCCAACATTGTGCCAGTGCCTAAGAAGGACGGTAAAGTTAGGATGTGTGTAGACTACAGGGATCTGAACAAAGCAAGTCCAAAAGACGACTTCCCACTGCCACATATTGACACACTGGTAGACAATACGGCCAGTTTTGCGTTGTTCTCATTTATGGATGGTTTCTCTGGCTATAATCAGATCAAGATGGATCCAGATGATCGAGAGAAGACTACTTTCATTACTCCTTGGGGAACCTTCTGCTACAAAGTCATGCCTTTCGGTTTAAAGAATGCAGGGGCAACTTACCAACGCGCTATGACCACTCTTTTTCATGATATGATGCACAAAGAGATTGAGGTGTATGTGGACGATATGATAGCCAAGTCTCAGAGTGAAGAGGAGCATCTAGACCATTTGGTGAAATTGTTTGAACGACTCAGGAAATATCAGTTGAAATTGAACCCTGCTAAATGTACCTTCGGTGTCAGATCTGGAAAATTGCTTGGTTTCATTGTTAGCCAGCGAGGGATTGAGGTGGATCCTGACAAAGTCCGAGCCATTCAAGATATGCCGGCTCCGCGAACTGAGACGCAAGTTAGAGGTTTTCTGGGACGTTTGAATTATATTTCCAGGTTTATCTTCAATATGACCGCTACTTGTGAGCCGATATTCAAGTTACTTTGCAAGGGGCAGACAGTTGAGTGGAACCCTGATTGTCAGAAAGCGTTTGAGAAGATTAAGGGTTATTTGCAAGATCCCCCTATTCTGATCCCGCCCGTACCTGGAAGACCGTTTTTTATGTACCTTACTGTTCTCGAGAAGTCTATGGGTTGTGTGCTTGGACAACATGATGAGACTGGGAAAAAGGAACATGCGATTTATTACCTGAGCAAGAAGTTTACCGATTGCGAAAACAGATACTCACCATTGGAGAAAACTTGTTGTGCATTGGCGTGGGCCGCTAAGCGCCTTCGGCAATATATGGTCTGTCATACCACGTTATTGATTTCTAAAATGGATCCGATCAAGTACATTTTTGAAAAACCTGCTCAAACCGGGAGGCTAGCCCGTTGGCACATGTTGTTATCCGAATATGACATCCAGTATGTACCCCAGAAGGCGATTAAGGGTAGTATTTTATCTGATTATCTTGCAGACCAGCCAGTTGAAGATTATGAACCTCTTAAGTTCGATTTTCCTGATGAGGATATTTTGTTGATTAAAAGAGATTGTGAAGAGCCAGATCCGAGCGAAGGTCCAGAACCAGGTCTTTGGTGGAAAATGATGTTTGATGGCTCCTCGAATTTCAATGGGCATGGTATAGGCGCCGTTTTGATGAACCCAAAGGGCGGATTCACTCCATTTACAGCGAGGTTGGACTTTGAGTGTACTAACAACGTCGCAGAATATGAAGCATGTATTCTTGGCCTCGAAGCAGCGATTCACCTCCGAATCAAACTTCTTAAAGTAAGTGGTGACTCAGCCTTGGTTATTTACCAGGTACAAGGCAAATGGGAAACGAAGAATGAGAAGCTGATCCCTTATAAGGACTACATTATTGAGCTGATCAAGTATTTCGACGAGATAGAGTTCGAGCATGTTCCTAGATCCGAGAATCATGTAGCTGATGCTTTAGCCATGTTAGCATCCATGTGGAAAGTTAAATTCGTTAATGAAGCACCTCTCATCCATATTGAGCGCAAGGTTGAGCCCGCTTATTGTCAGATGGTCGAAGAAGTTGAGGTGGATGAAAAGCCTTGGTTTCATGATATCAAGAACTATCTCGTCAAGCAAGAGTATCCCGATGGTGCTACTGGTCTGGACAAAAAGACATTGAGAAGATTGGCGTCCAAATTCTTTATCAGTAATGGTGTGTTGTACAAGAGAAATCACGACATGGTCCTGCTCAGATGTGTTGATAAACGGGAAGCGGACATGTTACTACAGGAAATTCATGAGGGGACCTTCGGAACTCATGCCAATGGTTATGCCATGTCCAAGAAGATGTTAAGGGCTGGGTATTACTGGTTAACCATGGAAGCCGACTGCATCCAATACGCTAGAAAATGCCATAAGTGCCAAGTTTATGCTGATAAAATGCACGTACCTCCGTCACCGTTGAATGTTTTGTCTTCACCATGGCCGTTCTCTATGTGGGGCATTGACATGATTGGGGCAATCGAGCCGAAAGCTTCTAATGGACATCGTTTCATCCTTGTTGCCATTGATTATTTCACCAAGTGGGTAGAGGCTGCCTCTTACACCAACGTGACCAAGCAAGTGGTTGCCCGATTCATCAAGAAAGAGATCATCTGCCGTTATGGGATCCCAAGCCGGATAATAACTGACAATGGCACCAATCTGAATAACAAGACTATGAAAGAGCTGTGCGATAGTTTCAAGATCACTCACCACAATTATTCTCCGTACCGTCCTAAGATGAATGGAGCCGTTGAAGTTGCGAATAAGAATATTAAGAAGATCCTGCAAAAGATGGTTGTGACTTACAAAGATTGGCATGAGATGTTACCGTTTGCTTTGCATGGATACAGAACCGCAGTGAGAACTTCGACAGGGGCAACACCTTTCTCACTGGTATATGGAATGGACGCCGTGCTCCCCATCGAAGTAGAGATACCTTCGTTAAGAGTGTTAATGGAGGCTGAACTTGAGGAAGCTGAGTGGGTTCAAGACAGACTGGATCAGTTGAATCTCATTGACGAGAAGCGTTTGACAGCCATGTGCCATGGGCAGTTATATCAGAAACGGATGAAAAGAGCGTTTGATAAGAAGATTCGTATCCGTGAGTTCCGTCAAGGAGAGCTCGTACTCAAAAAGATCTTACCAGTACATAAAGATATGCGTGGAAAGTGGATGCCCAATTATGAAGGCCCATTTGTTGTAAAGACCGTTTTCTCCGGAGGGTCTCTGATACTTACGACAATGGATGGTGAAGAACTAGCACATCCCGTGAATTCTGATGCAGTCCGAAAATATTATGCCTAAAAACCCGCTAAGTCGAAAACCTGCAAAAGGCGACTTAGGCAAAAGTAAGGGTTGAAAAAAAATAATAATAACAAAAAGCTCGCTAAGTTGAAAACCCGAAAGGGCGGCTTAGGCAAAAAAGAGCGTCCCGGTGGATTGAAAACCCGAGAGGGCGGTCCAGGAAAAAGTTAGGGACAAAGGCATTTCATTGCATCAGAGGACACTGGTTATCTCGAACACACTTTCCGCATAAGAGCCATGTTTCAGTTCTTTCATCCTCGCCCAAAGCAGGATTCTGGATTAGTCTTAGTTATTAGTATCAGTAGGTGTCATTGGATTCGATGTAACTTTTTCCCATGTTGCCAATTTCAAAACATAATCATCTGTGGAGCTATACCTTCAGCGAGCTACCGCCCTTTAAATAAAAGAAACCATCTCGTTACTTACATTCCTTGGTGCATTGCTCTTTGTTATGCAAAATGCGTTTATTCTTAAAATTTGAAAATGAAAGGTGCATTGTAGATTTTTCAAAACTGTTTTTCGAAAAAACAACAAATTTGAAATGTAATAAATTACTTTGACTAGTGGAAATTCCTAAAGGATCTCTTCATTCCCCGGAAAGATCATTATTGCAGAAACGCTTTCAAACCATTACTCTAACACAGTCCCCAGAGAGACTATAAGCTGACAACTTTTTCTTGGGTAACTCGAAAGTATCCCTCAGGTGTCCTTCTCCCCATGTGAAGGCATGATACTGTGCACCCAAGCAGATTACCTTCTCCCCAGAGAATTCAGAATTTTGAAACCAGATTTGGTCCTACCATTCCCTCCCATGATTGACGTATTGGTTGCAAAGAACGCAGGGTATTTCCGTCGAGATGTCTATTTCATCTCTCGTCCCGTCTCTAGTCTATTTCGTTAGCATACGCAGGGGCATAAGCATCACATGCCTATTTCACATATTCATTACATATTCATTACATATTCATTACATACTCATTACATACTCATTTCATAACATCTTGCATATTTAACCACATAGACATTAACATACATTCACATTAACATATGCGTTAGCATTCACAGGTTCATTATGTTTCACCATCATTGGTTGTTACCACCTAGTAACTGGGGTTTGTCCATTCTCTCCAAATAGATTGTCAGCCCTAAGCATAAAATACATATGTGTTTCCAGTTTCCCCACGGAGCTCGATCCTCGTGGATGACGGTTACTTCAGCTATCTTTCCTTACCAGGATAAGATATTTACCCTTCGAGATCATTCCCTCGATGGAGTCTTGATTACCAGTTTTCTTTCTAGCTCGATCCTAGATTGAATCTCAGTCTTGTCGGTCGTCAAGCCCAACCGGACGTGCATTTATTTTGCACCATCTAAAAATTTTCACCATACCATGACAGATACGCGACTGCTCTCGCCCGAGAAGTTTATCACTATACCCGGACGTGCATTTATTTTGCACTATCTTTCAAGAAAATCAACTACAATCATTTACAGATACACGCCAGTTCACGCCTGGAAAATATATCAGTACAACACTTTACAATCCTACATGTTACAACAACCCTTTACACTTTACATCTTACAGCATCAATATACGACATTTCTCACCTAAGAAGTCGATCCTATCCTCGTTATGACTCGCAGCAAATGGCCATCTCCATGGAGCAGTTGGGCTTCCATTTACCTGCCGTCTTGAGGTATGAACCAAATCGTATTCAGGAGAGCACGATCTTGAGATACGGGGAGGTTTGAGCGGAATCATATTCAGGAGAGCACGATTCTGAAGTTATGAAGAAGTTCATTTATCCTTTAGTAAAAGAAGGAGCGGAATCATATTCAGGAGAGCACGATTCTGAGTTATGAGGAAGTTCAGTTGGCCGTTTTTCAGGAGTGCACGATTCTGAAAAATGAGGAAATTTCAAGAGCCGAATCATATTCAGGAGAGCACGATTCTGAGTTATGAGGAAGTTCGATTATCCATTTTCATATTCAGGAGAGCACGATTCTGAAGTATGAAAAAATTCATTTACAACCAAATCATATTCAGGAGAGCACGATTCTGAAGTATGAGTATATTCAGTCATCCAGTTTCATATTCAGGAGAGCACGATTCTGAAGTATGAGTATATTCAGTCATCCAGTTTCATATTCAGGAGAGCACGATTCTGACGTATGAGGAAGTTCAGTTTACCCTTTTCATGTTCAAGAGAGCACGATCTTGAAGCAGTTTATTTATCTCTCAGTAAGAGAAAAATCAGAATCGTATTCCAGGCATCGACCCTAAATGCGAGAAGATTTATTTATCAGATAAGTAGCAGCCTCTTTATTTGAGTGCTTATCCATTTTGGCATGTAAGTCCCTCCCAATGATGAGTGACAGTTCTCCCTCGAGAAGCTTATCAGGGCATTGCCCATTAAAGTCCATTTATTTTGGCATACAGCCGGTCTTTACCCTGTATATTTGATACGGATTTCCGAAAAGTCCGTTTGATCCTGTCACGAGAGATAGTTTACAGAAGCTTGGATGTTATTCTTTGCTCAATGCTCCAGTATTTTGTAATCGATCTTACAATCGTACAGTTTATTTTTAAGATTCCCCCAGTGGAGGCCGTCTCACAAGTGTCATCTCCATTTGAGAATCTCGTCCCCAAATGACAATTGGTCGTGTTCGCACCAGTTGACCATCATTTTAGAATTCCCCAGTGTTGTACTGTGTCTCAGCGCGTCATTTTCCCCAGTGTGTTCTTCTCGTGGCATCTGTCTCGGTGTCGTCATGTTCGTCAGCATTTTCGCATTCATTATTCCAGCATACGCATCATATTATATTCATGGTATCATCTGCATTAAGCGGTCCCCACTTTGTCCATAGCATCGCATCATCGCATATAAGGGCAAAATTTTCGGTTATCTATATTTAAATCTCTCCACCACGATCCCTCGAGTCTCTGTCACTCAAAATCGTCCGGTGTAGCTATTTAAATAGGGGCAACTGTAATACCCCAAATTTTACCCTTATATTTAGTCAGTCATTTCGCATATCATCTCATATGAACATTTGCTAACCACTAACAAGTTATGGAGGTGTTTGTTTTGCAGATTTGGTCCCAGGGGTATTTTTGTCATTTTACACAAATTCTACCAATTCCTTGAAGACGGGCTGTTATTAAAATTCTGAGGCGTTTGATACATTTATCTATCACCAGGTCTGATCATATCAAGATCTTGGCATTTGGTCAGTGGAGTTTAATTACGAGTAGTATTACTGTTGATGCTGAAAATGTTGTGATTACGGTGCCCATATGTGTTTGGTTATGAAATGGTTGGTTAACATTTTAATCGGATGATGAGATTAGGATTACAAATGAGACGAGTGCACCAATAAGAATACCACTTGGGAATATTTATGTTTTATGCCTATGTTAACGAATTTAAATACTTGTGGATTTATTCACAATTGTTTATATTTTTAACTAAGAACAAAATATAAATAAATTCAAAGTGTTGGGAATTTTATTTCATAAAGATTGCATTATACAAAAGAGAGATTGTTTCACATTTTTGCTGTTACAAGGAATTACATTAAATCTAAAAATCCTAAGTCCTAAAAATGCTAAGTGTCTTCATGTTGGCCCTTGAGCTTCGCCGCAAATCTCGACTAACCTGCACATCAAAGCAAAACAAACAATATAGAAAAAGGTTAGGAGTTTTTTGACACTCTCAGAACAGTGTCATCATCGAGTGCCGGGAGTGGCACAACCGAAGCTGCGTCCTACCCCCGTTACCGATCCGCGCCGTAGGCGTCAGATCAGGTAATACATGTTCTTATCGTTACCAATCCGCACCGTTGGTGTCAGATCAGGTAATACATGTTCTTATCAAAATGGGACATCCGAGAGATAGAAAAATATAAATGAAGTGGGACTGATTCGTTTTGCCGCGATTGGATTTCCAAACTGATACGAAAATAAGGCAACATAGGCATGTTCTGGCTCAGACCCGAATGCCGGCAGGTCTGAGTAACTTTGGTTTCAAATTTCCCAACACCTGAAAAGCCACAAGCATCATCAGAACCCAAAACATAAACAATTCATGAGCAGTATTAATCCTGAACCAGTAGGTGAGGTCATGAAAACCAAACAGAGGATTGAGATGCAAGCCAAAATTGCAAACAGAACGCCAGATGCAGACTGAACTGCATCAAAACAATGCATCAGGAGGCAGATTTATGCGCAAGAAGATATAAGAAAAGGTCCTACAAATCTGTCACGACAGAAAAGTATTCAGCAGTATCCAAAGAAACAAATCTGCATCTGCAAATATCCAAGAAAAGCCAATCAAACCAAATCAGAGCTAAGCTGCATCAAGCAACTGGTGTCTCGACACAAACTATCGATCATCAGGGAAGTACACCAGCAACATCAATATCTGCAAAGCAGTATCAAGAGGTTTCAATATCCAGCATCACGAAAAACATAAGAACGGGACCACTGCTAAAATGTCACAGAAAGATCCAATTGCTGGAAATCTAAACTAAGCCATCAAGACGGGTCACAAACACCATAGAAAAACAGACATTTGCAAGCTATGTCAAAGAGGCCAAGAATCATCAGCAGCGGGACAGGAATGACCACACTAAACTGAACATCGAAATGAATCCACAAGTTTAATCACAATACAAAAGCATGGATTCACGCCACAATCACGCATGAGATACCAGGCCAGCCAATCGGTTCAAACTGCATAAAAACAATGGAAACAACGAAGAAATTCGAAGTTACATCAGCCCTCAGCTAATCATCATCGGGCATAAGCATTCGAGTGGCTGGGAAAGCAACGGCCGGAGCCGTTACTAATTCCCTACCAAACATCGAACTACGTGACATACAGTAATTGTTGTTCAAGCCGAAGGTCGTTACCACTAAGGCATCCAAATCAACTGACTCAGACCCTAAGGTCATCATCGCCAATAACCTTCACTCGGCCGCTCTGACTTAAGTCGAAGCATCAGCGTCCGTTCTGAAAGAAGAAGAGGAAAAGAATCCTTAATCTGCAATAGAACCAGAAACCTGCATCAGAAGAGCCAATTGGAAACCAGTTAACAACAATCCACATCTGAACAAATTCCAAATCCAAATACGGGTTATCAAAGTAAACTGCAAATACCCAGACAAAGTTCGGTTACGATTCCCAAAAGGGGAAGAAATCCCAATCAGAATCCAATCATCACAAGATACGAATAAAATCAAATCTTATCAGTAAAATATAACGCAAATCCATTGTTAAACAAAGGCCCAAAAAAGAGAGTCAGAAACTATAAGAAGGGGACGATTTCACCTGTGAGAGGAACCCTAACGAAGACAAAACCCAAAAACGGCGAACCCTAACAAAGAGATCGAAACATGAATCGCTAAATCCAAATCACTACTCGTACTCATCATCATCACAAATCATTGAAGTCAAACGTGAACGGAGCGTGTTGGACCGCCGACGCCGTTTTGAACCAACCGACGGGCAATCCGACATAGGGCTCAGTTGTACATCATCGACCCCTAGGAATAAAGATCGATAACTATCGCCGGACGCCGAGTTGCGAAGACGCCATCAACGGCAACCGTTCGAAACCCTAACAAAAGGGTGAGAAATCTCTGAGGATTCATAACTTGCTTTGTGTTTGTTTTTTTTCAGGAGAGGAAAGTTAGCATCGAAGCGACGAATGGTGAAGACGAAACAAGACGGAAAGGGAGATAAGGGCGCCGCTCAATGAATGGTTCTCAAAACCCTAATGAGAATGTGACTCCCTTGATGGCTTCGGGTGGGTCCGGGGTGATGACCGGCCCAACCGTTTACTTTTTTTTTCTTTTTTATTATTTAAGTTATTTGTTTATTTTATTTAATTAGTGAAAAATTAACGAGTCTTTAAAATATAAAAATAATAAATTTAATTTAACTCTCTCTAACTAATATTAGTTTTTATTAAAATATAAATTTTTAGAAAAATAATTAAATTTTTTAATATAACAACTAAAAGTTTTAATGGTAATGAAAATATCTTTTTAAATAATGACACTTTTTAAATAATAACTACTACTACTACTACTAACTCTTTTGTTTAAGTTAAAACGGTTTTTTTTAAAAATTAAAGTTAGATTTATATTTTGACATAAATTGAAAGCTTTTCATATATCATAAAGTAAAAACCACAAAAATATTTCGTAATTTCGTACTTCTGTTTCGTAACTCTATCTACTAACATTGTTTGTTCATTGTGCAGCTTGTTACGTTGCCCCATTTATTTTCGTATACTTATAATTCAAATTGCATCATTACTGTAACGGTTTCTCAATTGTATCCTCGCGAACCTAAATAATCGCGTTTACGTTTCCGCATTTAATTTTCTG
Organism: Lathyrus sativus; assembly: GCA_963859935.3. Lineage (NCBI taxonomy): Eukaryota > Viridiplantae > Streptophyta > Magnoliopsida > Fabales > Fabaceae > Lathyrus > Lathyrus sativus. The sequence continues at coordinate 379,592,414 of OZ012737.1, read as the reverse complement.
CTGATGTATGATTTAAATTTTTCGCATCCTTTCATTATTATTCTGTCACACTACACACATCCGAAGGTTAGGTCTAACTGTTTGGCCGCCGCGCCAATAGTCCGTAAAACTTCACACATTCAATTTCAAATCCTCAAAACTACAAACTACAAACCCTAATTTTCACAAATGCCTCGCCGCAGGCAAAATTACAATTTTACCCCTAGCATTAGGTCAAAGAGCCGCCGCGCTCATTTTAGGGTTTCCCGCCGTGGAATCCCTAACCTAATTTAACCCTAATTACAATTTAACAATTCATAACGTAGAGATCGGAGTTCTACACTCCGCGTAAGCGTGCCCTTAAGACATGTTTATTCCCCTTGAGACCTTGACCACAATCAAGAAGTCTCTAACCTCCCTTTTGAGGGGAACTACGATTACTCTGATTCCACTCCCGTAAGGATACGTAGGCACAAGATGCGATGTCTTGCCGAGTAAACTTAGAATTAACCCCTTAGGTCTCCTTTCTCACTTTTAATCCTTTGTACATATACCTTAAGCAAATAAATAAAGCAAAAATAGTAAACATCTGAACAAAAGGTTCCTGTAGAGTACTACAGAAGTTTAGGGTGCTAATACCTTCCCTAAATTTAACCAAACCCCGAACCCTAGATCTTTCCCCGCATTGTGTTTACGATGCAAAATAGGTTTTCCCTCTTTTGACCTTTTCCTTCGGATAAATCAAAGAGCGGTTGTGAATTGAATTGCGATTCAAACTCATTAATAGTTTGTGATCCTATTTCCACCGCAACAATTGTTATTATGTGGTGTTTGCTTATTTTATCTATTTTACCAATTCGGAGAGTTCTCGGGGAATTAGAGTAAAAAGGGCATTTTAGACATTTAGCAATTTAGTGTGAGAATTGATTGGTAAGTGTTGGAAAGAATTTGAGAGGAAAGAAATAGAGATAGAAATAGAATAAGAGAGGAAAAGAAAGAAAGATAGTAACATAAGAAGAAAAACAAGAGAAAGAAAAGGGGAGAAGAGAAAGAGAAGAGAAAGTGGAGAGGAAAACCTAGAATCATCAAGGGATCATCACCAAAGCTTGCAATCAATCGGTAAGGGTGTGAAACTCCATCATCTCTTTAATGTATATGATTGTATGTGTATGTGTGTGGATTTTGTAGAGTTTCTACTCTTTTTCCACTTAGGTTAGAAGTTGGTTTTGTGAGTAGAATGAGATTTTAATCGGTTAGAACTCGGATTAGACGATGTAGTTTAGTCGGGTGATGGTTGGGTTGTGCTACTGTGACTGGTTTGGATTTAATCGGTCGGTTGTGTGGAGTTTGGGCTTTGAGACAGCCATGGAAGTTTTGTCTTCGCAAGTTCGCCAGGCGAAGCCCAGCGAGCTGTAGCGAAGCAAGTCAGAAGCTAATATCCTGTATTCGCTGGCAAGTTCGCCAGGCGAAGTGAGTTGGCGAAGGTTCGCCAGGCGAGTGGGTAGCGAGCCTCAGCGAGTAATTCCAGAATTACTCCCAGTGGACTTCGCTGGGAAGTTCGCCAGGCGAAGGCCAACGAGCATTCGCTGCGTGGCTTCGCCAGGCGAAGGTTGGCGAACCTGACAGTGTTATTTGTTTTGCTGTTTGTTCATAGCATGATGTTTGGTTGATTCAATTATGATTAATGCCTATATGAATGATTGATGTGTGAACTGTTTTGACATGTCGTGTTGTGGGTGGCCGAAAGGCGTGAATCCTAGATTGTAGAGTAAATGGTGAATCTTGAATATTTGATAATCTTGTGTATTTGCTTGAATTGAATAGAAACGCATTGATAGGCTGATATGTGTGTAAACCATGTGTGGAATGGTGCATAATGTGAATGCATGATAGATATATGCGATTTATGTGATAAATGCAATGAGTATGTTTGTGAACATAGTATGCATTTTTGTGTTGAATGATCCCTCGGAGGATTTGCATTGTGAAGCATCTTAGTATGCATTTGTGTGTTGATTGATCCCTCGGAGGATTTGCAGAACCTCGTATGATACGATGGTTATATTAGATTCCTTGGAGAATCGGTTGCATTGTGTGATTCCTTGGAGAATCGGTTGCATTGTGTGATTCCTTGGAGAATCGGTTGCATTGTGTGATTCCTTGGAGAATCGGTCATAACATGTAATCCCGTGGAGGATTGGCTAGAGTATTTGATTCCGTGGAGAATCTGCTGAGTACTTGATCCCGTGGAGGATCTGCTGAATATTCGATTCAGTGGAGAATCTGATGAATATTTGATTCCGTGGAGAATCTGCTGAGTACTTGATCCCGTGGAGGATCTGCTGAATACTCGATTCCTTAGAGAATCTGTTGAGATGAGTCGGTACCGCATTTGCATCTGCATAGAGTCGTGTGTCGGTCTCTATGAGTTGCATGAGTCATCTGTGTATGATGCATTGGTTGAATGAATATAACTGTGTATGTTATATATGATTGTTTGGAGGAACATATTGTGAATGTTCATAAGCATGTGTAGAGGCATGATTATTTGTATATGTTTAACGTGGTGAGAACATAATTTAAGTATAACTTGTACAAAAATGAGTATATGTATATATACAATTTTATGCATTAACTGTTATGATGTTGTTTCTCACCCTTCTGCTGTTTTATAATGCTCTATGAGGCATTGCAGAGTAGGAAGCTGGAGGTTCTTTTTGTGAAGCGATGTCTTCATTCTTTTGGTCAATGGCTCTGATATGTAACATCTGGGTAGTTAGGAAGCCTTTGACTCTTTTGAAGCTATTTTGTTTTGATTCTTTTGTGATACATGTGTGTATGTATCTGTTGTGGATATGTTGTAAATCATGAATTAACTGATGGTTGTATATACTTTTATGAATGTGATCGATTCAATATTTGGATGTTCCGCTTTTATTCTAAATATTGAGATGTGGGTTACCCATTGTTGCATATCTATTTCGAGCAGGTATCGTATGTGTTTAATTTCATGATAATGTGATGCGCCTCTTATATACCATGTTTTAATTAAACTCTGATGAAATAAATTTTCTAAGTGCCTAATTGATTAATTTGATTAATTTGGGGGTATAGAAAGGGGGTGTTACATTAAGTGGTATCAGAGCCTGGTTGGGTCAGTCGTGTCTGTCTTGTTGTTGTGTTGGTTGAACGGTTGTTTAACCTTGTTGTTATTTTTGGGAATCCTCAGAATATGGCAGGTCGTAATGACAATGCTATGGCAGCGGCGTTAGAGGCTATGGCCAGAGCTGTGCAGGGTGCACCTAACGTGAATGCGAATGATGAGTTCAGGAAGAACCAACCACCGGTGTTCAGAGGGAGATTTGATCCGGATGGTGCTCAAATATGGTTAAAGGAAATTGAGAGGATCTTTAGGGTGATGGATTGTGCTGAAGGGAACAAGGTGAGACTAGGGACTCACATGCTGAGAGAAGAGGCTGATGACTGGTGGGTCAGCGTGAGGCAAGTTCTTGAGGTCGACGATGAGGAGATTACGTGGGATTTATTTCGTACTGAGTTTCTAAGGAAGTATTATCCCGAAAGTGTTAAAGGGAAGAGAGAAATGGAATTTCTGGAGTTGAAACAAGGTAATATGTCGGTGGTGGACTACACCGCTAAGTTTACTGAGTTAGTGAAGTTTCACCCTCACTATGATGCGGTTACGGCGGAATTTTCCAAATGTATCAAGTATGAGAATGGCTTGCGTCCTGAGATAAAGCAAGCGGTGGGTTATCAAAGGATACGAAGATTTTCGGATTTGACCGAGTGCTGTAGGATTTATGAAGAAGACAGTAGAGCTCGTTCTACTCATTATAAGGGTTTGAGCGAGAGGAGAGGGAAGCAGCAAGTACGAAGCGGACCTTATGTGACGCCTGCTGATAAGGGCAAACATAGGGGAAACTTTGATAGGAGACCCGGAGGAGGTTCCGGTGCGATCAAATGTTTTAAGTGTGGCGTGATGGGCCACAAGTCTTATGATTGTGGAAAGTTCAAGGCGAAGTGTTCCAACTGTGGGCTCCTTGGACATGATGCAGCAGAGTGTAGAAAGAATGTTGTGAAGTGTTTTAATTGTGGCGAGGTGGGTCACATTAGCTCGAATTGTACCAAACCGAAGCAAGCTCAGGCGGGCGGAAAATTTTTCGCATTAGCAGGTTCAGACGCTACTAATGCGGCGGATCGTTTGATTAAAGGTACATGCTTTATCAATGATATGCCTTTAGTTGCTATTATTGATACTGGAGCGACTCACTCGTTCATTTCTCTTGCGTGTGCTAAGCGGTTGGATTTGTGTATGGTTTCTTTGAGTAGTGGTATGGTTATTAGGACTCCCGCTTCGGGGTCGGTAACTACTTCTTTGGTGTGTGCAAGTTATCCTTTGACCATGTATGGTAAGGACTTCGTTATGGATTTAGTGTGTTTGCCGTTGGAAGGTTTGGACGTAATCTTGGGTATGAACTGGTTTCAATTTAATAGAGTTCATCTGGATTGCTATCACAAGTTAGTAAGGTTTCCTTCTTTGGAAGATGGTGAAAACGAGAGTTTTCTTTCCACTAAAGAGTTGAAGAAACTTTTAGCGGACGAAGCTCAGTTGTTTGGTTTGTTTGCGTCGTTGTCGGTGGAGAGCAAAGTTGAGCTCGACGTGTTTCCTGCGGTTTGTGAATTTCCTGAAGTGTTTCCGGAAGATGTTGCGGATGTGCCGCCAAAGAGAGAGGTTGAATTTTCTATTGATCTAGTTCCGGGTACTAGACCGATTTCGATGGCCCCGTATCGGATGTCGACATCGGAGTTGGTGGAATTGAAGAAGCAGTTGAATGATTTGTTGGATAAGAGATTTGTAAGACCGAGCGTTTCTCCTTGGGGTGCGCCGGTATTGTTGGTAAAGAAGAAGGATGGTAGTATGCGATTGTGTATTGATTATCGGCAGTTGAATAAGGTGACAATTAAGAACAAGTATCCGCTTCCAAGAATTGATGATTTGATGGATCAATTGGTTGGAGCCCGTGTTTTTAGTAAGATTGATTTGAGATCCGGTTATCACCAGATTCGGGTTAAGGAAGAAGATATTTTGAAGACGGCTTTTAGAACACGATATGGTCACTATGAGTATACGGTGATGCCATTCGGAGTTTCTAATGCGCCGGGTGTTTTCATGGAATATATGAACCGTATCTTCCACGAGCAGTTGGATCGTTTTGTGGTAGTGTTTATCGATGACATTTTGATTTATTCTAAGTCTCGAGAGGAACACGAAGAACATTTAAGGATTGTGTTGCGGATTTTGAAAGAGAAGAAGTTGTACGCAAAGTTGTCTAAGTGTGAGTTTTGGTTGTCGGAGGTGAGTTTTCTTGGACATATTATTTCTGGCAATGGTATTAGTGTGGATCCATCCAAGATCGATGCGGTAATGCAATGGGAGACTCCAAGATCAGTTACGGAAATTCGAAGCTTTTTGGGCTTGGCCGGTTACTACCGGAGGTTTATCGAAGGATTTTCAAAGTTAGCACTTCCGTTAACGCAATTGACTTGTAAAGGAAAGGCTTTTATTTGGGATGTTAATTGTGAAGAGAGTTTCATGGAATTAAAGAGAAGGTTAACGACAGCGCCAGTTTTGATTTTGCCGAATCTTACGGAACCTTTTGTGGTTTATTGCGATGCTTCTTTGTCAGGATTGGGTGGTGTATTGATGCAAGATGGGAAGGTCGTGGCGTATGCTTCTAGACAGTTGAGAGTGCATGAAAAGAATTATCCTACTCATGATTTGGAGTTAGCGGCCGTAGTGTTCGTTTTGAAGATTTGGAGGCACTATCTTTATGGTGCAATATTTGAAGTTTTTAGCGATCACAAGAGTTTGAAGTATTTGTTTGATCAAAAAGAATTGAATATGAGGCAAAGGAGATGGCTAGAACTTTTGAAGGACTATGATTTTGGTTTAAATTATCATCCGGGTAAGGCGAATGTGGTAGCCGATGCCTTAAGTCGGAAGTTGTTGCACGTGTCTACTTTGATGGTTAGAGAGTGGGAACTTTTGGAGGACTTTAGAGATTTGAGTTTGGTTTGTGAGTTAACGCCGAGTAGTGTGAAGCTTGGTATGTTGCATGTCACGAATGATTTCCTTGCTACGGTGTGTGAAAAGCAAAAGTTGGATTTGAAATTTGTGGATTTGATGACGAATGGAAATGAAGATTTCAAAGTTGATGAATTAGGAGTTTTGAGGTTTCGAGGTCGTATTTGTGTTCCCGATGATGCGGATTTGAAAAAGATGATATTGGAAGAGGGACATCGAGTAACTTGAGTATTCATCCGGGAGCGAATAAGATGTATCAGGATTTGAAGAAGATCTTTTGGTGGTCTGGATTGAAAAGCGATGTCGCTCGTTTTGTGTACTCGTGTTTGACTTGCCAGAAGTCTAAGGTAGAGCATCAGAAGCCTAGTGGATTGATGCAACCGTTGGATATTCCGGAATGGAAATGGGATAGTATATCGATGGATTTTGTTACGGGATTGCCGAATACGCAAAGAGGACATAATGCTATTTGGGTGATTGTTGATAGGCTTACTAAATCGGCTCACTTTATTTCGATTGATATTACTTATTCTTTGGAAAGGTTGGCCGAGATTTATGTTGGCACTATTGTGAAGCTTCATGGAGTTCCTAAGAGTATTGTGTCGGATAGAGATCCTAGATTTACTTCAAGATTTTGGGAGAGTTTGCAAGGTGCCTTGGGTTCTAAGTTGAGATTGAGTTCGGCATATCATCCGCAAACAGATGGTCAAACCGAGAGGACGATTCAATCGTTAGAAGATTTGTTGCGTGCTTGTGTGCTTGAACAAAGTGGTGCGTGGGACGATTATTTAGCGTTGATTGAGTTCACCTATAATAACAGTTTCCATTCGAGTATTGGTATGGCGCCATTTGAGGCTTTATATGGTCGGAGATGTCGAACACCTCTGTGTTGGCATGAGACAGGTGAAAAGTCAGTAGTTGGTCCTGAAATGGTACAGCAAACGACGGAAAAGGTGAAATTTATTCGGGGAAAGATGAGAGCTTCTCAGAGTAGACAGAAAAGTTATCATGATAAAAGGAGAAAGGATCTTGAGTTTCAAGAGGGCGACCATGTGTTTTTGAGAGTTACACCGGTTGCGGGTGTGGGTCGTGCTTTGAAGTCGAGAAAGTTGACTTCTCGTTTTATTGGTCTGTATCAGATTGTCGCACGAGTTGGTGCTGTGGCTTATCGTGTGGCGTTGCCTCCGAATCTTTCGAATTTGCATGATGTATTCCATGTCTCGCAACTTCGGAAGTATGTTCCGGATCCGTCACATGTTATTCCAATGGATGAAGTGGAAGTAAGAGATAACCTTACAGTTGAAGTTTTACCGATTAGTATTTTGGACCGTGAAGTTAAGAAACTAAGAGGCAAGGATATTGCGCTTGTGAAAGTGTCCTGGGGAGGTGCCGCGGAAGGCAACATGACTTGGGAATTGGAGAGCAAGATGCGAGAGTCTCATCCGGAGTTGTTTGAATAAGGTAATATTTTCGAGGACGAAAATTTCTAAAGTGGGGGAGAGTTGTAACGCCCCGATTCTGAATTCCCATTAATTGTTGGGTCTTTTAATTTATTTATTTGATGTTTGTTTTTAAATTGAGAAAAAAATTATATATTGTTATTATGTGGTGTTTGCTCATTTTATCTATTTTACCAATTCGGAGAGTTCTCGGGGAATTAGAGTAAAAAGGGCATTTTAGACATTTAGCAATTTAGTGTGAGAATTGATTGGTAAATGTTGGAAAGAATTTGAGAGGAAAGAAATAGAGATAGAAATAGAATAAGAGAGGAAAAGAAAGAAAGATAGTAACATAAGAAGAAAAACAAGAGAAAGAAAAGGGGAGAAGAGAAAGAGAAGAGAAAGTGGAGAGGAAAACCTAGAATCATCAAGGGATCATCACCAAAGCTTGCAATCAATCGGTAAGGGTGTGAAACTCCATCATCTCTTTAATGTATATGATTGTATGTGTATGTGTGTGGATTTTGTAGAGTTTCTACTCTTTTTCCACTTAGGTTAGGAGTTGGTTTTGTGAGTAGAATGAGATTTTAATCGGTTAGAACTCGGATTAGACGATGTAGTTTAGTCGGGTGATGGTTGGGTTGTGCTACTGTGACTGGTTTGGATTTAATCGGTCAGTTGTGTGGAGTTTGGGCTTTGAGACAGCCATGGAAGTTCTGTCTTCGCAAGTTCGCCAGGCGAAGCCCAGCAAGCTGTAGCGAAGCAAGTCAGAAGCTAATATCCTGTATTCGCTGGCAAGTTCGCCAGGCGAAGTGAGTTGGCAAAGGTTCGTCAGGCGAGTGGGTAGCGAGCCTCAGCGAGTAATTCTAGAATTACTCCCAGTGGACTTCGCTGGGAAGTTCGCCAGGCGAAGGCCAGCGAGCATTCGCTGCATGGCTTCGCCAGGCGAAGGTTGGCGAACCTGACAGTGTTATTTGTTTTGCTGTTTGTTCATAGCATGATGTTTGGTTGATTCAATTATGATTAATGCCTATATGAATGATTGATGTGTGAACTGTTTTGACATGTCGTGTTGTGGGTGGCCGAAAGGCGTGAATCCTAGATTGTAGAGTAAATGGTGAATCTTGAATATTTGATAATCTTGTGTATTTGCTTGAATTGAATAGAAACGCATTGATAGGCTGATATGTGTGTAAACCATGTGTGGAATGGTGCATAATGTGAATGCATGATAGATATATGCGATGTATGTGATAAATGCAATGAGTATGTTTGTGAACATAGTATGCATTTTTGTGTTGAATGATCCCTCGGAGGATTTGCATTGTGAAGCATCTTAGTATGCATTTGTGTGTTGATTGATCCCTCAGAGGATTTGCAGAACCTCGATACGATGGTTATATTAGATTCATTGGAGAATCGGTTGCATTGTGTGATTCCTTGGAGAATCGGTTGCATTGTGTGATTCCTTGGAGAATCGGTTGCATTGTGTGATTCCTTGGAGAATCGGTCATAACATGTAATCCCGTGGAGGATTGGCTAGAGTATTTGATTCCGTGGAGAATCTGCTGAGTACTTGATCCCATGGAGGATCTGTTGAATATTCGATTCCGTGGAGAATCTGATGAATATTTGATTCCGTGGAGAATCTGCTGAGTACTTGATCCCGTGGAGGATCTGCTGAATACTCGATTCCTTAGAGAATCTGTTGAGATGAGTCGGTACCGCATTTGCATCTGCATAGAGTCGTGTGTCGGTCTCTATGAGTTGCATGAGTCATCTGTGTATGATGCATTGGTTGAATGAATATAACTATGTATGTTATATATGATTGTTTGGAGGAACATATTGTGAATGTTCATAAGCATGTGTAGAGGTATGATTATTTGTATATGTTTAACGTGGTGAGAACATAATTTGAGTATAACTTGTACAAAAATGAGTATATGTATATATACAATTTTATGCATTAACTGTTATGATGTTGTTTCTCACCCTTCTGCTGTTTTATAATGCTCTATGAGGCATTGCAGAGTAGGAAGCTGGAGGTTCTTTTTGTGAAGCGATGTCTTCATTCTTTTGGTCAATGGCTCTGATATGTAACATCTGGGTAGTTAGGAAGCCTTTGACTCTTTTGAAGCTATTTTGTTTTGATTCTTTTGTGATACATGTGTGTATGTATCTGTTGTGGGTATGTTGTAAATCATGAATTAACTGATGGTTGTATATACTTTTATGAATGTGATCGATTCAATATTTGGATGTTCCGCTTTTATTCTAAATATTGAGATGTGGGTTACCCATTGTTGCATATCTATTTCGAGCAGGTATCGTATGTGATTAATTTCATGATAATGTGATGCGCCTCTTATATACCATGTTTTAATTAAACTCTGATGAAATAAATTTTCTAAGTGCCTAATTGATTTATTTGATTAATTTGGGGGTATAGAAAGGGGGTGTTACACCAAATGTCACGAAGAATCCTATGCCGAATCATAGGGGAGGCGGAGTGAACGCCATTATCGAAGATGAGAGTGTGGATTTATTGACTGATGTCAGAGATCTGAGGACGCCGCTTAGCTTCGTTAAAGCTAAGTTGCTGAAAAGAGGGTTCTTTCCAGGTTGCGGAGAGTTATGCATGGACTGTGCCACATGTTCTGATGGATGTGAGCAGTTGGTAGAAGGAATTCAAAGTCTGATGACTGAGGGGATTTTACAGTTTAGCCGGAGGGCTGAAAGTGGGTCAGGAGAGGTAGTGCTGAAGCAGGCCGATGAAGTCGCCACCATCACCATCCCTCGCCGACCAATAACTATTTCTGCGCCCAGACCGCCCACGATTACTATTACCAAAGCTGGGCCAATACCGTTCGAAAGCACTAAAGTCGTCCCGTGGCATTATGGGGCTGAAGTCTACTGCAACGGACAGAGGTTGAAGCTAGAACCGTTTGGGACGACTGTGGAGAACCTTGCGGGAGTCAGTGGTATCACTCGCAGCGGAAGAGTGTTTGCACCGCCAGAGGTCGTGGCGGATAAAGCGGTCAGAGCTGATGCGGCCGATAAGGGTAAAAGTAAAGTCGTTGAAGAGGTCCCGCGTGGGGCAGAAAAAGATTTGCTTGTTAAAGATGCCGAGGAGTTTATGCGGTTGATTAAAAAGAGTGAATATAAGATTGTAGACCATCTCCATCAGACGCCCTCGAAGATTTCCATTCTGAACCTGTTGCTGTGTTCTGAAGCACACCGCAATGCGCTGCTGAAGGTGTTGAACACCGCCTATGTACCGCAGGAAATATCGGTAAATCAGCTAGAAGAGGTTGTAGCCCACGTAAATGCGGGAAATGGGTTAGGTTTCACAGACCTGGAGCTGACGCCGAAGGGGAGAAACCATAATAGCACCCTGCACATCTCGATAGAGTGTAGGGGCACAATTATGTCGCATGTGCTGGTGGACACTGGTTCGTCGCTTAATGTTCTCCCGAAGAAGGCATTAATGAAGTTGGATACTCGTGGAGTGATTTGCACACCCAGTGATCTGGTTGTGAAGGCGTTCGACGGAACTAAATGACACGTTTTCGGGGAGGTGACCCTGCCGACCCAAGTCGGGCCGGAAACGTTCGACGCGGTCTTTTATATTATGGACATCATGCCTGCATACAGTTGTCTCTTGGGCCGGCTATGGATCCACGCTGCTGGTGCCGTGACCTCCACGTTGCACCAAAAGCTCAAATATGCTGTCGGGGGAAGCATCGTAACCGTGTGTGGCGAGGAAGACATAATGGTGAGCCATTTGTCGTCCTTCAAGTATGTGGAGATGGATGGCGAAATCCATGAGACTCTTTGCCAAGCGTTCGAAGCTGTCAAGGTAAAAGAAGTAGCTCTTGTAGTCACGAAAAAGCCAGAGATGACTCTCTCCTCGTTCAAGGAAGCTCGGGCCGTTGTCCAAGCTGGGTCTACCCCAGGCTGGGGGCGAATTTTGGAGATACCTAACAAGCAAGATAAGTTTGGGTTGGGATATTCTCCGAAAGCTGAAGCTTCTTCTTCTTCTTCTTCTAGCAGAGCGTCGCGAGGTAAGGGGCCGATCCAGTTTACCAGTGGCAGAATGATTTTTGAAAGCATCAACGCGGTGTCTGAAGACAGCGGAGATAGCGACTGTGACCTCGACTCTTGGATTCAGCCAAGCAAGCCAGGCGAGGGCCTTACCAATTGGTCCGTCAAGGATATCATTCAGATGACAAGCGAAGAGTAATGATTTACTTTTTCCAATCATTGTACAACCCTATGTCCTACCCGGGGCATAGCGGTTTTATTGTCAGGGCCTTGTTGGATTATGTACATGCATTTTGTTAATAAATCAAAGGCGTTTTCTTCATATTCAAATATTGTGATCTCTGTTATTCCTGTTTTATATTTGTTTTGAAAAACAATAAAATGGCAATGGGGTTTGTGCTAACCTGCACATCCTTGTTTTAAACTTAACTCTTGTTATTGCAGGATCCATATAACAGATGACATCGGCTCTGGACCCTCTACGGCTCACTTCGACTTCGATTGCCCAATCTATCAAGCCGAAGAAGAGATTGATGAAAACGAAGACCTTCCTGAAGAGTTGGCCCGCTTGTTGAAACAAGAGGAGAAAGTTATTCTGCCTCATGAAGAGGCGATTGAGATCGTGAATTTGGGTTCTGAAGAACTCGTCAGAAACGTCAGGATAGGGGCTGCACTGCAGAGTGATGTCAAGCAGAGATTAGTCGAGATGCTGAGAGAGTATAGTGACGTCTTTGCTTGGTCATACGAAGATATGCCCGGACTTGACAAGGACATCGTGGTCCACCACTTGCCGTTGCGAGAAGATTGTCCTCCCGTTAAGCAGAAGCTTAGAAGGACGAGACCAGATATGGCCGTTAAGATCAAAGAAGAAGTGCAAAAGCAGCTTGATGCTGGCTTAGCGGTCACCACTTACCCTCCGTGGGTCGCCAACATAGTCCCTGTATCGAAGAAGGACGGTAAGGTACAGATGTGCGTCGATTATCGGGATTTGAATAGGGCGAGCCCTAAAGATGATTTCCCGCTGCCTCATATCGATGTGTTGGTCGACAACACAGCCCAGTTCTCCGTGTTTTCGTTCATGGATGGCTTCTCCGGTTACAACCAGATCAAGATTGTGCCGCAGGACATGGAGAAACCGACGTTTATCAGTCCCTGGGGAACATTTTGCTATAAGGTAATGCCTTTCAGTCTAAAGAACGCAGGGGCCACTTACCAGCGAGCTATGGTAACTTTATTTCATGACATGATTCATCATGAGATTGAAGTCTATGTTGATGACATGATTGCGAAGTCCCAAACGGAGGAGGGACATCTGGTCAATTTGCTGAAGCTTTTTGAGAGGCTTAGGAAGTTCAGGTTGAGGCTGAATCCTAACAAGTGTACTTTCGGAGTACGGTCCGAAAAGTTACTGGGGTTTATCGTGAGCGAAAGAGGCATCGAGGTTGATCCTGCGAAGATAAAAGCGATACAAGAAATGCCAGCGCCAAAAACAGAAAAAGAAGTTCGTGGTTTCTTGGGCAGAATAAACTACATTGCAAGGTTTATCTCTCAGCTCACGGCCACGTGTGAACCGATGTTCAAGCTTTTAAAGAAAGATCAGGCGATCATCTGGAATGAGGATTGCCAGAAGGCATTCGACAAGATAAAGCAGTATCTTCAGGAACCTCCAATCTTGATACCCCTAGTGGCCGGACGGCCATTAATCATGTACTTGACAGTTCTTGAGAATAGTATGGGGTGTGTTCTCGGTCAGCACGACGAGACGGGCAGAAAGGAGCATGCCATTTACTACTTGAGTAAAAAGTTCACAGACTGTGAATCTCGCTACTTGATGCTGGAGAAAACGTGTTGTGCACTAGCCTGGGCTGCCAAACGTCTACGACAGTACATGCTCAACCACACCACTATGCTAATTTTGAAGATGGACCCGATCAAGTACGTCTTCGAGAAGCAGGCTCTTTCGGGTACGATTGCCAGATGGCAAATGGTCTTGACGGAATATGATATTCAGTACGTGTCCCAAAAAGCCATCAAGGGAAGCGTATTGTCTGGTTACCTTGCCGAACAGTCGATCGAGGATTACCAGCCGATGAAATTTGAATTCCCTGATGAGGATATCATGTTTCTCAAAGCGAAGGATTGCGATGAGCCGTTGTCCGACGAGGGGCCAGATAGGAAATCCCAGTGGAAATTGATATTTGACGGGGCGGTTAATTCCTACGGAAGTGGCATAGGGGTGGTCATCACGACTCCCCACGGATCTCATATCCCGTTCACTGCGAGACTGACGTTTCCAGTCACCAATAATGAAGTGGAGTACGAAGCATGCATCATGGGTCTAGAAGAGGCAATTGATTTGAGAATCAAGAATCTAGATGTATATGGTGATTCGGCGCTTGTGATCAACCAGATTAAAGGGGAGTGGGAGACTCGTCAATCGAATTTGGTGTCGTACATGAATTATGCCAGAAGGCTACTTCCGTTCTTTGATCGAGTGGAACTCCATCATGTGCCCAGGGATGAAAAGCAGATGGCTGATGCCTTAGCCACGTTGGCTTCGATGTATAAAGTTAATTTTTGGAATGAAGCTCCAAGAATTGTCCTTTCTCGTCTTGATAGACCTGCATTTGTCTTTGCAATCGAGGAAGCCGCTGACGGCAAGCCATGGTTCCATGACATTCAGACTTTCCTTATGACTAAGGAGTATCCCGCGGGTGCGTCAACCCAGGATAAGAAGACTCTGAGGAGGCTGTCTGGAAATTTTTATCTCAATCCTGATGGAGTGTTGTATAAGAGAAACCACGATCTCGTGCTACTCAGATGTGTAGATGAGAAAGAGGCGAGTGTGCTCATGGAAGAAGTTCATGAAGGCACATTTGGTACGCACGCCGGCGGGCATGCTATGACGAGAAAGATCCTGAGAGCAGGATACTACTGGTTGATGATGGAGTCGGATTGCTTCAAATTCGCGAAGAGATGTCATAAATGCCAGATTTATGCTAATAAAGTTCATGTGCCGCCGTGCCCGTTAAATGTCATGTCCTCCCCGTGGCCGTTCTCCATGTGGGGCATCGACATGATAGGCAAGATCGAGCCTACTGCATCTAACGGTCATCGCTTCATTCTAGTAGCTATCGACTACTTCACCAAGTGGGTGGAGGCAGCCTCATATGCTAATGTGACCAAGCAGGTGGTGGCTAAATTCATAAAGAGGGACATCATCTGTCATTACGGAATTCCCGAGCGGATCATTACTGATAATGGCTCGAATCTGAATAACAAGATGATGAAGAAGCTGTGCCAGAGTTTCAAGATTGAACACCACAACTCATCTCCTTACCGGCCGAAGATGAATGGCGCCGTTGAAGCGGCCAATAAGAACATAAAGAAGATTGTTCAGAAGATGGTTGTGACCTACAAAGATTGGCACGAGATGCTACCGTTTGCACTGCACGGTTATCGTACGACGGTACGTACGTCGACCGGGGCAACTCCTTTCTCCTTGGTGTACGGTATGGAAGCAATCCTACCGTTAGAAGTGAAGATCCCCTCTTTGCGAGTTTTGGTTGATGTGAAACTCGACGAGGCAGAATGGGTTACGAACCGATTGAACCAACTCAGCCTGATGGACGAGAAGAGGTTAGCATCGATTGCGCATGGTCGTCTGTACCAAAGCCGAATGAAGAAAGCTTATGATAAGAAGGTGCGTCCTAGAAGCTTCCAGACGCGTGATCTCGTCCTGAAGAAGATTCTTCCTCCACACTCCGATCACCGGGGCAAGTGGACTCCCAATTACGAAGGTCCGTACGTCGTCAGCCAGGTCTTTTCAGGGGAAGCTTTGTTGTTATCCACGATGGATGGTGAAGATTCTGCATCCCCGGTGTACGCGGACGCAGTTAAAAAATACTTTGCTTGAAAGCGACCCGCTGGACAGAAAAAAGAGAGTCCAGGCAAAAATGGGGCATCCCGGCAAACCATAAAAAAGGAAAAAGGTTTGGGCAAAAATTAGGGATATAAATTGAAAAAAAATGTACACCCGCAAAGTTGAAAACCCGGATGGGCGACTTCGGCAAAAAAGGGTATCCCGGTGAACTGAAAACCCGCAAAGGGCGGTTCACGTAAAAGTTAGGGATTTGAAAAAGAAAATGACTGCGTTCCGCGTGTGGACTTTCTTTGTTTAGTGGTTTGGAAGACCTGAGGGCCGTTTATCTGAATCAATCTCTTCTGAAGCTGAAGCGTCGGAGAAGTATCAAAGTCGAGTGGGTCATAGAGGGATCAACTCATGGTGTTCATCTACGCCTTATTGCCGACATTTGTGTATATACTGATGTATATTTATGTTTTATTTTTACGCGGCTTCCTCATTCCAGGAGCTGGCATCTGTTGTAAAACATTTTTACCCATCCAGGGGTTCGTTATCAATAAAATGTATACTATTCAGCAATTATGTTTGCCTGTTTAGCATTTATCTGTTTTGTTTGCGAAAAAGAACGCCGATGTTTTTGATAAAATGCGCATACATAAACTTACTGGCCTAGGACAATGATTGTTGAAACAATGAATTACTTGAACATTGTCACAAGATGATAACCTTGATAGGTCCCTTTGAGGAGGGTATCTTGTCTGTTTGTTTGTGTTGTTACAGGTGTAGCATATTCCAGGCAGTGCGTCGTGCGTATCCCGAAGCAGGATGATTCCTCCTTCTCCAGCAAGTTCAGTAGCCTCTCCCCGCAGAGTCTGAGCCCGAGATCGTGAGCATTGATAGGTCTCCCCAGGCAGAGAACATTCTCTCCCCAATCAGATGCATCCTGAAGGAACGTCATCTCCTCAGCTGAGTCATACTGAAGTGTGCAACAACTGATGGTACAAGACTGAAGTCTCCAACGGAATTGAGATTCCCCGCAGAGTCATACTCTCTCCCGAAGCCGGATGATTCCTTCTTCCCCAGCGGAATTGAGATTCCCCCCACAGAGTCGTACTCTCCCTGGTAAGCAGAATGATTTCTTCTTCCCCAGTCGAGTTTGCAGATCCCCAAGAGAGTCGAATCCTTGGAAGCCGCTCGGGCCATGAATGGTTTTCCCCAGTGGAGTGTTGAATAGCTGACGTTGTTTTTCCCCATCGGAGTCGTTTTCTCACGGAAAGTTTCGCCGCAAAGGTTGTGCAGTTTATTTCTGCGATTGACATTGTTTTCCTCAGCAGTTGTGGTTTGAATACCCAGATGAGCAGGTTCAGGTTCTCGTAGAGCTTCGTTCCCCTACAGCAGTCGACTGAAGATCATTGCCCCAGGCGGAGTCCAATTGAGATTGGTGTGTTTCTTTCTCCTTGACAGGAGGATTCTCCCTTCAGCATTTATTTTGCTGATGGGGCCATAGCATGTTGCATGATTGCATAGCATTTATCCTAAACGCGTAGCATTTCCACCGTGTGGAGCATTACGTTATTGTCAAAGCATATGCATATGAAACATGAGCCAGGTCGCCACCGTCCTTGCTTTGCAAATGTTCCTCCTCATAATGGTTTGATCAGGATGATTCCTGAAGTTCTCCCCAACGAAGTCTCCTACTCAAGATGATTCTTGAAGTCCCCAGCGAGGTCGTTTGCTTAAGATGATTCTTAAGATCCCCAGTGCAGTCTCCAGAGTTGGTTGCTCAAGATGATGCTTAGAGTCCCCGGCAGAATGTTTGCTCAGGATGATTCCTGAAACCTCCAGCATAGTTATCGGTTCAAGATGATTCTTGAAGTCCCCGGCGGAGTTATGCGTCCAAGATGATTCTTGAAGTCCTCAGCAGAGTTGATTTATCCAGAATGATTTCTGGATCCCCGAAGCAGAGTTACTTGATAGTTCTCCAGAATCCCCAGCGGAGGTGCGTCATCCCCAGCAGGTTTCTGAACAGCGAAGTTGAAACTTCCCCTGAAGACTTGATGATTGAAGTCCAACTGTTAATGAAGCAGTTCTCTCAGCTGATGCGGAGTGCCTGATGGCAGAGGTTTGGATATTCCCAATTGGTTCATGATTGACCAAGAATTCTATTCCCGACTTGCTGATGAAGTCCGGCTGATGCCCGAAAGTTTTCTTTGGATGCCTGATGGCATGATTTAACGTGATCAACCTGATGGTTGACCTGATGAGTCCCGAGGAATCTTGATGCCTGATGGCATGATCGACCATGTATTAACCGGTTACCGTGTGACCAAGTCTCCAGCTAGTTGCCGTGCAGCTAATATTTCAGTTTTCGAAGATTTGTTCCCATCAGAGTACTGTGTGCTTGTGCAATTGGCAAATTTTCGGGTTTTTTGGTATTCAACCGTCTCGCACCTTGATTGGCTGAGAGTCGTTCTCCTCACCCAGTCAGGTTCAAGCCGTTTGAATAGGGGCAGCTGTTGCACCCTAAAATTTGACCAACATTTATTTACCTAGATTATGTTCATCAAGAGGTATGATTACCAACAAGAGTACCAATCAAGACTTTGAAGCCAAGAAGGTTATTCAAGTGTTTAAGGGTTGATATCCTTGTCAGAGAAGTTAAGAGATCCTCAGAGAGATTGGTTGAAACCAAGGTTGTGTGCCTCCTAACTTGAGAGTTGTGGGAGCTCCTCAGATGATTCTGAAGCTATGAGGATGGACTTGAAGCTTTGAGAGAGCTTATGAGATGTCTTGAAAGCCATCATGAAGCCTAGAGAGGCCATTGTACAAAAATAAGAAGACTCAGCCATGAGTGGTGTAATTAGGGTTTGACTGGGTCAACCCTACGTCAACTGATGATTTGGAGAGGGTTGAGACCTAATCAAGCCTAGAAAGCCATCATGGATTGATGCATTGAGATGCTTTAAGGATGATTCCAAGATCAACTCATCATGATTGAGGAGTTTGAGAAGTTTCAAGCTAGGGTTTCTAAGGCTTGACAGTGTAAAATCTCCTAGTTTGATCCCTATCTTCAAGGCAGTTTAGCTCAAGATGTGATTGTCATCTCATCTTACCCCCAACATGAATGTTGTAGATCTTGCTCTTAGCTTTAATTTGAGTACTAGAAGTCCTTGATAGGATTTGTAGAGCTCAAGTTATGACTTTGACAAGTTACAGGTCATCTGAGGTATGTGAATCTGGGTCCTTGAAAGTTACCCAACTTGCATCCAATTTTGCCCAAGAAGGATGATTCCTATGAACTTTTGGTCAACATGAATGTTGTTCGTAATCTTCTTAGCTTTCTAGAGAGTACTATAAGTCCTTGATAGGATTTGTAGAACTCAAGTTATGGCTTTGACAAGTCAAGGGCATTTTGGTCATTTGGAGATTATAGGTCATTTCAAGCATAAGGCCATATCTCCTATTTCCAAGCTTCAAATGGGAAAATATTCAACATCAAACTTTCTTATAATGATGTTTTAAGGCTATTAAGGAGGTCATGATATGTTGAAAAGGCTTGTAACAAAAAGTGATAAAAATGACCTAAAATGAAGACATAAGTTAAATAAGTTGAAGTTGGAAATTGGAAATTCCAAGTTACACATCCAAACCATGGCATATAATAGGTCATTTTGACTCCAAAGAGAATTTTAGACACAATGGTTCAGCCACTTTTTTGATTTGAGGCCTAAATCATGGGGTTGCTTTGGAAAATGATTGCTTGCATAATAAGGTTCAAATGCAAAACACAAGGAAAGGCAATGTACAAGCTTGCTAAGTATCTTAACACATCCCATATCTCATCTAAGGAGAATTTCAAGTCAGAATTGGTTGTTGCAAGAGGCTTGGCATGAGATGATGCATGAGATGGATGAAATCATAAACTCATGACATGAGAATCCCAATTTCTCATGGGATGGTTCCAGATGGTTCTAGATGAGTCTAAACCATTCTATATATGATTTAGAACTTGCTCAGATGCAAGGTTGGTGAGAGATTAGAGAGAAGAGTGAGATAGCCATTTCAATTGCTTCCATTGCAAGTTGAAATCAAATTCCACATTCTGATCCATTTCCATTTCTTCTTTCAATCCTAACACATTCCATTGATCACACTGAAGCTGTGCAGACCAAATTGAAGGCAAAACCATGGAGAATTGAAGAGATATCACTTGGATTTTGAAGGTTGCAAGTCACAATCGGGTTTGGAGATTCAAGCTTTCTTGGCCCAATCTTTTGCAAACAGAAGCTTTATCATCATTCAAGGATTGATTCTGAAGAATTTGAGAGTTTGAAGGGGAGGATTACCCTATCTGGTGTTCAAGATTTGACAGGTTAGTAAACTTTCTTCTACACCATGATTTAGGCATGATTAGGTAGAATTGTTAGGTTAGAACGGTTAGAGACAATTAGGTGATGGATTCTGGGAAGTTTGAGATCAATTGGTGAAGTTTCAGTTGATGACACCATTTTTGTTTTGACCAAGAACACGAGTTATATTGAGATATATCATGAGTTTGATGTCAAGAATTAACCAGTGTGAGGTGGTGATCATTCTGAGGTAATTAATTTCAAGAATTGTGGAAGTTGATGTCTGAGCTTATTTTTGATCTTGGATCGGGTTTGGAGATTTAGGGCACTTCAATTGATTTTAAGGCTATGGTTGGATTCAGGGTTGAATTTAGAGTGGATTAGGGTTTTGAAATTTAGTTTTTCATGGAGAATTGAGGTGATACGAGTTAGGGTAAGCTTGAGCTATGAAGCTTTTTCCATGGATTCTTCAGTTCGAACCCTAGCTGGAGGAAGAAGACAATGAGATGGTCGTTGGATGAGGCGAAGACTCATTGACTGAGTGGAGATCCCACGACTGAGATTTAATTTCGCTTGAGGAGGGAAATTCTGACGACACCCAAAACGCGTCGTTTCATTAAAAGGGACATTGGGCCTGATTGATATCCCCACCCCCTTTCATGGCCCATGATTGTTTTGAACTATTTTTTGTTACTAACTGCACCGTTCATTTTCCTTTTTCTTTACATTTTTTAAATTGATTTTTTGACAATAATTGGGCCTAGCGCATTACTAATCCCACCCCCATTTTGAGACCATCTGGAAAATGAACTGTCTGGCATTGCTATTCACACCAAGCATTTCTCATTTTAATTTCTTTTTCTCCATTTTTCATTAACCTTTGAAAAATCATAATAAATAGAAAAATGATGATTTTTGCATGGGGATTTTTTCTCCCA
Organism: Lathyrus sativus; assembly: GCA_963859935.3. Classification (NCBI taxonomy): domain Eukaryota; kingdom Viridiplantae; phylum Streptophyta; class Magnoliopsida; order Fabales; family Fabaceae; genus Lathyrus; species Lathyrus sativus. The sequence continues at coordinate 379,571,694 of OZ012737.1, read as the reverse complement.
TTTCATGATAATGTCTATAAAATTATATAATCCAAATATTTGCATTTCATGCATTTTTAATATTTTTTTGTGTATTTTCTCTTTTAATAGCATTTTAATTCCTTTTATGTTGATGCATAGACTTGTAGAATTTTGTTTAGCTAGTTCCCTTTGAATTTTTAGGCCATTCTTTTTAGGATAGTTAGATTAGGACTTTAGCTCCCCCCTGGATTTATTCCATAATTTTATAATGAATTTTTGATTAGTTTTGGTTAGATGACTTTAGGTTGTGTAGATTTAGGTTAATCCTTAACATAGGTCCACAATAACACTAGAATTTTGGGTTTCTAGGTCAAGTTAGATATTGGGACATATAGGGTATTAAGGGTAGGTATATAGGATCCCTTAGAAATTATATTAGGTTTTAATATAATAGTATACTATTTTTAAATGATTTTTGTAGTGGATTGTTGTTTGTGTTGCCCTCGTGGGCTTGGTCTTGCTTTGTGGAGCATGGAGGAGCATAGTAGAAGACTTGGAGATTGAAGAAGGAGCTTGAGAGCTTGAGGCTTTGTTTGTTTTGTTGTTGTTTTAGGGTTAGGGATTAGGAAGAGCTTAGAATTAGTTAACTTCTTTCTTAAACATGGATGGTATCTTTCACCTCCATTCCTCCCCATGATTCAAGGTCCTTCCATGGTATTCACCTCCCTCCTTTGGAGGGATAAGTGATGGTAACTGGGAAGTAGAACCTTTGAGGGAACCATTCCTTTGATGTTAAACCCTTATAGGTCACCTTTGGTGGTCAATAAGCAGTTTAACACCCCAGCTTATCCAGTTAAGTGATTTCTTCAGGTTTGAATATCTTGAGAGATGTTGAGCTTGAGTTTGAAGACGAAGACTGCATTGAAGAGTATGGAAGAGGATGATTCCTTAAAGCATAGCCATTGCAGCTGAAGTTGGAAAAGGACAAGATCAAGTTGACACTTGAAGACCCCAATGAAGATCCAGTAAAGATTGAATGGAGAGCTGAGGCTTAGAGACTGAGGGATGAAGTTGACACTTCCAAGTGATTGAGGACTATTCTGAGAAGCTGAAGCTTGTAGGAAGAGAAGGCTAAGTTGAGACTGGTAAAGCAAGGAGAGCTTGAGAGCCTGAAGACTAAGTTGACACTTATGAAGAAGATTCAATGGAGATTGAGTATAGAGCTGAGGCTTGAAGATCAAAGGATAAGTTGATACTTACTTTGAAGCTTGGAGATCCTGAAGGAATCAAGTTGATACTTGTGGTTAAGAGTGAAGCCTGAAGGTGGAGCTGACTGAAGAGCTGAAGCTTGGGGAGAAGGAAGATAAGCTGAAACTTATGTTGAAAGGGTTGAAACCTGGAGAAGCAAATTGATATTTGTCAAAAGTGATGGAAGTCTGAAGACTGGATTGATGTCAGAAGAGCTGAAGCTTGGAGTTGAGAGAGGAGTTGATCTGCTTTCTTGTTTGTTTCTTTTATGTATTGATGTGCCTTGTTTGACTTGCTTGATGCATTAGAATAAGTCCATTTCTAGAATAACTTTAATCTAGGAGCATGATTGCACTAGAGGTCGAGTTGTTCCCTCTGCTTGTACTGTCACTGTATGGCTTTGCTTGCGGGTATTCGGTAGAGCCCAGTTCCCTTGCCCATGTGGTTTGTTTGCCTGATGGCATTTTATTTCATTTCTTCTGTATGATTACAGTTTACTGTATTTTTGCTTGATAGCATGTTTTATTTCAGTATGATTATTGTTATTCATATCTGGCTTGAGGTTGAGATGAGCTTGTGGAGGCTGATGCCCCACACACATTTCCTCCCTCACTTGCATTGCATGCATTTTACCGCATTACTGTTTACTGTTTAAGCTGATGCTTTATCTGTTCCTGTGTATCATTGACATGATCCCCTAGGACTCTCATTTCCTTTGATAAGGAAGTGATGATAGAACTTTAGGTTGAAACCTATGCATGATAACTTCTAGGAGTTCCCTGTTTCAAACCTCAACCATAGGATGAATCCTTGGCATGACAACAGTAGGACTTGATAGTCACCGTCCTAGTTGAGCCTGTTCTCTTCTCATCTCAAAACAGCTTAAGATACAATAATCATGCATAATTTCTTTCGCACGTCACGAGCCTTAAGCTATCTGAGAAAGGATTGTGGGAGAGGTTCTTTTCCACAGTCTGGATGTTTAGTATGGTACCCTTTGGGTGACATGCGACGCATTCACTCTCAGGTCATAGTCTTTAATGCGATTGAAATTGCAAATACAATAAAAAATACTTCTTCCGTAAAAGACAGGAAATAATCCGTAGTGTCCCGAACTACGTAAGCTCTGATCTCTCACACCTGTTGAGAGTACGTAGGCACAATACTGATGTATTGGTGAGCCACCTTCCCCGTAACGCGTCGTAGGTCGAACTACGTTGACTCTAATTTCTCGTTCTCTGATGAGAATACGTAGGCATAAAGTGCGATGCTTTGCCGAGTCATTTTTATTTTCTTTTTAAGCTAGCCTTTATAGGTAGATAGATAAACCAACCCGTCCAGTAAACACAACAAGCATGGATCCCGTCGAGTACGACGGACGTGAGGGGTGCTAATACCTTCCCCTTGCGTAACCGACTCCTGAACCCAGACATTGGTTGCGACGACCTTGTCTTACCCTTTTTCGTTAGGTTTTTCCGATCGTTTCCTTTCCCGCTCCGAGGGATAAATAACGAAAGGTGGCGACTCTTCTGTTATGCCGGCACCTTATTTTCTCGAAAGCGACAGCTGGCGACTCTGCTGTGGATCGAACCCAGAATCTCTGGTTCTCCGGTTCCCTATGCGAGTCATTCCTAGCGCTTGTATGATTACTTGTTGGGTTGTGTTTATCTCTCGCATTTTATTTCACGCATTTTATTTTCAGTATGATATGATTATCTGTGCTGTTGTGGGAAGGGGCATTCTGATGAGTGAGAAGCCAGACCCAGACTTGAGTGCACCATAGAATTAGTTGTGGAAATTAGTGGGCGCGTGCTTGCTTTGCAGGCACTAGTGTCTCATGAAATCCACGCTCAGACGAGGTTCTCCCGGTTGGCTTCTCTTTTAACCCTTTGGGTTGAGACGGTTGCTGGTTTGGTGGATTGTCGACTCTAGGGACCGATCATTTGTGATTCAGCCGAGTGAGGCCGCTTTATGAGCTGGTGATGCCACACCTTCTGGGTATCGTATCACCCCTCTTGAATGTCTGTGACGCTGATGAACGCATAGGATGCCGAACTTGAGTCAGTTTAGGTACATACCTGTGAGCAGGGTTGGGTTTATTGCAGGAAACTTTGACCTTCAGACTACCTGGTTTTCTTGACAGTGGATCAGTTTTGTTGGGATATGAGGATCTCATCTACAGATATGTTTATTCTTGATAGAGCAGGTTTTGATCAGAGGATCTTATCATCAGATGTATATTTGTTCTTGATAGAGCAGGTTTTGATCAGAGGATCTTATCATCAGATGTATATTTGTTCTTGATAGAGCAGGTTTTGATCAGAGGATCTTATCATTAGATGTATATTTGTTCTTGATAGAGCAGGTTTTGATCAGAGGAACTTATCATCAGATGTATATTTGTTCTTGATAGAGCAGGTTTTGATCAGAGGATCTTATCATCAGATGTGTATTTGTTCTTGACAGAGCAGGTTTATGACTGGGGTCTGAGGATCTCGTTATCAGATGTTTGTTCTTGATACAGTGGTTGTTTTTGATAGAGCAGGATTATGGTTTTGTTGATACAGAATCTCCACAGCACAATTGCCTTGATCTCCTGTTGCATGATTGCATTTTACATTATTTTGCATACTCATTTGCATTTCATTAACGTGTGTTTGTGTTGCAGGTACCATTTTCCCCGATCCAGGATTTCTTGCCTCCTATTGTATTGTTATGGGTTCTCTGAGGAAGACCGTGTGCTTTCTAGATTGATATTTAGGTGCTCCCTTTTTAGGGTTTAGGTTTGATGCCTTGTAATATAGAATTTAGTTCTAGGTCTAATTTGATGATTTGATCTTTGAAATTAATGTGGTAGAGTCATGATTGACCTAGGTTCCCATAGTAATTTTTGTAGGATTTTACAATTGATTTTTGTATTTTTAGTTAGGACTAACTTTAGTACTAGGTTTTAGGTGATCCTAACTTACTAATTCAACTAGTTTAACTTCCCTAGCCCCCTTAGATTATGGTTTGTGCTTAGTTTGCCTTTGGTTGAGATTGAAGACAAGTTGAAGACAAGGAGAGGATGCTTGAAGTTGCTTGAAGTTGCTTGGAGCTTTTGATTTGTTTGTGCCTGAAGGTGTCTGATGAGGTTTAGGAGATAGGACATAGGGAGAGCCTTATAGTTAGAATGATTTCTTTCACTAACATGGAAAGCATCTTGTGCTTCCATTCCTCCCCATGACTAAAAGTCCTTCTCAGATATTCACATCCCTCATTTGGAGGGATGAGTGGCTTTATCTGGGAAGTAGAACTTTGAGGGAACCAGTCTCTCATAATGATGAAACCTTACAGGCTTCCTTTGGTTGTCAGTAAGCTGTTTATCATTTCCACTCATCATGTTCAATCATTTGTCTTTTGGTTTGAGTATCTTGAGAGATGTTGGGCTTGAGTTTGAAGATGAGGACTTCACTGAAGAGTGTGGAAGAGGATGATTCCTTGAGCATTGCCATTGCAGCTGAGGCTCGAAGAGCAAGAAGAACAGGTTGATACTTGAAGACCCAAGGGAGATTGAATGAAGAGAGCTGAGGCTTAGAAGATTTAAGGATGAAGTTGACACTTCTAAGTGATTAAAGATTACTCTGAGAAGCTGAGGCTTGTAGATGAAGAAGACCAAGTTGAAACTAGTGAAGCAAAGAGAGCTGAAGCTTGAAGACTGAGTTGATACTTATGAAGAGGATTCAATTGAGATTGAGTGCAGAGCTGAGGCTTGAGGAATAAAGAATGAGTTGATATTTGCATTGATGATTGGAGAGCCTGAAGGAATCAAGTTGATACTTGTAGTTAAGAGTGAAGCCTGAAGGTGGAACTGACTAAGGAGCTGAAGCTTGAAGGAGGAGGATAAGTTGAAACTTATGTGTGATGGATTGAAACCCTAGAGAAACCAATTGATACTTGTCATGAAAGATGATAGCCTTGAAGGGTGATTGAAGTCTGAAGACTAGATTGCTGTCAAAAGAGCTGAAGCTTGGAATTGAGAGAGTTGTTGATCTGCTTTCTTGTCTGTTTTCTTTTCTGTATTGCTGGTGTGCCTTGTTTGACTTGCTTTATGCATTAGAATAAGTCCATATCTAGACTGACTTTAAATTAGGAGCATGATTGCACTAGAGGTTGAGTTTCTCCCTCTGCTTGTATTGTTACTGTATGGCTTTGCTTGCGGGTATTCGGTAGAGCCCTGCTCCCTTGCCCATGTGGTTTATTCTGCTTGATAGCATGTTTTACTTTTACTGCATGATTGCAGTTTATCCTATTCTGCTTGATAGCATGTTATTTTTACTGTATGATTACAGTCTCTTCTATATCCTGCTTGATAGCATTTTGTTTTCTGTATGATTACAGTTATTCATTTTGGCTTGAGGTTGAGATGAGCTTGTGGAGGCTGCTGCCCCACACACATTTCCTCCCTCACTTGCATTGCATGCATTTTACAGTCGTTTACTGTTTACTGTTTAAGCTGAGGCTTTATCTGTTTCTGTTTATCATTGATATGATCCCTTAGGACTCTCATTTCCTTTGATAAGGAAGTGATGATAGAACTTAGGTTGAAACCTATGCATGATAACTTCTAGGAGTTCCCTGTTTCAAACCTCAACTATAGGATGAATCCTTGGCATGACAACAGTAGGACTTGATAGTCTCCCTTAGTTGAGCCTGTTCTCTTCTCATCTCAAAACAGCTTAAGATACAGTAATCATGAATGATTTATTTCGTACGTTACGAGCCTTAAGCTATCTGAGAAAGGATTGTTGGAGAGCTCCTTTTCAACAGTCTGGATGTTTAGTATGGCACCCTTTGGGTGACATGCGACGCATTCACTCTCAGGTCATAGTCTTTAGTGCGATTGAAATTGCAAACACAATAAAAAAACACTTCTTCCGTAAAAGACAGAAAACAAACTTCAAACCTTTTTGCCCTGTGGGCCCATAATTCAAAGGAAAGCTTTTTTGAAGAAAAGAGTGTCGTTAAACTTCAGCGCCAACGCAAACAGGCTTTGTCCCTAACTGCTGGAACTGCTATTTAACCCTACTCGATAAAACAGATGAATCTGAATCCCCGTAATCCGTAGTATTCCGAACTACGTAAGCTCTGATCTCTCATACCTATTGAGAGTACATAGGCACAATACTGACGTATTGGCGAGCCACCTTCCCCGTAACCCGTAGTAGGCCGAACTACGTTGACTCTTATTTCTCATTCTCTGATGAGAATATATAGGCATAAAGTGCGACGCTTTGCCGAGTCATTTTCTTTTCTGTTTAAGCCAGCCTTGATAGGTAGATAGATAAACCAACTCATCCAGTAAACACAACAAGCGTGGATCCCATCGAGTACGACGGACGTGAGGGGTGCTAATACCTTCCCTTTGCGTAACCGACTCCCGAACCCAGACAATGGTTGCGACGACCTTGTCTTACCCTTTTCGTCAGGTTTTTCCGATCGTTTCCTTTCCCGCTCCGAGGGATAAATAACGAAAGGGGGCGACTCTTCTGTTTTGCCGGCACCTTATTTTCGCGGAAGCGACACCTTTGTCAAGAACCTTTAATCCAACAATCAGAATCTAAAATCTAGAAAACATGGTTTCCACAGATTCATCTTCCTCCATCTTGAAGGCTTCATATTTTTGAATTAGCGCTAGAGCCTTCGTTTCTTTCACCTGCGTGTTTCCCTCATGCGTCATCTTCAAGGACTTAAACATGTCATGTGCTGTATCTCTATTGGTGATTTTCTCATATTCAGTATAAGATATAGCGTTCAGTAGAATTGTCCTTGCCTTGTGGTGATTCCTAAAGTCTTTCTTTTGTTGATCAGTCATTGATTTTCTATCAATCTTTTTACCTTCACCATTAGTAGGGTGAGTGTATCCATCAATGACTATACCCCAGAGATCAGCATCATAACCAAGAAAGAAGCTTTCGATTCTGTCCTTCCAGTAATCGAATTTTTCTCCTTCAAACATAGGAGGTTTTGTGCTGATTCTGTCTTTCTCTTCATATTTGTTGTTCAACCCAGTGTTAGTGTTGTTTAAAGATTCAGCCATAGTAAATCAAAGAGTTTTCCAACTGGATCTTTTCTCTGTCACTGTTAAGTGGTAGCACTCAGAACTAGGTTGTGATACCAACTGAAGGAAGGAAACACTGAGAAGGGGGGGGGGGGATTGAATAAGGGTATTTTTATACTGGTTCGTTTGAACTCAAACTACTCTAGTCCACCCGGCTAAGGTGATTTCACCTCTTTCAAAAGAGGACTTAATCCAATAATAAAAAACTGATTACAATCTTTTCATTAAGACAAACTTGTCTTAGTCTTCTCGAGAATACTGAACACAACTTGGTCTCTCAAGGATCTTTTACAAAGTTATACAATAAAGTGTGTTTAAGTGCTTCTTAGAAAAGCTTTTTCACAACAGTGATTTAACACAAATGAAGATCAATGAAACTTTCTATTTGCTAATATGAAGTTGACTTGGAAGTGATAGCAAAGTAGAATTTTCTTTTCAGCAAAGTAGTATGTTCGTTGTAGAATGATGTTCTATATATGTATACTTGAATTGTTGTTGAAGACTTATTTAAATTACTTCACACCTATTCCTCAAGTAGCGTGCAGATGCCTTTTTGTCTTCTTTGACTGTTTCTTTCCAGGAGAGGAATGTTCAGAGATATCCTTTTTGTTCTAAAATCCTGTCCCATACACAAAAGAGGAATAGTGTCGTTGGATGTATACAATGAATTTGGCAACGAATCTTTCTTGATTATCATCTTTTTAAATGAACGAATATGGAAATATTTCCTGCATCAGATCCTCTGATGATGTTCCATTTTCTTCTTATCAGAGTAACTCTCTTCCAGAGTTCAGCAGCTCAGTGCTAGCGTGATTGTTTTAACAAACTGTTCATCCAGAGGAGCGCTTTAGATCAGAGCAGATCTTTGCTCTTACGTGTTATCCGTGTTATCCAAATGTATCACTTTTTTACTAATGTTTCAGAGCCTTACGTGTTTTGATTCTTAGAGCCTCTGCAGTTGCAGCGTTGAGTTTAGTATGCTCAGAGTTTTCTGAATCTTCGCTTTATACTCTACGCTCAGATCCTTCTGTAGCTTCGCTTTTTACCAAACGCTCAGAGTCTTCAGCGTGTTGTAGCTTGACGTTCAGAGGAATATTTCGTTCAGAGGAATATTTATTATGTTATCTGAAACAAAAACACTTGAACAAAATTAGAGTATGTATTTTCTCCATACAAAATTTCATTATTGTTATCATCAAAACATTGAGATATATTAAGAACCAATCTGTGTTCTAACACCCCGAACACGCTTCACCGTGTCACGCTACTCTCTTGCAATGAACCACCTTGTCCCAAGGCCTTCACTCGGTTGAATCCGCGTTTGCATGATCTTGTCCAAAACCTTCAAATCCCAATGATCTTGAAGGAAAAACCCAGCTAGGTTTTCATATTTGAAACGCACATGGATCCCAACCCAATATTCTCGTTTACACTAACCTAATTGGACGTTATCAACCCTAATCTAGATGGTCACCCAATCGAAAAATGATTATGTGTAGTTTGATTGTGTGTATGCATAGAAGAAAGGTTAAAGATGATGAAAAAACTTTGTAATTCTAGTTTCGTTATGGTTTTACACTAGTACCCTTAATAGAAAAAGATGCATGTATGAGTATGTGTGTGTGGAAATAGGTAAAAAGGATGCAAGAAATAATACGATGCAAAACAAATTTTAGGTTTTAAAAAGCTATAGGTCAGCCCATGAAATTAATAAATCAGCTTGTCAAGGTACTTCGGTCGACCTAACTGAGGCGACCTCTGGGCAAAGCATACATGCTTTAATATTCATGTGCGGAGGTCTATCTCTCTAGTTATGTGTCGACCTATACTGAAGCAAAAACTATTATAGGTCGACCTAAAGTCGTGTGTGTCGGCCTATGCAATAATGTTCAAACATAAAACTTTGTTTTTTATGCATGTAACATGTCTAAGACTTTTCCAACTAATTTGAAAAACATTTGTACGCATCCTAAGGCTAAGATGATCAATGCACATCTAAAATTTGGTTGATATTACCCAATATAAAAAAACTATCAAGCACTCTCCTAGTTTTGACATCATTCAAAACATGACTAGATGGAAGAATGCACTCAAATACTCTCCCTTTTTGATGATGTGTTGTACCCCAAAATTTGCCAAACCTTTTCTTTACTTGGTTTATGTTTCATTTCGTTGTTCTAGCATATTGCATTGCATAGCATTTTGCATTTTTACAGCGGATCAAGAGATGTTTGTGCAACAAGAGGAATGTGCCAAAGGTTCTAAGTCTAATCAAGAGGTTGTATTCAAGTCAATAGGGGGGTTATCATCATTAGAGACAAGTCAAAGCCCTTTGGATAGGCAGATAAGTGTATGTGGTTCACCTCCCGTCTTGGAGGCCATTTGAAGACCATCTGAGGATCACAAGCCCATGGTTATGGAGAGATATGATCACTTAATCTCATTGGAGGCCTTAAGGGTCATTGTGGAGTTCATTCAAGTGTTTATACCAAGTGTGAAGAGCTACAGTTGAAGATGGTGCAATTAGGGTTTTCATCTGGTCAACCCTGAGTCACCTATAAAATTGAAGGAGATTAAGTTCATGGAATGTTGTGTTAAGATACATGGGATATCATTACAAGATCAATTCATCAAGAATCAAGAGTGTGAGGAGTGACTGAATTAGGGTTCTCAGGGTAAAATCCCCTGTTCAGTGCCTAACTTCAAGACCACCTATCTCAAGATACAAGTCTCATCTCAATTTTTGACCAACAAGAAACTTGTAGAGCATGTTCTAAGATTCCCTTTGAGTACTATAAGTACTTGATTGGATTTATAGAACTCAAGTTATGATGCAGACAAGTTACAGGTCCTCAGATGAATGTGATTTTGGTCAACAAAAGTCAACCAACTTCCAAGCCATTTTTGACCTAGAAGAAAGTTTCTCCTCAACCTTTGATGAACATGAACGTTGTTCCTCATGATCTTAGCTTTCCAAAGAGTACTAGAAGTCCTTCATCTGATTTGTAGAACTTAACTTATGAGGCTTTCAAGGCAAGGGTATTTTGGGAAAGCCGGATTACAGGTCATTTTCATTATAGGTCATTTCACTACTTTGCACACTTCAAATGGAAATCTTTCCAACATCAAACTTGCTCCAAATGGGGTCATTTGCTCAACCAAGCATCAAGACATTAAAGGTTTGGCCTAGATTGAAGAATCCCTAATTGAATTTCCATAAAAAAGGCTTAAAAAGGGAAAAATCAAAATTAATTCAATTGAAAACATTTTGTACCAACCTTATGAATATTTTGAGTGCCAAACATATTTGAAACACAATGACATCTTTGGATTTGGGATTTGAGTGCATTTTGGTGGTCATTTTCATGGTTTCTTCAAGATTAAGTTACACATCAAAAACATACCATAAGATGAAATCAAGGGATCATTTTCAGCCCTTTGATTCACCAACTTCAGATGCAAGCCAAAGAAGCCATTTTTACAGCTAATCAAAGTGAAATTCGTGCACTATTCAAATGACCATGGAGTGAAAAAGTGAAAATCAAATTGGGCCAAAGGGAACAAAATTGGGCCTTTTCTTCATCTGAATCCAACATACATAAATTCAGGATCATTTAAAAATCCTCAGAAGTGATTTTGGTGAAAGTTAGAGAGCGAACAGATCGGAAAAAAAGAGAGAAAAAGTGAAAATTGTTTTTTGAGTTTCATTGAGTTTCAAACAAAACCAAGCATTGCAAAACATTTCTTGAACTTCACTGAACGTTTCTGGGTAACTTACTTCAAGCTTTGATAACACATTGAGCTCTGAGGAAGCTTATTTTCTAGGTTTCTTTCTTTCAAGTTATCTCTCTGTTCAAACACTTCTAACACGCCATTTTTATGTCTTTGTAATCCTTGTTTATCATAGATCATTTCTGGGTTCATTTGGTGGCTGTTTGTGAGTTTTTCAGTATGAACACGTTTTCTATTTTTCTTCTTTTTGTTTTATTTAAGAGCTTTTTTTTGAAAACCAACCATGTATTCATAATCCTCTTGAAGAGTAGATGAGTTTTCATTATTTATTTGTTGTTTTTGGTTGAGTTTTGGTGGTTCTGGGTTTTTGGCCGTGAAGGGTTGATGAAGGGCACGCCGGAGAAGACGACCGGAACAGTGGTTCCGGCGTCTGGTTCTCCCTCCCATTTTTAAAACCCAACCAAGCCACGTGTCTCATTGCTAGCCTCATGATCTATTTACTTTTCAGTCCAACATCCCAGATTAAGACGCACCATACACACACTTTGACTTACCAACGTGGAATCCAGGTTGAATGTTCATTAAATGATTTGGCACGTTGTGATTCGTGTGATTGGAATACCGTTTGATCCAACGCATGTGAGCGCGTTCCACCATATGCCTTGGTTGACCACAACCCACTGAATCCAGACGTTTTATTTCTTTTTGTTTTTCTGATGGGCTGGGTTGCTATTGGCACCCCCCCCTTTGTGGGCCCTTTGTATTTCCAACGCTTCTGGGTTGCTTCTTGCACCTCCAGTCCATTTGCTATTTTATTTCATTTTCTTTTTGTTTTATTTTATTTCTGTCGAGATTTTAATTATTCTAAAATACTTCCAAAGGTCATAAAATCCCAAAAAAATATGTTTTAGAATCTTTGAGATGTCCTCTTATTTTTAGAAATTTTTATTTTATTTTATGATTTATTTTTCAATTAAAAATGGGATTTAACTTTGGAAGTGTTTTATGTAACTTAAATCTTAACATGCTTTGTTCTTCATTTTATTTCTCTCATCTCATTTTGATCCAATGAATGAAATTTAATCCTCATATCAATGATGAGTTGAAGAATTTTTTAGGAACATTTTTCCCCTGATTGGTTGACTTTTGAGTTGACTTTTGTTGCCTTTCATTTGACCTTAAACAATCCTCCTTCACAATGGAGCACCCTTGTGAATCAATTTCTATGGTGATGTTGCAAAGTGATTTTGATTGCAATCTTTTGACCTCTGGTTGCCAACACATTTATGAACTTCTTGCATTTTATTTGATAATGTTTGAATCATTCTCCTATTTTAAGAGTAATTTGCAAGTCAAGTTACCCTAATGGAAGGTTCATACATACATCTTGACCTAGTTTGACTTGGATATGACATTTTTGGATCCTTTGAGCTCTCAATGCCTATTGATTCATGTTGTTAACATGTTAAGGATGGTGCTTGCTCATTTTTAGGTCATAACATTTGGTTTTGCTTGTTCATTTGGATGGTAACTTTTGAGTTACTAATTAGGGTTTCATTGTGAAACAAGCTTGCTTTCCTTTGGGAATTTGCTTGCATTTGCTTGTGATTTACTTTCTTTTTCTTTTAAGAACTTTTACTTCATTCACCTTGTTGTCCAAGGACTTTGGAACACCATTTAGGTTTGACTAAGTTCCCTCCTTTGGAGGTATTTGAAACATGAATTGAATGGTGAACCATGAGGACACTTTTGTTGTATCTTTTGCACAAATCATGATGATGCCTTGGTTGAATGATGTTTGGGAATGCCTTGCTGTTTTCTTCTCTTTTTATAACCCCTCTTTGAGTTAGGGTTCTTTTTCCTTTCTCTTTTCATGTTGTTTTTCTTTGTGGCATTGTGGTTGATGTTGTTTGGTTTAGGCCATTTCATCCCACTTTTGATGCTTTTGTGTGTTTCTATTGATGCTTTTCTTGTTCCTTTTATCTACTGCATTTATCATATTGTTGTTTGAGGTTGAGATGTGCTTGTGGGTGTCTTCACCCCACACAATTTCCTCCCTCATTTGCATTCCATGTTTGTATCCTTGCATGTTTGTGTTGTTTCATGTTGTTTCTTTGTCTCCTTTCCCTTAGGACCTCTAATCTCTCAAGGGAGATTATGTTAGACATTAGGATTCTAAACATGTATGATAACATTAGGTAGCATTTCCTTTATCTCAATCTTAGGATCACCATTGCATGACAACTTTAGGTTTGGAATTAGTCCCCCTTTTAGTGTACTTTCTCTTCTCATCTCAAAACAATCATAAAACACTTAATAAAGATAATCAATGTTGTGCCATGAGCCTTATACTTGGGAAACGGTAATTGAGGGGCCACCTCTAAATTGCCTAGAGTGTTTAGTATACGTCCTTAGGGCGATATGTGACGCATTCGGTCATAGGTTCTAGACTTTGGTATAACATACATTATAAACAAACCAAGTTCAAAACACTTCTTCTCTAAAAAACACAAAAACACTGCAAACCTTTTTCATCCTTCGGGATCTTAATCAGGAAAATCATTTTCATAAAAAGAGTGTCGTTAACTTTTAGTTCTACTGCAAACGGTAATCCCTAAGTCTCCAATGGTCGACCTGCATACACCAACTGCTAGAACTACTTGTTAACCCTACTCGGGCCTAAAAAACAGTTGAACAAACCTATGTTCCCTCGTTATCCCGAACTATTTTTTCTCTAATTTCTCATACCATATGAGGTTACGTAGGCACAGGACGACAATGTCTTTGCGAGCAACCTTCCCCCTTTCACTCGTAGTTAGCCGAACTACATTGACTCTGACTTCTCATTTCAGATGAGATACGTAGGCACATAACGTCGTTGCTTTGCCGAGTCACTTTCTTTTTCTTTTTTCCTCAAGCCTGTAGTTAGATAGTTTCAATCACCCTTTTAGATAGACAACAAGCGCGAATCCCGTTGAGTACGACAGACGTGAGGGGTGCTAATACCTTCCCCTTGCGTAACCGACTCCCGAACCCGATATTTGGTTGCGATGACCAATCTTATCCCTCTTTTCGTTAGGTTTTCTTTGAGCGTTTCCTTTCCCTCTCTTGGGACAAATAACGCACGGTGGCGACTCTTCTGTCATTGTCGGCCTCGATTTTCGCAGTAGTGACAGCTGGCGACTTTGCTGGGGACAGAAATATCCCCTATGCGAGTCAATCCTAGCGTTTGTTTGTTTATTTTTAGGGTGTGTACATATGTGCTTTATCTTTATTTGCTTTCCGCATTTTATTTTCCGCATCATATGTCATTTTTACTGTGTTGTGGAAGGGAAGTTCCAATGAGTGATAAGCCAGACCCAGGCTTGAGTATGAACCTAGCTTTAGTAGTGGAGATTAGTGGGGGGCCAGTTTGCTTAGCAGATACAGTTCCCCATGAAATTCACACTCGGACGAGATTCTCTTTGATGATTTTCCTTCAGATCCTTAGGATCGGTCGGGATTTTGGATTTGAGAATTGTCGACTCTGGGAAACGATCATTTGTGAGTCAGCTAAGTGAGGCCTCTTCAGGAGATGATGATGCCAAACTAGAAATGGTGAACGCTAGGTGTGAATTCTAGTCTGGCGCCCCCGACCACCACATCGACAACTGCAAAGCCTTCAAACACAAGGTACAAGACCTTGTTGATAGTAAGGCTATCAACTTCAATCAGGATGCGCCAAACATGGATCAAAATCCCATGCCTAACCATGGTAGGGGTGGTGGTGTGAACGCTATTGTCAGTGAGGAAGGCTTGAACTTGGTATCCAATGTGGAGGATCTGAAGACGCCGTTAGGCTTTGTGAAGAGCAAGTTGTTAGAAGGAGGGGTGTTCCCAGGCTGTGGGAAGGATTGTGAAGACTGTATGATTTTTCCCGAAGGATGTCGGAATCTGAAGAGCCATGTACAACGCATGATGGATGATGGTTTATTGCAATTTGATAGAATATGTGAGAAGAATGCTGAAGAGGTAGTCATCAAAGATAAGGACGAGGTGGCCACCATCTCCAACCCGTACAAAACAATTACAATTTATGCGCCTCCAGCGAGGCCAACTATTATATTCACAAAAGCACGACCTATACCCTATGAGAGCTCTAAGGCGATCCCTTGGAATTATGGGGCCAAGGTCTATTGCAATGGGCAGAAGCAGGAATTAAAGAATTCGCATTTGGACTCGATTGACAATTTGGTAGGAACTGGAGGAATGACTCAAAGTGGGAGAGTGTTTGCACCTCCCGAAGTAAATGCAGAAAGGAGCAACAAAGGAAAGGGGAAGGTGGTAGCTGAGGAGAGTTCTCAGACTAGAGAAAAGGAAACTTTGCTGAAGGATGCAGAGTGTCGCTACTGCGAAAATCGGCGCCGGCTGACAGAAGAGTCGCCACCGTGCGTTATTTATCCCAAAGGAGGGAAAGGAAACGCTCGAAGTAAACCTAACGCAAAGACGGGAAAAAGATATGGTCATCGCAACCAAAACCTGGGTTCGGGAGTCGGTTACTCAAGGGGAAGGTATTAGCACCCCTCACGTCCATCGTACTCGATGGGATCCACGCTTGCTTGGTTTGTACGGGTTACATTTCTATCTAAACTAAAGGATGAGGTCTGAAAAGAAAAGAAAACATGACTCGGCAAAGCATCGCACTTTATGCCTACGTATTCCCGTCTGGAACGAGAAATCAGAGTCAACGTAGTTCGCCTAACTACGGGGGAGGAGGGGAAGGTTGCTCGCTAGGATATCGCATCCTATGCCTACGTACTTCCACACAGCGTGGAAGATCAGAGCAAACGTAGTTCGGGCTACGCACGACACAAGCTGTTCAAGTGTCTTTTATGAAAAATCTCACCTTAACCAAGGGTTTTCTTATTGCAAAAAGGTTGATGTTTGTTCAAATCTTTTGACGGAAGAAATGAATTAATCTCTGTTATAACCTTTATTAGTGTTTTTCTGTTGTTTTGAGGAAAGAAGAGATGACACTCTACAAATCCTAGGGTTAAAAAGGGGAATAAAATCTACCCTAATGTTATCATGCATGGGTTAACACCTAATGTCTATCATGCTCCTCTCTTGCGCAGAGAGAAACAGAGATCCTACGGGATAAACGGAAACAGAAACAACAGATATATACAATAAAGCAGTAAAATGCATGGATGCAACAATACAAGCGAGGCAAGGGAGTCCCACTCAACCTCGAACCTAAAAACAATAGGCAAAAGTGAACAGAATTCACTTTCAACCCAACAGGTTAAACAGCAAACAATACAGTCCGGGAAATTCACATAATACATCATGAATAAAACAGCCACAACTAAACAGCAAAGCAATCTTCATCAGCATCTGGCTTCATCTTCAGTCATCAGACTTCATCTTCAATCTCTCAATGGCTTTTCTTCAAGTCCCAATCTTCAAGCTGAAGAATCAATCACAGGAATAAATTGGGTGTTAAGCAAGTAGTTGACCACCAAGGGTGGCAAACAGACTGCTATCAACACAAAGAGTATTTCTCTCAAGAGTTCTATCCCTTAGACATTAGCACCAAGCCTTCCAAAGGAAGGGGGTGAGTGTCTTAGAGAGACTCTGCATCACAGAGAAGAATGGAGGCACTCAAGACCTTCCATGTTTGAGAATCAAGTTGTCTACTCTAGAGCTCTGCCTAACTCCTAGATCCTACAAACTTCAACAGCTGCCAGCAAGAGATACTCCTCATCAACTCTGGAAGTTGGTCTTCATCCTCTGATCTTCAAATGGGCTTCATCACCTCAGGTCTTCTGCTCTCCCCAAATCCCAAACAAACCCAATACCCCACACACAGACAAAACATAACCCTAAAGAGGGCACACCACACAGATCAATCAAATACAGCAGTATACTAATAGCAGTAGGGGAATCCAAATATTTTCTAAGGGATCTATCCTATACCCATAACCACAATAGTCCCATACCCCAAAATCAACTCAAAAATCCCTAAAAGAATTAATCTATCTCACATATGCTCACATGAAACCCTAATTTTCATCATGCTAGTCACACCTAACCAAATCACCTAAATTTAATCCTAAAAAATATGAATTAAATCCTATTTACAAGTTTAAGTCCTATGCTAAACACTCTAAAAAGAATGTATTAAAAATATAAGGGGAACTATTAGAACTAAAATCACCAAGTTTGAGTACTAAGCTAAACTCATTAAAATGCTATTTACAAGAAAAATGCATGAAAAATATTAAAACAAAATAAAATGCCAATTTTATCATTTAATATTTTTCTAGACAGGATTATTGACCTACCACAAAAAGAACCAATCAAAAAGAAGCTTTTTCCAATTTTTTATGATTTTTTAAAGGTGAGAAAAATATTAAAGAAAATAAAAACACAAAATATGAAATAAAATGGGAGGGGGTCTGAATAGCAGCTACGCCCAGTTGTTATTCACCATTGGGCCATGAACGTGGGGTGCAGATATCAATATGGCGAGGCCCAGTACGCTTTAGAAAATCAGTTGAAAAATAAAAGAAAAAAAAATTAAACCCTCGGTGCGTTTAGCAATCATTTCACGTGTATTCCATTGGGCCTATCAAGAAGGGGGTGGGGATAGCATCAAATGAATCAGGCCCAGACATTGCGTTTAAGTGAAACGCATCGTTTCACTTGGAGATTTCCCTCCATTTTCTTCTTCAAATACCAGCCATTGGATGAGATGAAAATGTCAAATAATGGAAATGATCAGACGGTCAGTGGTCATCGTCCCCAATCATGAAACTAGGGTTTCAGAAATTCAGCTTCCATGCATGAATCTTCAAGCTCCTCGTTCTCCTTCCTCAGGCCATGAAATCAAGACTTGTAAAGAGCAAAATTGCTCTATTCTTTCCCCTGAACACGATGATGCCTTTAGTTTGGACTGAAACTAACCCTAGGATAAAACCCGATAGGTGGAACCTCATGAAATACCAACTGCACACTGCAATGGAAGCTCACCAAACTTGCAAATTCTTGTACTAATGTACTCACCACATTGCACTGATTGTTCTGAACTAATACACCATGATTAACATCCCCTAAACTAAGGTTTCTTGATCCTCAAAGTTTCATCACCCTGCTAACAACCTCCATGGAACTCTCTCTAATTCTCAGGAATCACACACCTAAGGTCTCTAAACATGATTACCCTAACCATTTCATCTAATATGGCATAAATAGAGGGATTCGAATGCTTTTGCAAACCTGAAAAATGGTGATGGCAGGTGTATCTACACTCCAATCCAATGCTTGAAACTGGTCACAAATGGTCTTCAATGGCTGAGAATCTTTCTGTTTGCAAGATCTTGGAGGAACAATGCTTGAACTGTGAGATTGGATCCAACTTGCTTCACTTGCAATTTGGAAGCTACACCTTCAAAAACTCATCAATGGCCACCTTAATCTATGTGCACTTGTTCAGTAGGATCCAAGGAGTTGATTTGGTGAGAGAAATTCAATGGAAAGGAAGAAACAATGGAGTTTGAGATTGATTTGCAAAAATGGAGAAAATGGTATATCACTCTCTCTTCACACTCTTTTCACCAACCCCTTGCACCAATGATTCACTCTCAATATATAGATGATAATGGACAGATCTAGAAGGTTTTAGAATGATCTTAGAGGATTCTAGAAAGTGGTGGAAAGTTATGGAAGTTCTCATGCCATGATACTTTGAATCATCTCATATCATGCTTGCATCCTTTGGATATTTGTGTCAAAATCTCCTCTCATGAGTTATTGACATGGTATGTGTGAAAAAACCAATCTCCTTGCCTTGAAATTTCACTTATGTTGAGTTTTACAAGGGTGCCTTAATATGCAAGTAACAAAAATACAAAGCAAGTCCAAAAATTAACCCTTAACTCAAAAAATTGGCTGAACCAATGTCTCTAAAATGATGTTTGGAATCAATTTGGTATATTGGATGACCCATTTTGGATTTGTAGATCTCTCAAACTAATTTTTCATTTCAACTTTTTCAACTTATATGCCTTTTTTAGGTCATTTTTCACCAACTTTGATCAAGTCTTGTTCCATGCATTTCCAAACTTCCATGACTTCTTTACTAGACTTAAAATGGCCTTTTGAGCAACTTTGATGTTGTGAAGTTTTTCATTTGAAGCCTCCTTGTATGAGTTTTAGGCATATGCTAAGAATGACCTATAATCCTTAGATGACCAAAATACCCTTTGCTTGCCAAGATCATAAGTATAGTTCCACAAATCATATGAAGGCATACCATACCATTCTAGAAAGCTAAGACAATAAGGAACAACTCTTATGTTGTCCAGGAATCCATTTGAGATATCCTTGAAGGTCAAAAGTTGCTTGGAAGACAGACAACTTTCACAGACAAATCTCAGTGCCCTCAGATGACCTGTAACTTGCAAGAGCTATAACTTGAGTTCTATAAATCATCTTGATGACTTCCACCACTCAAATTAAAGCTATGAAGATAATATACAAGTTTCATGTGGACCAAGAATTCATATGAAGCTTGCATCCTGAGTTACACTGCTTTGAAGTTTGACCTAAATCAGGGGATTTTACACTGAAACCCTAATCTAGTAACTCCAGTTCTCCTTGACTCCTCTTGATTTTTATTTAGCACAACATCATATCCATATTCATATAGAAAATAATGAATCCCACACTCTTCAAATGCTCCTTGATGCCCCTTCAAAACACTTCTTTGACTTAGAGTTGACCTATTGTTGACCCTAGTTAACTGACTTCAACTGAGGCTCTTGCAATCATTCCAATGACTTGGCTCTCTTCAAAATGATTCTCTAGACTCTTCATAACATCCATACACACCTCATGCCCTTGGCTCATAGCTCATACTTCCTCTGATGATCCCCCAACTAGCCTCAAGATAGGAGAGAACTCACTGATCAACCTGCTAACTCCTCAAAGCTCAAATTCTTCCCTGATGACTTGAGTAGTCTTGAATATGAATGAAACCCTTGGATATATCTCTGGAGATGATAATAACACTTGATTCCCTGATAAAGATAGTTTGCCTATGCAATGCAATGCAGATGAATACACTATGTACATGATACTAATGCAAATGATTATGCAATTGAAACATAAACCTAGGTTAGAAAAGGTTGGGCAAATTTTGGGGTGCAACAGCTGCCCCTATTCAAGCGGCTTGGACCCGACCGGCTGAAGAGCGCGCAGCCTTCAGACATTCGAGGTACGAGACGGTTGAATACGAAAGAACCCGGAAATTTGCCAACCGCAAAAAATAAATTGCGCAAACGACTACTGCTTGGGGAAGACCCTGCAAGGAAATAACTTCTGTTGTCACAGCAACAACTAGCCATCCATCTGTCAAACAGTCTGATGTTGTCCACAGACCACTCCATTCCGAGGGAATGAGCATGCACCACACAACGATGAATTGTTGATATCACTTATCAACCTCTGTTGATCTCACTTATCAACCTCTGTTGATCTCACTTATCAACCTCTGTTGATCTTACTTACCAACCTCTGTTGATCTCACTTATCAACCTCTGTTGATCTCACTTATCAACCCTGCACACGCTAACCAGCGGGAGAATACTGACTTCATTTGTCATGTTAACTTCACTGATCAACCTTTCGTATCTTGAAGAAACGAGCAAACGCTTAACCAAGCAAAACAATGTTCGAATACATGAACAATCGACTCCGCGGGGAAATGAGAAACTTAACTAAGCAACTCTGATGGGACAACTCTGACGACAGCCGTCAAACACCTGCTGAGGAAATTGGGAACTTAACCAAGCACCCTTGTTGAAAAATACGAGGAATTCAACCAAACACCTCCTGTAGCAAGCTCCCTGCTGAGGAGTATGAGGGACTTAACCAAGCAACCCATTCAAGTAACACCTTGTCGGAGAACATAACTTTGTTGGGGAATTACGGGTAACCACCTGACAATCTGCATTACCGCTTTCTAATACTGACGCTTCATCATGCTGAGAAAGACTCAGCTGGGGGGATATAAGCAACTTGACCAAGCGACTTGTCAAAGAATACCCTGACGGGGACTACGAGGAACTTAACCAAGTATCTCGTTGAGGACCACCATGCTGGGGATTACGTCTCTACTGAGGTAACTGCGGGTAACCACCCAAAATCTGTACCCTGCTATCTCCATAGCACTCTGAGAAAGGACTCGGCTGGGGAGAAAGAGAAATGCTTGACCAAGCAACTCTTCTAGGGGAAATATGCCATAACGAACACGATCACTGCATGTCTGGCACAACAAACTTCTGTAGCAAGATGAACACAATCACTGCGTATTTTACACCACAACCCTCTTGACAGGAGAAAACACGATCACTGCGTGTCTTGATGCTGTAAACAAAATCACATGATGGTACAAACACGACGAACACGATCATTGCGTGCTGCGTTACAACCACATCGACCATAAATCCAACCGGATGAGATAAACACGATCACTGCGTGCCACATAGAAGAGGCGAACACGTTCACTGCGTACTTCAACCACCAATACGACGAACACGATCACTGCGTGTGCTGCAATAGGACAAACACGATCACTGCGTGTATCGACCAACAACCCCCAAAATGATGTCAACACGATCACTGCGTGCCACATAAAACCAAACCATGTAATAGGACGAATACGATCACTGCGTATGCCGACCAACAAAGCCAACTGATACAATAGCCACGATCACTGCGTGCTCCGCATCACAAGTTCCCATGGTACTAACAACACGATCACTGCATGTTGTGCGAATACGATCACTGCGTATCTTGAACACGATCCCTGCATGTTCGAACACGATCACTGCGCGTTCTGAGCCACGATCCTCTTGACTGGAGAAAACACGATCCCTACGTGTTGCGTGTCTCAACTAACCCACATAACTGGACGAATACGATCACTGCATATCCTAACCATATATAGGGTGTGCGCGATCACTGCGCGCGTCAATGTCACGGCCCTCTTGACTGAAGGAAACACGATCACTGCGTTTTGTGACACAACTTCAAACATGGGACGAACACGACCACTGCGTACTTCGACCACCAACAACCAAACGAACACGATCACTGCGTGTCTTGAACAATAAACCCCCGACGGCACGAATACGATCACTACGTATTTCATACTATAACCAAACCATATAACGGACGAATACGATCACTGCGTACACAGACCAACAACTGGATGAACACGATCACTGCGTATTAACCCATGATCACTGTAGAACGGACAAATACGATTACTGCGCATATCGATCCATAACATCACATAATGCGGTAAACACGATCACTGCATGTCCTGTACTACCAATAGAGTAAACACGATCGCTGCGCGTCTTGCTCAATAAAACCCCTGAAATGATGTCAACACGATCACTGCGTGCCTTACAAAACAATCTTCTTAGATCAGGACGAATACGATCACCGCGCCATTCGACCTCAGATACACATAACACGATCACTGGGTGTCCTACAACATGAGCCCCATAGACGGTACAAATACAATCACTGCGTACTTGGACCACAAATCAACATCTCAAAATCAACACGGTCGCCGCGTGTCTTGCTATATGAACCCCGAAGCTGGTACAAAATACGATCACTGCATACCTTGACCACAAATTAGCATCTTCCTGAAACCACGATTTCACTTATCGGCAGGGAACAACATATCTGAAACTGAAGAGATAACCATCTGGCTTATGTTTCAAAAATGCATGTCGGGTTATGACGAAATGCTTCCATACTGCATGGAACTACTACGTATTTGGGTAAAATGCAAATGCTCATGATGCATGCTTATGCGAAGAGTTACTTCAGCAAAATAAATGCTGAAGACACACTGGATCCGCTGGGGATGACCGGTATACTACCGATACGCTTCCAACAAAATAAATGTTGGAAAGATGAAATAACTCCGTTGGGGATGACCATCCTGCTGGGAACGTAGCTCATGAACTCGAAAACTCCAAAATCTGCTGAGGACGACCCTCCTGACGAGGAAGAGCGACTTGCTGGGGAAAGAAAGGCAATCCTGCTCGGGAACACTTCTTTCAACAGCTTCAACCACTTGGTTATACTCTGTGGGCACCCCTCCTGCTATCACTGAGCTGGGGAAATCATCCTGCTATCACTGAGCTGGGGATTGAATTACACGTTCTGATTTGCACTACGCGCGAACTCTCTGGGAAGTTAATCATATCCATCTCGACCTTCACTTGGGAGGACTCTGCTCTGCTTGATAAGCTAATTCTGAACTGAAGATACATTGATCTTTTCCTTCGACGCAATCTCCGCTCTCTTGGGGAAATGACATTCAGTTTTGCCTGGGGCGACTTCACTGGGGAAAGCCACAACATTCATCCTCTGGAGAGGGTACCAGCCTGCCATGGACTCTGGCGGGGAACTTTACAAGCTTTCGAATACCTGCAAAAGTCAACAAACAAACACAAGACAATCTATGCAAAAAGAAACATCTTGGTAATCACCCACGACAACCATTCAGGTAATTTTTGGTTTTAACAATCATCGGCCGAGGCCCGCCTGTTTACACGCATGTAAGTTTATCAAAAACATCGACACTTTTTACAAACAAAACTGTAAAAAATTAAAACCAAAGTCACACACTTCGCTGAATAAACACTTTATTGATAAAGGCCTGAGAATAGGCAAGATTTGTACATCAGATGCAACTCCTGAAAAGAGGTAGTCACACATACACAAAATGCAGAGGTATACAAATATACAAAATACAATTTGTACACATGTCGGCAACGTGTTACGGACGAACACCATGAACCGATCCTCCTATGACTCGTAGGACTCTGACGCTTTCCCGATCTCTGTCTTCGGAAGAAATTGCTTTGGATAATGGACCCCCAGACGCTCCCAAACCGCTAAACAATCAAACTTGGACCGCAGTCATTTGCTTCTTAAATCCCTAACTTTTGCGTGAATCGCCCTTTGTGGGTTTTCGATTCACCGGGATACCCTTTTTTGCCGAAGCCGCCCAGTGTAGGTTTTCAACTTCGCGGGTGTACATTTTTTTCAATTATATCCCTAACTTTTGCCCGAACCTTTTTATTCTGTTTTTTGGTTCGCCAGGATGCCCTATTTTTGCCTGGACTCTCTTTTTACTGTCCAGCGGGTCAATTTTAAGCAAAGTATTTTTTAACTGCGTCCGAGTTCACAGGGGACGAAAAATCTTCACCATCCATGGTGGATAATAATAAGGCTCCTCCGGAGAAGACCTTTTTCACGACGTATGGACCTTCGTAGTTGGGAGTCCATTTGCCCCTGTGATCCGATTGCGGTGGGAGAATCTTCTTCAGCACAAGATCACCCGTCTGAAAGCTTCGAGGTCGAATCTTCTTGTCGAACGCTTTCTTCATCCGGCTCTGATATAGCCTACCATGTGCAATGGATGCCAGTCTTTTCTCATCTACCAAGCTCAGCTGATTCAATCTACTTCTCACCCATTCTGCCTCGTCCAGCTTAACATCAAGCAAAACCCTCAAAGATGGTATCTCAACTTCCAATGGCAGGACAGCCTCCATGCCATATACTAGTGAGAACGGTGTTGCCCCGGTTGATGTACGCACTGTAGTACGATAACCGTGCAAAGCGAATGGCAGCACCTCATGCCAATCCTTATACGTTACCACCATCTTCTGAACAATTTTCTTTATGTTCTTGTTGGCCGCTTCCACAGCGCCATTCATCTTGGATCTGTGGGGAGATGAATTATGATGCTCGATCTTGAAATCCCAACAAAGATCTTTCATTATCTTGTTGTTCAAGTTCGAACCATTATCAGTAATGATTCGCTCAGGAATACCGTATCTGCAAATTATATCCTTCTTGATAAATCTGGCCACCACCTGCTTCGTCACATTGGCGTAAGATGTTGCTTCCACCCACTTGGTGAAGTAATCGATCGCAACCAGAATGAAGCGATGCCCATTAGAAGCAGTAGGCTCAATCTTACCAATCATATCAATTCCCCACATGGAGAACGGCCATGGGGATGCCATAACGTTCAGTGGACTGGGTGGCACATGGATCTTATCGGCATAGATCTGGCACTTGTGGCACCGCTTGGCAAATTTGAAACAGTCAGTTTCTATCGTCAACCAATAATACCCTGCTCGCAACAACTTTCGAGTCATGGCATGCCCACCTGCATGCGTGCCAAAAGTTCCTTCATGGACCTCTTCCATGAGTAAGTTAGCTTCCTTCTCGTCTACACACCGGAGGAGTACCGAATCATGGTTCCTTCTATACAAAACGCCGTCGGGATTCAGATAGAAGTTGCCTGCCAATCTCCTTAGAGGCTTCTGATCACGACTGGATGCCCCAGCCGGATATTCCTTATTCTTCAGGAAATTCTGTATATCGAAATACCACGGTTTACCGTCAGATGCTTCATCGATTGCAAACACAAAGGCCGGCCTATCGAGGCGAGAGATAACAATGCTGGGGGCCTCATTCCAGCGGTTGACTTTATACATCGAGGATAACGTTGCAAGGGCGTCCGCCATTTGATTCTCCACCCGAGGTACATGATGAAACTCAACCCTGTCAAAGAAAGGTAGCAAACTTCTCGCATAATTCATGTACGGTACCAGATTAGGTTGGCACGTCTCCCATTCTCCCTTAATCTGATTCACAACCAAAGTTGAATCCCCATATACATCCAGATTCTTAATCCTCATATCAATAGCCTCCTCTAACCCCATAATGCAAGCTTCATACTCGGCTTTATTATTCGTCACTGAAAAAGTCAATCTGGCCGTGAATGGGATGTGCGACCCGTGGGGAGTTGTAATGATAGCCCCGATCCCGCTACCGTACGAATTGACAGCCCCATCAAAAATCATTTGCCACTGGGAACTCCGCTCAGGTCCTTCACCGGGCAACGACTCATCACAATCTTTAGCCTTCAAGTACATTATGTCCTCATCGGGAAACTCAAACTTCATAGGCTGATAATCCTCAATTGGCTGTTCGGCGAGATATTCGGACAAAACACTTCCCTTAATGGCTTTTTGGGAAACATACTGGATATCGTATTCTGTCAATACCATCTGCCATCTAGCAATCCTTCCAGAGAGCGCCTGCTTCTCAAACACATATTTGATCGGATCCATCTTCGATATCAGCATGGTTGTATGATTCAGCATGTACCGTCTTAGACGTTTGGCAGCCCATGCCAATGTACAACACGTCTTTTCGAGCATAGAGTATCGAGATTCACAGTCCGTGAACTTTTTACTCAAGTAGTAAATTGCATGCTCTTTCCGTCCTGTCTCGTCATGTTGACCGAGAACACAACCCATACTGTTCTCAAGAACCGTCAGGTACATAATCAGTGGTCGTCCCGCTACTGGGGGTATCTTTTCAAATGCCTTTTGACAATTGTCATTCCAGGCCACCGCTTGATCTTTCTTTAACAGCTTGAATAATGGTTCACACGTGGTCGTTAGGTGAGAGATGAACCTAGCAATGTAATTTAACCTCCCTAAGAATCCACGGACTTCTTTCTCTGTTCTCGGTGCTGGCATTTCTTGAATAGCTTTTATCTTTACAGGATCGACCTCGATTCCTTTTTTGCTTACAATGAACCCCAGTAGCTTCCCGGATCTTACTCCGAAGGTACATTTATTAGGATTCAGCCTCAACCTGAATTTCCTCAGCCTCTTGAACAACTTCAACAAATTAACCAGATGTTCTTCCTCTGTTTGAGTCTTGGCTATCATGTCGTCGACATATACCTTAATCTCTCTGTGCATCATGTCGTGAAAAAGCGTTGTCATGGCCCGCTGGTACGTTGCCCCAGCATTTTTCAAACCAAAGGGCATCACCTTGTAACAGAAGGTTCCCCACGGGGTGATAAAGGTCGTCTTTTCCATATCCTCCGGAGCCATTTTGATCTGATTGTACCCTGAAAATCCATCCATGAAGGAGAATACCGAAACTGAGCCGTGTTGTCCACTAACACATCAATATGCGGCAGCGGGAAATCATCCTTCGGGCTCGCTTTGTTTAGATCCCTATAATCAACACACATCCGAACCTTGCCATCTTTCTTTGGCACAGGCACAATATTAGCGACCCAGGTGGGATAAGTGGTAACAGCCAGGAATCCAGCATCCCATTGCTTCTGCACCTCTTCCTTCATCTTTACGGCCATGTCAGGACGAGTCCTTCTGAGTTTCTGCTTCACAGGCGGGCAATCTTCCTTCAATGGTAGACGATGAACAACCATATCAGTATCCAAACCCGGCATGTCCTCGTAGGACCAAGCAAATATATCACTGTATTCACGCAGCATCTCAATGAGCTCTCGCTTGATATCCTCTTGCAACGCAGCCCCTATACGGATATTCCTGAAGCATTCTTCAGACCCCAAGTTGACAATATCAATCTCTTCCTGATGAGGCAGAATAACTCTCTCCTCTTGCTTCAATAACCGACTAAGCTCTTCTGGTAAGTCACTATCCTCCACAATCTCCTCCTCAACTTGGAAGATCGGGTGCTCGAAGTCTAAACGAGTCATAGGAAGTTTTTGGTCGGTGTCATCTGGAAATTCATGAATCCTGCGAGGGAAACGGTTAAGTACTTCAAAAACGATGTACAAGCAAAATGCATAACCGCGCTTCCATTTTATTGAAAAATAAAATAAAACAGAAAGAAAAGGATCACAACATTTGAATGTAAAAAACGTCGTCATTTATTGATTATGCAAACATACAGGTAAACAGTTAGGCCCTAAGACAAAATCATCGATGCCCCGGGCAAGGCATGTGATCATACAATGATTGAAACAATGCATTACTGTTTGGTGACTTGGATGACGTCCTGGATGGACCAGTTGCATAGGCTTTGTCCCGGCGTGCTGGGTCGAATCCATGAGTCCATGTCGCAATCGCTATCCGCTTCCTCCGCATCAGACACGGCATTAATCCTCTCGAAGCTAACCCCTCCGGGCGTGAACACGACAGGTCCCTTGAACTTAGGCGCACTATGCAAGGAAGATGGACGGTACCCCAAGCCGTACTTGTCTTGCTTTACTGGGATGTCCAGAACCTGCCCCCACTTATGAGTCTCTCCTGCTTGTACCAACGCCTTGGCTTCTTTATATGAGGAGACGACCACCTCTTGCCCTTCACTCGTCACTGGAGCTTCTTCTTTAACTTTCACCCCTTCGAACGCCTGGCACAATGTT
Organism: Lathyrus sativus; assembly: GCA_963859935.3. Taxonomy (NCBI): domain Eukaryota; kingdom Viridiplantae; phylum Streptophyta; class Magnoliopsida; order Fabales; family Fabaceae; genus Lathyrus; species Lathyrus sativus. The sequence goes on along the minus strand of OZ012737.1, from coordinate 379,543,354 downwards.
TCATGAATCTCTCCATCTACCTCCACGTACTTGAAAGAAGATAAATGACTGACTAAGATGTCCTCTTCGCCACACACCGTCACAATACTCCCCTCAACCATATATTTCAGCTTCTAATGGAGCGTCGACGTTACTGCCCCAGCGGCATGAATCCACGGCCTCCCGATCAAACAGCTATATGCAGGCTGAATATCCATGATGTAAAACACTGTATCAAACACCTCTGGACCTACCTGAATAGGTAACGTTATCGACCCGAATACTGACCTCCTGGTTCCGTCAAAGGCCCTCACTACCAAATCACTAGGTGTGCACAACAATCCACGGGTATCTAATTTCAACAGAGCTTTCTTTGGTAACACGTTCAACGAGGACCCAGTGTCTACCAGCACATGGGATAAAACAGTTCCCCGACATTCGATAGAGATGTGCAAAGCATTATTATGATCACGCCCTCGAGGTGTTAAGTCAAAATCCTTGAATCCCAGCCCATGCCCAGCGTTAACATGTGCCATAACTCCCTCCAGCTGATTAACTGAAATCTCTTGCGGCACGAAGGATGTCTCAAGTACCCTCAACAGGGCGCTCCTATGCGCCTCAGAGCACAACAGCAGCGATAATATGGAGATCTTTGACAGGGTCTGCTGCAGGTGATCTACAATCTTGTAATCACTTTTGCGGATTAACCTCATGAATTCTTCCACATCTTTGGTTATCGGCTCTTTTTCTTTACTCCTCGAAGATTCCCCCTCAACAACCTTGTTCTTACCCCTGGCAAGCCTCTCTGCTTCAACCTCAGGTGAAGTGAAAATTCTCCCGCTCCGGGTTATACCACCCACTCCTCCTATATTATCAACGGATCCCGCTGGCGGATCATTCAAGTCAATCTTTTCCCCATTGCAATACACCTCAGCGCCATAACTCCACGGGACTGCTCTTGTGCTTTCAAACGGGACTGGCTTAGCGTTGGTAATAGTAATGGTCGGCCTCTTCGATGATGCCGAAATAGTCACTGATTTGAATGGAATGGTGATCGTAGCAATCTCCCTACGCTCTTTCTTAGATTCGGTCTCAACAGACTTATCCTGCCCCGCAACCCTGTCAAACTGCAAAGTTCCTTCATCCATCAAACTTTGAACTCCCCTTTTCAAATTCTCACAGCCCTCAGGTTGAACCAAGCAGTCATCACAATCTTCACTGCAACCGGGATAGACCCCTCCGCTCAACAAGCGCTACTTCACGAAACTCAAAGGGGTTTTCAGCTCACTCACTTCTGAAACCAAGTTCAATTCATCATCTGACATGATTGCATTGGCCCCGGCTCCACCATGCTTGGGCATTGGCTGCTGCGTGATATTGGGACCTTCCTTCCCGAAGTTAATAGTCGTACTATCAAGCAAGTCCTGTACTTTATGCTTGAAAGCTAGGCAATTTTCAATATTGTGCCCCGGTGCATCCGAATGGAAGTAACAGTGCTCATTAATATCATATCCGACTGGCGGCTGGCCAGTTGGTGGCGCTAAGGTCCTTTTCTCGACTAGCTGCAATTTCAGCAAAGTTTGAAGGAGTTCTGCATATGATACCGGCGGCACTTCGAATACTCTTCTCGGTCGTGGGTTCTGAAATCTGCGCTGATTATTATTAGGCTACTGCTGAGCCTGCTGCTGTGGTTGTGGTCTCTGCTGCTGAGAAGGCCCCGGAATGGTTACGCTTGCAACCTGCGACTGCTGACGCCAGTTCTGACCTTTATTCTTTCGTCGAGCACCGAATACAACATTGGTATCACCCTGTCTTTTACCGCCAAACGTCTTCTTGTTACCACCTGTGGAGCTGGACTCACCTGCTTGAATTTTACCAATCTTTACCCCGTTCTCAATACGTTCCCCCATTAAGATCAACTCAGAGAAAGTACTCATCGAAAAATTGAGCAAACGGTCATAATACATTCCAGAAAAAGTTCCTATGAACATATCCATCATTTCGCGCTCCACCATTGGAGGGTGCACCCTAGCAGCCAGATCTCGCCATCTCTGGGCGTATTCTTTAAAGCTCTCACTAGACTTTTGAGACATGCTCTGCAACTGGACTCGGTTAGGAGCAAGATCACTATTATACTGATAGTGTCGAATGAAAGCCTCCGCCAGCTCTTTCCAACTCCTGATCTGAGTCGGCTCCAAGCTCATGTACCACTCCAGCGATGGCCCTGACATGCTATCCTGGAAAAAGTGCATCAGCATCTTTTCATCCTCAGAATATGCAGACATGCGCCTGTAAAATGCGCGCACATGCACCCTAGGGCACGTATCCCCTTTGTACTTATCAAATGACGGTGCTTTGAATTTCAGAGGTACCCTCAACCCTGGGACTAACCCCATATTCGACATATCCAACCCAAGAGCATTCTGGTTGGCCAACCCGTTCACCTTCTCTTCTAGCAATCTCATCCGATGGTTGTCACCCCTGGCTCTTTCATAGCCTTCATTCTGACCAGAGAACACATCCTCCTGGCGATCCTCCCAGCGAGGTACTGCATCGTATCCAACATAATCGGCATCACGACCCGGACCTGCTTGAACGTACATGGGGTCATACCTCAGATTACCCATCTCTTGAGTGTTGTACGCGCCAGCTCCACATCCAAGATTACCATAGCCACCAAACCCAGCCTTGGCGCCAGCCATGCTGCTATATCCCATATTCATACCATTGAAGCCCTGGTTACCATTAATACCATTCATTCCGACATTCTCAACGCCCCCATTGAAACCCTGGTTGACGTTGCCCACAAATACCCCAGCAGTATCTGCATTGACATTCATATTACCGGTGTTCCCACCTCCACCTACAGGACCAGCTTCTCCAGCATTCAAACCGGTTACGGGAACAGCGTCAGCACTTTGACGATTCTCAACTCGGGGAGAAGCAACAATGTTTTCACCATGCGGTGTCCCGTTGTTTTCAGCCCGTGCAACTATCGGTTGAACCAGATTTTGCAGCTGCTCTTGTCCTTTGGCGATAGTCTCCATGGTTTGCATGAGCAGGGCCATCCTGTTACGCATCTCTTGCATTTCACTCTGCACGTTGTCCATGATCTTCTTCTGGTTAATCCTTGTAGAGTAACGGTGGACCCGCTTTTCTGCAATCCTGAAAATACCTGAAAAATGGTGCAAGAGATAAGATACAAAGATCACAAACCTGCAATGCAAATATGAGTATGTATGCAAAATGCAATGTGTGTCTGTGCATTAGGGATTATCATTCCCCGATTCTAGTGTGAATGTGTCAGTGCAGTGCCAGTGCTAGCAATACAGAGATTGGAGCTGAATCATAGAAAACCTCGTATATTGAAGAGAAATCCAAGAATACAATATCTCTGAGAGTATAATAATACGGCATGACCTCAACCAACAACCCTGGTGATGGTCAGCACAAATGCAAATAAAGCATACAAGCTAAAACATGACATGATCAAGTACTCCCATGAGCCCGGTACTCTTCTATTAACTTCTTGGTCTCTGGATGACCTGGTCGGGTAAGCAGACCCTCGACAAGCTGGTTTCTTCTCTTGAGAACACGTCGCGCATCGCCAGCAGTTTCCTCCCATGCCCCTTCTCCGAAGCGATCTTCGAGCTTCCGCTTCTGAGACACAGCTTCGTTCCTGCCTTCGGTGGCTTTGTTCAGTGCTTTCTGGAGACTGTATCTGGTCATCACTTCTTCTTCGCACTTCTCAATGCTAGCCTTCAACTGCTTCTCGAGGTCAGAAATTTGCTGCTTCAACTTATCTTCCCTCTTCTTGTTGTTGGTCAGCGTAGCATTCCAAGTCTTATTGCAAGAAGAGATCTCCCGGTGAGCGGCGTCGAGTGCTTTCTTCTTTGCCTCAAACATGTCGTGGGAGCTTCTGAACTCTTGACCCAAACGTTCGCGCTTTTTCTTCTCCTCAGTCAACTCAGCACCTAGCCTGTCCACGAGTTCGATCTGCTGTTGGAAAGAATGTACAGCCTTATTCTTCTCACTCCGCATCTGAGCTAGCTCCTTCTCTAACTCTTCATTAATCTTCATCAAGGCTTCCTTTTCCTTCACAACTTGCTCGTAGGCCTCCCTAGAAACAGTGGTTGGCTCTTCCACCGGAATATGAACAGGGACCGGAGCAGCTGGAAATGGCATCAGTATCTGTCTAGCTCTCTCCTGAATCCAAACTTTGTAGGGTGCATATGCCTGGCAATCACTCTTCCCCAACAGTGGCTTTCCCTTTCTGTTAATGCGCGTCCAGGCATGCCGAAGCTTGGCTAGCAGCTCTCCACTCAAATCACCGGTGAAGTACAGAGATTCCTGTACTTCCTCCTCTTGAGGCGGGTTCTTCAGCGCATATCCAAACTGACGGACGAACAAAGATGGGTTGTAGTTGATGCACCCTTTTCTCCCTATCAACGGAACATTAGGATACCCAGCACAACTGCAAACAAGCTCGGACCCCAACAAGTCGCGGTCAAACCACTCAATATCTTCAGAAGACAGCCTCATCATACGCTCTGGCCAGTCAGATGTGGATGCACTATCCACAAAATGTCCCTTCAAAGGAAGATGGCTCTTGAACCACATATACAGCAAAGGCACGCAACAAGAGACATTCTTACCTCTCCTGTTCTCATTCCTGTAGTGCATCGAATGGTAGAAGTCTCCGATCAGTGTAGGTACTGGGTTACCAGCAGCAAACAGATGAAATGCATCCATGTCCACGAAGTTTGGGAAATTGGGAAACAGCACGATCCCATAAATGCATAGAGCCAGAATAGCGTTAAAGACCACCCAACACCCATTCTTGGCGTACTCTTGAGCCTTACTAACCAGAAACTGGAGAGAGAAACCGGGAACCCCTCGCCAAGAAGTCATCAACAACTCCGAAGCATCCATATGCAAGGCCTTAGCTAAATCCTCTAACTTGGGTTCAGCGGCAGAGTGAATAAAGGGAACTGCATTCTGGACCGGCAGCTCAGTAAACTCTACATACTCCTCCATGGTAGGCCCCATGATAAAGTCAGCAAATGTGAAACATCTCAAAGCCGGGTCATAAAATTGCATTAGCGTGTACAGCCCATTCAACTCATCATCAGTGGATCTGCGAACCAAACTCAACAGCCGTCCATAACTCTGTCTGAAGCTTCTACGGACATCCTCATCTGCCAGAGCAATCAGACCCAGGAGGGGAGCAATATCAGGAATAGGTAGCTTATAGGCAACTGTCATCCTCAAACCAGCCATGATCAAAACTCAGAAGTCCAGATACTAGAACCGGGGGTTATGCAAATGCACCTGCAGCACAGACACACGTTAATGGGATGCAATGATAATGATTATGCGAATAATGCAATGCAAGAAACATGCAACGGGGACCAAGTGCTATAGCTGAGAAGCCTGGGCCATATCAAGAGTCTCAGATAGACCCTCCAATACTCATCAATCCTTGGTCTCAGATAAACCTAACACAAAGCTCCAACATCGGTCTCTGATAGACCCATAATATAACCCCAACTGGTCTCTGACAGACCTCAAACCATAACTCCAACTGGTCTCTAACAGACCTCAACATTATCCATAAATACCCAGGATCTCTGATCAAGAAATAACCGGTATCTGAAGGTCTAGTTACCTGCATAACCCCAAACCCTCTCACAGGTGGATGTCCTAGCAACTGACAAAGGTATGGCATCCTATGCGGTCGTCGGGGTCACAGACTTTCAGGGTTGATGATACGATTCCCAGAAGGAGTGGCATCATCAAATCCTGAAGAGGCCTCACTTAGCCAACTTCCAAATGATCGGTCCCCAGAGTTGACAATCCAACTAACCAGCAACCCGAGCCACCCAAAGGGCAGGACAGGAGGCCAACCAGAAGAACCTCGTCTGAGTGTAGATTTCGCGGGACACTAGGACATGCAAAGCACGTGCGCGCCCATTAATCTCTACTCTAAGTCTAGGTGCACTCAAGCCCAGGTCCGACTTATCTCTCAATCATGGAACCACCCATCACAACCCCACAATACAACAATAATAATGATAATATAATGCTGAAATGTAAATACAGAAATGTAAATCCATACAAAATCCTCGACGGGCAAACAAGCGCTAGGATCGACTCTCTTAAGGGACATTGGATCCCAAATGCATAAGGAACTATCGCAGTCCTTAGCAGCCAGGGGACGTTGGATCCCCAGCAGAGTCGCCAGCTGTCGCTACTGCGAAAATCGGCGCCGGCTGACAGAAGAGTCGCCACCGTGCGTTATTTATCCCAAAGGAGGGAAAGGAAACGCTCGAAGTAAACCTAACGCAAAGACGGGAAAAAGGTATGGTCATCGCAACCAAAACCTGGGTTCGGGAGTCGGTTACGCAAGGGGAAGGTATTAGCACCCCTCACGTCCATTGTACTCGATGGGATCCACGCTTGCTTGGTTTGTACGGGTTACATTTCTATCTAAACTAAAGGATGAGGTCTGAAAAGAAAAGAAAACATGACTCGGCAAAGCATCGCACTTTATGCCTACGTATTCCCGTCTGGAACGAGAAATCAGAGTCAACGTAGTTCGCCTAACTACGGGGGAGGAGGGGAAGGTTGCTCGCTAGGATATCGCATCCTATGCCTACGTACTTCCACACAGCGTGGGAGATCAGAGCAAACGTAGTTCGGGCTACGCACGACACAAGCTGTTTAAGTGTCTTTTATGAAAAATCTCACCTTAACCAAGGGTTTTCTTATTGCCAAAAGGTTGATGTTTGTTCAAATCTTTTGACGGAAGAAATGAATTAATCTCTGTTATAACCTTTATTAGTGTTTTTCTGTTGTTTTGAGGAAAGAAGAGATGACACTCTACAAATCCTAGGGTTAAAAAGGGGAATAAAATCTACCCTAATGTTATCATGCATGGGTTAACACCTAATGTCTATCATGCTCCTCTCTTGCGCAGAGAGAAACAGAGATCCTACGGGATAAACGGAAACAGAAACAGCAGATATATACAATAAAGCAGTAAAATGCATGGATGCAACAATACAAGCGAGGCAAGGGAGTCCCACTCAACCTCGAACCTAAAAACAATAGGCAAAAGTGAACAGAATTCACTTTCAACCCAACAGGTTAAACAGCAAACAATACAGTCCGGGAAATTCACATAATACATCATGAATAAAACAGCTACAACTAAACAGCAAAGCAATCTTCATCAACATCTGGCTTCATCTTCAGTCATCAGACTTCATCTTCAATCTCTCAATGGCTTTTCTTCAAGTCCCAATCTTCAAGCTGAAGAATCAATCACAGGAATAAATTGGGTGTTAAGCAAGTAGTTGACCACCAAGGGTGGCAAACAGACTGCTATCAACACAAAGAGTATTTCTCTCAAGAGTTCTATCCCTTAGATATTATCACCAAGCCTTCCAAAGGAAGGGGGTGAGTGTCTTAGAGAGACTCTGCATCACAGAGAAGAATGGAGGCACTCAAGACCTTCCATGTTTGAGAATCAAGTTGTCTACTCTAGAGCTCTGCCTAACTCCTAGATCCTACAAACTTCAACAGCTGCCAGCAAGAGATACTCCTCATCAACTCTGGAAGTTGGTCTTCATCCTCTGATCTTAAAATGGGCTTCATCACCTCAGGTCTTCTGCTCTCCCCAAATCCCAAACAAACCCAATACCCCACACACAGACAAAACATAACCCTAAAGAGGGCACACCACACAGATCAATCAAATACAGCAGTATACTAATAGCAGTAGGAGAATCCAAATATTTTCTAAGGGATCTATCCTATACCCATAACCCCTATAGTCCCATACCCCAAAATCAACTCAAAAATCCCTAAAAGAATTAATCTATCTCACATATGCTCACATGAAACCCTAATTTTCATCATGCTAGTCACACCTAACCAAATCACCTAAATTTAATCCTAAAAAATATGAATTAAATCCTATTTACAATTTGAAGTCCTATGCTAAACACTCTAAAAAGAATGGATTAAAAATATAAGGGTAACTATTAGAACTAAAATCACCAAATTTGAGTACTAAACTAAACTCATTAAAATGCTATTTACAAGAAAAATGCATGAAAAATATTAAAACAAAATAAAATGCCAATTTTATCATTTAATATTTTTCTAGACAGGATTATTGACCTACCACAAAAAGAACCAATCAAAAAGAAGCTTTTTCCAATTTTTTATAATTTTTTAAAGGTGAGAAAAATATTAAAGAAAATAAAAACACAAAATATGAAATAAAATGGGAGGGGGTCTGAATAGCAGCTACGCCCAGTTGTTATTCACCATTGGGCCATGAACGTGGGGTGCAGATATCAATATGGCGAGGCCCAGTACGCTTCAGAAAATCAGTTGAAAAATAAAAGAAAAAAAAATTAAACCCTCGGTGTGTTTAGCAATCATTTCACGTGTATTCCATTGGGCCTATCAAGAAGGGGGTGGGGATAGCATCAAATGAATCAGGCCCAGACATTGCGTTTAAGTGAAACGCATTGTTTCACTTGGAGATTTCCCTCCGTTTTCTTCTTCAAATACCAGCCATTGGATGAGATGAAAATGTCAAATAATGGAAAAGATCAGACGGTCAGTGGTCATCGTCCCCAATCATGAAACTAGGGTTTCAGAAATTCAGCTTCCATGCATGAATCTTCAAGCTCCTCGTTCTCCTTCCTCAGGCCATGAATTCAAGACTTGTAAAGAGAAAAATTGCTCTCTTCTTTCCCCTGAACACGATGATGCCTTTAGTTTGGACTGAAACTAACCCTAGGATAAAACCCAATAGGTGGAACCTCATGAAATACCAACTGCACACTGCAATGGAAGCTCACCAAACTTGCAAATTCTTGTACTAATGTACTCACCACATTGCACTGATTGTTCTGAACTAATACACCATGATTAACATCCCCTAAACTAAGGTTTCTTGATCCTCAAAGTTTCATCACCCTGCTAACAACCTCCATGGAACTCTCTCTAATTCTCAGGAATCACACACCTAAGGTCTCTAAACATGATTACCCTAACCATTTCATCTAATATGGCATAAATAGAGGGATTCGAATGCTTTTGCAAACCTGAAAAATGGTGATGGCAGGTGTATCTACACTCCAATCCAATGCTTGAAACTGGTCACAAATGGTCTTCAATGGCTGAGAATCTTTCTGTTTGCAAGATCTTGGATGAACAATGCTTGAACTGTGAGATTGGATCCAACTTGCTTCACTTGCAATTTGGAAGCTACACCTTCAAAAACTCATCAATGGCCACCTTAATCTATGTGCACTTGTTCAGTAGGATCCAAGGAGTTGATTTGGTGAGAGAAATTCAATGGAAAGGAAGAAACAATGGAGTTTGAGATTGATTTGCAAAAATGGAGAAAATGGTATATCACTCTCTCTTCACACTCTTTTCACCAACCCCTTGCACCAATGATTCACTCTCAATATATAGATGATAATGGACAGATCTAGAAGGTTTTAGAATGATCTTAGAGGATTCTAGAAAGTGGTGGAAAGTTATGGAAGTTCTCATGCCATGATACTTTGAATCATCTCATATCATGCTTGCATCCTTTGGATATTTGTGTCAAAATCTCCTCTCATGAGTTATTGACATGGTATGTGTGAAAAAACCAATCTCCTTGCCTTGAAATTTCACTTATGTTGAGTTTTACAAGGGTGCCTTAATATGCAAGTAACAAAAATACAAAGCAAGTCCAAAAATTAACCCTTAACTCAAAAAAGTGGCTGAACCAATGTCTCTAAAATGATGTTTGGAATCAATTTGGTATATTGGATGACCCATTTTGGATTTGTAGATCTCTCAAACTAATTTTTCATTTCAACTTTTTCAACTTATATGCCTTTTTTAGGTCATTTTTCACCAACTTTGGTCAAGTCTTGTTCCATGCATTTACAAACTTCCATGACTTCTTTTCTAGACTTAAAATGGCATTTTGAGCAACTTTGATGTTGTGAAGTTTTTCATTTGAAGCCTCCTTGTATGAGTTTTAGGCATATGCTAAGAATGACCTATAATCCTCAGATGACCAAAATACCCTTTGCTTGCCAAGACCATAAGTAGAGTTCCACAAATCATTTGAAGGCATACCATACCATTCTAGAAATCTAAGACAATAAGGAACAACTCGTATGTTTTCTAGGAATCCATTTGAGATATCCTTGAAGGTCAAAAGTTGCTTGGAAGACAGACAACTTTCACAGACAAATCTCAGTGCCCTCAGATGACCTGTAACTTGCAAGAGCTATAACTTGAGTTCTATAAATCATATTGATGACTTCCACCACTCAAATTAAAGCTATGAAGATACTCTAAAAGTTTCATGTGGACCAAGAATTCATATGAAGCTTGCATCTTGAGTTACACTGCTTTGAAGTTTGACCTAAATCAGGAGATTTTACACTGAAACCCTAATCTAGTAACTCCAGTTCTCCTTGACTCCTCTTGATTTTTCTTTAGCACAACATCATATCCATATTCATATAGCAAATAATGAATCCCACACTCTTCAAATGCTCCTTGATGCCCCTTCAAAACACTTCTTTGACTTAGAGTTGACCTATTGTTGACCCTAGTTAACTGACTTCAACTGAGGCTCTTGCAATCATTCCAATGACTTGGCTCTCTTCAAAATGATTCTCTAGACTCTTCATAACATCCATACACACCTCATGCCCTTGGCTCATAGCTCATACTTCCTCTGATGATCCCCCAACTAGCCTCAAGATAGGAGAGAACTCACTGATCAACCTGCTAACTCCTCAAAGCTCAAATTCTTCCCTGATGACCTGAGTAGTCTTGAATATGAATGAAACCCTTGGATATATCTCTGGAGATGATAATAACACTTGATTCCCTGATAAAGATAGTTTGCCTATGCAATGCAATGCAGATGAATACACTATGTACATGATACTAATGCAAATGACTATGCAATTGAAACATAAACCTAGGTTAGAAAAGGTTGGGCAAATTTTGGGGTGCAACACAGAGGAATTTATGCGTTTGTTAAGAAAGAGTGACTATAAAATTGTGGATCACTTACAACAGACTCCTTCGAAGATTTCCATCTTGTCGTTGTTGTTATGCTCTGAAGCTCACAGAAATTCTTTGCTCAAGGTTTTGAATATTGCTTACGTACCTCAAGAGATATCTGTGAATCAATTGGAAGGGGTGGTGGCACACGTCAATGCAGGTAACGGGTTGGGATTCACTGATTGTGATTTGACACCGAAATGAAGGAATCATAATCTGGCTTTGCATATCTCGATGGAATGTAGAGGCGTTGTTCTGTCACATGTACTTGTAGATACTGGGTCGTCGCTAAATGTTCTACCCAAGAAGGCCCTCATGAAGCTAGACACGCGAGGGATAACATGCACTCCGAGCGACTTGGTGGTCAGAGCATTTGATGGGACGAGGAGGTTCGTTTTTGGGGAGTTGACTTTACCAATTCAGGTTGGTCCCGAGATTTTTGACACGATGTTCTATATAATGGATATCCAACCGGCATATAGCTGCCTTTAGGGTCGACCTTGGATACACTCGGCGGGAGCTGTGACGTCAACTTTGAACCAAAAACAGAAGTACATGGTGGATGGAAATATTGTGACTGTTTGCGGGGAGGAAGACATTATGGTGAGCCATCTGTCTTCATTCAAATATGTGGATGTCGATGGTGAAATTCATGAAACACTGTGTCAGGCCTTTGAGACTGTCCAAATCAAGGAAAAGGTGCCGGTCGAGGTCAAAGTTCCAGAAGTTGCCATGTCGTCATACAAGGAAGCCCAAGCCGTAGTGGAATCCGGATCAGCACAAGGATGGAGGCAAGTTGTAAGCATCCCCAACAAACAAGATAAGTTTGGATTGGGATACAACCCAAATGCGTCTTCTTCACAAAACGCTTCGCGTTACAAAGGACATGTTCAGTTCACCAGTGGTGGGGTGATATTCGAAAGAATCAATGTCGTATCTGACGAGGAAGGAGACAGCGACTGCGACATGGATGCGCGGATCAAGCCATGTGTCCTTGGCCAGGGTTTGAAGAATTGGACCGTGGAAGAAGTTATCTCTATGACCTATGAAGAGTAATTGCTTTGTTTTGATTAATGTATTGCCCTATGCTCTGCCCGGAGCATAGTGGTCTTTATTTGTAGGGCCCTATCTGTTATATGTGCGAACAATCTTTTATCATTATCAATAAAAAAGGCGTCTTTTCATTCAAATTTTGTGATCCTTGTTTTTCTTGTTTTTATTTTCTAACAGTAAAATGGCAATGTGGTTTGTGTTTGTTTGCTTGCATATCATTTAAGCATAAAATCATCATCATTGCAGGTTACACATTTCAGATACCATCGACTCAGACTCGTCTATGACTCGGTGTAACTTTGACAATCCGATCTTTCAAGCGGAAGAAGAGATCGATGAAGACGAAGACCTACCAGAAGATCTTACTAGACTGTTGAGACAAGAGGAGAAGGTCATCCCGCCCCATCAGGAGGAAGTTGAAGTCATCAACTTGGGAACTGAGGAAGACAAGAAGGAGGTCAAAATAGGGGCCGCATTGCAAAGTGATGTCAAGCGAAGACTGGTTGAGTTACATTCCAAGAGTAGAAGGATGTTTTTGCTTGGTCATATGAAGATATGCCTGGACTCGACACGGATATTGTAGTTCATCGTCTGCCTCTTCGAGAAGAGTGTCCTCCTGTTAAATAGAAATTGAGAAGAACCAGGCCGGATATGGTAGGGAAGATCAAAGAAGAAGTCTAGAAGCAGTTAGACGCCTAATTTCTTGCTGTGACCAATTATCCTCTGTGGGTTGCAAACATCGTTCCTGTGCATAAGAAGGATGGAAAGGTCAGGATGTGTGTTGATTATAGGGACCTGAATAGAGCGAGCCCAAAGGATGATTTTCCGCTCCCTCATATTGACGTGCTTGTTGATAACACCGCATAATTCTCAGTGTTTTCATTCATGGACGGTTTTTCGGGCAACAATCAGATCAAGATCGCACCAGAGGATATGGAGAAGACGAATTTCATCACACCATGGGGAACGTTCTACTATAAAGTAATGCCTTTTGGTTTGAAAAACGCAGAAACTTACCAACGAGCTATGGTGACTCTCTTTCATGATATGATTCATCATGAGATTGAAGTATATGTCGATGATATGATTGCGAAGTCCCAAACGGAGGAGGGGCATCTGGTGAATCTTCTAAAGCTGTTTGAGATATTGAGGAAGTTCAAACTTCGGCTGAATCCAAACAAGTGTACTTTCGGCGTGCGATCAGGAAAGTTGTTGGGGTTCATTGTCAATGAGAAAGGTATAGAGGTTGATCCTGCAAAGATCAAAGCAATTCAAGAAATGCCAGCACCAAAGACTGAGAAACAAGTTCGTGGTTTCTTAGGTAGATTGAACTACATTGCTCGGTTCATATCTCACCTCACAACCACTTGTGAGCCACTATTTAAGTTGTTAAAGAAATATCAGGCGGTCGTTTGGAATGAGAATTGTCAGAAAGCGTTTGAGAATATAAAAGAGTATTTGCAGGAACCTCCAACACTGATGCCCCCGGTGGCTGGAAGACCGTTGATAGTGTACTTAAAAGTTCTTGAGAATTCCATGGGTTGTGTTCTCGGTCAGCATGACGAGACTAGAAGAAAAGAGCATGCCATTTATTACTTGAGTAAAAAGTTCACAGACTGTGAGTCCAGATACTCAATGTTGGAGAAAACTTGTTGCGCACTGGCTTGGGCCACCAAACACCTAAGGCAATATATGCTAAACCATACAACCATGTTAATTTCAAAGATGGATCCGATTAAGTACGTATTTGAAAAGCAAGCACTGTCAGGAAGGATTGCTAGATGGCAGAGGGTTTTGACAGAATACAACATTCAATATGTGTCTCGGAAAGCTATTAAAGGGAGTGTTCTGTCAGAGTATCTCATAGAGCAACCAATTGACGACTATCAACCAATGAAGTTTGATTTTCCCGACGAAGACATTATATACTTGAAAATGAAGGATTGTGATGAGCCGTTGTCGGACGAAGTTCCTAAGTTGGGTTCTTAGTGGGAATTGATCTTTGATGGTGCTGTTAACTCCTACGGCAGTGGAATTGGGGAAATCATTACAACCCCCCATGGGACGCATATACCCTTCACCGCCAGGTTGGCATTTCCCTGTACAAACAACGAGGCCGAATATGAAGCGTGTATCATGGGTATCGAGGAAGCAATCGATTTGAGAATCAAGAACCTTGATGTCTACGGTGATTCAGCTTTGGTGGTCAACCAGATCAAAGGAGAGTGGGAGACGCGCCAACCAAATCTGATCCCTTATATGAACTACGCAAGAAGATTGCTACCTTTCTTCGATCGTGTGGAGTTTCACCATGTGTTGAGAGCAGAAAATCAGATGGCAGACGCCTTGGCTACTTTATCTTCAATGTACAAAGTAAACTTCTGGAACGATGCACCAAGAATTGTTATCTCACGCCTTGATAGGTCAACATTCGTTTTTGCAATAGAAGAAGCTTCTGATGGCAAGCCATGGTATTATGACATCCAGAACTTTCTCAAGAATCAAGAGTATCCGCCTGGGGCATCGGCTCGGGATAAGAAAACCTTGAGGAGGTTATCTGGTAACTTCTACCTGAATCTAGAGGTGTACTCTATCGAAGGAACTTTTACTTAGTGCTGCTAAGATGTGTAGACGAAAAAGAAGCGAATTTGCTTATGGAAGAGGTCCATGAAGGAGCCTTTGGAACACATGCAGGTGGGTATGCCATGTCTCGAAAGCTGTTAAGAGTAGGGTATTATTGGTTAACTATGGAATCTGATTGCTTCAAGTACGCCAAGGAATGCCACAAATGTCAGATCTATGCCGACAAGATTCATGTGCCGCCGTGTCCTTTGAATGTCATATCATCTCCATGGCCTTTCTCCATGTGGGGAATTAATATGATTGGCAAGCTCGAGCTGACTTCATCCAATGGGCATCGTTTCATCTTAGTGGCTATTGACTATTTCACCAAATGGGTTGAAGCTGCTTCCTATGCTAATGTCACCAAGCAAGCTGTAGCCCGGTTCATCAAAAGGGACATCATCTGCCACTATGGGATACCTGAAAGGATCATTACCGATAATGGTTCCAATCTGAATAACAAGATGATGAAGGAGTTGTGCCAGAACTTTAAGATTGAGCATCACAATTCGTCTCCTTATCGTCCAAAGATGAATGACGTTGTAGAAGCGGCCAACAAAAACATAAAGAAGATAGTGCAGAAGATGGTTGTGACTTATAAAGATTGGCACGAGATGTTGCCTTTTGCTCTACATGGATATCGTACCTCGGTGCGTACTTCAACTGGGGAAACTCCTTTCTCGTAGGTATATGGCATGGAAGTTGTCCTGCCATTGGAGGTCGAGATCCAATCTTTGAGAGTTTTGGCGGACGTCAAACTAGATGTGGCAGAATAGGTGAAGAATAAATTAAATCAACTCAGTTTGATGGATTAGAAGAGGTTGGCATCTCTTGCGTACAGTCGTTTGTATCAGAGCAGGATGAAGAAAGCCTTTGATAAGAAGATGCGTCCTCGAAGCTTTCAGGCAGGTGATTTGGTGTTGAAGCGGATTCTCCCACCACAGAACGATCACAGGGGCAAATGGACTCCCAACTATGAAGGTCCGTATGTTGTGAGCAAAGTCTTCTCCGGAGGAGCCTTGCTACTCTCAACCATGGATGGTGAAGATTTTACGTCCCCCGTGAATGCGGACACAGTCAAAAGATACTTTGCTTAAAATAGACCCGCTGGAAAGAAAAAGAAAATCCAGGAATAATTGGGGCATCCCGGCGAACCATAAAAAGATAGGTTCGGGAAAAAATTAGGGATAAAAAGAAAAATATAAACCCGCAAAGTTGAAAACCTGAAAGGGCGGCTTTGGCAAAAATGGGTATCCCGGTGAATCGAAAACCCGCAAGGGCGATTCAGGCAAAAGTTAGGGATTTGAAAAGCAAACGACTGCGGTCCACACGTAGATCTTCAAAGCATAGTGGAGAAATCGAGAATCATTCGTCCAAATCAATCTCTTCAGAAGACGAAGCATCGAAAAGGTGTCGAAGTCACGCGAGTCATTGTTGAGTCGTTCTATGGTGGTTGTCTGTGCCACATTACCGACATTTTTGTATATTCTTATGCATTTCTGTATTTTGCTTATGCAACTTTCTCAATTCAGAAGTTGCGTCCCTTGTAAATTTTCCTATTTACAGGCTATTTATCGATAAGACATACTATTCAGAAAACTTTTGTCTTTGATTCAGCTCATACCGTTTTGTTTGCAAAAGACGCCTAATGTTTTTGATAAAACTTTGCATACATGATTTTGTGGGCTCTGCCAACCATAATCGAAACAATTTTTTTGCTTGAATAATGTCACAAGTGATAAGTAAGGTGACGTTTGCTGCACAAAATATATTTGCTTGTTTGCTATTTGCAGGACACCCATCCTCAAAAATTTTCCAGAAGTCCCTTATCTAAAGGAAATACGCAAGCTAAACGTGTTCACACCCCCAGCAGGTTGGAACTTCATACAGTTAAGGTGTTCCTCAGCAGGTCGAGATTGATGTCTCCAGCAGAGTAGGATCATTTCCAACAGGTAGATGTGGGTTTATCCCCAGCAGTGGAATGAATGTAGAATTTCATTTTTCCCCCCACAGAATCTGAACGAATGACTCCTTTCCCCCTCAGAGTCCGGGTCATTGTTTCATTTCCCTAAGCAGGGGTCGATATTATTGAGTATTATGCTCATTCTCCCCAAGTAGAGGTCGATGTTGATTCCCTCCTTACTTAATCCCCAGTCAAGTCAGTGGATTGGCTTTCTTCCCCGAGATTGTTTATTCTCCATACTCAGCAGAGAGAAAACTTGGGATGATTCCCCAGTAGATCTTATTCATAATCCCTAATAGATAGTGGATTAAACCTTCTACAGTCTGCCTTGATTCCCAACAGAGTTGTCTGTTCCCCGGAATGTTATATTCTGACAGGGCATTCAGGGCTGATTTCCCCGGTAGAGTGGAGTCGTTGTCTCTAGCCGAGTTGTTTGTTTCCCAGAAGAGTTATATTTTGGCAGGCCATTCAGGGTTGATTTCCCCGGTAGAGTGGAGTTGTTGTCTCTAGCCGAGTTGTTTGTTTCCCAGAAGAGTTATATTCTGGTAGGTCATCCAGGGCGCTTTCCACAGTAGAGTTTGATTTTGATTCCCAGCGGAGTGGATTTGTGTTTAGCAGAGCAGCTTTACCCAGAAATTATCTCGGAGACCATCCAAGGCTTGTATTCCCCAGCATGAGTCTGTTGGCACTAGGCGTGCCTAGTCTTCCCCCAGCGGAGTTGTTTTCCTCTCTTCAGCATTTATTTTGTTGAAGTGGTTCCTTTGCATTTGCATCGTGCATAGCATCCTCCCAAACGCTTCGCATTTCCATTTCGTATGGAGCATTACGCCATATTCAAACATGTGCATGTGAAACATAAACCAGGTTGTTACCTCTTTATTTTCAGGTGTATTTCCAGCAATTATCAACATATTTTCTCAAGCCCGTATGATATCCAGGCCTCCAGCAAGATCATTGATAGATGTGTTCATCTTATCATTCAAGTTCATATTTCCCCAATGGATTTCTTCACCTTGACAGAGAAGTCAGATGCTTTTACCGACTTGATGTCGATGCCTGACAGCGATGTCAGATGCTTTTACAAATTATTATGTTGAGTTCACGGCGAAGTCAGATTATTTTGAGAAGTGACGGCGAAGTCAGACGATGTTGAGGGTCGATGGCAAAGTCAAATTGTTTTTAGAGTTGACGGGGAAGTCAGACTGTTTTGAGAAACGACGGCGAAGTCTGACGATGTTGAGGGTTGGCGGCGAAGTCAGATGATTTTGAGAACTGACGGCGAGGTCAGATTATTTTGGATGAATGACGGCGAAGTCAGATGGTTTTGAGAATTGAAGGCGAAGTCGGATGATTTTGAGGACTGACGACGAAGTTAGATTACTTCGAGAGTTGACGGTGAAGTCAGATTATTCTGAGAGCTGACAGCGAAGTCAAATTATTTTGATGAATGACGACGAGGTCAGGTGTTTATTATTTTGAGGAATGACGATGAAGTCAGATGATTGGTGACTAACGGTGAGGTCAGATGTTTACTTGATTGATGACTGACGGCGAGGTCAGATGTTTACTTGATTGATGACTGACAGCGAGGTCAGATGTTTACATGGTTGGTGACTGACGGTGAAGTCAGATATTCTACTTGATATAAGTGCTTGACGGCGATGTCAGAAGTTTCATTCCGCGGTTGACAAATTTTCGGGTTCTTTGGTATTCAACCGTATTTTACCTTGAATGTCTGAAAGTCGTTCGCTTTTCATCCCTTCAGGTCCAATTCGCTTGAATAGGGGCAGCTGTTGTACCCCAAAATTTGCCCAACCTTTTCTTTACTTGGTTTATGTTTCATTTTGTTGTTCTAACATATTGCATTGCCTAGTATTTTGCATTTTCACAGGGGATCAAGAGATGTGTGTGCAACAAGAGGAATGTGCCAAGGGTTCTAAGCCTAATCAAGAGGTTGTATTCAAGTCAATAGGGGGGTTATCATCATCAAAGACAAGTCAAAGCCCTTTGGATAGGCAGATAAGTGTATGTGGTTCACCTCCTATCTTGGAGGCCATTTGAAGACCATCTGAGGATTACAAGCCCATGGTTATGGAGAGAGATGATCACTTAAGCTCATTGGATGCCTTGAGGGTCATTGTAGAGTTCATTCAAGTGTTTATACCAAGTGTGAAGAGCTAGAGTTGAAGATGGTGCAATTAGGGTTTTCATCTGGTCAACCCTGAGTCAACTATGAAATTGAAGGAGATTAAGACTCAATTCCAAGTCTTTAAGGTCATGGAATGTTATTTTAAGATACATGGGATATCATTACAAGATCAATTCATCAAGAATCAAGAGTGTGAGGATGACTGAATTAGGGTTCTCAGTGTAAAATCCTCTGTTCAGTGCCTAACTTCATGACCACCTATCTCAAGATACAAATCTCATCTCAACTTTTGACCAACGTGAAACTTGTAGAGCATGTTCTTAGCTTTCTGTTGAGTACTAGAAGTCCTTGATTGGATTTATAGAACTCAAGTTATGATGCAGACAAGTTACAGGTCCTCAGATGAATGTGATTTTGGTCCACAAAAGTCAACCAACTTCCAAGCCATTTTTTACCTAGAAGGATGTTTCTCCTCAACTTTTGATGAACATGAAAGTTGTTCCTCATGATCTTAGCTTTCCAAAGAGTACTAGAAGTCCTTCATCGGATTTGTAGAACTCAACTTATGAGGCTTGCAAGGCAAGGGTATTTTGGGAAAGCATGATTACAGGTCATTTTCATTATTGGTCATTTCACTACATTGCACACTTCAAATGGAAATATTTCCAACATCAAACTTGTTCCAAATGGGGTCATTTTCTCAACCAAGCATCAAGACATCAAAGATTGAAGAATCCCTAATTGAATTTCCATAAAAAAAAGGCTTAAAAAGGGAAAAATCAAAATTAATTCATTTGAAAACATTTTGTACCAACCTTATGCATATTTTGGGTGCCAAACATATTTGAAACACAATTCCATCTTTGGATTTGGGATTTGAGTGCATTTTGGTGGTCATTTTCATGGTTTCTTCAAGATTAAGTTACACATCAAAAACATACCATAAGATGAAATCAAGGGATCATTTTCAGCCCTTTGATTCACCAACTTCAGATGCAAGCCAAAGAAGCCATTTTTACAGCTAATCAAAGTGAAATTCGTGCACTATTCAAATGACCATGGAGTGAAAAAGTGAAAATCAAATTGGGCCAAAGCGAACAAAATTTGGCCTTTTCTTCATCTGAATCCAACATACATAAATTCAGGATCATTCACAAATCCTCAGAAGTGATTTTGGTGAGAGTTAGAGAAAGAACAATTTGGAAAAAAAGAGAGAAAAAGTGAAAATCATTTTTTGAGTTTCAAATAAAACCAAGCATTGCAAAACATTTCTTGAACTTCACTGAACGTTTCTGGGTAACTTACTTCAAGCTTTGATAACACATTGAGCTCTGATGAAGCTTATTTTCTAGGTTTCTTTCTTTCAAGTTATCTCTCTGTTCAAGCACTTTTAACACGCCATTTTTATGTCTTTGTAATCCTTGTTTATCATAGATCATTTTTGGGTTCATTTGGTGGCTGTTTGTGAGTTTTTCAGTATGAACACATTTTCTATTTTTCTTCGTTTTGTTTTATTTAACAACTTTTTTTGAAAACCAACCATGTATTCATGATCCTCTTGAAGAGTAGATGAGTTTTCACTATTTATTTGTTGTTTTTGGTTGAGTTTTGGTGGTTTTGGGTTTTTGGCCGTGAAGGGTTGATGAAGGGCACGCCGGAGAAGACAACCAGAACAGTGGTTCCGGCGTCTGGTTCTCCCTCCCATTTTTAAAACCCAGCCAAGCCACATGTCTCATTGCTAGCCTCATGATCTGTTTACTTTTCAGTCCAATGTCCCAGATTAAGACGCACCATACACACACTTTGACTTACCAACGTGGAATCCGGGTTGAATATTCATTAAATGATTTGGCACGTTGTGATCCGTGTGATTGGAATACCATTTGATCAAACGCATATGAGCGCGTTCCACCATATGCCTTGGTTGACCACAACCCATTGAATCCACACGTTTTATTTCTTTTTCTTTTTCTGATTGGCTGGGTTGCTATTGGCACCCCCCTTTGTGGGCCCTCACCATTTCCAACGCTTATGGGTTGCTTCTTGCACCCCTAGCCCATTTGTTATTTTATTTCATTTTCATTTTTTTTTATTTTATTTCTGTTGAGAATTTAATTATTTTAAAATACTTCCAAAGGTCATAAAATCCCAAAAAAAATATGTTTTAGAATATTTGAGATGTCCTCTTATTTTTAGAAATTTTTATTTTATTTTATGATTTATTTTTCAATTAAAAATGGGATTTAACTTTGGAAGTGTTTTATGTAACTTAAATCTTGACATGCTTTGTTCTTCGTTTTATTTCTCTCATCTCATTTTGATCCAATGAATGAAATTCAATCCTCATATCAATGATGAGTTGAAGAATTTTTTAGGACCATTTTGCCCCTGATTGGTTGACTTTTTAGTTGACTTTTGTTGCCTTTCATTTGACCCCAAACAATCCTCCTTCACAATGGAGCACCCTTGTGAATCAATTTTTATGGTGATGTTGCAAATTGATTTTGATTGCAATCTTTTGGCCTCTGGTTGGCAACGCATTATTGAGCTTCTTTCATTTTATTTGATAATTTTTGAATCATTTTCCTATTTTTAGAGTAATTTGCAAGTCAAGTTACCCTAAAGGAAGGTTCATACATACATCTTGACCTAGTTTGACTTGGCTATGACATTTTTGGATCCTTTGAGCTCTCAATGCCTATTGATTCATGTTGTTAACATGTTAAGGATGGTTCTTGCTCATTTTTAGGTCATAAAATTTGGTTTTGCTTGTTCATTTGCTTGGTAACTTTTGAGTTACCAATTAGGGTTTCATTGTGAAACAAACTTGCTTTCCTTTGGGAATTTTCTAGCATTTCCTTGTGATTTACTTTCTTTTTCTTTTAATAACTTTTACTTCATTCCCCTTGCTGTCCAAGGACTTTGAAACACCATTTAGGATTGACTAAGTTCCCTCCTTTGGAGGTATTTCAAACATGAATTGAATGGTGAACCATGAGGACACTTTTGTTGTATCTTTTGCACAAATCATGATGATGCCTTGGTTGAATCATGTTTGGGAATGCCTTTCTATTTTCTTCTCTTGTTCTAACCCCTCTTTGAGTTAGGTTTCTTTTTCCTTTCTCTTTTCATGTTATTTTGCTTTGTGGCATTGTGGTTGATGTTGTTTGGTTTAGGCCATTTCATCCCACTTTTGATGCTTTTGTGTGTTTCTATTAATGCTTTTCTTGTTCCTTTTATCTACTGCATTTATCATATTGTTGTTTGAGGTTGAGATGAGCTTGTGGTGGTCTTCACCCCACACAATTTCCTCCCTCATTTGCATTCCATGTTTGTATCCTTGCATGTTTGTGTTGTTTCATGTTGTTTCTTTGTATCCTTTCCCTTAAGACCTCTAATCTCTCAATGGAGATTATGTTAGACATTAGGATTCTAACCATGTATGATAACATCAGGTAACATTTCCTTTATCTCAATCTTAGGATCACCATTGCATGAAAACTTTAGGTTTGGATTTAGTCCCTCTTTTAGTGTCCTTTCTCTTCTCATCTCAAAACAATCATAAAACACTTAATAAAGATAATGGATGTTATGCCATAAGCCTTATACTTGGGAAATGGTAATTGAGAGGCCACCTCTAAATTGCCTAGAGTGTTTAGTATACATCCTTAGGGCGATATGCGACGCATTCGTTCCTAGGTTCTAGACTTTGGTATAACATACATTATAAACAAACCAAGTTCAAAACACTTCTCTAAAAAACACAAAAACAATTCAAACCTTTTTCATCCTTCGGGATCTTAATCAGGAAAATAATTTTCATAAAAAGAGTGTCGTTAACTTTTAGTTTTACAGCAAACGGTAACGCCTAAGTCTCCAATGGTCGACCTGCATACACCAACTGCTAGAACTACTTGTTAACCCTACTCGGGCCTAAAAAACAGTTGAACAAACATGTGTTCCCTCGTTAGCCCGAACTACGTTTGCTCTGATTTCTCATACCATATGAGGATACGTAGGCACATGACGGCAATGTCTTGGAGAGCAACCTTCCCCCTTTCACCCATAGCTAGCCGAACTACGTTGACTCTGACTTCTCATTTCAGATGAGATACGTAAGCACAAAGCGTCGTTGCTTTGCCAAGTCACTTTCTTTTTCTTTTGTCCTCAAGCATGTAGTTAGATAGTTTCAATCACCCTTTTAGATAGACAACAAGCACGGATCCCGTCGAGTACAACGTACGTGAGGGGTGCTAATACCTTCCCCTTGCGTAACCGACTCCCGAACCCGAGATTTGATTGCGATGACCAATCTTATCCCTCTTTTTGTTAGGTTTTCTCTGAGCGTTTCCTTTCCCTCTCTTGGGACAAATAACGCACGGTGGCGACTCTTTTGTCATTGTCGGCCTCGATTTTCACAGTAGCGACATGATGCAAAACATGAAGCATATAGACATTGTGTTTTCTTCGGTATACTGAATAGCTCCACGTGAATTTGTGTATTATCCTCTTCATAACTTCTTCCCCTTTGACAACATCAAAAAGAGACAAGTAACTCGTTAGAAGCATCACATAGATGCACAATTCACATATATATTATACTATATAGAGGCAATTGCAAAGAATAAGTGGTGTACTCACATACAACAAATACGTAAATAACGCGAGCTTATCAAACACACCAGCAATACTCATATTTATTGATTTAATTAATCATAATACAAGTATTGCATTAATACATAACCCAAACAGCAGAAAAACAAACCAAACCAAAATGAATTTGCATGGTAACACAAAAGAATAAAACTAGATGCATGACACAGTAGAAAATTCTAAGGCACACAACATGAATGACCTAAACTTTACACATCGTTATCTTCCGTGACCTCCTGACCTCACTCTACGGAACCAGCCTTAACCATCGTATCCAAACTAACGGTCTAAGAAGTCACGCATCTCTCGATATAAATGTGTGTAATAATGGTGGTCTTCATTCTAGGTATAAATCATATGATTAACCCTTGCAATTGTAGTAGCCATATTAGCAACCATTTCGTCCTTCAAGGAAACCAGTTTCTCAGTTACAAAAGATGCAAAATCCTCAAAGTTCGCATCTTGGATCTTCATGTGTTCTTGCATAGTACAGAGCTGTGCCATTTGAGCATCTTGTTTGATCAGCATATTTTGAAGAAGAGTTGTTATGGAGGATTTATCTCCATGAACGTGATTATTTCTTTGACCCGCTGCATGGTCTACATCGTGCATAGGTTCATCATCGCCAACATGTGGCGCGGTAGTGGATTTAGGAGATTCTGCATGATCACCAAGTGGTACACCTTTTGTCCATGCTCGCCCATCCTAAGGTAATATGCTTGACGTTCCTCATCTTAAAAATACCCCATATTATTTAAGGTACGTTGGGGAAACACTTGAATTGGGCCAGGCGATATGAGCAGCAAGTTTGGCACGCCAATATTGAAGAAGTTGAGAATTTTGGAAATCATATATGTGTAGCAGAAGAATGTAACTTTATTACACTCCTTAATAGTAATCATTCGATAGACCAAGTAATGCAGCCAGTTGATGTAACACCATACTCTACCCGTTCGTATGATAATTGAAATTGCAAAAACAATGCGGAAATAAATCATAGTTAATACACATATGATGTCACATTACTAAAAACTCATCATGAAGCATCAAGTCACTTTATGTATTATTCATAAATAAAACAAATGCTTTTACTCCACAACGGAATTAAATCATGGTTTAGCATTAAAGCTTCAATTACACCAAAAACTCCACATAACACGTGGTTCCATAACAATAGTCAAAACATATATGTAACAAATACACGTCAAATAAAATAAAGAAAATACGAAATACCCATCCTTCCCGTGTTAGGTATCAGAGCGACTCCTAAGACTCGATCAAATGGAAACACAATGTTCCAAACCCTACTCAGGTGCCTGATCATCTGTACTCCCCAAGGAGCATAGACACAAAGAGCAAAAAAGGGGTGAGAACTATAATTAATAAATATGCGGTGAAAAATACATGCTAAGGAGTAGTTCATATACAAAATACACCAATCACACAATTACCACGCACATACAAGTGTCGTATCATCACTCGACATAAACAACCCTTATTCAATCATATATATGCAATGCGACCTCACTGACACGACACAATGCATGTGGTACCATCTCAATCACATACGATTCACCCTAAAACCCGATTCCAATTGAAATCCAAATAAGCCATGTACGTTCATATGAACTATAACTTATCTCGACTCGACTCCCACACGGGTTTCGGACGAGACTAGGCACCTATCATGGATTCCCACCTAGCTCATCTCCATATCACATGCAATGAATGCATGACACACAAATTATGCACAATATAACAACTATTTGAGCATAATTCATGATTCTCAATGATCCCACGTGAGTCACATACTCAACATAATTCCCTCCGTAATTACCACCATAGCCCAAGAATGTCCACATATGACAATCTTGGCTCACCAACATCCAACACGTCTCAATCAGAAAATCTCATAAAAACCCACATTTTATCCTACTTAATGTTATTACTAGTTTCTCCTATGTCTAAGTATACCATCTTAGTCTTACGGATTAAGAGAAATTGCATCGCACACGAAATCGGGAGAGAAATCACGAAAAAGGGAGATTTTTACCACATCTCTGCCCATACGCATATGGCCAGCTTCCCTCGCCCCAGGCCTGCGTATCATGCACGTATGGCCTCACTGCATAGGCCTCCATACACATAATTTGCCACATCTCTGCCCATATGCAGAATGCAGCAACAACAAACGCAATTTGCACGAATTTGTTATTCAAAAACAACATGAAACACAGATTCACACATACATTCATTACACAACCATTATTTAACAGCAACAATCACATAATAATTAGCCAAATACGAAAATCAAGCAAGAAGGATAAAAATGCACAAAACCTAAAAGGGAAAGGACCTCTCACTACCCTCTCATGTTCAGATCACCTATATTGAATCCCATTCTCCCCTACCAAAAATTCAAGCTTTGATCCTTCAAAAATGGTGGAAAACTCCCTTGTTCCCTTCCCCTAACTCTCTTTCTCTTTCCACGTAGCATAAACTAACTTCTAACCTCCCATTAATTACTCTTAATTGTTTTATTTATTTTATTAATTTTCTAAATAATGATAATAATCCAAATAATAATCATATTATTACTCCTAATAATAATTCCATTAATAATGTTAACCATGATAACCATATTAATAATCATATTAATAATAATAATAGAAACAATAGGAATAATAATAATAATAATAATAATAATAATAATAATAATAATAATAATAATAATGATTCTAAAAATAATAACAATAATGTTACTAATACTTTCCCTCTATTATTAATTAATTATCATTATCCTAAGTTTTATTGATTTTATTCCGTTAAGGCTAACTCTCACACTCACCCTTAACCACACACCCTTAATTAAGCCAATAAAATCACAAACAACATAAAAAAATAATTACAACACGACCAAATAATTAAATGGGGTGTTACAACTGTCCCCCACTTAAAATATTTTTGTCCTTGAAAATGTACCTGATGAGAAAAATTCTGAATACGAATGTCGCATCTTGCTCTCCAATTCTCAAGTCACACTTCCTCCAGGAGCTCCTCCCCAAGCTACTCTCACTAGAGAAATGTCTTTACCTCTCAACTACTTCATCTTGAGATCCTCTATCCTTATCGGCATCACCTTCATGGTAAGATTATCCTGAATATGTACTTCACCCCTTTGAAGCACATGGGACGGGTTAACAATGTACTTTCAAAGTTGTGACACATGAAATACGTCATGCAAATTCAAAAGTTCAGGTGGCAGCACCACTCTATAAGCAACGAATCCAACTCTCTGCAAAATATGATACAGTCCAATGAATTTAAGATCCAACTTCTTCGATTTCAGTGCACGACCAACACCGATCACAAGATTGACCCTCAGAAACACATGGTCACCTTTGTTGAATTCCATGTCTTTTCTCCTATTTTTATGATAGCTTTTCTATCTGCTCTGGGATGCCTTCATCTTCTCTCTAATCATCTGAATTATTTATGTAGTTTGTTGCATAATCTCAGGTCCGAGTACAATACTCTCTCCCGACTCATACCAGCATAGAGGTTTCCTACACCTCCTACCATACAATGCTTCGAAGGGCATCATTCCAATACTAGAATAGTGACTGTTATTGTAGGTAAAGTCAATCAACCGTAAATGAGTATCCTAAGCACCTCCCTACTTGAGTATAAAAGCTCTCAATAAATCTTCCAGCGACTGAATAGTCCTATCAGACTATTCATCTGTCTGCAGATGATAAGCATAACTCAAATTCAAACTAGAATCCAACGCTTCCTACAAGCTCTTCAAAAATCCGGAAGTAAACCTCTGGTCTTTGTCGAACACAATGCTCGACGGAACCCCGTGCAACTTCACTATTATCTTGATATAAATCTCCGTCAACTTTGCAAAAGTAAAACTGATGTTAATCGGTATAAAATATGATGATTTTGTCAGTCTATCCCACTTCCACTCTAGTATCTCCATTGGTTGTATCAAACCGAAAGGTTTCTGATGTTCCATTTTGACTTCTGACAAGTCAAACAAACATACACAAAAAGAGCCATGTCTTTCTTCATACCTGGCCACCAAAATAACTTCTTAAGATTCTAATACATTTTCTTAGCTCCTGGATGAATACTCAAGCTACTCCTGTGGCTTTCCTCTAAGATCATTTTTCTCAATTCAGGATTATCTGGCACACAAATTCTGCCTCTAAATCTCAACACACCAAAATCATCTACTTTAAAGTCACCTTCTGCATCCGACCCTCCTGCAGTCATTAAATCCACCAGCTTCAAGTCTCAGGAGTCAGTTCACAAACCATTATTAACTTTCAGCATACCTAACATTACACTCTCAGGAGTCACATCACAAACTATGCTCAAGTCTCTAAATTTCTCAATTAAATCCAACTCTTTAATCATTAATGTCGACATGTGTATTGTCTTCTAACTCAAAGCATCTGCTACGACGTTAGCCTTACTGGGGTGGTAACTCAAGATAAAATCATAGTCCTTCAAGAATTCTAACCATCTTCTCTGTCTCATATTCAGCTCTTTCTGGTCAAATACATATTTCAAACTTTTATGGTCACTGAACACTTCAAACCTCGACCCATACAAGTAATGTCTCCAAATTTTCAACACAAAAATCATTGCCGCTAATTCAAGATCATGAGTAGGATAATTCCTCTCATGTACCCTCAATTGTCGTGAAGCATAAACCACGACCATACCATCCTGCATCAATACTCCGTCTAATCCCATTTTAGATGCATCACAATATACCATAAAATGTTCATCCGACTTTGGTAGAATCAACACTAGTGTTGTAGTCAATCTCTTCTTCAATTCCCAATAAAACATTTTTCACACAAGATATCCCTCACAAAGGCTTGTCTATTCCTAGTGAACTGAGTCAGAGGAAGGGCCAGACTAGAAAACCCTTCGATAAACATGTGGTAATAACCTGCTAAGCTCAAGAAACTTCTAATCTTTATCACTGATTTCGGAGGTTCCCACTGAAGTACAACACTTACTTTGGATGGACCCACTGCTATGCCATAACCAGAAATGACATGTCCTAGAAAACTTACCTCATGCAACCAAAACTCACATTTTGAAAGTTTTGCAAATAACTTATTATCTTTCAACACTTGCAATGCAAGCCTCAGGTGCTCTGCATAATCTCCTTCAGACTTGAAATAAATCAAAATGACATCAATAAAAACTACCACAAACTGATCCAAATAAGCATGAAAGATGCGATTCATGTATTCCATGAATATGACCGGCGCATTGGACACTCGGAATGACATCACAGCATATTCGTAATGTCTATACCGAGTCCTGAAAGCCGTCTTTTGAATATCATCCTCTTTTACTTGTGTCTGATGGTAACCTGATCTCAAATCAATTTTACTGAAAACACGAGCTCCCACGAGCTGATCCATTAGATCATCAATTCTTGGAAGCAGAAACTTTTTCTTGATGGTAACCTTATTCACCTGACGATAATCAATGCACAATCTCATACTATCGTCCTTTTTCTTAGCCAATAACACAGAAGCTCCCCATGGCGACACACTAGGTCTAATAAACTTATCAAGTAATTCTCTGAGTTGAGATTTTAACTTTGCTAATCTGACGCTGACATTATGTATGGTGCCATAGATATAGACCTGGCACCTGGAACAAGATCAATTACAAATTCCACGTCTCGCTGTAGAGGCAACTCTAAAATATCATCCGGTAACACTTCTGGAAACTCTTTCACCACAGGTAATTCATTAATCGATGTTTTGCCCTCAACAGACAATGAGTCAAACACCGCAAACATTTTAGCTTCATTTTCCAACAAGGTTCTTAACTCCTTGGTAGATATAAAATTAGTCGACTCTTCCTCCTCTAGAGTAAGAAATAAAAAACTCTTCCGATAACAGTCAATGTAGATATAATTGCTCTATAACTAATTCATCCCTAAAATAACATCCAGATTACTGAGTGGTAAGCAAATCAAATCCACTTCGAAATCTCTACCAAAGATCGACACAAGAAAATTCAAGCACACTAAAGATGTAGTGATCGACCCAATAGTTTGAGTATCAATCACCATCCATTTACTCAAAATAGACGGCACAAGTCCTAGTTTCTTCATACAATCCACAAAAATAATTGAGTGGGTTGCACCCATATCAATGATATAAATCAAAGGAGTGTTATGAATGTAACAAGTACCTCTGACCAAATAATCCTCACTGGAAGGCTGAGACCCCACCAATGCAAATACCTTCCCACCGGCCTGTGACTTCTTCAACTTCTGACAATGGGTGCTGATGTGACCTTGTTCACCACAGTTGTATCAGATAGGTATATTGGTCCCGTAATCTGCCACAATATTCTGACATTCATTGGCACGGTGACCCGCGCCATGGCATATGAAACACTTTATAGGGTTGGAAGGATTTCCTCCCCCACTTGAATTCTTGCCAACAACATCTCTTTGCTTTCCTTTATCGACTGGAGCACTGTAAGGTGTACTCCCATGTCTCTACTTACCCCTTTTGTCACTCAGGGCCTTGTAGTGAGCAACTCGAGCCCTGTTATCTTCATCATAAACCTGACACCTATTCACCAACTCAGGGAAGTATCTGATCTTCTAATAACCGCTACCTTGTTTGATCTCAGGACGCAGCCCGTTCTCAAACTTGATATACTTCGAACTCATAGCAGCATCTATTTTGTAATGCGGATAATACTTCACCAATTCCTCGGATTGGGCCGCATATTCTGCAACGGTCAAGTTTCCTTGCTTCAATTCTAAGAATTCAACCTCTTTCTTGTCACAAACATCTTCTGGAAAATACCGCTCCAAAAACTTATCCCTCAACACCGCCCAAGTAATAGGACCACCTGAAACTTCAAGCTTTTGACGGGTGTTATCCCATCATTTTTCAGCTTCCCCATTTAGTATCTGAGTGCAAATTGCACCTTCTGAGCTTCGGTGCATCCCATGACTCTGAAAATATTCTCAATGTCCTTCAGCCACTTTTGCGCAACATCTGGTTCGTGTCTACCCTCAAACTTAGGTGGCTTGCTGTTCTGGAACTTTTCCAAATTGTGGAACTCAACGAACCCAACTCTTTTGGTGGTATTCTGCACCGCCTGCAAAATAGCTTGTAACACAGCAACAATCACAATGTCATTCCTACCAGCCATACTGCTCAACACCAAGAAACACATGTTAGAAGAAACACACAACTATACAAACTCTATAGTCAGACTCTACTACTACACTGGTTGGACCGACCGACCTGCTCTGATACCAATTGTAAAATCCTACTCTACTCGTTCGTATAATAATTTAAATTGCAAAAACAATGCAGAAATAAATTAGAGTTAATACACATAGGATGTCACATTACTAAAAGCTCATCATGAAGCATCAAGTCACTTCATATCTTATTCATAAATAAAACAAATGCTTTTACTCCACAGCGAAATTAAATCAAGGTTTAGCATTAAAGCTTCAATTACACCAAAATCTCCACATAACACGTGGTTCTATAACAATAGTCAAAACTGATACGTAACAAATACACGTTAAATAAAATAAAGAAAACATGAAATTCCTATCCTTCCTGTGTTACATAATAGAGCGACTCCTAAGACTCGTTCAAATAGAAACACAATGCTCCAAACCCTACTCAGGTACCTGGTCATCTGTACTCCCTAAGGAGCACATACACAACAAAAAGAAAAGGGGTGAGAACTACATCCAATAAATATACGATGAAAACCCATGTTAAGGAGTAGTTCATACACAAAATACACTAATCACAGAATTGCCACGCAGATATAAGTGCCTCATCATCACTTGGCATAAATAGCCCATATTCAATTGTATATATGCAATGTGACTCAACTGACGCAACACAAAGCAAGCGGTACCATCTCCATCACATATGATTCACCCTAGAACCCGATTCTCGCTGGAATCTACATAAGTCGTATACGTTCCTCTGAACTACAACTTATCTCCACTTGACTCCCACACGGAGTCTATTCAAGACTAGGCACCAGTCATGGATTCCCACCTAGCTCATCTCTACAACACATGACATGAATGCATGACACACAAATTATGCATAATATAATATTTATTCGAGCATAATTCATGATCCTCAATGATCCCACGTGATTCACATACTCGCTGTAATTCCCTCTGAAATTACCACCATAGCCCAAGACTGTCCACCTACGACAATTTTTGCTCACAAACATCCAACACGTCTCAACTAGACAATCTCATAAAAACCCACATTTTATCCTACTTAATGTTATTACTAGTTTCTCCTATGTCCAATTATACCATCTTATTCTTATGGATCAAGAGAAATTACATCACACGCGAAATCGAGACAGAAATCTTGAAAACGGGAGATTTTCACCACAGCTTTGTCCATACGCGTATGTGTCGCAACTGCGAAAAAGCCCGGCGAAAGCAAACAGAAGAGTCGCCATTGAAAGTTAGTTATCCCAAAGAGAGGGAAAGGAAACGATCAAAGAAAACCTAAAAGAATGGAGAAGACAAGGCCATCGCAACCAAATCTTGGGTTCGGGACTCAGTTACGCAAGGGGAAGGTATAAGTACCCCTCACATCCGTTGTACTCAACAGGATCCATGCTTGTTGTCTAATCAAAGGTTATGTTTATCTAAAAGCTAATTCTAAACTGGGGAGGGAAAAGAAAACGGAGACTCGATAGGACATCATCGCCCTATGCCTACGTATTCCCTCGTGAAATGGGAAAGTCAGAGTCAATGTAGTTCAGAAAAATACGGGTGATGTGGGGAATGTTACTCGCCAATACATTGTCGTCTTGTGCCTACGTATCCTCATCTAGTATGAGAACTCATAGCAAAATTAGTTCAGGTAACTAAACCACTGGTTGATTAAGTGTTTTTTATGAATGACGCTAAGTTCCTATTCCAGCAGTTAGGGTCGATGTCTGTTTGTGGTGGAACAGAAAAGTAACGTACTCTTTTCTGAAAATGATTTTGAAATAAATCTCGAAGGATAAAGAGGTTTTAATTTGGTTTAAGAGTTGTAGAGAAGTGAATTGAATTTGTTTGAGATTCACATTGCACTAAAGACTATGATAAAGGAGTGAATGCGTCGCATATCGCCCAAGGGGTATACACTAAACAATCTAGACAAGTGAGGAAAAACCCCCACACTCATCATTTCCCATATACTTAAGACTCGTTGTGCACAATATTCATCGTCTTTATTAAGTGTTTTAGAGTTGTTTGAGATGAGAAGAGAAAACTCAACAAGAAAACACTAAAGGGAAATGGAAAACCCTAATGTTATCATATAAAATGATCATAAGGTTAGGATAAAAAGGAAGTATACCCAATGTTATCATACAAATGATGGACCTAAAGTTGTTGTCAAAGAGGGACTATCCTAATTGTTATCATGCAAAGGATTGAAAGCCTAATGTCTCTCCTACTCCCACCATAATAAGAAATTAAGTGGGACTAGGAATCTCAAAGGATCGTGTGAGAAAACATAAGTAAACACTATCCAATTCAATCATAAATGAAAACAAAGATGAAACTTAAACAAGTTCCAAAAAGAGAGAGAAGATGAAAGAAGAATGAAAGAGAAATGCAACACCAAGTATACAAGCATGAAAGTTCAAACTCAAAGGACAAGGCATAAAACAAGAAAGTACTGATCTCAATCAAACAAGGTAAACATCAATAACATGTCAAAGTAAACCAAAGTGCATACATGCCAAACCACACTCAAAGATTGGAAGTTAAAACAAAATGATAAGACAAAGTTCCCAAACACACACAAGTGACCCAAAGTCCAACAAGAGGTATTATCAATCATCAAGCAAGGTGGAATGAAATCAAATGAAACAAGAAATATGGTAGGGCAGTAGCACACTATATCATACTCAAATTATGTAAATGATCAAAGAGAGAGCACAAAGAATCAAGTTAACCATCTCATTCATAAACAAGTCAACAAGCCAAACCAAAATGAGCATGCAAAAGATAACCCTAAAAGAAAAGGCATGAGATTATGACATGAAATCAACATAAATCCACAAAATCAACATGATCAACAAGTTAACCTCTATCCATGAACACACAAAAGATATCACACAAGTTGAATTCAAAACAAGCCTCAAGAAAGAATTATACATCCAAATCAACATCCACAAAAGGAAAGGAACATCAAGCAAGCATATAAATCCTAAATGACTTAAGGAAGATCATAATACCAGTAAAAAGTGGACTAGAAAATAATTTTACATAATTTTGCAGTTCAAAACTATTTAGAAATTAATTAAAAAGTCAAATAAAAACCTATAAAAGGATAGAAATTAGTTAAAACACAAACGAGAGCCCAAGAAAATCACCATAGGTCAAAGACCATCATAGGATCATATAATATGTTTCTCACAATTTTAAAATACCTAAAAAGAATTTTAAACTAATTAAAATCAAGAAAATAATCCAAAAATTCATGAAAAATAGCAAAACCAGAAATAAAAAATAAAGAAAAATCACCATAGGTCAAAGACCATCATATGATTATATGATATTTTTCTCATAATTTTAAAATGCCTAAAAAAGTTTTAAACTAAATAAAATCTACTAAAAAAAATTAAAATTCAAGAAAAATAGTAAAGTAAAATATAAAAATGTACAAATATAAGAATCAGAAAGAGAAAAATAAAAGGAAATGTTAGAAAATATTTTGGTATTTTTTTGATGAAAAATGAATTTTCTATGAATTTTTGAAAATAAAATGAATTTAAAAACAATTCTGAAAAAGAAAATAAAATAGAAAAAACATGTTGCATTGGATCTGCCTTCATTAAATGAAATGGCTAATCTGATGGCCTAGAAGCGCGCATCTATGGTGGATTTGAGTCAAATGCATCACATCCAGCCATTAAAAGTCAAAAGCACAGGATTAAAACAAATGACGTGCCAGACGGTCAGATGATGCCAGATCATCATCTTCAACCTCCAGCCATCTGAAACTAGCAGAGATTTGCAAAAAGTCATGGTTTCATCAAACCATAACCATTTGTGTTCATAGTGGTTTCATTTGATGTGTCTTTTCAAGACGGTCTCAACCATATCACCGCGCCAAATTTCTTTTACACGTAGCTCACTCGATTTAGAAAAACCAGATGAAATTTAAAACATGGATTTGAAAATTAACTTGTTAAACTCAACTACAACTAAAATCTAACAAACCTAACAACATCAGTGCATCAAGGACTACATCTTACCAAGCTTGATTCAGGCCGCGATTCTTCAAGTTCTTGAACTTGTTAGCTTCAATGAATGTAGATGAAGCTAATTGAGTGGAGATTTTGAGTGATTAAGATGTGGGAATGAAAAAACGAAATTCAAGCTTAAGAGTTCAAATGGGATCTCAACAGGGTGGTTCTGGCTATCAAAGCTTGTGGAAATGGGTGGAATCAAATCCTTATTTATAGGAGAGAATTTTGGAATGTTGAGGGAGGGCGAATGATGCAATTTAAGGTGAATTCATGCACACCCGTGTCATGAGCAAAGTGTGACTTGCAGAATTCCAAAACTCATCCAAAACTTGTGTTTCAATGCTGTAATTAGCTTAGGAAAGTTTGTTAATCATGTTCAGATTGATTTCGTGCCTTAATTTGGTTATTAGAGGTCACATTATTTCTTGAAGACTCAGTCATAACACTGTCGATCCGGGCCAGTTACGTCGAGATCCGACAAATCTCTCCAAGAGTTTGAAAACAGTGGGGCAATTGGACCACGTGTTCTCTGTAAAATCCTCTTGAGATGACTCTTTCTTATAAGACAGGTACTCTGGGGCATTATGTTTTTCAAAATGGCGACTATTACGCTCTTTATGCCCCGATGAATTTTACTTCAGGCAGTCATGGTTCGCCAGTAAGTCCCGTTGTTACAGAAACACTTTTAAACCATCGACTCAACGTAAGTCCCTAGCGAGTCATAAGCTGACAACACTCTGGATTGAGCCGGTAATCTCCAGTGAGTTTCAAGACTACAGAGATCTCCCCAGTATCTTCCAAGTGGTATGTATTATTTGAGGACCCACTCCCAATGGAATCAATCCTTCTCTCACTGAAGTTGCCATACTTTCCTCAGGAAATTTTCCCCAGGAGGTTGCCATATTCTCCCCAAGAAGTCGAGATACATTCCCCAGGGAAGTTGGGTGTATTTTCCCCAGGAAGTTGATGTACCTTTTTCCTAGGAAGTTGCTAGAATTTCTCCATGAAGCTGCCTAGTTCCACATCTTCCCCAACGAGGCGGATATTTATTTTATCCCCGGAAGTCTCTAATCCTAAGATGACTCTCCTAGTGAACAGATCTTCCTTGATTAGGATTCAGATTCATGATGGCAACCCTTCCAGTGAAGTCATGATGTCTTACCCCCAAGTGGAATTTTGTGTTCTCCCCAGAGAATTTGGAACTTTGAAGCAAGATTTAGTTCTGCCATTTCCTTTCCTATCCCTTGATAGATGTACTTTTGCATAGGTCACCGGGTATCCTGTCAAGATGTTTATTTCATCTCCCGTTTCTTCCCCCTCTTGTCTGTTTTGTCAGCATGTGCATATGCATGAGCCCAAGCATTAGCATAAGCAACTCATTGCATTCTCATTGCACTTTCATTTTGGCATACGCATTAGCATCTGCATGTTTGCTATCCTCGTTGTGTTTTTTCGTTACTTTGGATGTGGTTACCGCCAAGTAACTGGGGTTTGTCCGTTCTCTCCAAGTAGATCATCAACCTTAAGGATAAAGTGCCTACTACTTCCAGTTTCCCCACAGAGTTCAACTCTCGTGGATGATGGTTATTTCAATTATCTTTTCTGTACTAGGATAAGATAATCCCCATTTGAGTTCACTCCCTCAATGGAGTCTTGCTTGACAGTTTCTTTCTAGCTCGATTCTAGATTGAACTTTGGTCCCTGTTGGTCGCCAAACCACCCGAACGTGCATTTATTTTGCGCTATCTTTCAAGAAGAGCCTTTTATAATGCTTCATTGCTGATAAGTGGCAGTCTCTCCTGAGAAGCCTATGATGCTTTGCCCCGAGATAAGAGGCCGTCTCTCCGAAGAAGCTTATCGTTTCATCAGTTTACCTACCAGCAACAAGTGGCCGTCTCGCCTGAGAAGCTTATTTACCGTTATCTTTCTCAAATAAGTGGCAGTCTCGCCTGAGAAGCTTATCATTGCTACATTTGCTGATAAGTGGCAGTCTCATTCCGAGAAGCTTATCATTATATCTTTACTCCCCAGTTAAGCAACAGTCTGATTCGAGAAGCTTATCACTACCTTTTACAACACCGAAAAGTGGCAGTCTCACTTGAGAAGCTTATCTTATCTTCATTATGACTAGCAACAAGTGGCCATCTCCCTCGAGAAGCTTGTTTCCATTGCCCTTCCCCCTTGAGGCGTGGGGAGGTTTATTTACCCTTTTCAAGTAAAATAAGAAATTGAGACCCGTTCATGGCATACAAACCTTGAAGTGTGGGGAGGTTTATTTTACCCTTTTCAAGTAAAAGAAGAAACTGAGACCCGTTCATGGCATACAAACCTTGAAGCGTGGGGAGGTTTATTTTGCCCCTTTCAAGTAAAAGAAGAAACTGAGACCCGTTCTTGGCAGACAACCTTGAAGTGTGGGGAAGTTTATTTATCCTTTCTAAATGAATCATTTAGTTAAAGAAGAAGCTGAATCATATTTTGATCATGGAAGCTTATTTTCATCAGATAAGTGGCAGTCTCTCTGGAGAAGCTTATCATTTCATCCGTATCCCCAGATAAGTGGAAGTCTCCCATGAGAAGCTTATCATTGTTATCTCTTTCAGATAAGTGGCAGTCTCTTTATTTGAGAAGCTTATCATTGTTATCTCTTTCAGATAAGTGGAGGTCTCTTTATTTGAGAAGCTTATCCAGTTTTGGCATGTAAGTCCCTTTCAACGATAAGTGGCAATCTCTCTCGAGAAGCTTATCAGGGCATTTCCTCATTGGAAGTCCATTTATTTTGGTATACAACAGAGTTTTTACCCTGTATATTTTC
The DNA here is from genome assembly GCA_963859935.3 of Lathyrus sativus. NCBI lineage: Eukaryota > Viridiplantae > Streptophyta > Magnoliopsida > Fabales > Fabaceae > Lathyrus > Lathyrus sativus. Next base: position 379,505,698 of record OZ012737.1, on the reverse strand, counting down.
TGAAGGTTCCTGAAGATCCTGTTCGATCTCTTCGTTTAAGGAATTTCCAAAGCTTGGATGTTATTTCAGCCTAAAGACTCCAGCTTTTTTATTTACCTGATCCTACCGCTGCGTAGATCCCGTTTTTTCCTTTTTATCCTAGAGTGTCAGCATGGTCATGCCCGAACCTATTGAGCGGCTACTCATGGATATTTCCCCAGTGGAGGCCGTCTCGCCGGGGCCATCTCTAGTGAGGATCTCTTCTTGCCTTTCTTTATAAAGTGACAACTGGTCATGCTTGAACCTCTTGGTCCATCACTTTAGTTTTCCCCAATTTCGTGTTGTTCCCTGGTGCGTTGTCGTCCCCAGTGTGTGGTTGCTTGTTGCGTCGTTCCCCTGTGTCGTCGTTTCGTCTACATCCTTGCATTTATCATTTTCATCATATGCTTCATATTAGATTCATGCCATTGTCAACATTTTTGTTTTGTCCATAGCATTGTATATCACTGCATCTAAGGTCAAAATTTTCGATTATCTGTATTTAAATACCTCTCACCATGATTTCTCAAGCCTTCGTTGCTCAAATCATCCAGTGAAGTTATTTAAATAGGGGCAATTGTCATACCCCAAATTTTACCCTTAGATTCATTTCGCATTTCATTTTGGTCCATTTTCATTTTAACTAACAGTTAACCAGTTTGTCTAGTTTGTTCGTTTTTGCAGGAGTGTTGAAGAAATTGGGAAAATAATCCTGTGTGCCCTTTAATTCAAGTGGGTGCGGATGTGCCACCAAACCACAATCTTTTGATGGTTACCAGACCATATCATTCTCAGAGGATCCCCAAGAAGCTAGGTCTCCCGTCTCTCGAATTACAAGACATTAGTTTGAGAACTGGTTGGATTTCTATGGTAGTATGGAAGTTAGAGGTTCCTCGATACAGTCCATCCTTATTTGAGAATCAGATTATTAGCCATCAGATGAAAGGTTGAAATATTAATCGATTTATGAACCATATGATTTGAGACTGTCAAAGTTTGTACAAATCGGTATTCAGTCTATTCGAGAACTATTTCTAACAAGTTAAGTCTTTATTCACTGGATATTTGAATCGGTTACGAGTTAATTTTCAAGCATAGTTTGAGCCAGATCACGGTTTGCGTCAGATTCATATTAGGCATTATCTGATTTTAAATAGTTACGAGTTTTTATGTTCTTTAGATGCAAATTGCAAAGCCTAAAATTTGCTCGTAACGAGAGTTGGGTTGGAAGTAAATTCGAAAGAACTAAATTCACAGTTTATTCAAAGATTGAATTTATTTACAAGGCCAATTTCCATTACAATATTCAAGTTACATAGAATTTCAAAGTTACATTTCTCTTGATTCAAATTACAAGGCCTAATCCTAAATTTCTAAAACCTAAGACTAATTTCCTCAACTTCCAAGCCTTCGAGCATCCAAATCGTCAAAACCTGCAAAAAATAGCAAGATGGTTAGAAGTCAGAATTTTTAAATCATAAAGGATTTTAATTTTAGTTTCGGACCCTCAGAGCAATTTCATCATCGGGTCTGGGAGGGGCAACAGATTTTGCTACCAAACCCCCAATTTCTGTCCCACAAGCCAGGCCTAAGAACCGACAATTTCTATTCATATCCGAAAAAAGAAGAGAAAATTGAATTTTTAGAAAAAAGTGATTTTCAGTCCAAACAGCCCCAAGGAAAAACGGATTGGATTTTATCAGCTTCACCAAATAATTCCAAAAAAACACCAACAAGTCCGAAAATCCCATCATAAAAAATATCACATATCCAACAAGGAAAATCCGGATTCATCATCATCAAAAGTAATAACATTTCTGAAAATCATAAACAGATCTGAACATATCAAATCCAATCACCATGAATCACAGATCTGGATATAGAAAAAGGGGATAAGGATCAAATCAAATCCGAAAATGAAAACGGTATCACTATAATCAGATCCGACTCAATCAAATCAAAAACGTTTTGAAAAAGGAAATCAAATCAAATCTCCATCTTTTTTATGAAGAAAATCAAATATAAAAAGAGATCTGGAACACAGCCTCAGAGGGGCCGAAAATCACAGTGAAATGCAATGGAAAAAACCCTCACAGCCTTCATCGAAAATCAGCCAAAAACATTAACAGACACAAATCGTCAACCTTAAACGGATCCAAACACAAAATCACCACCGTAAGTCACTCAAAATCCCAACAAGTCAAAACCGTGAAAGCAACATCTAAAACAAATCGTCCAAAACGTCATCTGCACATCAAACCCACAACGAAACAACAACAAAACCTTCACCATGAAATCAACCCAAACCGCGAAATCCGGCTCAGAATTTCTTCATCATCGCCGGAAACAAACCGTAAACCACCGTAAGCATCACACACTGACACTTTTAGCTTGTTGTTTTTGTTTTTCAATGATCAGGACAGAAGAGAGAAAGAGATTTGTAGCAAGGAACAAGAAAATCGCAGCCATCCATCCGAGAGAGGAAAAGAAGTGCATGGCCGAAAAAGAGAGAAGAGGAAAAGAACTTCATGGCCTTTTGAGAGAAAGAAAGAAAAAATTCAGAGAGAAGAGAAAGGGAGGCCGTCGCGGGCTCATAGGGGAAATTAAGGTTAAAACCCTAATTTTTTTCCGCCCTCCCCTTTTTATATCAAACCGGGTCGGGTCCTGGGGCCTGACCACCATTGCCCAACCTATTTCCTTTTTTTTTTAAAGTTTTTTTTTTTTTATTTATTTTTTTGATATTAAAGTAAAACAAGTCTATTTTTTTTAATTAAACTGTAGCTTTTTTTTAAAATTAAAACCTAACTTTTTTTAAAATTGAAATCCATTTTTTTTTAAAATTTAATCTTTTCTTAAAATTAAAATTTTTTAAACTAATTACTAACCTTTTTGAAAATTATTAAACCTAACTAACCTTTTTTTAATTCAAAAATTCTAACTCTCTCTTTCTTTTTTTTTAAAACTCAAACACCCTTTTAATTTAAAAATTCAATTTTGTTTCAAAATCTAACAAAACCATATTTCAATTAATTCTAACATTGTCAAATTTTCGTTTTAGTCTTAAAATTTCTTAATAACAATTATCCTCAGTTTCTAGCCGTTATTTTCACTTTTGTTAATTCATCAATCCCTTGATCATCCTTCATTCCTAACATCATTCTCAATTAACCATGAACCTTTTTGTTAACCTCTTCTTTATATTTTTACTTGTACATTATCTAACATTATCGTTGTTATTCTTATCACATCATTATCACTTGTATATTATATTTCCATCTTCATTGCTTATCAATTTCCGCTGTTTATCATTTTTCCGTTAATTCCCTCCGAAGGAAAGGTTTAACTGTTTGACTGCCGCGTCAATTTTCCTTTACCCTCACCCATCCTAGCCTTAGGATCTGAGTCGTTGTACTCGTGCTTAGGCGTCCCGCCGTGTGTCGTATCGCTGCGAAAAAAGGGGCCGAAAAAGATAGAAGAGTCGCCACCGTTCTTTATTTATCCCAAAGAGAGGGAAAGGAAACGATCAAAGAGAATCTATGAATAAAGGGGAAAGACAAGGTCATCGCAACCAAATCTTGGATACGGGAGTTGGTTACGCAAGGGGAAGGTATTAGCACCCCTCACGTCCGTTGTACTCAACGGGATCCGCGCTTATTGACTAATCTATGGGTGAAACTATCTAATGCTACTGCTAAACAGGGATGAAGAGAAAGAATAGACTCGATAGGACATCGTCACACTATGCCTACGTATTCCCTCGTGCAATGGGAAAGTCAGAGTCAACGTAGTTCAGAAAACTACGGGTGATGGGGGGAAGGTTGCTCGCTAAGACATCATCGTCTTGTGCCTACGTATCCTCATCTGGTATGAGAAATCAGAGCAAATGTAGTTCGGGAAGATACGACCACTGGTTGGTTCATGTGTTTTACTGAGTAGGGTTAAATCTTCGTTATAGCAGTTAGGGACAATGCATGTTTGCGGTAGAACCAAAATTTAACACACTCTTTCTAAAAATGATTTTGCAAACAATCCCGAAGGTTAAAAAGGTTTGATATTTTTTTTTGTGTTTTTTATACAAGAAGTGAATTGAGTTAGATTTGAAACTCATGTTGCACTAAACACTATGACTTGAGAGCGAATGCGTCGCATATCGCCCAAAGGGCATACGCTAAACACTCTAGACAAGGTGAGACGAGGTCCCCCACTCATCATTCCTCGAGTACTTAAGGCTCGTAGCGTACAACATGTGTTAACCTTTATTAAGTGTCTTAAGAAGTTATGAGATGAGAAGAGAAGACACAAACTCTAAGGGGAACTGATCAACCCTAATGTTATCATGCAATGTGATACTAAAGTTGGGATTGAAAGGGGAAAATCTATCCTAATGTTATCCTGCAAAGTATTGAAAGCCTAATGTCTCTCCTACTCCCATCTTAAACAGATGGACTAGGAATCCTAAGGGATCATGGCAAAATAGCTCGAGTAAACACATAGCAATTCAATCACAGATGAAAAGAGATGAAGGATGAAAGTGACTGAAACAAGTCAATATAATAAGAATGCAAACATGAAATGCAAACATAAATGATGCAACAAGAATCAACAAACAAAAGAGACTCAAACACAAGAACAAGTCAACTTAAACAAGTCAGCTTAAACAAGTCAACTTAAACAAGTCAACTTAAACAAGTCAACAAGAGATGAGATGAAATGGGAGAAACAGGCTCCTACAACCATCAACCATCAATCACCAAAGAAGAATGGTGTTATCCTAAGATGCACACACAAAGAAAAGAGGGAGGAAAAAAGTGTGGGGCAGCCGCCACCACAGGCGCATCTCAACCATACAATCCTTATAACACAAGTAAAACAATGCAACACAACCAGCAATGTTCATGACAAACTCCAACTGTAAACAAATGACACCAAATCATCATGAACATGTGGTAAACCACCTAGGGCAGAAGTGAATCAACAAGAGGAAAGGCTCAAATCAAACTTAAAACAAGAGGCAAGGCCCAAGTATGATCATATGAAGTGAAGGAACCAAAGTCCTAACACAATCTCAACACTTAAGACAAGTGGAGAAACATGATTCAAAGGTGACTTGTGATGCAAGTTACACATGTAAATGACCTAAACAAGGTAAATCAGCACCTCAAATATGTTAAAATGAATCAACAAAGCTTAAAAGATGCATAGGGGATCACTTGAGATCATATCCCAAAGAAACTAGGTCAAACTATCATGTGTAAACATCCCTAAAAGTGACTTTACTTTGAAACAACCATGAAAAATAAAAGATAAGCTCAATAAATCTCAAATAAAATCTCAAGGTAAGGTTAAGCAATCACCAAGCAGAATATAAAAGTTTAAGTCCAAATTCAACTCAAAGCATCACCAAATAATTCCAAGAATGCATGGTGGTCCACCTTATCGAGCATGTATCGAGGGACAACAAAAGTAAAAGTACAACCAATTGGAAAAGACCATTGACCACTCAAAGTCACCCTCAAAAATACCTCAATCCCTCACCTAAATGAGGGAGAAGCAATGGTCATAGAGGATTTGAAATTTAAGTTCAAATGGTCAATACAAACTATGGTAAACACCGTGAAATACATTTAATTCTAAAATCAATTAAAAATATTAAAACAAATGAAAAAAGAAAATAAAAATATGGAAAAATTAATTAACACATTAAAATGACAGAAAACATTTTTTTTGGGATTTTTGAATAATCGGGACTATTTTTAAAAGATTAAAATGAAAGAGGTAAATAAAATAAAATAAAATAAGACAAAGAAAGGAGGGGGTATGATCAGCAAGTAGGCCATGAAATGAATCCCTTGCATTCTCGCTTGGGCCTAAAAATGGTGGGTATGCATAGTAAAATGACTAACCTAAACAAATGAACTGAGCTACAAAAATGAAACACAATGTTTCATTAATACAGCTGGAAGTCAAATAAACACGCAAGCATGGTCAAGCCAATAGGCACGCAACACATCACATGGTTAAAGATTCAACCCAAGCCACATTAGCCTTGAACATGGAATGAACCAGATGCCGGAGCTAGGGCTCCTTTCACCTTCTCCGGCCAGCCCGCCAGAGCTCAGAGGTCAAACCTCAATAAAAATCCAAAAATCTGGTACCAAATATAAGCTCTCACCACAAGGAGCATGAACCCACTAACCATCTTGCAAAAAGGTTCTTAAATAGAGAGATAACAGGCCACGGTTTTCAAACTACACATTCTGAAACCTCAACAAACATCCATGAAAACTACACAATCATTGTCTATATTGCATAGGACTTCAGATGCACCCAGAAGGCAACCTATTAGATGCCTAACATGAGAGATTTAAGTGGATAAAACTTACCAAACAGAGCTACTCCGTTGGCTCTTGAAAATGGGTGCAAACTTCTATTTAAATTTTAAACTTCTCCTTGCACCTCTATGAAGATTATTTGACCCAAGACTTGAAGAAAAACTCAATGAAAAGCAAGATTCCAAGAATGGGAATTTGATGAAATTTTGAAGTAATTCTCTCTCTCTCTCTCTCTCTCTCTCACACACACACACACACACACACACACACACAACAACCAGCTCTGATGGTTTAGGGCAACGATTGAGTTTAAATATGATGGGTTTTCAGCAACCATGCAGGCCCATGTTGGCTGCATTTTGTGATTTTAAATTTTTTGGCCAAACTTTCCACTTTGAGTCACACACGTGTTAGGCATCATTCAACTCATATTGGGTCAGCAAAATGGCATTTGGAGTGTGTTAAAAGGAAATGAAATAAATTGGTGAGTTGGAGATCAAGTTACACCAAGTTTTGATCTTTGCTTTTTATGGTGTAAGTTTTGAAAATGCGGTATGAAATATGTACCTTTGTTGGTCCAAATATGGTAAGTAATAACAAGGCCATATTTTGATGATGTTAAGGTGTGAAAAATCCCAAAACAAAGTCATTTAGTATCTTGAAATGAAAGGTATCCAAATCATGTCGAAAAACTACTATTTCAAGCTTATCATGCTTCAAATGATCCCATAAATCATCAAGTCTCATGGATTTGGATTCAAGATGATTTTGGACACAAGTTTCATGTTGGTTGAAAATGGATTAGAGGCCTTGAAGTGCATGAAAGTGGTCATTGAAGTGAATGACCTATAATGATGTTTCCAAAAAATACCCCTGCCTTGTGAAGACCATAACTTGAGATGTACACATGATAATGAAGACTTCTAAGACTTTTTGGAAATATAAGATCATGATGAACAACGTTCATGTTCACTTGAAGTTGAGGAGAAACTTGATTCCATGTCAAAAATGCTTTGGAAGTGAGTTGACTTTGAGTTGACCAAAATTCTCTTCATCTGAGGACACCAACTTGTTGACATCATAACTTGAGATGTAAAAACTCAATGGATGAATTCTTTTGCTCAAAATAAAGCTTGAAAGATGAGCAAGTCTCATGTTTATGGGAAAATGAGATTTAACTTGCATCATAGTGAAAATTGTCCTTGAAGTTAGCACCAAAGAAAGGGATTTTACACTGAAATCATCAGAAACCCTAGTTTAGTAACTCCCTGAACTCTTGAATCTCCTTGGTTTGATCTTAACATGACATCCTAGATGCTTTAAGATGACCTCCCATAGCCTCAATGTTCAAGAAACAAGTCTTGAACCCTCTAAAGTCCACAGTTGACTTTGGGATGACCAGATGAAACCCTAACTCCATATCCTTTGACTGAAACTCTTGCAGATGAATTGAATAACCACACAAACTCCATAAAGATGCCTCAAGGTATACACTAAATTTTTAAACCATGTTTTATCCAAGTAAGTGACCTCATGAACCTTTGATGACTCTCTGATGGTCCTTAAGATAGGAGGTGACACCCATACACTAACTTCTCTTCTCAAGGAGCTTTGAAACCCAATTCAGATGGCAATGAACCCTTGATAGCTTGCACATCATACTTGCTTGAGCTTGAGCAAAGAAGCTCTCCTCTTGAGTGGAAAAACATACCTCACTTGATCCCCTGATAAGAACCAATGCTATGCAAAATAAAAAAATGCTAAAAATGAAATGAAACATAAGCCAAGTTAGAAAGAAAAGGTTGGTCAAATTTTGGGGTACAACAGCTGCCCCTATTCAAACGACTTGGATCTGAAGGGATGAAAAGCGAACATATTTCAAACATTGAAGGTAAAAGGTGGTTGAATACGAAAGAACCTAGAAATTTGCCAACCGCAAAATAGAAAACTGTAGAATGGTCCACTGGAGTGGAAAACAATCACTGGAGAAATTGTATCTGATAGTTGTAAGGAAATGAGTTAACTCATCATCAATTAAAAAGCAACGACACACAGTCAGAAGAAACATCTACTAACACGCAGGCAACGACATTAAGTCGGCTCGATGCTCAGTCGGTAAGAACATCTTCTAACACGCAGACATCTGTTAAACAAACTAAGCAACAAACCCAAAGGTCGGCTCAACACAAATTTGAGAAATCTGCTAATCCAAGCAGACATCCATTAATTAAAACAGGCAACTAACTCGAAGGCCAACTCAACACGAAGTTGAGAATATTTGTTAATCCAAGAAGGCATCTGTTAATTAAAATAGGCAGCGAACCCGAAGGCCGACTCAACACTAAGTTGAGAACATCTGCTAATCCAACCAGGCATCTGTTATTTAAAATAGGCAGCAAACCCGAAGGCCGGCTCAACACGAAGTTGAGAACATCTGCTAATCCAAGCAGGCATTTGTTAATTAAAACAAGCAGCAAACCCGAAGGTCGGCTCAATACGAAGTTGATAACATCTGCTAATCCAAGCAGGCATCTATTAATTAAAATAGGCAGCGAACCCGAAGGCCGGCTCAACACGAAGTTGAGAAGAGAATTCGTCGATTCACAATCTGAAAGAAGAAATCCGTTGGGGAAGAACAAACTTGAATAAGTAAACTCTGTTGGGGAGAATGTGACAAGATGAACACATCTGCCAAGGATTCTTGCTGGGGTCTGGATACCACACAGGCTCATGAAATATACAAATATCTGCCGGAGATACAATAAAATAATAAGATGAACGCATCCATTATAGATTTTGTTGGGGCTTGGATACCATACAAGCTCATGAAATATACCAATATCTGCTAAAGATACATCTGAAAATAAGCAGTAATAACCTGGCTTATGTTTCGAATGCATATGTTTGAATATGGCGTAATGCTCCATACGAAATGGAAATGCTACGCTTTTGGGAGGATGTTATGCATAATGCAAATGCAAAGGAACCGCTACAACAAAATAAATGCTGAAGAGATGAAGCCAACTCCGCCAGGGATGACTGGGCGCGCCAAGTACGATTGGACTTTTGCTGGGGAAAAACAAGCCATGGATGGCCTCTTGGGAAGGAAATCCCCTGGGTACCATTGCTCTGCTGAGAACAAATCCACTCCACCGGGGATCAAATCTACTTTGCTGAGGAAAATGGCCTGAGCGGCCTTCCAGAATGCAACTACTCTGGGGAACAAACGACTCGGCTGGGGAAAACGCCCTGAATGACCTTTCAGAATACTACTCTACCGAGGAGTAAAGCAAACTGCTGGGAATAACTCCACTCTGCCGGGAATTCCACTCTGAGGGGAATTAAGAAAGACAAGCTTTCTGCTGGGGATAAAATCTGCTCTGAAGGGGATTGAGAGAAACAAACATTGGGAACTCATCCCAAAAATCTTGCTTCAAAGAAAACCAATACCCACTTGATCCTGTTGCGGAAAACAAATTCACCAGGGAAAACACATCGAGGGAATCAACATCAACCTCTGATTTGGGAAATGAGAATAAAATCAACAATATCAAACTCTGCTTAGGGAAACAAGACTCATCCATATTAACCTCTGCTTGGGGAATTGAGTCATAGACTCTGTGGCGAAAGCAACACCGAATTCATCCCACTACTGGGGGAACGGTCCCAAATCTACCTGCCAAGGGAATAAGTGTGCACCACTTATCGCATCGCTGTGAAGAGGGCCGACAAAAGACAGAAGAGTCGCCACCTTTCGTTATTTATACCAAAGAGAGGAAAAGGAAACGATCAGAGAAAACTTGACGAAAAGGAAAAAGACAAGGTCATCACAACCAAATCTTGGGTTCGGGAGTCGGTTATGCAAGGGGAAGGTATTAGCACCCATCACATCCGTCGTACTCGACGGGATCCACGCTTGTTGTCTATCTAAAAGGGTATTTATCTATCTAAGCTACGGACCACAGGGACAAAATAAAAAAAAAGAGACTCGATAGAGCATCGTCGCTTTATGCCTACGTACTCCATTGTGCAATGGGAAAGTCAGAGTCAACGTAGTTCAGAAAACTACGGGTGAAGGTGGGGGAAGGTTGCTTGCCAATACATCACCGTGTTGTGCCTAGGTATCCTTGTCTGGTACAAGAAATCAGAGCAAACGTAGTTCGGGCTAACAAGACCACAGGTTGGTTCAAATGTTTTAGGCCCGAGTAAGGTTAAAACTTAGTTCTAGCAGTTAGGTGTATGCAGCTCGACCATTGGAGACTTAGGCGTTACCTGTTTGCGGTAGAACCAAGAGTTAACAAAACTCTCTTTATGAAAAAGTTTTTCCAATTAAATCCCGAAGGATAAAATGATTTGATGTTTATTTTTGAAGTCTTTTAGACAAGAAGTGAATTGAATTTGATTTGTAATTCATGTTGCACTAAAGACTATGACTTAGGAGCGAATGCATCGCATATCGTTCAAAGGACATACGCTAAACACTCTAGATAATTGAGAGGAGGCCCTCCAATTATCATTTCCTAAATGCTTAAGGCTCGTAGCGTACAACATTCATTATCCATTATTAAGTATCTTGAAGGAGTTTGAAGATGAGAAGAGAGAGACACAACTCTAAAGGGAGACTAAGACTCAACCTAATGTTCTCATTCAAAGTGCACCTATGATTGGGATGAAAAGGGAATTCTACTTAATGTTATCATAAATGGGTTCAAGCCTAAGGTCTATCATAATCTCTCTTGAATAACAGAGATTAGAGGTCCTAAGGGAACATGGCAAAGGAAGACAAAATAAGAAGAAGAAGAAAGCATAAGTGAAAGAAGAAAGAATGCAAACATGTAATGCACAACAAGGATGAAGAAAAGAGGGAGGAACAAAGTGTGGGGTAGTAGCCTCCACAAGCACATCTCAACCTCAAGCATGCAAATGAGAGATGCAAGAATAAAAAGGAAAGCACACATATGAACTTAAACAAGTTCAAACCAAAGTGAGATAAAGTGAGAAGAATGGAATCCTTACAATCACTTACATATCAATCACTAGCTCAACAACAAAGTAAGAGAGCCAAAAGGCCAAGCAAGATCAAGATTAGAGATGGGATATCAAACTTGTGCAGCAAGTTACTCAAAGAGTCTCAACCACAATCATCATCAAGATCAAACAAGAGAAAACATACCAAAAGTCCTCAAAATGAAGCACCATTCATGATATGTTCAAAGTTCCTCCAAAGGAGGGACCAAACCATATCAAATGGGATTCAATGGTCCTTGGACAAAGTTAAGAACAAGGGAAGAGAGTGCATAAATAAAATAAGAAATCACACAAAAAGAGATTGCAAGATTAGGCATGGTAAAGGACCTAAGTCCTAAACACTTTCAACATTGAACTTCAAATGGAAAGCCTAAAAAGAATGCAACTCACAACCAAAACCACACAAGTGTATAACCTAACAATTTAACACCAACCACTTCATCATGTTAGAAATGTGAATCAATAAACGTTGGGAGCATTTGGGATCCACAAGGGTCATTTCCCATCAAAGCTAGGTCAAGTTTTTGTGTGAACCACCCTTAGGGATAGCTTGACTTGCAAGCTACTCCAATAATAGGAAAATGGCTCAAATAAAACCAAATAAAATCTCAAAAGCACATCAACAAGTTGGCAACCAAAGGCCAAGAGAATACAACCAATGTCCATTCGAAACATCACCAAAGAATTTTATTCACAAGGGTACACCATTTTGAAAGAGGGTTGTCGAGGGTCAAACAAATGGGAATGAAAGTCAACCAAAAATAAACCAAACCAGAGCCAAAATCATCCTATAAGATCACTCAACTCATTATTGAAATGAGGAATGGGTCTCAATCATTGGAGATGTCAATCGGTCAAGAAACAAGCAAGAACAAAATGAATACACATGAAAATTCATTTAAAAACACCTCCAAATATGAAATTCCATTTTCATTAAAAAATAAATGAAAACCTAAAATAAAAAATATCAAAAATTAGTTAACACATTACAGTATCCTAAAATATTTTTTGTAGAATTTTATGATATTTGGAGCTATTTTTAATTGAATTAAATCAAAACAGAAATCAAAATAAAAATAAAACAAAAGAAATAAAAGCTGCGTGGCAAATAGCAATAAATCCAGTTAAAACAATTGGGCTCAGATTGGAAGGGGGTGCGCATAGCATATTTGGCCCAAATCAATTGAACTCAGTTCAATTACTGAAATGCACTATTTCACTAATTGACGTGGCCAGTCAACATAACACGCAGGCAAGTCAAGAGGATCACAACCGTTCATCTCCTCAAGTCAATGAGTCAAACAATCACACGCAATGCACACCTGAGTCTTGAACCAGACGCCAGAGCCCTAGCTCCGGTCGTCTTCTCTGGTGAGGTGGCCGGAGATCAGTTTCTTAAACTCCACCAAATCAGGAAAAATTATACACCAAATTGAAGGCCAAGTCACATAGATCACGAATCCGGCCTCCATTTTCATTAATCATACATGAATTAAGAGATTCGAACGATGGAAATTTGAGCACAAAACTGAAAACTCAACAATCAACACAATTATGCTACTAGAATTTGCCTACAAACTGTAGGACTTCAGATGCAACAACAATAGCACAGATCCAATGGCTAACATGAGAGATATTTGGATTTGAAAGTTACCTAACAGAGTCTCTTCGTTGGAGCTTCAATTGATGCTTAGCTTGCTTCAAGCTATGCAGATCCACTCTATGAAGTTCAAGGAAGAAGAGGGGTGCTTCAATTTGGCTTGAACCGTGCTAGATCTTGATTCACGATTTCCAATTTTTCTCTTGAATTTCAAAGTTGGATTCTGAGCTCCTTCCACCAATTGCACATTCTGAGCTCTCCGAAATGATTTTGAGTTTATATATTATGGATTTGGGAGTGAAAGAAAGGCCCATGAAGCCTTGTTGGAGTGTAATTTGAAAACGCCCAAATTAGAAGCTACTCCCATGCACACGTGATTGCAGCATGTTACACTCATGAATTTCATCTGATTTTGTAGCTGACCATTTGAATTGAACATTTGGATTGGAATTGGGCTTGTACATTGTCCAATTAATGAGTTTTGATGTGAAACTTTTTCTTGAAGCAAGCTCAAAATTCACGTGTATTTGCTAGCATGACCCAAAATTGTTTGGTGAATTTCACTCATGAGCACAATGTGAACCATTTTGAATCAAAAGGAAGTGTGAAAATGACCTCTAACCATTTCAATTGAATTCATGATTTTAAGTTCATTTTTCCTTGAAATTCCTTCACCAATCTCCTTATCCAAGCATAATTCATGACAATCTTGAGTTCCATGATGCATTTGAAGTTATTTGGGACAATTTTCATGTTGGAGAAAGTTCCATTTGAAGTGCACAGAGGCATGAAAATGACCTATAATGAAAATGACCTATAATCAAAGTTTCCCAAAATACCCCTGCCTTGCAAGCTTCATAACTTGCGTTCCATAAATGGTATGAAGGACTTCTAGGACTTTTTGGAAAGCTAAGATCATAAGGAAAACTTTCATGTTCATCAAAAGTTGAGGAGAAACATGATTCTAAGTCAAACGTTCCTTGGAAGTTGGTTGACTTTTGTTGACTAAAAAATATGTTCATCTGAGACCCATAACATGATGGCATCATAACTTGAGTTCCACAAACCCAATGGATGAGTTCTAGTACTCAAAAGAAAGCTTATAACATGCCTTACAAGTCTCATGTTTATAAGAAAATAATATCCAAATTGTATCTTGAGATATGTGGTCTTGAAGTTAGGCACTAAACAGAGGATTTTACACTGACAAACCTCTGAAACCCTGATTTAGTAACTTCTCACACTCTTGATTCTTCTTGATTTGGTCTTGAAATAACATCTTAGATGTCTCCACACAACTTCCCATGACTCCAATGACTTAAAACCAAGTCTCAATCTCCTTTAATTCTTCAGTTGACTTTGCACTAAGCAGATGAAACCCTAGGTGTATAATCCTTGACTGCAACCTCTTGCACATGATATAACCACTCAGATGAGCTCCGCAATGGCTTCAAAAGCACTCCATGAGCTCTCCAACATCTCTTGTCCATAATAATGGCTTTTTGAACCCCTGATGATCTTCAGTTGACCTCCAAGATAGGAGGCAATCAACACTTATCAATCTTCTCCCTCCGAGAACTTTGACCACTTCTTGATGATTGTAAACCCTGGATAACTTGAGTAAGCACTCTTGATTGAGCTTGAAACCCTTGAGAATCTACTCTTGGATGGAACAAATCCCTTGATCCCCTGAAAAGGACAATGATATGAGTATGCAAATGCTAAAGAAAATGAAATGAAACACAAGTCAAGTGAGGAAAAAGGTTGGGCAAATTTTGGGGTATAACACCACTGCCGGGGAATCTCAATCTCGGCCTGCTGGAGATAAGTGCAATCTCAACCTGCTGAGGATAAATACGCATTATCGTTGGCCAGATATTTCCGTTCTGACATCTTCACCTTGTGGGGATAGAGACATGATGACTTCACTGGGGATACACCTATGAAACATCTCAACAACGAGAGCCCTGCAAATGACAAACAAACAGATATGTCCTTTATGCAATAAAGGCTATCTCAGTCATTGTCCATAACATTTTTTCAAGCAAATCAATGTTTTAATTATGATTAGCAAAGCCCCATATGTTTATGTATGCAAAGTTTTATCAAAACATCAGGCGTCTTTTGCAAAAAAAACAGTAAAAAGGTAAAACAGGAAGAGAAAGCTTTATGAATAATATATTCATTGATTGAAAATGGCCTGTAAATAGGCATATTTACATCAGATGCAACTCCTGAAAAGAGAAAGTTGCACAAAAAAGTACAGAAATGCAACAAATATATACAAAATGTCGGCAACATGGTACAAACAACCACCATGTGACGATTCGACTATGACTCGCATGACTCTGATGCTTTCTCCAATGCTTCATCCTCTAAAAAGACGGACTTGTTAACCCTCGGGTCCTCCAAGAATCCACTGTGCTCACAGGATCAGAAGCAGACCGCAGTCGTTTGCTTTTAAAATCCATAACTTTTGCTTGAATCGACCTTTCGGGTTTTAAATTTACCAGGATACCCATTTTTGCCAAAGTCGCCTTTTCAGGTTTTCAACTTTGCGGGTTTACATTATTTTTCTTTTTGTCCCTAACTTTTTCCTGAACCCAATCTTTTTATAGTTCACCGGGATGCCCTATTTTTTCCTAGATTTCATCAAGGTTCACATCAACCAACAACCTCAGGGAAGGAATCTCGACTTCCAATGGTAGGACAACTTCCATACCATACAATAGCGAGAAAGGAGTTGCCCCAGTTGAAGTACGTACCGAAGTACGATACCCGTGTAATGCAAAGGGAAACATTCCGTGCCAATCTTTGTAGGTAACAACCATTTTCTGCACAATCTTCTTTATGTTCTTGTTGGCTGCCTCAACAACACCATTCATCTTCGGGCGATAAGGAAAAGAGTTGTGATGTTCAATCTTGAAACCCTGGCATAGTTCCTTCATCATCTTGTTGTTCAAATTCGAACCATTATCAGTAATGATTCGTTAGGGCACTCCGTAATGACAGATGATGTCCTTCTTGATGAATTGAGCTACAACCTGCTTGGTCACGTTGGCGAAAGAAGCTGTTTCACTTTGGTGTTTTTCACCGAGTGACTGGGTGTGTTGTCTCCCTCCAATAGAGTTGTCAGCCCTTAAGCATCAAATGCCCATCCTTTCCCAATTCCCCACAGAGTTTAATTCTCGTGGATGATTGTTTGTTTCAGCTATGTTTTTCCATGATCGGATAAGATGCATCTCCATTTCGAGTTCATTCCTCAATGGTTGGAGTCTTGTTTGACAGTTTCTTTCTAGCTTGATTTTAGATTGAACTTCGGTCCCTGTTGGTCGCCGAACCTACCTGGACGTGCATTTATTTTGCACTATCTATCAAGAAGAACATTTTGTATTGCCTTGATAATAAGTGGAAATCTCTGTAGAAAAGCTTATTCATCTTCAACAATAAGTGGAAATCTTTGTAGAGAAGCTTATTCATCTTCAACAATAAGTGGCAATCTCTGTAAGTGGCAGTCTCTCCTGAGAAGCTTATTATGTTGTGCCTCCCAGATAAGTGGCAGCCTCTCCTGAGAAGCTTATCTTGTTTCATTATATCCAGCAACAAGTGGCCATCTCACTCGAGAAGCTTGTTTCTAGTATGTTTTCCAGATAAGTGGCAGTCTCCCATGAGAAGCTTATCATCGTATATTTCCAGATAAGTGGCAGTCTCCCATGAGAAGCTTATCATTGTATCTTTTCAGATAAGTGTCAGTCTCGTTCTCTGAAAAGCTTAGGGACATTAAGACCCGGTTGTGACCAATCATATTTCAAGTAAGGCCAGTTGGTAATTAGCATTGAGAAAATCCATGGATAACAGGTACTGACGATTTAATTTGTTTATCTTTCCGAGCAAAGACATTGTTTGTTTCCACTCCAAGATCAGGTTGTGTACCTTTGGACATTATTTGTTTCCAAGATTAGGTTTTGTACCTTTGGAGATGTATACTTTGGATCCCGAGTTCAGGAATTTCTAGAGACTAGAATGTTGCATTTGCGTGAAATATTTGATAAATCCTAATGCTTTGAGGATATTTAACTTTTGTTCCTAAGGTTTTGAGGGATATATCTGTACTTCCTGTTTGAAGATCCGGTCGTCACCAAATTTTTTAAAGAGCCCAGTGGTTACTGTTTTTACCTAAATCCAATTGTTATTAATATTGTAAGTTAGTCGTTACCTCTCTCTTTGATCCGTTGCCACAGTTTTCGCTTCGCGGTTGTCTCCCTAATGTCATTAGTGATCCTGGGATTACTAGTTTTCCTTTGGAAAGCTAGTTGTGACTAGCAATATCTGAATTACCAAGATGGTTAGTTGTTACTAATGTTTATCTTTGATTTGGTTGTCACCAATAATCTTTGAAAGGCTAGTAGTCACTAGCTTTGTTTGATACCAATTGTGATTGGTACCTTGGTTTGGTCGTCACCAATAATCTTTCAAAACCCAGTAGTCACTAGCTCTGTTTAAAAACAAATCGTTATTGGAATCCCTTTGATTCGGTTATTACCAATCTTTGTTGAAATCTAGTGGTTACTAGTATTGCTTTTAAATCCAATGGTCATTGGTATTTGAGTTGGTTGTTACCGATTTTCCCAATAAGTCCAATGGTTATTGGCATCTCTCAAAACCCAATCGTTATTGGTACCCTTTGAATCAGTTGTTATTACTCGTTCTGAGTCTAGTGGTTACTAGCATTGTTTGAAAATCGAATGGTTATTGGTACTTGATTTAGTTGTTACTAATTTCCTCAAGAAGTCTAGTGGTTACTAGCATTGTCAAAGCCATTCGTTATTGGCATATCTTTGATTTTGTTTGTCACCAGTTTGTCTAAGTCCAATGGTTATTGGCATCGCTTAAAAGTCCGTTGTTATCGGCACTCTGAGATTGGTTATTACCATTTTTCCCATCGAAGTCCGGTAGTTACAGGCACCTCTTAACCCAATTGTTATTGGTACTTTGATCTGGTTTATACCAAACCCTTTGAAAATTCAATAACTACTGGTATTGCTTAAATCCAATGGTTATTTGTATCTAAGTTGGTTGTTACCGATCTCCCTAGTTAATTCAAGTGATTACTAGTACTATCATAACCAATTGTTATTGGTATTCCCCAATTTGGTCGTCACCAGTCCTTTCTAAGTCCAGTGGTTACTGGCATTGCTTGAAAGCTAGTTATCTTTGGTACCGTGAGTTAGTTGTTACCAACTTCCCCAGCTGAAGTCTTGTACTTTACCAATGTTGTTTGGAAATCCCCCAATCGTTACTAGAACTTTGGTTTGGTCATCACCATCACCCCCAAGAAGTCTAGTAGTTACTAGCATCGCTTGAACTGTTTGTTAAATCTGGTTGACACCTTTATTCCCAGGGAAGTCGTTGCTTTCCCCAGTCGGGTCTCAGAGATCTCGTGGATACTAGCATCCCTGGTGCGTCTGGTGTTGTTTTAGTCTTTTCCTGAAGATCCCGTTCGAACTCTTCGTTATAGGAAATCCCTCATTTGGTCATCCACAGTGAGGTTCGCGTCTCTGATCTTTCGCTTCCCCGGTGGAAATTTTCCTTCTTCCCTAGTAGAGTGTGTCCCCCAGTGAGGATTTGTTTTCCCCGTTGGAGGTTGTGTCCCTGTGTGGAAGATTCCCCTTGAAGTAGCATCATTAGTCATGTATGAACTATTGTGTGTTATGCCTTGGATCTTTCCCCAGTGTGTCGGGTCCCCAGTGAGTAGTTACTCGTCGTTTTGTCGTTCTTTTATTTTTTGCTTGTAAGTAGTTACTCGTCGCCTCAGACATTTTTATCATTTGCATTTGTAGTTTTCTCTTGTTAATTGCTACTTGCTTTTAAATAATGTTATTTTGAATGGTATTATTAATGAAGTGATTATGCATTTTTTCCTGAATTAATCATGTCGCATTCGCTCATTGTTGCACAACACAGACACATGCACCTTTTATCCACTCCACTTCATCACTGTTGTTTAGCAAGGATTAGAGGGAGGATGACGAAAACTGAAAACTCATAATTGATGATCGTATGGTTTCGGATAAAATCCTGCTGATGACGTACAAGCATTGTTTTAGATCCCCTAAACACCAGAGAGATAAGGAGTTAGTCCCTAGTTAACCACTCCGAGCCTAGAAGTAGGAGTTTCTTTCAAAATTTCAAACCCTCACATCTGAACCTGGGGCAGGGTAGGTGTCAGTTAATTTGACTGAACATCCAAATTGCAAAGGGAGTGTTCCCGTTCGAGGACCAATCACATCTTATCCCTCTCAAGAGGTCGTCCCTCATCAACCACAATGGTTAAACCTCACCATTCAGGAGTGAGACAGTTACATCCTTTTCGGAGAAATCAAGACAATTAGTGTCATACGACTTGTTTAAAAAAAAGAGAAAAAGAAGAAAAAATAAAAAGCCCGCTAAGTTGATAACTTGAATACAAGTGACTTAGGCAAAAATTAGGGCATCCCGCTGGACTTCGAAATCAGAAGAAATTTCAAAAGAGTTAGTCCAGGAAAAAATAGGGAAAATGAAAAAAATGATGAAGAATAAGTCGTGCGATTCGAGACACCAAGAACGAGAAGCGAGTGGCTGTCACTCCGAAGACCTTGTGGGTTCCATAACTATCACTCCTACCATTCAATAGACCTTTTGAGGGTGAGCGCTTGGGCCTAGTTAACTGAATGTGGGATTAGAAATCATCACGGAGAAGGGGTGGGTACAAATCATACTTTGAGTCTATTATCCTTTGTTTCAATAACCATGAACCAAACCACGATTCAACCCTCGAAAGACCTAATTGAGGTGGGGTTTATTCTGAAGGCATACTACAATGAGGTTGAGTAACCTGACTCCTACATGATTTGCTAATCATATCCTCGTTGCATCTTTCGCTAGCTAAAGCAGCACTACGTTTGGACTTTTGGTTCATTCGTCACTCACTGTCACGACACTTAATAAGTGACATTTCTTTCAAAATCTGCATGAACACCGCATTAAAATTACCATTCGTGAACAAAAAATTTTAATTGCAGGTCAGTAGTTGACATCAAGGAAATTCCAATAGGGAGTAGTCAAACAGGACTGGGTCATTCAGTAGTCTGGATCAGAATTGTGCATATTTTGTAGCCCTGCGGATTTGGGGCATTGACATCCAGTGAGTTTGTAATCAGTCAGTCTGAGACAAGTCCCGAAGCATCAGTTGATTATGAGTAAAATCATTCAAGAAGTAGTTGATTAGAAGTGAGTCATCTCTAGACTACGAATCAAGGGCAGGTCACCTAGAAATTCTGTTGAGTTGAGGGCTGATCCCTCCGGTATTCGATCAGGACGAGTTAAGTCGTTTCAGCGCTCATTTAGGGGAAAATCACTTCAAGAGTAAATTGAAGCCAATCATTCTGAGAGTTGTCTAATCAAGGATGGGTCCTTTCATTGTACAGATTCTGGGGAAAGCCATCTCGAGGTCGTCTCATGGTAAGCTACTTTCTTCTCAAGGTGAACTCTTTCCCAAAGATTAGACAGGGGCAAGTTGAACTACACTAGGGCAAGTTACTCATGCGAGTGCATTCTCGTCAGCAAGAGTTGAGTGTCGGGGAATCGTGCCATCACCCCTAAACAAATAACCTGAACCTGTTACCTGTCAGAACCTTATAACCAATCAAATTTCCAAAGCCCAGTTTTCGTCTGGCAAACCTTAAAACCCGTTCTTGTCTGGTCGACCCATCACAAAACACCAGTTCCCGTCTGGTCACCCATTCTTTAGCCCGCTGTTTAACCAGTTCTCGTCTGGAAAACACAGCTTCAAAGTCTAGTTCTCGTCTGGAAAACCACAGAAATCAGTTCCCGTCTGATACCAAAAGCAGAAGTCAATTCTCGTCTGACAACTTAACCTTTTGCCACCAGTTCTCGTCTGGTAGTCCACCCTCGAATACTAGTTCTCGTCTAGTAATTCCCCTTTAAAATCCACTTTTTTTGGTAACCAGAAATAAATCCCTATCACCATAAACCTAGTCCTATCCCTAACCAAAAAGCCCAACTGTACTTGGCACGATTATTCCCAGTGGCTCACACACTATCATATTCCCCGACACGAGGCTCGATTGATCTCACTATTCCATAGTAGATATTTTGTATCCCCGCAGGGCATTGTTGTCAAATCAAGAATATCTCCACAGCAGGTTGAGTTGCATTTATCCCCAACAGGCCGAGACTAGTTTCTGCCCAGTAGATTATGACTAGTTTCTCCTCGGCAGGTTGAGATTGTGGTTATCCCCAACAGGTATTTGGGATTATTCACCCATTAGTGGGATGAGTTCAGTGTTGTTTCCCCATAGAGTCTAAATCTTTGACTCCTTTCCCCTTAGAGTTCAAGTCAGGGACTCAATTCCCTAAGCAGAGGTTGATATGGTTGAGTTTGTTGCTCATTTCCCCAAGCAGAGGTAGAAAACTGATTCCCTCATTGGGGGACCCCCAGCAGAGTTGTTGCCCATGGCAGAATCCAATTGTTCATTGGTGCTCGTCAGAGTGAGATTCCTTTGGGATATTTCCCCAAGTAATTTTCATCCCTTGCAGATCCCCAGCCGAGTCAGTGGAGTAGTTTTCTTCCCCACAGAGAAAGTGTGGGATAATCTCCCAGTAAATCTTACTCATCATCCCTAACAGATAGCGAATCAAATCTCCAGTAGAGCGGAATCTCCGGCAGAATGGAGCTATTCCTCTGCAGTTTGCTTTGCTTCCCCAGTAGAGTTATCTGTTCCCCATAAAATTATATTTTGGCAGGCCATCCAGGGTTGATTTCCCCAGTAGAGTGGAGTTATTGTCTCCAGCAAAGTTGTTTGTTCCCCGGAATGTTATATTCTGGCAGGCCATTTAGGGCGTTTTCCTTAGACGAGTTTGATTTGATCCCCAACAGAGTGGATTTGTTCTTAGTAAAGCAGTGTTACCTAGAAGTTTTCAGAGTCCATCCAAGGCTTGTTTTCCCCGGCATGGGTTCGTTTGTACTAGACGCGTCTAGTCTTTCCCCAGCGGAGTTTGGTTTCCTCTCTTTAGCATTTATTTTGCTGAGGTGATTCCTTTGCATTTGCATCGTGCATAGTATCTTCCAAAACGCGTAGCATTTCCATTTTGTATGGAGCATTACGCCATATTCAAACATGTGCATTTGAAACATAAGCCAGGTTGTTACCTCTTTGTGTTCAGGTGTTTCTCCAGCAGTTACCGAAATTATTCTCAAGCCTGCGTGGCATCTAGACCTCCAGCAAGATCATTCACAGATGTGTTCATCTTATCATTCTCCCTAACAGAGTTTATTTATTCAAGTTCATATTTCTACAGCGGATTCCTTCAAACAAATGACTGACGGCGAGGTCAGATTTTCTTCTCAGCTTCGTGTTGAGTCGGCCTTCGGGTTCGATGCCTGTTTTGTATAAACAGATGAATGACGGCGAGGTCAGATTTTCTTCTCAGCTTCGTGTTGAGCCGGCCTTCGGATTCGATGCCTATTTTGTATAAATAGATGACTGGCGGCGAGGTCAAATTTTCTTCTCAGCTTCGTGTTGAGCCGGCCTTCGGGTTCGATGCCTGTTTTGTATAAACAGATGACTGACGGTGTGGTCAGATTTTCTTCTCAACTTCGTGTTGAGCCGACCTTCGGGTTAGATGCCTATTTTGTATAAACAGATGACTGACGGCACGGTCAGATTGCTTTTACCGACATGATGTCGATGATTGACGGCGAGGTCAGATTGTTTTTACCGACATGATGTCGATGATTGACGGTGAGGTCAGATGCTTTAATCGACCTGATGTCGATGACTAATGATGAGGTCCGATGCTTTAACCGTCTTGATGTTTATGATTGATGGCGAGGTCAGATTGTTTTTATCGACATGATGTCGATGACTGACGGCAACGTCAGATTGCTTTAACCGACTTGATGTCGATGACTGACGGCAAGGTCGGATGTTTTTACTGACATGTTGTTGATGATTGACGGCGAGGTCAGATGTTCTTACCGAATTGATCTCTATGCTTTCTAATTGGTAATAAGTTAGCTCATTGTCTTTGCAATTATCAGATACAGTTATTTCCGGGGACTTTGTTCCAATGACAAGTTCGCAGTTCTACTTATGCGGTTGGCAAATTTCCGGGTCCTTTGGTATTCAATCGCCTTTTACCTTGATTGTCCAAAAGTCGTTCGCTTTTCATCTCTTCAGGTCCAAGTCACTTGAATAGGGGCAGCTGTTGTACCCCAAAATTTGACCGACCTTTTCCAGTAATTTGGCTTATGTTTCGTTTCATTTGCATTTGCATATCATGTATCGCATACCGTGCATTTTGGCGGTCGGAGTGGATTATCGGGATTACAACCCCTTTTCTCGCATTTTAGGCAATTCAAACCAGTTTGAATAAGGATATTTATTTTGGAATTGAGTGGAGTTTTTTCTCATTCTGTTGGTCCAGACCATGCTGGTATTTTCTGTGACATTTCGGTGTTCGTCCGATCTTTCCGTTTTCATTTACTGCTTTATAGTTCTTTTTTTTTATAGTTTTCTAGATTTTATTTTATTAATTCTTAGCATATATTTTTTATTAAATAGTTTTTTAGTATTAATAGTTTAGAACTAGTTTTTTTTTGTTTAGAATTAATTTAGTTTAATATAATATTAGAATAGTTTAGATGTTTCTTTAGAATTATTTTCTTTTAATTAAAATTATTATTTAGCTAGATTTTTAGTTTTAAAATTAATTAGAATTTAGTTTTAGAATTAATTGGTAATTATTAGTATTATTAAATTATGATTAATTTGTTTTAATATTAATAGTCAGACTTTTGTTTAGTTTAAATTAATTAAATGTTTAGATTATGATTTATTTAGTTATAGGTTTTAGAATTATTTTTAATTGAGTCAACTTTATTAATCATCATTATCAGCAATTAGCATTCAATTAAGTCAGATTAACAAATCATTTGCAAGGGCCACGTGTCAGATTTTCTAGTATAAAGCTATTATTCATTGTCTCCCTCCTTGGAGACTGAAACCCTAGCCGCTACAGTGTCATCTCTTTCCCCCAGAACCCTAATCCGCAGCTTTCCCAACCTCATCATCTTCATCGCCTCCCTTCCTCTGCCTCCCTATTCACCATCATCACTCTTCATCTCTCCAAAACACCTTCTTCACAACACCACCATTTTCAAAACCGGACCTCCAACATCCAACCCGTTTCATCATCATCTCCACCTCAATCCATTCCAACTTCATCAACTTCATCTTGAAACCTAGAAATGACTTCAATCAAAAAACTCACCAGAAATCTTTCTTCATACCCAGAAACAAAACAACCACCATGTTCATCACCTTCGACTTCCTTCATGAAAAACCCAGAATGAACAGACAAGACTTACATCCTCCATCAAAACGGCCTCGCGAAACCTCCGACCTTCACCTCCTCCATTTCTCAGCTAACTCGAACAAATCGACTTCCTCTCTCCCTAAAAGCTCGCCATGGACAAAATTTCAAACCCCAATACAAGCTTCTTCCCTCAACCGTGAATTAGACGAAACCCATAACATCACCTTCAACGCACCTCTCTTCCTTATCGCGAAAACTAAAACCACCATTAAACCTCCATCTAAGACCTTCGAAACATCACAGAAAACTCACCATCAAACACTCACCAAACTCATAAGCTCTTCGGAAACGAAACCCGAAAATCACAGCCTCTCAACATCCACTGTCACCATTAACGAAACCATCAACAATCTTCTCAAACCTCGTTCTCCCAGAATCTCATCAGAACTACAACACCAATTTCCACCCACCGCGAAACCCAAATCCAAACAACTCATACCCAGATTTCAAAATCCCAAACCCAAACCCATTCACCATAACCCATCACAAAACCCGTTTCCCTACCCATTTCTCACAAACCCCACACAAAGAGTGAAAACCAAACGGAAGTGGAAGCAGAGAGGGATTTAACGAAAATATGGAGAAAGTTTTCTTTTGAGTTTGATTCATGGAGTTGTTGATCTGTTGAGTGTGAGTGAGGGAAATAGGCTATCGAAGAGAGAGATAGGCGGTGAACTGCACAAAAATGGAAGAAGCATTGTCTTTTTCTATTTTGCTTCTTTGACCTCGCTGATTGAGGGTTTGGGATAGGCCCGTTGTGGATTCCAATTACTTTGAGCCCGTATTCAAGATTTGATTCACACCTCCCATGCTGGATTTTCTTATCGTCCTTTTTTTAGTGAGGATGATGGGCTCTATGGAGCCCAAATGATTCCCAGCTTCTCTCTATTCATGTTCAACCCACTGTATTTTCAATATAAACCCCACTTTTTCTTTATAAAATATTTTAGCTTTTTTTTTTAAAAGAGTTTGTTAATATTTTGTAAATAATTTTTAAATAATTGTAACATATCTTATATATTTTGCTAATCTGTTGTTTAATTGTTAATATATATATATATATATATACATATATATATATATATATATATATATATATATATATATATATATATATATATATATATATATATATATTTCTTTATTACTATAAATAGTTTTTAGATTTATATATTTATTTTCTATTCTTAATTTTCTTTTAGAGCTTCATAATATTTTCTATTAGAGTTTTATTTTATTTTTCTTTTAGAATATTTGCTTTTTTAGAAGTTGAATTTTATTCCTCTTTTTGGGCATTTTGTTCCATTTTCGCCTTCTCGGTCGATGACGAGACCTCTAAGTTGTTATACATCAAATTATTGATGGAAACGACAATCCCGAGACCACGTTTCTCTTATCATTTTCATTTTTCGATCGTTTATCCATCTTTGTTCATTTTCACCGTTTTGGTCGATGAGGAGACCTCCAAGTTGTTATACGCCAAATTATTGATGGAAATGACAATCCTGAGACCATTTTTTCTCTTTCATTTCCATTTTCGACTTTATTTCATTTCATCTGTTTTTGGTCGATGACGAGACCTCCGTAATCCATTTCCAGTCAAATTATTGGTGAATAATGTTGGATCCGAGACCACTTCTTTCTCTCCTTATTTTTCTTCTTCTTTTTGATTTTATTTTTGACTTCTCGGATCGATGAAGTCTTGTATTCGTAAGCGTCAGATTTTTGAAGTCGATAACCTTCCCGATTTCAAATCTACGGAAGATGACCATTTGGATCATTTTCTTTACTTTGGGATCGCGACAAACTACCTTCGATTAATCGACATTATGTTTGCGATTAAGACGAGACCCCACTGTTTTTTTGGTCCGTGCGACACGATTCAATTGGAGAATGATCCTCAATATCATTTCTCTATCTTGTCCATAGCACGGATATCAATACGCGACCTCCTATAGCGTGGCTTCCCTCATTAGCCGAGCTACAACGGTTTAGCGTCACATTGGTCCTGATTCGATTTCAAAGCATCATCGCCAAGGATCAAAGAGGAGGAGAAGCTTGGAAAGGAAGCTTGCACGCAATGTAAAGGGTCAACGGAACCACTCCGTTCAGTAACATGGTTTCAATTTCATCTTTTATTCAACCGTCGAGCGTTGTGAGCTGTAAACGATAGACACGTGGGAAATGATGAGTGGGGAGCCTCTTCTCATTCATCTAGAGTGTTTAGTGTATGTCTTATGGAAGATATGCGACGCATTCGCTCCTACATCTTAGGTTTTAGCGTGTACGTCCCGTTTCGAACCTTTTCTCTCGCATCCTTGCGATTGAGACGTCTTTTCTCTTGCCCCTGTGCGATAGAGATTGTTTCCTGTAGTTGGCCGAACTACGGCTGCTCTGATCTCTCATATTTGTTGAGAGTACGTAGGCATAGGATTGCGATAATCCTAGCGAGCACTTTTCCATCTTTCCTGTAGTTGGCTGAACTACAGCTGATCTGATTTCTCATACCAGATGATAATATGTAGGCACAAGACGCGATGTCTTGGCGAGCACACTAACAACTAACTTCTCTTTTCTCTCGCCTTAGTGCAATCAAGACCTTCCTGCTAACGACTAATTTCTCCTTCTCTTTCCCCCGTGCAATCAAGACTAGCCCATTATTCTAAACCTTTAGGTTCCTCGTACCTTTAAACCAATGACATACTATGTCCATTCTACCGCAAAAAGGTAATGCCTAAGTCTCCAATGGTCGAGCAGCAATACACCTAACTGCTAGAATGCGTGCGCTAGTATCGTCAACCTTTTCTCTCGCTCCCCGTGCGATCGTGAACACCCCATTTACCCGTAGTTAGCCTGAACTACGTTTTGCTCTGATTTCTCATACCAAATGAGGATACGTAGGCACAAGACGGTGATTTCTTGGCGAGCAATCCCCCTGTATTTTCCCGAACTTCGTTTACTCTGACTTTCCCATTGCACGAGGGAATACGTAAGCATAGGGCGGCGATGCTCTATCGAGTCAATTCTTTCCGTTAGTATTAGCAACCTTTAGATAGTTTGTTTTTCACCCATAGACTAGACAAAAAGCGTGGATCCCGTCGAGTACGACGAACATGAGGGGTGCTCATACCTTCCCCTCGCGTAATCGACTCTCGAACCCGAGATTTGGTTGCGATGACCTGTCTTTTCCATTTTTCGTTGGTTTTCTCTGATCGTTTCCTTTCCCTCTCTTTGGGATAAATAATGAACGGTGACGACTCTTTTGTCCTTGTCGGCCCCTCTTTGCCGCGATGCGACAGAACCCACATTATCAAAGATCAAAGGTCCAATTTGACAAGAAAACCGGGTAGGTTGGAGGTCAATTTTCCTGCATAACCCATCCGCTCACAAGGTATGGACCTAACATCTGACAAGGTTTGACATCCTATGTGGTCATCAGTGTCACAGACTTTCGAGAAACAGTGATACATTCACCATTTCTTGTTTGGCATCATAGTCAAACAAAGAGGCCTCACTTAGCTGACTCCTAAATGATCGGTCTCCAGTGTCGACAGTTTTCAAATCCAACATCCCCTCTCGACCAATGTAAATGATAGGATGTCTTCAAAGAAAACCTCGTCTGAATTCGAATTTCGTGAGGACTAGTGTATGCTAAAACATACAGGTCCATCACTACTTTCCACTCTAATGCTATGTGTATTCTCAAGCCTGGGTATTGGGCTTATCTCTTGATGGAACAGTCCCACCCAACAACACAGCAACAGATAATAATGTGCGGAAAAATAAAATGCAAATGCAATAAAATATAGATACAACACCTATGCATATATATACACACCCATAAACAAGAAAACAAATGCTAGGATTGACCCGCATAGGGGATGGGAAATCCCCCAGCAGAGTCGCCAGCTGTCGCATCGCTGCAAAAAAAGGGGTCGGCAAAGATAGAAGAGTTGCCACCATTCTTTATTTATCCCAAAGAGAGGGAAAGGAAACGATCCAAGAAAACCTACAAAAAAAGGGGAAAGACAAGGTCATCGCAACCAAATCTTGGGTTCGGGAGTCGATTACGCAAGGGGAAGGTGTTATCACCCCTCACGTTCGTTGTACTCAACGGGATCCATGCTCGTTGTCTAATCGATGGGTGAAACTATATAATGCTACTACTAAACGGGGATGAAGAGAAAGAACAGACTCGATAGGACACGTCGTACTATGCCTACGTATTCCCTCGTGCAATGGGAAAGTCAGAGTCAACATAGTTCAGAAAACTACGGGTGATAGGGGGAAGGTTGCTCGCCAAGACATCGTTGTCTTGTGCCTACGTATCCTCATCTGGTACGAGAAATCAGAGCAAACGTAGTTCGGGAAGATACGACCACTAGTTGGTTCAAGTGTTTTACTGAGTAGGGTTAAATCTTCGTTCTAGCAGTTAGGGACGATGCTTGTTTGCTGTAGGACAAAAATTTAACACACTCTTTCTAAAAATGATTTTTCAAACAATCCCAACGGATAAAAAGGTTTGTTGTTTTGTTTTGTGTCTTTTAGACAAGAAGTGAATTGAGTTAGATTTGAAACTCATGTTGCACTAAATACTATGACTTGAGAGCGAATGCGTCACATATCGCCCAAAGGGCATACACTAAACACTCTAGACAAGGTGAGAGGAGCTCCCCCACTCATCATTCCTCAAGTACTTAAGGCTCGTAGCGTACAACAAGTGTTAACCTTTATTAAGTGTCTTAAGAAGTTATGAGATGAGAAGAGAAGACACAAACTCTAAGGGGAAATGATCAACCCTAATGTTATCATGCAAAGTAGTCCTAGAGTTGGGTTGAAAGGGGAACTACCTGTTGCACCCCAAAATTTGACCAACCGGTTCCCATATCTGGTTTATGTTTCGACGCATTTTGCATTCGCATTTGCATACTGCATGCATTGCAATTTTCTCAGTCAGATTGATTTTATCGGGATTGCAGCCCCTGGCGTTTCAGGCAGTTCAGGCCGGTTAGAATAAGTGTATTTTGAGAATTTGTGCTCGTTCCCTGTGTTTTTAGGCCATCTCGGTACCCGGGTTTCGCTATAATTGCGCAGTTGTCCTCTAATCGATTTAATCGGCTTCCTGGGTTTTTTTTATAGATTTTTTCTTTTATTTTTTAGATTTTTTAGTGAATTTTAATAGATTTTTTTAATAGATTTACTTGATTTTTTTTTAGACATTAAATAGGTTAATATTTTTTAGTAGAATTTAATAGATATTTTCCTATAGAATTTAATAGATTTTTAGATTTTTAAATAGATATTCTCTTTTTTAAAATAGTTTTAATAGATTTTTAGTATATTAGATATTAGTTTTATTATTAAATAGAATAGTATAGTTTTTTAATATAGATTTTCGATATAGTTTTGAGAATATTAATAGTTTTAAATAGATTTTAATATGGTTTTTAGAATATTAATAGATATTAGTTTTTTAGAATAATATAGTTTTATTAGTTTTATTATTGATTTTACAGATTTTATATAGAACTTAAATGGTTTGTAGATTAATTAGGTCATTAATGATGTAGTTTACTAATTAGGATTAGTCTTAATCATTTTAGTTTCATTTATCAGTTTCAGTAGTTAATTAGCATCTTAATTCTCGTTTTATTATTAAGTCTGATTAATTAGTTTTAACCCAACATTAATCATATCTTAATCCAAGCCATTAGTCATTAATCATTTAAGTCTGAGTCTGCATAATGGGCCAGATGTGCATTTTTATAGGGCCCAATTCCCAGGTCCAATTCAGTGCGCCAGGTGTCCCATATATAGCGTGCCACGCGTGTAATCACTCTGGTTCCACCTCATTTTTTACATCACTCAGCATCTGCCAGCACATCACGACACTTGTCACTCCCTCTCTCCATGCATGCTCCCACGTTTCACCCTCTGCATGCATGCTTGACAGGTACCCCTCGCCGGAAATCCTCACCGGCCGGCATGCAATTGCCGGCGACCACCACCGGGACCACCACAACTACCTTCTAACCGTCGCCAGAGCCACCGTAACAACCGCCGGAAACACAATTTTTTCCAGAACATCTTCAACTCTCATCTACAAGCTTCTCATCTTCACCATCCACTTCCGATCAACATTCATCAATGTCTCACCGGTAAACTCAAGGTTTCGCCGGAAACTTCATCGGTTCTTCCCAAATTCACCAGAAACTAATCAATTTTCCAGAAACCGTTCATCAATTTTTCAGAAGTCGTCAGCAACTCATCATCACTATAATCTTCAAATCATCAATAGAATTGCAAAGATCTTCATCATATCATCATCATCTAACTTCCCGATCCATGAAATTGTCTCCGATCCAAACTCCGTCCGGCAAAGAACTCCAGATTTGTAAGACTTTCATCATGAGGCTGGCAAGATCTCCATCAGAGCTTCGTGCATGTTCATCAAACGAGAAATCTCAAGAACCTTCATCCGAATCTCTTCATAGACTTTCGTTGTTTAATAATCTTCATCGTTCAACGCCAAGCGTCATCTAGATTCTCCAGATCTTCCACATGCAAGCATCAATCTCCTACCAGTTCTCCAGATCCATCACGCACTCTTCACGTTCATTAAAACAACTCCAGAAATCCTCCATTCGAGAACCTCAAACTTCAAAGCGATCCAGTAATCTCCACACCAACACTTCAAGTTCGTCAAGCATTTTCTTCCGGAGAAGCTCCAAACGAAGTCACCAAAGCATTCCGACTAAGTTTTATTGTTTTGTATTTCTTTCCTTTGTTTTGAGATTTGTGCAATAAATTGGAGTTGAGAATCTAAGAAGTTTGTGAGACTTAGAGATTGGCGAAAGAATGAGATGGAGGTTAGAGAGATAGTTTGCGAGAGAGAAAAGGAGACAGAGGTGTTGAGAACGAAAGAGAGAATGAGAAACGGCGGAAAGAAGAATGAACGGTGATTGAGAAACTTTGAGGAGACTAGGGTTTTGGTTTTTGTTCAGAATGTGAGAGAGGAAAGAGGATCCGTTGGCTGACTGGGCTGGAGGCCCACCTGCATTTTTTTCTCCCTCACTATCCGTTTTTGTTGACTGTTTCGTGGGCCAAGCCCTATATTTTTCTAACACACCTCCGTTTTACTTTCTTCCCCCCTCCCCGTGTGTGTGTAAATTGGTGTGGGCTGTGCCTGGTCCTTTGTACTATTACAGCATCCCTATGTAACATAAACCCCCCTGCTGCATTTTATTTCTTTTATATTTTCTTTAGTTTTTTAGAAATATTAAATGCAATATTATAGATTTTAATTCTATTTTCTTTCAGGATAATATAGATTTAATATAGTTTTTCCTATTTTTTCTCTATAGAATATTATAGTATTTTTCTATGCTATTTTAGTATGTAATTTCCTTTTAATTTCTTCAGAATATTTTCTAGTGGACTTTAATTGCCGCACTTTAGGAGTAGACTTTTATTTCCATTTGTTAGTGGATTTATCCCCTTTTGTCTCTCCTATTTTCGTTTCTATCTGATTTTATTCTCGATTTTATTTCTGGCTGGCCGTGTGACACGATTCAATTGGAGAATGATTTTCGATATCATTTCTCTATCTTGTCTTTGACACGGATATTAATACGCTACCTTTTAGACTTCGATTTCTCGTATAAGTCGAACCCTAACGGTCTAAGCGGTACATTGTACCTGGTTCGAGCGTCATCATCAAGGATCCAGAAAGGAGAAGATTGGAATGGAGCTTACACGCACGTCAGGAGCCCAGGAGCTGCTTCGTTCAACCTCATCATCGTCGTATTCAAATCTTCAGGCAACCGTCGAGTGTTGTGGGCTGCATCGTCAGATACGAAGGAAATGGCGGCTGAGGAGTTTCTTCTTAGGTTTTGGCGTGTGTGTCCCGAGTTCCTTCCCATTTAAGCGTAGGCCTGCTTCCTCTTTGTTCTTGCCCCGTGTGAGCGAATCCCTGTTTCTCTCGCGTTCAGGCGATCGAGACCCCTTCTCTTGCCCCCGGGCAATCGAGACTCGTTTTCCCGTCGAACTAAGTTAGCTCTGATCTCTCGTGCCAGACGAGAGTACGTAGGCATAGGATGTCGTATCCTAGCGAGCTCCTTTTTCCCTTTTTCCCCGTTTAGCTATAGTAGGCTGAACTACAGCTGCTCTGATTTCTCATATCTAATGAGAATATGTAGGCATAGGATGCGATATCCTAGCGAGCACACTAACAACTAACCTTTCTGTTCTCTCGCTGCTGCACGATCGAGACTTTCCCGCTGACGACTGATGTTTCCTTTTCTCTTGCCCTTGCGCAATTGAGACCAGACCGTAGTTCTAGTTCCCGTAGGTTCCCGTACCTTTCAAACCAACTTAATCTCTCACTCCTGTATGATCGAGAACACCCTGTCTAGCCGTGGTTAGCCTGAACTACGGAAGCTCTGATCTTTGACGCTGTGTGGAAGTACGTAGGCACAAGACGCGAAGTCTTGGCGAGCCAATTCCCCTGTAGTTTCCCGAACTACGATGACTATGACTTTCTCTCTTGAGAATATGTAGGCATAAAGTGTGATGCTCTATCGAGTCAGTTTCTTTCCGTTTAGATTTAGCAGCCGTAGATAGAATGTTTTGCATCCTTTAGACGAACCAACAAGCATGGATCCCGTCGAGTACGACGGACGTGAGGGGTGCTAATACCTTCCCCTCACGTAAACGACTCCCGAATCTAGGATTTGGTCGCGATGACCATTCCTTTCCCGTATTTGCGTTAGGTTTACCTCGAGCGTTTCCTTTCCCTCCGTTGGGATAAATAATGCACGATGGCGACTCTTCTGTTCAGTCGGCGCCGATTTTCGCAGTAGCGACAACTGGCGACTCTGCTGGGGACTGCGATGGTTCCTTATGCATTTGGGATCCAACGTCCCTTAAGAGAGTCAATCCTAGCGCTTGTTTGTCCGTCTTTGGGTGTTTACCCTTTGGGTGTTGTAGTGTTACTGTATTTACGATTTCTGCACCTTTGCTATTATCTGTTGCTGTTGTGCTGGTGGGTGGGGTGTTCCTTTGAGTGAGAAGCCAGACCCAGGCTTGAGTGCACCTTAGAATTAGTTGTGGAAATTAGTGGGCGCGTGCATGCTTTGCATGTACTAGTGTCTCATGAAATCCACGCTCAAACGAGGTTCTCCCGGTTGACTTCTTTTTCAACCCTTTGGGTTGAGGGGGTTGTTGGTTTGGAGGATTGTCGACTCTGGGGACCGATCATTTGGAAGTCGGCTAAGTGAGGCCTCTTCAGGATATGATGATGCCACACCTCCTGGGTATCGTATCATCAGTCTTAAAAAGTCTGTGACGCCAACGACCGCGTAGGATGCCGTACCTTGTGTCAGTTTAGGTCCATACCCGTGAATGGGAGGGTTTTTGCAGGAAACTTGACTTCCAGACAACCCGGTATTTTGGTCTTCTCGTCAGAGCAAACATACTCAGTCAGCAGCGCAACAGTATTCAGAGATTTGTGGGGGATGTGATCTCGTATTTGCTGCATATTGCATTGCATTTGCATGAACATTGTTGCATCATATTGCATATCATCCTCCAGCTAGCCAGAGTCTGATCCAGCCGTGTTTTGATTCTGAAGGTGATTATCCGGGGTTTGGCCTGAGCAACTGTTGATTGTTCAGAGACGACCAAGGGGTTGAAGCAGATCTGAACAGAACCGAGCAGTAAAGTCCGTTGAAGGTTATTGGTAGCTATGTCTGAGAGTCACTTCCAGTCTCTTAACACCTTGACAGGTTTCACTATGACGACTAATCGGTATGGCTCTATGTCTGAGGAAGACCTTCCGCAAGTGAACAACGTTACTGCAGACCAATTTGTGCAACCTCCGGTTAGGGACCAGGATCGATGTGAGCAGTTTGTTGTCCGAAATGAACGCCCCCCTCCTATTAACAGTCAAGGTTTTGTTTTCCCTGTGGAGAATATCCGAAGAGAGATCCCGATAGTCAGGAATGAAGACCCAAGAGCTCTTGAGTATGATAGAAGGCTCCAAGTGTTGGAAGAAGGAGTGAAAGCCCTGAAAGTTAAAGATGCTGTTAACCTCAATGCTGTAGACGTGTGTTTGGCTCCTGGCCTGGTATTGCCTCCTAAGTTCAAAGCGCCGAGATTTGAGAAGTACAGAGGAGATAGCTGTTCGAAGCAACATTTGGTGATGTTCTGCCGAAGAATGACTTCGTTTGTGCAAAATGACAAGTTGATGATTCACTGCTTTCAGGATAGTCTGACTGGGGCATCTTTGAGTTGGTATATGCAGTTAGAGAGTAATCAGATCCGATCATGGATGGATTTAGCCAGAGCTTTTCTGAAACGGTATGATTATAACCGGGACATGGCTCCTCATCGCATGCAGTTGCAAGAATTGTCTCAAGAGAACAATGAACCCTTCAGGAAGTATGTTCAGAGGTGGAGAGAATTTGCTGCTAGAGTGCATCCACCGCTCCTAGACCGAGAGTTAATGAGCATGTTTGTAAACTCCCTGGAGAGCCCGTACATTGAAAGAATGCTCGTAAATGCACCAAATTGCTCTGCATTGGTAGGATTGGGTGAACGCATTGAGCATGCCATAAAAACTGGGAAAATTCAGATTGTTTCAGGCAGTCAGGCTAGTGAAACTGAATCTCTCTGTAGCTATCAAACTGAAGAAGGAGTTGTGATCAATGCCATCATGCCAGATGTTGAGTATCCTCGAGATGAATCGGTGAAATCTGTTGGTTCTTCATCTTCTATGTCTTGTTATGCGGGACAGACAATTGTGCCTAGGGAACCATATCGGGAGCTTTATGTCGCTTCTCTTGCAAATCATCGAGCTCGTGGCCGAGTTTATCAGAATCAGCGGCCGAATCAGAACAGACCTCGTAACAACTTGGAATGAAGGAATTCTCCTTCCCACCCAATGCCTATGCCGTATAGCCAAATTCTGCCATCTGTGATCCAGAATTCTTTGGTGGAACCTAAAGCTCTTAAGTTTGTTCCAGAGCCTTATCCTCCTGGGTACAATCCCCACACTCAGTGTGGTTACCATGGCGGATCCCCGGGACCTTCAATTGAAGATTTTAAAGCTTTTCAAGCAAAAGTACAACAATTGATCAACCAAGAGTGCATTTCCTTTCCAGAAGGAGTTTTGTTTGTTCACGCCAACCTCTCAGCTGTCTAAGCTCGTAGATTCAGAGGGTCCTTTTCAAGAAGCCAGTGGTCCAGACAGGCAGGCGCCCTCAGCATTGGCAGTCCTCAGACTCTTTTATCATTTGCATTTGTAGTTTCTTTTCCGTTAGTTACTACTTGCTGTTAAACATTGTTTGTTTTGAATGGTAATATTGATCAAGTGACTATGCATTTTTCTGAATTAATCATGTCGTTGTCACTTATTTATTGCATTGAACTGACACTTGCATTTTATTTACTCCACTGTATCACTATGATTAGTAAAGATTGGAGAGAGGATGATGAAACTGAATACTCATAACCGATGATCGTATGCTTTCAGATAAAACCTTATCGATGACGTACAAGGCATTGTTTCAAATCCCCTAAACACCAGAGATATAAGGAGTTAGTCCCTGGTTAACCACTTCGAGCCAGGAAGTAGAAGTTGTTTCGGACTTTTAAACCCTCACATCTTAACCCGAGGCAGGGTAGTTGTCAGTTAGCTTGATCGAGCGTTCAAGTCTTATAGAGGAGTGTTGCCTTTCGAGGACCAATCACATCTTATTTTTCCCCAGAGGTCGTACCTCGTCCACCGCAATGGTTAAACCTCACCAATCGGGAGTGAGACAGTTGCAATCCTTTCAGAGCAATCAGGACAACCAATGTCGCACGACTTGTTCCAAGAAAGAAATAAGAAAGCCCGCTAAGTAAAAAGGAAAAAAAAGAAAAAGCTGGAAAGCTAATACTCAGGCAAAAATCAGGGCATCCCGCTGGACTTCAAGACAAAAATCGAAAAGAACTCAAAAGGAGTCAGTCCAGGAAAAAATTAGGGAATCAAAAGAATGAAAAAGAAAGGATATAAAAAGAAAAATCCTCGAACAGGGACAAAGTCGTGTGGATACAGACACCGAAAACGGAAAAGGAGTAACTGTCACTCCGAAAAAACCTTGTGAATTCTTTAACCACTGTTCCTACTATTCAACATACCTCTCGAAGAGGCGAGCGCTCGAGCCAAGTTAACTGAACTTTAGGATCGGATATCATCACGTAGAAGGGGTGGGTACAAATCATAATTTGAGCCAAATATCCTTTGTTTCACGAACCGTGAACCCGACCGCGATACAACCCTTAAAAGACCTAATTGAGGCAGCGTGTATTCTGAAAGCGCATTACGATAAGGTTGAGTAACCTGACTCCCTCTTGATTTTCTAGTCATATCCTTGTGGTATTTTTTCGCTGATCACATAAGCACTACGGCTGAACTTTGGTTCACTCGTCACTCACAATCATGACACGTAAATGAGTGACAACACAATTTTTTCAAATTTTGCATGAACACTGCATTAAAATTACCATTCGGGAATGAACAATTTTATTTGCAGGTCGGTAGTTGACAGGAAGGAAATTCCACCAGGGAATAATCGAACATGACTGAATAATTCAGCAGTCTGGATCAGAATGGTGTATGTTGTGAAATCCTGTAAATCTGGGGCACTGACTTCCAGTGAGTTCAGAATCAGTTGGTCTGAGGACAAGTCCCGAAGCATCGGTTGATTACGGGGAAGTTTACTTGAGAAGCAGTTGATCAGAAGCGAATCTTCTCGAGATCCAATCAGGGGCAATTATCTAGAATGTTGTGATTTGAGGATAGATCCTTCCAGTGTTTGATCAGGGCAGGTTAAGTCGCTAAACGCTCGTTCAGGGGTAAGTCACTTCAGAGATAGTGAAACCAACTATGTTGATGGTTGTTTAATTGAGGTTGAATCCTTTTGTGGTACAAACACCAGGGCAAGCCATCGCAAGGTCATATTGTAGCAAGTTGCTTTCGGTTCGGAGTGGGTTTTTCCAAGAGTCAAATTAGGGCAAAGTCATTGCAGCCAGGGGAAGGCCATCCTAAAAGCGCAGAAGTTATTCTTTATTCGAGAGGCATTCGATTTGAAGTATTCCTCTGAAGTTTAGAATGCTGGGGCAGTTCATATCAAACCATCAGGGTACAGATTTTCAGATTTCCTTTTAAAGACTATCCCACAGAGGTTCCCATAGGCCGGGGCATAACAGAGGCGAAAGAATTGTTCTTCTCCGTGTCATCAGAGTTACTCAGAGCTACTTGAGCAGATTCAGCCAATCTTCAAGTTTGAGACGAATGTCAGGAAATCGTGTTACCATCCCTTGACTCTTCCATCAGAAAACCTATGAATTCAGACAGGATGTTGTTCAGCGTCAATTACATATGACCCATCACGGATAGCCTAAAAGCCAAATCCTTATTGGCAATCTTCAGGAAGCCCAATCCATATTGGCAATCACTGTGAGGCCCAACCCGTGTTGGCGCATCATTTCAAAATCCAACCCTTAACGGTACGCAGGAAGACTCCGTCTGTTTTCCCCAGCAAAAGTCCAATTTTCATTGGCACGGGTAAGCAATCCCCGACAGAAGTCCAATCATACTTGGCACGTCCGGTTATCCCCCAGTAAAGTCATACATCCGAGAATCAGTTAATTTGGGGCAATTAGGTCGAGATTTGGCAAATCTCTCGCGGCTATGGGCACTGCTCCACGAATCAATCGGTCAGGGTAAAAGATTATTTCCATACCGGGGCAGATCACCCTAAGAACAAAAGATTTTGTTGGGACATCCTTTTGGGTTTGACGTGCAGAAACAGTTTAGATCTAACCGTCAGGGTACAGAGATCGAAGAGTCCTTATCAAAAGGTTGGTGCCGATTCAGGGGCAAGGTATTGTGAGACAACACTATGGCTAGCTTTTCCTTTCAAGACGAAGTGTTCAGACTAGGGCATGTTGGTATTTTTGGGGCAAATTTCCGAGAAGGTGGATGGAACTCATGTTTCCCCAGCCGGAGGCTCGTGGTGAAAGACTTGATTTGGTTTGACGCTAATCCCCATGCAGGTTGCGCCTCACCCAAGGGTTAAATAATGTTATCCCTTACCGAAGAGGGATCACTCTCCCCAGCTAGTCGCAGCTTACCCCCCACAAGGTATCCCCAGCAAGACATAACCAGTGTCTCATGCAGAGTTCATACTCCCCAGAAAGTGGAAGATGTGCGCATTCAATCCCCAGCTGGGAGGATTTCCATGGCGTATAGCCAAGATAGTAAGTTCAGAAGGATTATCCCCACCGAGGATGGTTTTCTTTCTCCCCGCAGGTCGTCGTGCCTTCGTCAGGATGATTATTCCCAGCGGAGTGGTAGCTCCGAGTTCGTAAACTGTACCCAGACAGTTGTCTCCCAGAGGGGTCGCTTCTTCCCCAGCTGAGTTAATCTTCCCAGCAGGTGTTATTCTTTCCTCCAATGGAAATCGATGTGTAATCTCTCCCCGGCAGAGTTGGTTGTATCTCTGGCATTTATTTTGCCAAAGTACTTCGCGATATCCGTTCATCCCCAACAGGGTGGTATTTGTCCTCGACAGCCGTGTTGAAGCAAGCTTATCAGAGCTCCCCAGCAGCCTGAGCCTGCATTTGCATTTGCATACATTATCATGATTGCATCTACCCAAAACGCGTAGCATTTCCATGCTGTATGGAGGATTACGCCATTGCCAAACATACGCATTTTGAAACATAAATCAGGTTGGTTAACCTTTTACTTTTCAGGTGTGTTTCTCAACAGGAGTACGGGGTTCTATCTCAGATCTATTACCAGACGATCAAGGTCTCTCCGTGAGACATGTGATGACACAGTTCTTGTCGTTATTCCCCACAAAGTTACTGGCTGAAGTTTCTCTTATCCGACCAGCAGAGTGTTTTCTTTGGGTTTGCTGTTGCGACAGCATTTCAGGGTTTCATAAATCAAGATTTCAGAAGAGGTCACTTGTTGTCGAAATGGGTGTCGGGCAGTTATTTTCAGAATATCCCTAGTGGAGTTAGCTACTACCACGAACAGGCTAGGAAGTTATATCCAAGGTTATATTTTCCCGTAAGAATCAGGCGGATGAACCATTTTCCTGTAAGAATCAGGCGGAAGAACTTTCCTGTATGTATCAGGCATATGTGTTGTATTTTCCCGTATGAAGCAGGCGGAAGAACTTTCCTGTATGTATCAGGCAGATGAGTTGTATTTTCCCGTATGAAGCAGGCGGAAGAATGTTCCTGTATGTATCAGGAAGATGTGTTATCTTTTCCCGTATGTAGCAGGCGGAAGAACTTTCCTGTAAGTATCAGGCAGATGTGTTACAATTTTCCTGTAAGAATCAGGCAGACGTGTTATGATGTTCCCGTAAGAATCAGGCGGATGAACCCTTTTCCCGTAAGAATCAGGCGGAAGAACTTTCCTGTATGTATCAGGCAGATGAGTTGTATTTTCCCGTATGAAGCAGGCGGAAGAACGTTCCTGTATGTATCAGGCAGATGTGTTATCTTTTCCCGTATGTAGCAGGCGGAAGAACTTTCCTGTAAGTATCAGGCAGATGTGTTACGATTTTCCTGTAAGAATCAGGTAGACGTGTTATGATGTTCCCGTAAGAATCAGGCGGATGAAGCCTTTTCCCGTAAGAATCAGGCGGAAGAACTTTCCTGTATGTATCAGGCAGATGAGTTGTATTTTCCCGTATGAAGCTGGCGGAAGAACTTTCCTGTAAGTATCAGACAGATGAGTTGTCTTTTCCCGTATGAATCAGGCAGAAGAACTTTCCTGTATGAATCAGGCAGATGTGTTTTCTGGTATGAGTCTGAAAAATGGATTTTCCCGTAAGAAGCAGGCGGATGAACTTTCCGGTACCCAGATAGATGATGATCCCGTAGTAGACAGGGTATGTGAGTTGGGTTCCGATATTTGACAAACGCATTTTTCCCAAGGAAGTCGCCGTGATTTCCTCGCGTTACTATCCCCAGTAGAGTCCTCCTAAAAGTCGTTTGTGGGATGGGACCAACGGATTTGGCTACTGCAGAGGTAGGCAGAGAAACAGTATTCGGATGGTTTTTCCCGTATGAAGCAGGCGGATGAACGTTCCGACAGAATTGTTTCCCTAGTGAGGTCGTCAGGATTTCTCTATGGACAAAGTTCTATCCCCACAATGATAGAATCTTTTTTAGGCTGATGAAAATAATCCCCAGCATGGTCGCTAATTGATCAGTTTGTTGGCGTAACAACCAGATCCAGTCAGCGGATGGTGTTGTCCAAGCAGTTGGTGCAGTTTATTTCTGCGGTTGGCAAATTTCTGGGTTCTTAGTATTCAACCGTCTCGTACCTCGAATGTGTGAAGGCCGTTCTCTCTTCACCCAGTCGGGTCCAAGCCGTTTGAATAGGGGCAGCTGTTGCACCCCAAAATTTGACCAACCGGTTCCCATATCTGGTTTATGTTTCGACGCATTTTGCATTCGCATTCGCATACTGTATGCATTGCAATTTTCTCAGTCAGATTGATTTTATCGGGATTGCAGCCCCTGGCATTTCAGGCAGTTCAGGGCGGTTGGAATAAGTGTATTTTGAGAATTGGTGCTTGTTCCCTGTGTTTTTAGGCCATCTTGGTGCCCGGGTTTCGCTATAATTGCGCAGTTGTCCTCTAATCGATTTAATCGGCTTCCTGGGTTTTTTTTAGATTTTTTCTTTTATTTTTTAGATTTTTTAATGCATTTTAATAGATTTTTTTAATAGATTTACTTGATTTTTTTTAGACATTAAATATGTTAATATTTTTTAGTAGAATTTAATAGATATTTTCCTATAGAATTTAATAGATATTTAGATTTTTAAATAGATATTCTCTTTTTTTAAATAGTTTTAATAGATTTTTAGTATATTAGATATTAGTTTTATTATTAAATATAATAGTATAGTTTTTTAATATAGATTTTCAATATAGTTTTGAGAATATTAATAGTTTTAAATAGATTTTAATATGGTTTTTAGAATATTAATAGATATTAGTTTTTTAGAATAATATAGTTTTATTAGTTTTATTATTGATTTTACAGATTTTATATAGAATTTAAATGGTTTGTAGATTAATTAGGTCATTAATGGTGTAGTTTACTAATTAGGATTAGTCTTAATCATTTTAGTTTCATTAATCATTTTCAGTAGTTAATTAGCATCTTAATTCTCGGTTTATTATTAAGTCTGATTAATTAGTTTTAACCCAGCATTAATCATGTCTTAATCCAAGCCATTAGTCATT
Source organism: Lathyrus sativus (assembly GCA_963859935.3). Taxonomy (NCBI): domain Eukaryota; kingdom Viridiplantae; phylum Streptophyta; class Magnoliopsida; order Fabales; family Fabaceae; genus Lathyrus; species Lathyrus sativus. The sequence goes on along the minus strand of OZ012737.1, from coordinate 379,463,957 downwards.
AATAATTTAAGTCTGAGTCTGCATAATGGGCCAGATGTGCATTTTCGTAGGGCCCAATTCCCAGGTCCAATTCAGTGCGCCAGGTGTCCCATAAATAGCGTGCCACGCGTGTAATCACTCTGGTTCCACCTCATTTTTTACATCACTCAGCATCTGCCAGCACATCACAACACTTGTCACTCCCTCTCTCCATGCATGCTCCCACGTTTCACCCTCTGCATGCATGCTTGACAGGTTCCCCTCACCGGAAATCCTCACCGGCCGACATGCAATTGCCGGCGACCACCACCGGGACCACCACAACTACCTACTAACCGTCGCCGGAGTCACCGTAACAACCGCCAGAAACACAATTTTTTCCAGAACATCTTCAACTCTCATCTACAAGCTTCTCATCTTCACCTTCTACTTCCGATCAACATTCATCAATGTCTCACCGGTAAACTCAAGGTTTCGCCGGAAACTTCATCGGTTCTTCCCAAATTCACCAGAAACTCATCAATTTGCCAGAAACCGTTCATCAATTTTTCAGAAGTCGTCAGCAACTCATCATCACTATAATCTTCAAATCATCAATAGAATCGCAAAGATCTTCATCAGATCATCATCATCTAACTTCCCGATCCATGAAATTGTCTCCGATCCAAACTCCGTCCGGCAAAGAACTCCAGATTTGTAAGACTTTCATCATGAGGCTGGCAAGATCTCCATCAGAGCTTCGTGCATGTTCATCAAACGAGAAATCTCAAGAACCTTCATCCGAATCTCTTCATAGACTTTCGTTGTTTAATAATCTTCATCGTTCAACGCCAAGCGTCATCTAGATTCTCCAGATCTTCCACATGCAAGCATCAATCTCCTACCAGTTCTCCAGATCCATCACGCACTCTTCACGGTCATTGAAACAACTCCAGAAATCCTCCGTTCGAGAACCTCAACCTTCAAAGCGATCCAGTAATCTCCACACCAACACTTCAAGTTCGTCAAGCATTTTCTTCCGGAGAAGCTCCAAACGAAGTCACCAAAGCATTCCGACTAAGTTTTATTGTTTTGAATTTCTTTCCTTTGTTTTGAGATTTGTGCAATAAATTGGAGTTAAGAATCTAAGAAGTTTGTGAGACTGAGAGATTGGCGAAAGAATGAGATGGAGGTTAGAGAGTAAGTTTGCAAGAGAGAAAATGAGACAGAGGTGTTGAGAACGAGAGAGAGAATGAGAAACAGCGGAAAGAAGAATGAACGGTGATTGAGAAACTTTGAGGAGACTAGGGTTTTGGTTTTTGTTCAGAATGTGAGAGAGGAAAGAGGATCCGTTGGCTGACTGGGTTGGAGGCCCACCTGCATTTTTTTTTCTCCCTCACTATCCGTTTTTGTTGATTGTTTCGTGGGCCAAGCCCTATATTTTTCTAACACACCTCCGTTTTACTTTCTTCCCCCCTCCCCGTGTGTGTGTTAATTGGTGTGGGCTGGGCCTGGTTCTTTGTATTATTACAGCATCCCTATGTAACATAAACCCCCCTGCTGCATTTTATTTCTTTTATATTTTCTTTAGTTTTTTAGAAATATTAAATGCAATATTATAGATTTTAATTCTATTTTTTTTCAGGATAATATAGATTTAATATAGTTTTTCCTATTTTTTCACTATAGAATATTATAGTATTTTTCTATGCTATTTTAGTATGCAATTTCCTTTTAATTTCTTCAGAATATTTTCTAGTGGACTTTAATTGCCGTACTTTAGGAGTAGACTTTTATTTCCATTTATTAGTGGATTTATCCCCTTTTGTCTCTCCTATTTTCGTTTCTATATGATTTTATTCTCGATTTTATTTCTGGCTGTCCGTGTGACACGATTCAATTGGAGAATGATTTTCGATATCATTTCTCTATCTTGTCTTTGACACGGATATTAATACGCCACCTCTTAGAGTTCAATTTCTCGTATAAGTCGAACCCTGACGGTCTAAGCGGTACATTGTTCCTAGTTCGAGCGTCATCATCAAGGATCCAGAGAGGAGAAGATTGGAATGGAGCTTACGCGCACGTCAAGAGCCCAGGAGCTGCTTCATTCAACCTCATCATCGTCGTATTCAAATCTTCAGGCAACCGTCGAGTGTTGTGGGTTGCATCGTCAGATATGAAGGAAATGGCGGCTGAGGAGTTTCTTCTTAGGTTCTGGCGTGTGTGTCCCGAGTTCCTTCCCGTTTAAGCATAGGCCTGCTTCCTCTTTGTTCTCGCCCCGTGCGAGCGAATCCCTGTTTCTCTCGCGTTCAGGCGATCGAGACCCCTTCTCTTGCCCCCGGGCAATCGAGACTCGTTTTCTCGTCGAACTACGTTAGCTCTGATCTCTTGTGCCGGACGAGAGTACGTAGGCATAGGATGTTGTATCCTAGCGAGCTCCTTTTTCCCTTTTTCCTCGTTTAGCTGTAGTAGGCTGAACTACAGCTGCTCTGATTTCTCATATCTAATGAGAATATGTAGGCATAAGATGCGATATCCTAGCGAGCACACTAACAACTAACCTTTCTGTTCTCTCGCTGCTGTGCGATCGAGACTTTCCCGCTGACGACTGATGTTTCATTTTCTCTTGCCCTTGCGCAATTGAGACCAGACCGTAGTTCCAGTTCCCGTACCTTTCAAACCAACTTAATCTCTCACTCCTGTGTGATCGAGAACACCCTGTCTAGCCGTAGTTAGCCTGAACTACGGAAGCTCTAATCTTTCACGCTGTATGGAAGTACGTAGGCACAAGACGCGAAGTATTGGCGAGCCAATTCCCCTGTAGTATCCCGATCTACGATGACTCTGACTTTCTCTCTTGAGAATACATATGCATAGAGTGCGATGCTCTATCGAGTCAGTTTCTTTCCGTTTAGATTTAGCAGCCGTAGATAGATTGTTTTGCATCCTTTAGACGAACCAGCAAGCGTGGATCCCGTCGAGTACGACGGACGTGAGGGGTGCTAATACATTCCCCTCGCGTAACTGACTCCCGAATCCAGGATTTAGTCGCGATGACCATTCCTTTCCCGTCTTTGCGTTAGGTTTACCTCGAGCGTTTCCTTTCCCTCCGTTGGGATAAATAATGCACGGTGGCGACTCTTCTGTTCAGGCGGCGCCGATTTTCGCAGTAGCGACACTACCTAATTGTTAGAACACAGATTGGTTCTTAATAATATCTCTATGTTTTGATGATAACTATTATGAAATTTTGTATTTAAGAATTATATACTCTAAAATTTGCTTGAGAGTTTTTACTGCAGATAGTAAAGGAATTAACACTCCAGAAGCAAATCAGAATTGAACACAAGAAATTAGCTAGACTCTGTAGCGCCAGATGCATACATTAGAAGATTCGGATTGCTGCCAACAAAAGATTCTGAGCGTAGCCTCCAGAAGATTCTGAAGCAGAAGCTCTAGAAGGATCTGAAGCAGAAGCTCCAAAAGAATCTGAAGCAAGTCAGAAGCATCTGAAGCAAAGAAGAATTTTGTATGAAGAGTTTTTCAAAGCATAGATTCTACAGAAGATTCTGAAAGTACTAAAGCTGCCAGTACTGAAGTTTTGTCTCAAATATGCTCTGATATTTAACACGCTGAAAGCACACGTGCTGCAGAAGACTATAATCCAGCAAAGCTCTGATCATCATCAGAAGACTCTGACCTAATTAGACTCTGATGAACTTGCTGAAAACTGAAGAAGAAATATTCAAAGATTATATTCGTTGGAGTAAATCAAACGTCTCTTTCCTTATTTATGCTAGACACAAGAACACAGACAAAAAGGATTTTTCTGTGCTTTCTTCTTCTAGGAAAGGTCACTTGATGTGAAGACAAAAAGGCTCAGACCTTTTGGACACTCTTCTCAATGTGCAGCTCACCTTGGATCAGCTGCCTATAAAAGCAAGACTCCACCAAATTCTCAAGTTGACGTTTTCTTGAAAAGAAATTAAAACATTCAAGCTCTCATACTTTCATATTCATTCTAAGAATTTATTTCATTGTACTTAAACTTAAGAGAAATATCACAGTTGTGATAAAAGCTTTTTAGAAGCATTCTTACTCTTGTAATAGTTTTACATTGATTGTAAAAGATTTCCTTAAGAGGATCCAGTTGGGATCAGTAGCTCTTGAGAAGACTAAGAACAGTTGTTCTTAGGTGTTACTATTGTAATCTGTTTGATTAAATAGTGGATTAAGTCCTTGATTGAGAAAGGAAAATTACTCTAGGAAGGGTGGACTGGAGTAGTTGAGTTCAACGAACCAGGATAAAAATACTTGTGTTTTAATTCTAAGTTTTAATCTTTCATACTTATTCAACCCCCCTTCTAAGTATTATCTCACTTTCAATTGGCATCAGAGCTCCGGTTCTGTGTGTGCTACCACTTAACAATGATAGTAAAGATCCAAAGAGAAATACTTTGATATATATTTAGTTGTTACTATGGCTGATAATACAATATCCAACATTAACAATAAATATGAAGAAAGGGACAGAATCAACACCAAACCCTCTATGTTTGATGGGGAGAAATTTGATTATTAGAAAGACAGAATTGAAAGTTTTTTCCTTGGATATGATGCTGATTTATGGGATCTGGTCATAGATGGATATGTTCATCCCACAGATGGGAATGGAAGAAGATAGACAGAAAATCTATGACAGATGCTCAGAAGAAAGATTTTAGAAATCATCACAAGGCCAAAACAATATTATTGAATGCAATATCTCATATTGAGTATGAAAAAATTACAAACAGGGAAACTGCATTTGATATGTTTGAATCCTTAAAGATGACTCATGAGGGAAACTCTCAAGTCAAGGAAACAAAGGCTCTGGCTCTGATCCAGAAGTATGAGCCTTCAAGATGGAAGACTCTGAATCTGTTGAAGCTATGTTCTCCAGATTCCAAATACTTACAGCTGGACTAAAGGTTCTGGACAAAGGATACTCTACTGCTGATCATGTGAAAAAGATCATCAGAAGTTTACCCACCAGATGGAGACCTATGGTGACAGCGCTGAAGATGGCTAAAGATCTAAACAAGATCTCCTTGGAAGAATTGATCAGTTCACTAAGGAGCCATGAAATTGAGCTTGAGGAAGATGAACCTCAGAAGAAAGAAAAAGGTAAATCTGTTGCTTTAAAATCTAATAAATCTGCTAAAGCTTTGCAGGTTATTGAAGAAAGCTCTGAAGGATCTTCTTCTGAAGAAGAAGATGAATTATCCATGCTGTCCAGAAGGATCAACAGACTCTGGAAGCACAAGGGAAAGAAGTTCAACAACTTCAGAAAATCTGATCATAGAAAGAAATCTTCTGGGCACAGAAGATCTGGCAAGAAAGATGTTTTGTGCTATGAGTGCAAAGAACCTAGGCATTATAAGAATGATTGCCCCAAACATCAAAAAGAAAAACCCAAGAAGCAGTTTAACAAAAAGAAGAAGGTTCTGATGGCAACATGGGATGACTCAGATGAATCTGAATCATCTTCTGAATCAGAAGAAGAATGTGCTAATGTTGCACTGATGGCCAGCACAGAAGATCAGGAGGAAGGAACTTCTAGATATGAATCAGATTCTGAATCTGACGATGACGCTGAAGAGGTAATGGCTAAACTTACTAAAGAAGAACTTATAAAAGTATTATCAGAAGTTCTGAAAAGCTATAACAATATCAAACTCAAATACAAGAAGCTGAAAAGCAGTCTTGAATCTGAGATTGATCTTCTGAAGAAAGAACTTGTTGAGCAAAAAGAAATTAATCTGAAAATCAAAAATGACTTTGAAATAACTCAACAAGAATCTGAATCTGAGACTAAGTCATGTGAAAACATTTTAGAAAAATATGACTCTAGTTTTCAGAGATTCCTTACTAAGAGCATAGACAGAAGCAAGATGGCTTCTATGATCTGTGGTGTTAGTGGAAACAACAGAAGAGGTATTGGATATGAATCTTCATCTGGAAGTAATCCAAAATCTGTTGACAAACTCTTCATCAAGAAGACACCTCTCTACTCTCAATTTAAGTTTGGTCACTTAAATGACATTAAACACACAAGCTCTGAGAAGAATACTTATGTGTTTAAACCCAAGGCAAGTCAGAATAAACATTATGTTGATAAACAGAAGTTTAGACAAACCTACAAACCAACTAACCCTAAACGACCCAAGAAGATCTGGGTACCTAAAAGTAAAATAATTCCTGTTGCAGATGTTCTTAGCAGCAAGGTCAGGACGCCAATCATGGTACCAGGACTCTGGATGCTCACGACACATGACAGGAGAAAAGTCTATGTTCCAAAGCCTGGAACTTAGATCTGGAGGTGACGTGAAGTTTGGAGGGAACCAGAAGGCCAAGATCATTGGATCTGGCACCATTGGAAATGGTAAACTTCCCTCTATTACTAATGTTTTACTTGTTGAAGGGTTAAAGCATAACTTATTGTCCATAAGTCAATTAAGTGACAATGGTTATGATATTACCTTTACTCAAAAATGTTGTAAAGCTATTAGTCAAAATGATGGCTCTATCCTATTTAGTGGTAAGAGGAAAAACAACATTTATAAAATAAATCTTTCAGAACTTAAAGTTCAGAATGTTAAATGCCTCTTGTCTGTTAATGAAGAGCAATGGGTCTGCACAGAAGATTGGGCCATATTAATATGAGACGTATATCTCAGATTAATAAACTTAATCTTGTCAGAGGACTTCCTAATCTGAAGTTCACCTCAGATGCTCTTTGTGAAGCATGCCAAAAAGGGAAGTTTTCAAAATCATCTTTTAAATCAAAAAATGTTGTTTCTACTTCCAGACCACTAGAATTACTTCATATTAATCTGTTTGGACCAGTGAAAACTGCATCCATCAGAGGCAAGAAGTATGGATTAGTCATTGTTGATGACTATAGTAGATGGACATGGGTAAAGTTCTTAAAACACAAGGATGAGTCACATTCTGTGTTCTTTGACTTCTGCAAGCAAGTCCAGAATGAAAAGGATTTCAAAATTATAAAAGTCAGAAGTGATCATGGTGGTGAATTTGAAAATAAATATTTTGAAAAATATTTTAATGAAAATGGCATTGCACATGATTTTTCATGTCCTAGAACTCCACAACAAAATGGGGTTGTAGAGAGGAAAAACATAACTCTGCAAGAAATGGCCAGAACCATGATCAATGAGACAAATCTGGCAAAACACTTTTGGGCAGAAGCAATCAACACAGCCTGTTACATTCAGAACAGAGTGTCTGTAAGACCTCTTCTCGAAAACACTCCATATGAACTGTGGAAGAACAAAAAGCCCAACATTTCATATTTTCATCCTTTTGGATGTATTTGCTATATGTTAAATACTAAGGAAAATCTGAACAAGTTTGATTCCAAAGCACAGAAGTGTTTCATGCTTGGATACTCTGAACGCTCTAAAGGCTACAGAGTATACAACACTGAGACACAGATTGTGGAAGAACCCATTCATGTCAGATTTGATGATAAGCTTGGCTCTGAAAAGCCAAAGCAGTCTGAAAACTCTGCAGATAGAGAAGTAGTCTTCATTGACTCTGAAGTCCCAGAAGTAGACAAAGCTCAAGTGAAGGAACCAGAAGCAACACCAAATGCTATTCCTTTAACTTCTCAGATGAACAATCTAAACATTTCTGAAGAATCAACTGTTAGAGGATCATCATCCAGAATTAAAGCTTCTCATCCAGAGAATGTCATTATTGGAAAGAAGGATGATCCCATCAGAACAAGATCCTTTCTAAGATCATCTGAAGCATCACTATTTGGACTGGTGTCAGAAATTGAACCATCTTCTGTAGATGAAGCTCTGTTAGACAATGATTGGATTATTGCCATGCAAGAAGAGCTAAATCAATTCACCAGAAATGATGTATGGGATCTAGTTCAAAGACCACAAGGATTCAATATAATTGGTACAAAATGGGTCTTCAGAAATAAGCTAAATGAGAAAGGAGAAGTTGAAAGAAATAAGGCAAGGCTTGTAGCTCAAGGGTACAGTCAACAAGAAGGTATTGATTACACAGAAACTTATGCTCCAGTGGCAAGGTTAGAATCTATACGCCTTCTTATTTCATTTGTTGCACAAAATAACATCACTCTGTATCAGATGGATGTTAAAAGTGCCTTTCTTAATGGTATTATAGAAGAAGAAGTTTATGTCCACCAACCTCCTGGTTTTGAAAATGAAAAATTTCCAGATCATGTTTTCAAACTAAAGAAATCTCTATATGGTTTAAAACAAGCTCCCAGAGCTTGGTATGAGAGATTAAGCAATTTTCTTCTGGAGAAAAGTTTCATCAGAGGCAAAGTGGATACAACACTCTTTTGTAAATCAATTAAGAAAGATCTTCTAATTTGTCAAATTTATGTGGATGATATAATATTTGGATCTACCAATACTATGCTGGGAAAGGAGTTTGCTACATGTATGCAGGCAGAATTTGAAATGAGCATGATGGGAGAACTCAGATTCTTTCTAGGAATCAAAGTCAATCAAACTCCAGAGTGTACTTACATACATCAGACCAAGTATGTTAAAGAACTTCTGAAGAAATTTAACATGACTGATAGTAAGCTGGCAAAGACTCCCATCCATCCAACTAGCTCACTTGGCAAGGAAGAGGTAAGTAAGAAAGTAGACCAGAAGCTCTACAGAGGTATGATTGGTTCTCTTCTTTATTTAACTGCTTCTAGACCTGACATATTGTTTAATGTATGCTTGTGTGCTAGATTCCAATCAGATCCTAGAGAATCACACTTGACAGCTGTCAAGAGGATTCTAAGGTATCTGAAAGGTACTTCTAATGTGGGTTTGTGTTACAGAAAATCTGATGATTTCAAATTAGTTGGATTCTGTGATGCTGACTACGCTGGAGACAGAGTGGAAAGAAAAAGTACTTCTGGAAGTTGTCAATTTCTAGGAAGAAATCTAATCTTCTGGTACAGCAAGAAACAACCAACAATTGCACTTTCAACCACAGAGGCAGAATATATTGCTGCTGCTGGATGTAGCACGCAAATGCTCTGGATGAAAAGTCAACTAGAAGATTATCAAATATTTGAAAGTAACATTTCTATCTTTTGTGATAATACTTCTGCTATATGTTTGTCTAAAAACCCTATTTTACACTCTAAGGCAAAACATATAGAAATTAAGCAGCATTTCATCAGAGACTATGTTCAGAAGGGAATCATAAATTTGGCCTTTGTTGATACAGATCATCAATGGGCAGATATTTTTACAAAACCCCTTGTTGAAGATAGATTCAAATTTATTCTGAAAAATATTGGTATGGATTTTTGTCCAGAATGATATTTCTCAGAAGCAAATTTTTACAGATGCAAAAATGCCTAATGCTCTGAAGTATTTCTTCTGATTGCTTATTTATTTTATTAATTTGGTTTTGTGAAACTCTGAACTAACAATCCTTAGAGGATCTGAACGTTGGCTAACATTTCATTTCTCAAGAGAATTTAGAACACATGCAAGCAAACACGTGTCACACCAAATCTGCAAAGGTGGTGTGTACATTAGTGAAGAGACGTTTGAGGTGAAGTTTGAATAGTGAAAATCTTGATTTTCCCCCCAATTTGTCAGAAGCAATAAATGCTTGAAATGATTTTTATTCTTTTCATTTAATGCTTTGTTCAAACGTGCAAAAATTGTGACTGTTTGTATGCCTAATTGTTTTAGTATAAATACATGACCTCTCTTCACTTTCACACTTTTCACATCTCAGAAATTTTATGCATTTTCATCTTCTCTTCTCTCTGCATAAAAACCCTAAGCGTGTGACAAAACCATCTTCAATGGCAACTTCATCATCAACAGCTGCACAATTTCAATCTTCAATGGCTGCAGTAACATCTGCTAACATAGGTGTTGCTCCTTATTCTCCACCAAAAAGAACTCTGTTAACCCCTGTTGAAAAGCTGGAAGTTTTGTGTGAATCAATGGTAGAATTTGATTCACTTGCAGAAAATGGCTTTGAGTTTCGTTCCATCATAGGTGCTAAAGGATGGGTAAAGTATTTTGATAGACTGTTTGGACCAGTTTACCCCCTTCTAGTGAAAGAGTTCTGGATCCATGCTTCAGTTTACCCTAAGTTCATCCTATCTTCTGTACTGGGCAAAGAGATTATAATAACAGAAGATCTGATCAGAAAGCTTATTGGATATGAAGAAACAGATGGTGTTTCACACTTGCAAGCTGGGCGTGTGGATATGGATGAAGTGTATGAAGAAGTGATGACTGCTGGTCAAGCTTCTAACAAGTTCAAGGATCTGAAGCCTGACTACAAGAACTGGGCTAAGATCTTCATGGGATGCATTCATCATAGGAAGTCAACAAACTCTCCAGACTATGTCAATAATGAACAACTCTATTTCATGTATTGCCTCAGTCAGAGCACCAAGGTAGATCTTCCATATATTTTCTTTATGCATCTCTGGAACCATATAAATGCCTCTAGAGAGTATGTGAAAGAAAAAGGATAGAAGATCAGAACCTGGATTCCTTTTGGAAGGTTAATCTCAGATCTTCTAACTGAGAATGGATTGGTCACTGCTATTTACGCTACTGGAGTTACAGAGGAATTGGAATTCATAATGGGAAAGCCTCTGAATGCCAAAAGTCTTCAGAGACTTAAAATAGTGGATGAACTCACAACAGCTCCCAAGAAGCTGAATGTTTCTGAACTAAGTAAGAAGAGAATTCCTATAGATGATTATCCACTGTTCTATGCTGAAGAACCAAGGCACATTGTTGTGATGTATATTGATGAGTGTAAGAAAGAAGGAAAGCCTGTTCCTGCAAACATAATACAGCTAGCAAGACAACCACTACCTGATGTAGGAGAAGAAGAAGAACAACCACAAAGAAAGAGGACTCAGCCAGAAGCAGAAGTTGCACCTGCTCAGAAGAAGATCAAGATTGCTGAGAAGCCACAGAAGATCTTAAAGAGGAAAGAATCTGGAGACACTCCCTTTGTACCAGCAAAGAGAATCAAAATCAAAGGTACTAAATCTTCTGTATCTTCTGCAAATCCTGTTGTTTTAAATGATTCTAATATTAAGTCTATTCCAAAACCACCCTCTACACAAAATACTTCTGTTACTGCTCCTATTTCCACATCACCACAAAAACAATCATCTGTCCCAACACCAATTCCAAAAAAGACAATTCCAACTCCAAAAGTCTCTATACCACAAACTACTCAACCAAAAATTCAAATCAAGCAATTTGTACCACAGAAACAACCATCAGAAAAAAAAAACCATAGAACAACAACAAACAACACAACCCTCTGCTCAACAAAAATCCTATGAACCATCTAAACAAAAAACATCTGAACAACAAAAGCACCAACAAGAAAAACAACCAGAAAAACCACAAGAACCTCTACCAGAAAAAGCCTCTGAAAATCAACCACCATCAGATAATCCACCATCAAAATCATCTGAACCCACTGCATCTCTACCTGTTATTTCTGAACCTACAAAAATAACATCTGTTCAAGTTTCATCTGAACCAATCACAATTCCATCTGATTCACCCACCTCAGAACAACCATCAAAACCCTCTGAAATTCCTTCAGAACCAACCAATACTTCTGAACCCAACATTCCTGAGACAGAAGTTCTTGATGTCACACCATTAAAAACTGTGTTTCAAGTATCTTCTACCTCCTGCACACCAACCACCTCTTCAAACTCCTCAGAATCTGACATCCACCCAGACTTTCTAATCTCTACATCTCGCAGAGACTCTGAGGTAAACCAACCAGAACCCATTATACCTTCTAAAGCTCATATTCCAGATCCTATTCCCACACCTGCACCATCATCTGAAATACTGATTCCCAATTCTAACCCAAGATCATCCATTTCCTGTGCACAAGTTTCATCCCTATTTCATAATCTGGCTTATGGTTTCAAACTCAAAGATTTTTATGACAGAGTTGAACCATCTGACCCTATCACCCCTCTGAAACCAAAACTCACAATGACCCTTCCATCTGTGATTCTCAACTCTATACAATCCATGTCAGATGTAGGTTCTTAGCAACTATATCTTATTCTGCTAAATCTGATAAAGCTGTTGCTTCAGCTATACGAATTTCATCTGATAACAATGTTGCTTCTGATGAACCTCCCAAATCTGCTTTCCAAACATTCTCAAACAAACCCTTTGATGTGGTTCTCTTTCACACCAGAGCTAAACCAAATTTGTTAAACGCTTTAAACAGATCCAAAGAAGAAGCTCCTGAAATTCCCTTCATTCCATACTATCCTCCTCCTCTGATCTCTATTCAGAAATCTCTTTTTCCACCAACTCCCAAACCAAAACCAATAACTCTGGAAACTCTGTTACATCCTAAGCCCAGGCGTAATGTTAATCATTTATTTCAATCATTTTTGCAAGAAATACAATTGTATTTAGGTACTGTACAAAAGAAGTGCTTAGCAACAATGGATGCCCAAGAATCTTATGTTATCTGGAATGGATTCATCAACAGATTCAACTCTGTGGCCTCCAATTTGAAGAACATATGTTCTGATGATGCGAAGCTCAGATTTGCTGAGGCTGCAAGAACTCTGTTCTGGACTGTCAAGAAATCTGAACCTCTGCTTCTTACAGATGCTCCTCCATCATCAGAAGAAACTAATGAACTTGCATCTAAGGACAATCTGTTGGCTATGACTCTGGTAGACCTTCCTTCTAGCTCCAATGCTCCAGACTCTATAGAACCAATGGAAATTGACTCTGTTCAAGCTCCAGAACCTGATCATACTTCTTCATCTGAGATAAAGAAAGAACATCCAGATTTTGAGGATAAGATTGCTGCTCTGGAAGCTGGTCAATCAGAGATCAAGTATTGGATGGAAAAACAGGATAAGAAATCTGAGGACATGACAGAGTGGATGTCAAAGCAGGATCAAAAGAATGAAACAATGGCTAAGTGGATGTCCAAGCAAGAGCAGTCCTCCTTTGAGATTACAGATCTATTGAAGATGCTTTTGTCCAAACACTCTTAGATTTTCATTTTTTTCATTCTGTTGTTTTTGCATCTGATGTTTGCCTATGTACTTTTTGATATATCTTCTGATGCATGTACTATTGATCTGAACTTATTAAATGAATCAAAAGTTTTCTCCACTGAATTATCTCATTTACTATTTCCTTTTATTTGTCTTTTTAAAGTTTTTACTTTTTGCTTATGACAAAAAAGGGGGAGAAAATATAGATCTGAACTGTTTAATTTAACTTCACTAGAATGAAACTTCAGACATATTTATTCTATCTAACATTTAAATCTGAGTATTTCAGAACATTTGATAAGTACACTCTACAAAAGAAACTCTGAGTCTCTCAGATCATTTGACTATTATCAAACTCTGAATATTAAATGTGCAAGACATTCTGACTTTCAAATGTTAAAAGAACAATCAAGATCTAACTTTGATAATTACTCAAGACAAAAGGGAAGTTTCTATTCCTTATCTGTATTTAACTCAGGGGGAGATTCATCATCTCAGGGGGAGTTATAATTTTAATATTTTCAATTAAACAAAATTTCGGATGTTTTTGTCATCATCAAAAAGGGGGAGATTGTTAGAACACAGATTGGTTCTTAATAATATCTCTATGTTTTGATGATAAATATTATGAAATTTTGTATTTAAGAATTATATACTCTAAAATTTTCTTGAGAGTTTTTACTGCAGATAGTAAAGGAATTAATACTCCAGAAGCAAATCAGAATTGAACACAAGAAATTAGCTAGACTCTGTAGCGCCAGATGCATACATTAGAAGATTATGATTGCTGCCAACAGAAGATTCTGAGCATAGCCTCCAGAAGATTCTGAAGCAGAAGCTCCAGAAGAATCTGAAGCAAGTCAGAAGCATCTGAAGCAAAGAAGAATTTTGTATGAAGAGTTTTTCAAAGCATAGATTCTACAGAAGATTCTGAAAGTACTAAAGCTGCCAGTACTGAAGTTCTGTCTCAAATATGCTCTGATATTTAACACGCTGAAAGCACACCTACTGCAGAAGACTCTAATCCAGCAAAGCTCTGATCATCATCAGAAGACTCTGACCTAATTAGACTCTGATAAACTTGCTGAAAACTGAAGAAGAAATATTCAAAGATTATATTTGTTGGAGTAAATCAAACGTCTCTTTCCTTATTTATGCTAGACACAAGAACACAGACAAAAAGGATTTTTCTGTGCTTTCTTCTTCTAGGAAAGGTCACTTGATGTGAAGACAAAAAGGCTCAGACCTTTTGGACACTCTTCTCAACGTGCAGCTCACCTTGGATCAGCTGCCTATAAAAGCAAGACTCCACCAAATTCTTCAGTTGACGTTTTCTTGAAAAGAAATTAAAACATTCAAGCTCTCATACTTTCATATTCATTCTAAGAATTTATTTCATTGTACTTAAACTTAAGAGAAATATCACAGATGTGATAAAAGCTTTTTAGAAGCATTCTTACTCTTGTAATAGTTTTACATTGATTGTAAAAGATTTCCTTAAGAGGATCCAGTTGGGATCAGTAGCTCTTGAGAAGACTAAGAACAGTTGTTCTTAGGTGTTACTATTGTAATCTGTTTGATTAAATAGTGGATTAAGTCCTTGATTGAGAAAGACAAATCACTCTAGGAAGGGTGGACTGGAGTAGTTGAGTTCAACGAACCAGGATAAAAATACTTGTGTTTTAATTCTCAGTTTTAATATTTCATACTTATTCAACCCCCCTTCTAAGTATTATCTCACCTTCACTAATGTTATCGTGCAAAGGATTGAATGCCTAATGTCTCTCCTACTTCCATCATAAACAGAGGGACTAGGAATCCTAAGGGATCATGGCAAAAGATCTCAAGTAAACACATAGCAATTCAATCACAGATGAAAGGAGATGAAGGATGAAAGTGACTCAAACTAATCAATACAATAAGATATGCAAACATGAAATGCAAACACAAATTATGCAACAAGACTCAACAAACAAAAGAGACTCAAACACAAGAACAAGTCAACTTAAACAACTCAACAAGAGATGAGATGAAATGGCAGAAGCAGACTTCTACAACCATCAACCATCAATCACCAAAGAAGAATGGTGCTATCCTAAGATGCACACACAAAGAAAAGAGTGGGGAAAATTGTGGGGTAGCCACCACCACAAGAACATCTCAACCATATAATTCTTATAACACAAGTAAAACAATGCAAAGAAAACAATGCAACACAACCACCAATGTTCATGACAAACTGCAAGTGTAAACAAATGACACCAAATCATCATGAACATGTGGTAAACCACCTAGGGCAGAAGTGAATCAACAAGAGGAAAGGCTCAAATCAAACTTAAAATAAGAGGCAAGGCACAAGTATGATCATATGAAGTGAAGGAACCAAAGTCCTAACACAATCTAAACATTTAAGACAAGTGGAGAAAAATGATTCAAAGGTGACTTGTGATGCAAATTACACATGTAAATGACCTAAACAAGGTAAAACATCTCCTCAAGTATGTTAAAATGAATCAACAAAGCTCAAAAGATGCATAGGGGATCACTTGAGATCATATCCCAAAGAAACTAGGTCAAACTATCATGTGTAAACATCCCTAAAAGTGACTTGACTTTGAAAGAACCATGAAGGAACGCTACTAATCCTCCGGTTAACGCTACTAAATTGACAAAATCTTCCATTTTTTAATTACCTTAACTCGGTTGAATCTATGAAGGAACGATTTGTGCAAAACCCCCCAAAATATCAGATTCTTTAAGGATAAAACCCTCAAGGTTTTATTCAAGAAAAACCCACCGATTTCTCAACCCAAACCCGATACACCAATCCTAAGTTTGGACGTTATGACCTCGATGATGCAGAATACACAACAAAAATGATTATGTGTAGTTGTTGAGAAAATGAAAGAAAGAGGATGAAGATGATGAGAACCAAATCAGTGTATATTTTCACTTTTCTTGTTCTTTTTTTTTTTGTGAAGAATGAACTAAATAAATATATATGCAAAGTTGAAACTAAAAAACCAACATAACTGTCACTTTGAATGTTAAGCATAACAGAAATTATGTGAGAAACGCATGAGCGGTCGACCTAAAACAAGGAGAGGTTCGACCTGAGCTCTCCCGAATTCAGGATTATGCATGAAACAGCTCTTTGCGTCAACCAGAATAGATCCATGCATCGACGCAAAACACCCCAATTTGAACAAGCACAAATGCACACAATATGAGTCGACCGGAGGGTCGACGCGAGCTCTCCTGAGAGCAAGACATGAAAATTGACTTCTGTATGAGTCGACTCAAAGACTCAGAACTTGCAAAAATGCATATTTTCCTATATTTAGCTACTTCTAAGAGATCCCAATGCATCTCTATCTTGACCAACACGATCAAACTTATATAGAACACACATAGTGCTCTTTCTATATGTACCTAGACATGTTTTGACAAATGTTTGACACAAGAAAGATAACATATGCATATGCGACTCGATAATACGTTCCAAAGCAAAATGTTCAAACTATATATGTTTTGACATTATTAAAACAAGTATAACCAAGTATGAGGCATTTTTCCCTCACATACGCCCCCTTTTTGATGATGGAAAACAGTAGAAACATAGTTGAGCATAATGTGTTGTATCATCCTCCTCCTTACTCCATGCATTTATCTAGAAACGATCTGCATGTTTGATCAGTCTTGTAAAAGTGATTTATTTCTGCTTGATTTTCTTCTCCCATTTTGACAACATCAAAAAGAAAGAAGATAGAGGTCAATGAAAGACATATTATAATGAGATAAGCAAATTCACCAAATTTGCAACAGGATAGTCATTAACAAACATCCACATATAATGAAGTTAATGAAAGGATATAAACTGATAAATAGATAACCACACAAATGATCAAAAGAAATATGTGCTATTACAAATTAACAATCATTCATGTCTTAATAAAACAAACAAACATAAGAAGAGATTAACACTAGAACGCGATGAACAGTAGATGAAATGACATGCACAATGATATACAAGGATTCTCAAGGCCTCCTCCCCATAAAGTGATGGCCCCTTACTTGAAATGGGTAGTCATGAGGTGGAAGAAGTTGTTGCTCATCTATTCGTTCCATATATTCTAGGATAACTTGATTAAGAGTGTTGAAACTAGTAGTTAAGCGCAGTGTTGACCTGTAGTAGATTCAACCATGCCATCGAACCGACACATAATTGCTGTTGTGAATGAGTTGAAGTTATTCATGCGAGCTTGAATTTGATTCTGCAAATTTATGAACCGCTCATCCTGGGCAGTGATAAAGTTTTGTTGTCCAAGCTGCATACTCCTCATCAGTTCGAGGAATTCGTCATTGTTTTGTTCGGGACGCGGAGGTGATGGAGGCATCTAATTCCAATCTAGAGTCTCTTGATATTCCCATTTTATTGCTTAAGGCATGTAGTTTCACCTACCGTAGTCCAGCCCATGTGTTTCCAAGCACCCTATCATTGGTTGTCATCATATTCTAAATGGGGTGATTGATCTAGCCCACCACTGTTATCTTGTTCATCAGTTTCCATGTGAGGTCCATCCTCTTCTCCTTCTTCTTCTTCTTTGTCTTCATCACTCATCAGATTCCTTTAGACGAGAGCTTCTTGCCTTAATAATAAATCTAGAGAGAGAATCGTGAGGATCCCAAATATAACCCATCATAGTTAGAGTCTTTTGACAAAACTCTTGGTCATTTGTCAAGGTTGTGTAAGGGATATCGGGTACAACCACATTAGCATTATTGAGGAAAGATTGGATGAAGGAGCCAAATGACAGTGCGGTTCCTCTACCAGAGTCTTTCAAAGAGTACATTCTACTCGCAATGTAGTGAGGCCAGTTAATCTTGATCTTCTTTTTCATAATGTAGCACCCCAAATTTTGCCTTTTCGTTTTGGCAGTATCTGGCTTTTGTTTCTTTGCATTTCCGCATTTTTGCATTTCATAGCATTCGTTCTTGAGACAGGGGATCAAGGTCTTCCTGTGATTTAGGTCTCATTTCAGTGCAAGACTGAACAACGAGCATCAGCAACTCCGACATTTATTTTGCCCAGCGGTCAGGCGGCCAATTTTATTTTATTTTGCAGGAGAAACAACAGTTCAGAAAGCAGCACTCAGGTTCATGTCAAGCATTCTCATAGTGATAACATTCAAAAATGAGGTTCAGAAGCTAGATAGAGCTCAAAACGGGCAAACAGGCAGTTTTCCCTCCAAAAGGCGCCAAATCAAAATTTTAAAGGTTTTAATCGGTTAACGCATATGGTTAATCGGTTAACCAATGCAAAACTAGCCCATATTCAAAGTTTCAGAGGTGTTAACCGATTAACCTATATGGTTAACCGGTTAACCAAAGCAGATTTTTCCTTACACGTGAGATTTCAAGCAACTTTCATTTGGGGTTCATTTTTGGCCTTTGGAAAATCAAATTTTGCATGTGGGAAGGATCTAGAACCTCTTTAAAATTCAGATTTCCCTCCAAATGCCCACTCCTCAGTCAAACCTTGATTTCCAATCCAAATTCCCAAATCTAGCTTTGGATCCCAACCTAATTGATATTTAAGTGATTTACTCCAAACCAAATCATCCAATCTCTCATAATCCCAAAAATCAAATTCAGAATTGCTCTCAATTCTCTCAACTTCTCCATTCCCAAAACCCTCACTCAAAGCTCTTCATCATTTAGATTCATTGACTTTTCATTGAAATCAATGGATTCTTGAGCATAAACCTCCATTTATCATCATCATTGGATTAATTTTCATAATCAATTTTCGTGCAAATTGAGATCTGATTTTGGAGCTTGAGTTGGAAGTGCTTATTTGGAGTATTTTTTCTTAAAAGTGTTTGATCTTCATTCCTCTTGCAAGAATTATTGTGGATCTTGATGTTTTCTGGATAATCTTGTTTGGATCTACTCAAATTCAGTTGATTAACACTTACCGAAGCAAATCTCCGCTTCAAAGGTTGGAATTCTCGATCCGATTTAATTTTTGAGCTTATCAGATTAATCTTCATATTCGATTGAATTTTTGTTGATTTCGATCCGTTTGAATTGTGATTGTGCTGTGTAGACATGTTTGCATGTTTATTGGTTTTCTGTTTGTAGGTGTAATTTCGTGCTTATTTGAGAAGCTGATCTTTTGGATCATTTGATTAAGTGATTCTGTGCTGGAAGTGCTTTTTCTACTGTTGTTTTTGGCCTCTGTTACAGTGCTAATCAGTTAACGCATATGGATAACCGATTAACCATTTCAAACATTCAAAAAATTTTCAAACGTTAACAGTGTTAATCGGTTAACGCATATGGTTAACCGATTAACCTGTTCAAAATTCCAAATTTTCCAAACTTTTTAAGGTGTTAACCGATTAACCCCAGGGGTTAACCGATTAACACTGTAACAGTGGGTCTATTTTGCTACTTTTTAAGGTGTTTTTGCATACCGTTTCACTTCGAATCATCATAAATCAATGTGATGCATTAGGAGTATAATGTTTGGTATATATGTCGTTGTTCTTGATCGTTTGATCATGATTTTTGTCGACTCGTTTTGTTCGATATTCACTTGAATGCATATTTGTATATGTTGTTCAATGTGATGTTCATCCTTGCTTGCTTGAGCGAAGAGCTATGGTTGAGATGCACTTGTGGCGGCTGCTGCCC
The DNA here is from genome assembly GCA_963859935.3 of Lathyrus sativus. Taxonomy (NCBI): domain Eukaryota; kingdom Viridiplantae; phylum Streptophyta; class Magnoliopsida; order Fabales; family Fabaceae; genus Lathyrus; species Lathyrus sativus. Next base: position 379,444,195 of record OZ012737.1, on the reverse strand, counting down.
CACACTTCTTTTCCTCCCATTTTCTTCGATGATTGATGGTCAACGTTTGTAGAGGATTGTCTTCTCCCGTTACATCTCATCGGCTCATTTTCTTTTTTTCATTTGCATGTTCATGTTTGCTTGCATCCTTGCATGTGCATTTCATCTTGTGTTTTGCATCTTCGTTTTCTCCAAAGGGGTTGAGATGTGCTTGTGGCGGATGCTGCCCCACATTTTGTTCCTCCCTCTTTGCATGTTCCTTCATGTTTGCACACTTTACTTGCGATTGATTTTACTTGGTTCTTTCTTGTGATTTTTTCCATGATCCCCATAGGGTTCCTACTCCCTTCGTTTAGGATGGGAGTAGGAGAGACATTAGGTGTTCAATCCGAGCATGCTAACATTAGGGTAGATGTTCCCCCTTTTATCCAAACCTCAGGACCACTTTGCATGAGAACGTTAGGGCCGAGTTTCCCTTAGACCTTTCGTGCATCTCTCTTCTCATCTCAAAACAATTCTAATCCATCTAATAAATGCGATGAATGTTGCGCGCTACGAGCCTTAAGCTACATGGGGAATGATGGGTGAGGGGTCTCCCCTCGCTTATCTAGAGTGTTTAGTGTACGTCCCGTTTAGGGGCGATACACGATGCATTCGCCTCCGTGTCATAGTCTTTAGTGCAACGTGAATCATAAACCGAATTAATTCACTTCACTAAAAAACACAAAAAAAAAACTTCAAACCTTTTTCCTTCGGGATTAATCGGAAACCTTTTTCAGAAAAGAGTGTTGTTAAGCTTCGGTTCTACCGCAAACAGGCTTTGTCCCTAACTGTTGGAACAGAGGTTTAACCCTGTTAGAACACAGATTGGTGTTTAATATATCTCATTGTTTTGATGATAACATTAATGAAATTGTGTATAGAGAATTTATATACTCTAATTCTGTTCAAGTGTTTATTTGTTTCAGATATCAAATTAATATTATTCTGGAAGCAAGAACGCCTCTAAAGACTACAGAACAATAAAGCTCTGAACGCCAGAAGAAACTCATCAGAAGACTTTGATATGCTATAGTGACTCTGAGTGAAGCTAAGAAGAACTTGAGTAAAGAACATACAGTAAGGTTTTAGAAGTCTCTGGAAGTACTTAACGCTGCAAGTACAGAGGTTCTGATAAGCAAGTATGCTCTGATAAATTTTTTCAGGCTAAAGGACTTCGCTACCAAACTCTGTTAGAGTTAATCTGATCTGAAGAACTCGGAACATCATCAGAAATTCTGATGCAAGACGTTTCAAAGTTGTTGAAGAAGATGCTGTTCAAAAGATCCGTTGGCATATTCCTTGTCCTTATCCAAACGACTCTTTCCTCATTCATGCATGACACAGGAATTCAGACAAAAAGGATTTGTCAGAACATTCCCCTTCTGAGAAAGGAAAAGCCAATAGAAGACAAAAGAACAGAATGCACAGCATTGCACAGTCTTTGAGAAATGGACTTCAAAGTACTGTAAAAGCAAGTCTCAGCATCACTTCAAAGGCTAACGAACAATAAAACAATTCTTGACAAATTATTCAACAAGCAACTCATACAAACTTTATTCAAAGTTGAATAGTTTTTATTTCGTTCTTTAACTTGTGTAAAAATCACTGTTGTGATATAGCTTTTTAGAAGCAAATCTTAAACACATTGTTAGTTTATCTTTTGTAAAAGATTCCTTAAGAGACCAAGTGTGGTCAGATTTCTTGAGAAGACTAAGACAATTGTCTTAGTGGTTAACACTGTAATCAGTTTGATTTAGTGGACTAAGTCCTTGTTGAGAAAGCCAAATCACCTTGGTAGGGTGGACTGGATTAGTTTGAGTTCAAACGAACCAGGATAAAAATACCTTGTTATTTTTTCTATCATCCAATTGTTTTTAAAATCCTTATTCAACCCCCCCCCCCCTCTAAGTGTTTTTTCCTACCTTCAGTTGGCATCAGAGCTCCGATTCTGTAAGTGCTATCACTTAACCGTGACAGAAAAAGATCCTGTTGGGAAAAACTCTTGATCTATTATTACTGATTTATCATGGCTGAAGCTTCAACTTCATACAACAACAAATATGATGATAGAGACAGAATCAGGACCAAACCTCCCATGTTTGATGGTGAGAAGTTTGATTATTGGAAAGATAGAATAGAAAGTTTCTTTCTAGGTTATGACGTTGACTTATGGGATTTGGTCACTGATGGTTATATTCATCCTACTAATGATGAATGCAAAAAGGTTGACAGAAAGTCTATGTATGATCAACAGAAGAAGGAGTTTAGAAATCATCACAAGGCGAGAACCATTCTATTAAATGCTATATCTCATACTGAGTATGAGAAAATAACAAATAGAGAAACAACATTTGATATGTTTGAATCTTTAAAAATGACGCATGAAGGAAACTCCCAAGTAAAGGAGACAAAGGCCTTAGCGCTCATTCAGAAATACGAAGCCTTCAAGATGGAGGAATCTGAATCTGTGGAAGCTATGTTCTCAAGATTTCAGATTCTAGCTGCTGGTCTGAAGGTTCTGGACAAAGGTTACTCTACCTCTGATCATGTCAAGAAGATAATCAAAAGCTTACCAACAAGGTGGAGACCAATGGTGACAGCGCTGAAGCTTGCAAAGGATCTGAATAAGATCACTCTGAAAGAACTTATCAGTTCTTTAAGGAGTCATGAAATTGATCTGGAAGAAGACGAACCTTAGAAGAAAGGTAAGTTTGTTGCGCTAAAATCTAAAAAATCTACTAAAGCTTTGCAGGTAATTGAAGAAAGTTCTGAAGAATCTTCCTCTGAAGAAGATGAACTGTCTTTGTTGTCCAGAAGGATAAACCAACTCTGGAAGCATAAACAAAAGAAGTTCAGAACTTCAAGAGATCTGATCAACGTGGCGAATCTTCTGGACACAAGAAATCTAGAAAGAAAGATGTGGTGTGCTACGAGTGCACAGGCCACTATAAAAATGAATGTTCCAAACTTCTAAAGGAGAAACCCAGAAAGAAGTTTGAAAAGAAGAAGAAATTTCTAATGGCCACGTGGGATGATTCACATGCTTCTGAATCTTCATCAAAATCAGAAGATGAATGTGCTAATGTGGCACTGATGGCTGACATGGAGGACCACAAAGAAACTGCTGAATCTGGATCAGAATCAGATTCAGAAGAGGTATTTTCTGAACTTATTAGAGCTGAACTTACTGAAAGTTTATCTGAAATTCTCGAAAGATACAATTAGATCAATCTCAAATACAAGAGGCTTCAGAGCTGTCTTGCATCTGAGACTGATCAGCTGAGATCAGAAGTTGTTGAGCTTAAAGCAAATAATCTTAAAATGAAAAATGATTTAGAAAAAGCTCAAAAGTCTGACTCAGATCCTATGTCATGCTCTAAAAACATTTTAGAAGAGTATGATTATAGATTTCAGAATTTTCTATCCAGAGGCCTAGATAGAAGCAAAATGGCTTCCATGATCTACGGCGTAAGCAGAAACAACAGAAGAGGAATTGGATATGAATCACCCTCTAGGAAGGATTTAAATCCAAAACCTGTTGATAAGCTGATCATTCAGTATTCACCTCTATATACTCATTTTAAATATGGTCACTTAAATGATATTAAGCACACACGTTTTGATCAGAACAACCCTGTGTTTAATAAACCAAAACTTCATCAGAACAAAGATGCTTTTAAGGGAAAGAAATTCAGACAGAATTTCAAACCTACTAACCCCAGAGGACCCAAGAAAATATGGGTACCTAAGGAAAAAATAATTTTTGTTGCAGATGTCCTTAGCAGCAAAGTTGAGACACCAATCATGGTACCTGGACTCTGGCTGCTCGAGACACTTGACGGGAAGAAGGTCTATGTTCCAAATCCTGGAACTTAGATCTGGAGGTGACGTGAAGTTTGGAGGGAACCAGAAGGGCAAAATCATTGGCTCTGGAACTATTGGTAATGGTAACCTCCCTTCCATATCTAATGTTTTACTTGTTGAAGGATTAACACATAATCTATTGCCCATAAGTTAATTAAGTGACAATGGTTATGATATAATCTTCAATCAAAAATGTTGTAAAGCTGTGAGTCAAAAAGATGGTTCAATCCTCTTTAATGGAAAAAGGAAGAACAACATTTACAAAATTAATCTTTCAGAACTAAAAGTTCAGAATTTAAAATGCCTTCTGTCTATTAACGATGAGCAATGGGTCTGGCATAGAATATTGGGTCATATTAGTATGAGATATATATCTCAGATTAATAAGCTCAATCTGGTCAGAGGACTTCCTTAATTGAAGTTCAACTCAGATGCTCTTTGTGAAGCATGTCAAAAAGGAAAATTTTCAAAATCTTCTTTCAAAGCTAAAAATGTTGTTTCTACCTCCAAACCATTAGAGCTGCTTCATATTGATCTGTTTGGACCAGTGAAAATTGCATCCATCAGAGGCAAGAAGTATGGATTAGTCATAGTTGATGACTACAGCAGATGGACATGGGTAAAATTCCTGAAACACAAGGATGAGTCACATTCTGTATTCTCTGACTTCTACAATCAAGTCCAAATCGAAAAAGAATTTAAAATTGTTAAAGTCAGAAGTGATCATGGTGGAGAGTTTGAAAATAAATACTTTGAAAAATACTTTAAACAAAATGGCATTGCACATGATTTTTCTTGTCCTAGAACTCCTCAACAGAATGGAGTTGTAGAAAGGAAAAATAGAACATTGCAAGAAATGGCCAGAACCATGATCAACGAGACTAACATGGCAAAACATTTTTGGGCAGAAGCAGTGAATACAACTTGTTATATTTAGAACAGAGTGTCTGTAAGACCTCTTCTGGAGAAGACTCCTTATGAATTGTAGAGGAATAGAAAGCCCAACATTTCTTATTTCCATCCTTTTGGATGTTTTTGTTTTATTTTGAATACTAAGAAAAATCTGAACAAGTTTGATTCTAAAGCTCAGAAGTGTTTCATGCTTGGATATTCTGAACACTCTAAAGGCTACAAAGTATACAATACTGAGACACAAATTGTAGAGGAATCAATTCATGTTAGATTTGATGATAAGCTTGGCAATCAAAAGCCAAAGCAGCTTGAAATTTCTGCAGATAGAGAAGTCCTTCTCACAGACTCTGGAGAATCAGAGGCAAACAAAGCTCAAGCAAAAGCACCAGAAGCAACGTTAGATGCTACTCCTTTGACTACTCAGATGGACAACTTGACTATTTATGAAGAACCAACTGTTAAAGGATCATCCAGAATCAAAGCCTCTCATCCAGAGGAAATGATAATTGGAAAGAAGGATGGCCTTATCAGAACAAGATCATTTCTGAGATCATCTGCAACGTCATTGTTTTGCTTAGTATCAATCATTGAACCTACCTTTGTGGATGAGGCTCTGCAAGATAATGATTGGATACTTTCTATGCAAGAACATCTTAACCAATTCACAAGGAATGATGTTTGGGATCTGATTCCAAGACCAAAGGGATTCAACATCATTGGAACAAAATGGGTCTTCAGAAACAAGCTGAACGAGCAAGGAGAAGTTATCAGAAACAAGGCTAGGCTGGTTACTCAAGGATACAGTCAGCAAGAAGGTATAAATTACACAGAGACATATGCTTCTGTGGCAAGGTTAGAATCTATTCGCTTGCTTCTTTCTTTTGCTGCACAGAATAACATCACTCTATATCAGATGGATGTTAAAAGTGCTTTCTTAAATGGTTTCATAGAAGAGGAAGTTTATGTTCATCAACCCCCTGGTTTTGAAACTGAAAATTTTCTAGAACACGTTTTTAAACTGAAGAAATCACTCTATGGCTTGAAATAAGCTCTCAGAGCTTGGTATGAGAGGCTGAGTAATTTCCTTCTGGAAAATAATTTTATCAGAGGAAAAGTTTATACTACTCTCTTCCATAAATCAATTAAGAAAGACATTTTAATCTGTCAGATTTATGTTGATGATATTATTTTTGGAACTACCAATATTACGCTTGGAAAGGAGTTTGCTCAATCTATGCAGGAAGAATTTGAAATGAGCATGATGGGAGAACTCATATTCTTTTCGGGAATTTAAGTGAATCAGACTCCAGAAGGCACCTACATACATCAGACAAAGTATGTAAAGGAGCTTCTAAAGAAATTCAACATGACAGAAAGTAAGCTAGCAAAGACTCCAATGCATCCAACAAGCACTCTAGGTAAAGAAGAGGTAAATAAAAAGGTAGATCAGAAGCTCTACAGAGGTATGATTGGTTCTCTTCTGTACTTGACTGCTTCTAGACCTGATATCCTCTTTAGTGTTTGTCTATGTGCTAGATTCCAATCAGATCCTAGAGAATCTCACTTAACAGTTGTTAAGAGGATTCTGAGGTATCTGAAAGGTACTATTAACGTGGGTTTGTGTTACAGAAGATCTGATGAATACAAATTAGTTGGATTTTGTGATGCTGATTATGCTGTAGACAGAGTAGAACGTCAGAGTACTTTTGGAAGCTGTCAGTTTCTGGGAAGTCATCTGATCTCATGGTTCAGCAAGAAGCAACCCACAATAGCGCTTTCAACAACAGAAGCATAATATATTGTTGCTGCTGGTTGTAGCACACAGATGCTCTGGATGAAAAGTCAACTAGAAGATTATCAGATACATGAGAGTAACATTTCTATTTTCTGTGATAATACTTCTGCTATTTGCCTTTCTAAGAATCTCATTTTACATTCTAAGGCAAAGCATATAGAAATTAAGCATCATTTCATCAGAGACTATGTTCAGAAGGGAATTATAAGCTTAAATTTTGTTGATACAAATCATCAATGGGCTGATATCTTCACAAAACCCCTTGCTGAAGATAGGTTTAAATTTATTCTGAAGAATATTAGTATGGATTTTTGTCCAGAATAAAACTATTATTCAGAGTCAAATTTATTCAGATGAAATATGATTAATATCTATACTCTGAAGTAATTCATCTGATTATTTCTTTTGGTACATTATTTATTTTTTGTGAAACTCTGATCTAACAAGTCTTAGAAGATCTGAGTATTGATTAACGTTTCTTATTCTAAAGAGATTCAGAGGCACATCAACATCAAACACGTGTCACATGAAATCTGAAACGGTGGAGTGTAAATCAATGAGACGTCGTTTTGAGGTACTGTTTGAATTCTCAATTTCTCATTTTCCTCCCCACGATTGTCAGTATCATTTAATGCTTTCAAATCATTATTCTTTTTTATGTGACTTTTTGTTTTAAATTAATTGAATTAAATGCTGAACGTGTGAATGTGTGCCCTAATTTTTGCCCCTATATATTCCACAACACAACACTTCTCACATTTTTCACTCTCTCTCACACCTGTATGCATTTTTGTTTGCTTTATTGCTTCTTCCTCTCCTCCAAACCTAAATCTCAAAGAAGAACTCGTTATCTCTCAAGATCAGAAATGGCAATTTCATCTTCAACCTCTCAACAGTTTGAATCTACAATGGTTGCAGTTTCATCTTCTAATATGGGTCCTGCTCCGTTCAAAGAACCTATAAGAACTCTTCTCACACCTATTGATCAACTGGAAGTTTTATGTGAGTTCTTGGTAGACTTTGAATGTATTGTTGTGAATGGTTATAATTTGCATCCAACTGTGTCATCACAAGGATGGACAAAGTATTTTGATAGACTGATAGGTCCAGTTTATCCTTGCTTGGTTAAAGAGTTTTGGATTCATGCAACCGTTTACCATAAATTCATCGTTTCTTCAATTTTGGGTAAAGAGATTATCATCACTGAAGATCTGATTTGCAAGTTGATAGGATATCAAGAAACAGATGGTGCCACTCATCTGCCAGCAAGTCGTATTAATATGAATGAGGTGTACAGTGAAGTTTTCACTTATGCGGAAGCTTCAAGCAAAATAAAGGATTTAAAGGTTCATTACAAGATCTGGGCAAAGATCTTCTTAGGCTGCATACATCACAGGAAATCCACAAATTCTCCTGACTACATCAACACAGATCAGATGTATTTCATGTACTATCTGGTTAAAGGCATCAAGGTGGATCTGCCTTACTTACTTTTTACTCATCTGTGGGGACATGTAAAAATGTCCAGAGAATCTGTAAAAACAAAGCATCAAAAGATGAGAAACTGGTTCCTTACGGGAAGACTGATCTCAGATATTCTGACTGAAAATGGATTAGTGGCTCATCTGACAGAGGTTGGTCAGACAGAAGAGTTAGCTTCAACTATTGTAAAGCCTCTGAATGCAAAGAGTCTACGAAGGATGAGGATAGTGGAAGAACTTACTTCTGCACCTGTTCATTTCAACATTGACGAAGTAAGCTAGAGGAGAATTCCTTTAGATGATTTTCTTGTCTTCTCTGCTGAAGAACCAAAGAAAGTCATTCTGAATTACATCGCTGCATGCTTAGCAGATGGAATCCCCTTGCCATCAAATTTGGTCCAAAGAGCAAATGAACCTGGACCAGATCTCTATGGGGAGAAACAGAGGAAGAAAAGAAAGGTCTCAGAAGAAGGATTTCGAAGCCCAAGAGGAAAGCTTCTGGCGAAGCATCTTCTACAAAGCCAAAACGCTTCAAGAAGCAGAAAGCTAACCCTTCTACAAGTTTATCTTCTATTTTAGAACAAGTAAAAGAAGTACTAACATCTGAACCTCCTCCTCCTTATGACCCAATTCCCACACCTTCTCCTCCTCCCAACTCTGAACCCATATCATTTGAACCACAAAAATCTCAACCACTACACTCTGAACCTCAACAATATCAAACTTCTGAACCACAACAACCACAATCATCTGTACCATCCACACCTTCCTTCAACATCCATCAGAAAACTACTTCTGATAAAACCCCATATTCTATTCCACAAACATCTGAACCAAACCCTTCTGTAAACCAACCTTCTGAACATCCACCATCTGAAAATCAAACATCTGAACCACAACAACCAGAAACCATACCATCTGATCCTGAACCAATCATTCTTGATCTTCAACCTCCTACGTCTGTGTATCCAGTTCCATATAGATCATCTGAATCTTCTGATTCATCTAATTCGACTGATTCTGATAGATCCGATGTCATCTCTTTTTTTCTCAAACCCTTTGTTTCTATCCCATCTGACCCTGAGGATGATACTTTTTCTTCTGAACCAACCCCATTTGAACCTAAGATTGTTAATACTTCATCTGTCCATATTCCATCTTCATCATACCCACCTGTTATCATTATTCCTTCTTTTTCCATACCTTCAACTTCTGCTACCACCAAAACACCACCATTAGAAGCCTATATGAAACCCAAACCTAGGCTAGATGTTGGTACTCTGTTTGCTGGTTTTGAAAAAGAGATAAAAATGTGGTTATCTTCTGATAAGAAGGAATTCCATTCAAGTATGAATCCTGATGATTCTGAAGCTATCTGGAAGAGATTCAAAAATAGATTCAACTCTGTGGCTTCAAATCTTCAAGAGATTTGTTCTGATGATGCAAATGTCAGATTTGCTGAAGCTATCAGACTCACTCTTCTGAGTGTTCGCAGAAATCCAACTTTGCTTCTGGAAAACACACCTGCAAAGGATGTGTGTCTTCCTTCTGAAGAGTTTGCTGCATCTGAGACTTCTGAACTATCTAAACCTGAAGAAGTCGTTCCACAAGGTTATGCTCCTGGTCCTGAAGAAACTCTTGACCCTGTTCAACCTTCTAACATGATTGTACAGAATGCATCTGCTTCTTTGGTTATTCACAATGCCTCTGCTTCTGCATCTGCTCCTGAGTCATCTGAAATGAAGAAAGAAGATAAAGATCTGCATGCTAAGTTTGCTGAGCTCAAGGCTAGCAACACTGAGATAAGACCTTGGATGGTAAAGCAGGAAAAGACAACTGAAGAAATCAAGACTTGGATGGCGAAGCAAGACGAGTCAACCTCTGATATAACGAATCTTTTGAGGATTTTGGCTTCTCGTCCTTCTTAGTTTCTTTGTTGTTTGTGCACTTATGTGTTAACTGCTTGTCTGTTTCTGTTTTGGATTATCTTTATCAATGCTTCTGTGAATGTTGTGTTTTTCCAACTGAATCTATCATATGATTTATTGTTTTCCTCTCTTATGTTTTTTCTGTCTTAAAGTTTTTCTTAATCAAATTCTTTTTTATATGACAAAAAGGGGGAGAAAATGGTAATTTTGATAATTCATATAAACAGATGCCAAAAGGCAACTCATACATGAAATATCTTATCTAATCATATTTTTTGAGTGTTTCAGAGCTAATAATTCTCATCTGATAAAATTCTAAGAATTAACTCTGAACTAAAGTCTGAGAATCTACAAGTGTGCTCTGACGCTGAAAAGAATACAAGAGCTAAAAGGGAAGTATTTAATCTTTTCAGGGGGAGATTAATATTCTCAGGAGGAGAGATATTTCTTTTCTATTTAAACAAAATTCCTCATAGTTTTTGTCATCATCAAAAAGGGGGAGATTGTTAGAACACAGATTGGTGTTTAATATATCTCATTGTTTTGATGATAACATTAATGAAATTTTGTATAGAGAATTTATATACTTTAATTCTGTTCAAGTGTTTATTTGTTTCAGATATCAAATTAATATTATTCTGGAAGCAAGAACGCCTCTGAACACTACAGAACGATAAAGCTCTGAATGTTAGAAGCAACTCATCAGAAGACTCTGATCTGCTACAGTGACTCTGAGCAAAGCTGAGAAGAACTTGAGTAAAGAACATACAGTAAGGTTTCAGAAGACACTGGAAGTACTTAATGCTACAAGTACAGAGGTTCTGATAAGCAAGTATGCTCTGATAAATATTTTCACGCTAAAGCACTTTGCTGCAAAACTCTGTTAGAGTTACTCTGATCTGAAGAACTAGGAACATCATCAGAAGTTCTGATGCAAGACGTTCCAAAGTTATTGACGAAGATGCTGTTCAAATAAAGATCCGTTGGCATATTCCTTGTCCTTATCCAAACAGATCTTTCCTCATTCGTGCCTGACACAGGAATTCAGACAAAAAGGATTTGTCAGAACATTCCCCTTCTGAGAAAGGAAAAGTCAATAGAAGACAAAAAGAACAGAATGCACAACATTGCACAATCTTTGAGAAATGGACTTCAAAGTACTATAAAAGCAAGTCTCAGCAACACTTCAAAGGCTAACGAACTATAAACGAATTCTTGACAAATTATTTAACAAGCAACTCATACAAACTTTCTTCAAAGTTGAATAGTTTTTATTTCGTTCTTTAACTTGTGTAAAAATAACTATTGTGATATAGCTTTTTAGAAGCAAATCTTAAACACATTGTTAGTTTATATTTTGTAAAAGATTCCTTAACAGACCAAGTGTGGTCAGATTTCTTGAGAAGACTAAGACAATTGTCTTAGTGGTTAACACTGTAATCAGTTTAATTTAGTGGATTAAGTCCTTGTTGAGAAAGGCAAATCACCTTGGTAGGGTGGACTAGATTAGTTTGAGTTCAAACGAATCAGGATAAAAATACCTTGTTATTTTTTCTATCATCCAAATTGTTTTTAAAACCCTTATTCAACCCCCCCCCCTTTCTAAGTGTTTTTCCCTACCTTCAAACCCTACACGATTTAAAACACTTAATCAACTTGTGGTTTCGTGTCTTCCCGAACTACGTTTGCTCTGATCCTTCATACCAGATGAAGGTACATAGGCACAAGACGCGATGTCTTGGTGAGCAACCTCCCCCTTTTCTCCCGTAGTTAGCTGAACTACGTTGACTCTGACTTTCCCATTGTATGAAGGAATACGTAGGCACAGAGCGGCGATGCTCTGCCGACTCTCTTTTCTTTTCTTTTTGTCCTGCAAGCCTGTTGCGTAGATTGTTAAACACACCCTTAGATAGACAACAAGCGTGGATCCCATCGAGTACGAAGGACGTGAGGGGTGCTAATACCTTCCCCTTGCGTAACCGACTCCCGATTCCAGGACTTGGTTGCGATGACCTCATCTTTTCCCTTTTTTGTTAGGTTTTTCCGATCGTTTCCTTTCCCTCTCTAGGGGATAAATAACGAAAGGTGGCGACTCTTCTGTTTTTCGTCGGGTGTTTTTCGCAGTTACGACAGCTGGAGACTCTGCTGGGGACTCTGGTTCCCTATGCGAGTCACTCATAGCACTTGTCTGTTGCGTCTTTGGGTGTTTACTTTTGTGCAGTTTTTGCTTTATGTACATTATCTGTTGTATATTATTGCATTTGCATTTTATCATCATATTATGCTGTTGTGTTGTGGGTTGGGTTGTTCCACTGAGAGATAAGTTGGACCTGGGCTTGAGTATACACATAGGATTAGAGTGGAGATTAGCCGGAGCTTGTGTGGCGTTTAGATGCGCAATAGCTCGCGTGAAATTCACATTCAGATGAGGTTTTTCTTTGGAAATATTCTATCCTGCGCGTCTGGTGCAGTTGAGGGAGTATTGACCTAGAAAGACTGTCGACTCTGGAGACCGTTCATTAGGGATGTCAGCTAAGTGAGGCCGCTTCGTTAGACTATGATGCCAAACCAGAAATGGTGAATGTATCATCATTTCTCGAAAGTCTGTGACGCTGAAAACCCGCATAGGATGTCGTACCTTTCAAGACTAGAACCCACACGTGAGAGGGATGGGTTTTTGCAGGAAACCTGGCCTTCAACCAACCCTGGTTTTCTCGTCAGTGCGGAATTTTGATCCTGAGTGTTCCATCCAGTGTATTATCTCAGTGTTCTGATTACAACGGAGCTCTGGTTGAATTCAGTCAACGGCACAACAACAAATTTGAGCATTGGATACCTTGATCCCGTGTGTGCATCTGCATAATCATTTTACATTTAACATTGCATGTTTATGTGTGTTAGAAGTTCTCGTTTTTCCCTTGATTCTAGTAATGGTCTTCTGCAGAGATGGAAGTTGGCAGAAAGAGGATTGTTGTGTACAAATTTCCGGCACCTGAGTTGGGACCTTTATCTGGTCTGATTTCCATGGCTGATCCTGGTGTTCTTGCAGCTTTCAGAGAACAGTATGGTGGAATTCTAAAGTTTGTTCGTAAGCTCACGAGTTATGAGCATGGAGCTATTCATACCTTGATGCAGTTTTATGATCCTCCGCTGTGATGCTTCACGTTTCCGGACTATGTGTTGGTTCCGACTTTGGAGGAATTTGCTTACATCTTAGGGGTTCCGATTCTGAACAAAGTGCCTTTCTTCAGCTCCGAAGAAGAACCTAATCTCCAGAAGTTGTCCGCCGCTCTTTATTTGAGCGCCTCTAACTTGGTGGATCATGTTATCAGTAGAAACGAAGTTTCTGGATTTACTTTACCCTCCTTGGTTGACAAAGCCCGAGAGTATGCTGAAAAGGGTTGTTGGGTGGTTTTCAGTGCTATCTTGGCTCTGTGTGTCTATGGCAATGTGTTGTTTCCCAATGTACCGGACTTTGTGGATTTTGATGCTTTTCATATTTCGTTTCCAAGAATCCGTACCTACTCTTATGGGAGACTTGTATCATTCAGTGCATTACAAGAACAATAAGAGAAGAGGAAAGATGGTTTCTTGTTGCACACCGCTGTTGCATAAGTGGTTTGTTCCTTCATCGCTCTGGAGCTTTTATGGATTTTGTGAACTCATTTGAATGGTCGAAGAGGCTTATGGGTTTAACGGAGAAGAATATTGTCTGGTTTAACCGAGACTTGCTAGGTTGCGAGCTTATCTTTAGTTGTGGTAGCTTTCGTAATGTGCCCTTGATGGGGAGGAAAGGCGGCATCAATTATAATCCTTCTCTTGCTGTGAGACAATTCGGTTATGCTTTGAAAGGACCTCCGAAAGAAGAGGAAGTGTAGGAATCTCTGTACTTCACAGGTGTAGCTGATCCTTGTATCTCGGCCCGATTCATGGACGCTTGGGGCAAGATTCACAAGAAGGGAAAGCTTTCTTTGGGTAAAAGAGATTGTAGAGCCTATGATCCCTACTTGGAGTGGATTCAGAAGAGGGTTGAAGAGGTACTATTGCCATTTCCTGTTGAAGCATCATTGTATCCCTTAGTCATTGAGCTGCCTACAACCGTCGATATCTTGAGATATACCAAGCTTTGGGCAGAGAATGAAGAGTTGAAGCAGAAAATCGGTCAACTGAAACATGATAAGGGTGAAGCTGTTTATTTGGCCAAGATAAAGTCAGAATCCTTGACCAACTTGGAGAAAGAACTTGCTGATCAGGTACAAGCACGGAAGCAAGTCGATCTTGATCTGAAAAGCACTTGTGATGTTCTTAAGAGTAAGAAGGAGGATTTAGAAAGAGCCTATCTGAAGATATCCAAATTCAATAAGCAATGTAATGCTACCTTGACTGCTAACAAGAGTAGAGAAGATCAGCTTCGTATTCAGGTTGATAAGCTGAAAGTGCAATTCAAGGCTAAGGAGAGGGAGGTATTGTTAGAAACGTTCCACAGAAGTACGATCGAGCAGAAATACCAAGAAACTTTATCAGCACTTGAAGAGTTCAAGATTCGGGCAGAGGTGAAGAAACCCAGGGTTGAGGATGCCTTTGACGAAGATGCTTGGTGTTGCACCACAAAATTTGACCAACCGGGTCTCGTATCTGGCTCGATGTTTCGACGCATTACCGCATTCGCATCTGCATATCGCATACATTGCATTTTTCATTTGTTTTGATTTTATCAGGGATCACAGCTCTCGTCTCGTGTTTCAGGTGTTTTTATCAGTTTAATAGGTAGAATCGATTTTTGGGTTATTTCGGTGCCCGTTTATTTTTACCGATTATTTTTGTGTCGTTCGGTGCTTATTTTTGTTCCTCCGGGAATTATGGTGATTTTTCTGGATTTTATGGCATTTTTAGGGTTTTAAATAGATTTTAAATCATATATAGAATTTTATAGAAATAATTAGCTTTTAATCATTTGTAGAATTTAATAGGATTTTTTTTTCTTTTAAATAGATTTTTTAATCATTTTTAAATAGCATTTTCTCTTTTTAGAATTTAAATAGATTTTATCTTTTTAAATAGGATAATATAGGATTTTCTAGAATATTAATATAATTTTTTAATAGTTTTTCAAATAGCTTTAATGGTTCTTTAAATAATATAGAATAGCTTTGTTAATAGAAATTAATTGTTTTTAATTCTAGAGATAGAATAATATAGATTTCTCATTTTAAAATAGAGTTTTCTTTTATAGAAATAATAAATAAATGGATTTTTCATAAATAGATTTTTCATATATTAGATATTAAATAGGTTAATAGGAATTAGAGTTTTCTTTTATAATATAGTTTTTCATAGAATTTAATGTGGCTTTATTAGAGATTTACTAGAGTTTTTTAATTAGGTTTAGTTTAGTTAATTAATTAGGTTTAGGATAATTGGGCTGATCTCTTTTCATTGCAGGTTTTTGAGTCTCTATTGGGCTTTTCGTCCAATTCAAGTCGCAGGCCCAACTCCATGTGTTTGTCCAGAATGTTCATCCAGCAAATCCAGCAAATGTCCAGTTTGGTCCAGCTAACTCCAGCACCGTCCAGAAGATTCTAGAAGCTTCCAGGAATCTCAGTCTTTAAATAGTCAGAAGCCACGTGTTGGCTCGAGGGAGGCCCCACCTTGTTTCGTCTCCACACGCCACGCACCACCTCACTCAGTCTCTCCATCTGCCACCTCCCACACACGTGGAGGGCATGCATGCCACCACCCCACTATCACGCCCACGTGGCGACCACACAACCACCCATAGCGCCTCACCGTGAAAGAGCCACCGGCCGGCCTGCATGGTCGGCGGCCACCGCAGCATCACCGGAGAACTCCAAATCCCCAGATTCCGGTCGCAGGTTCATCTTCCCCTCCTATCTTCATCTTCTTCCTCTCACCCAACCACCGCGCCGTCGCCGGAGAATCCCCAGAAGCCCAGAAACCACCACCGATTCTCCAGAAAAACCCAGAACTGGATCAATCTTCATCTTCCTCCTCAAACCTCCATCTTCATCACTTCACAAACCCAGATTACTCACGCACCCCCCCACGTTTTTTCTGGCTGAAGCCAGTTATTGGGCTGGGCCCAATCCCAGTTTTTTTATTTATTTTCTGTTAACACCCTTGTAGACAGCATACCCCCTCCCCTTATTTTTGTTTCTTTCATTCTTTTATATATTTTTTTTTTTGCATATATTGTTCATGTGGGAAAAGAAATAAAAGAAAATATTTGAAAAAAAGAAGAGAAATATTAAAAGAAAATAGAAGAATATTATGAAAAAGAAAAGAAAATATGAAGAAAAATACATGAAAAATATATTGAAAGAAAAAGAAAAATAGAGAAAATATTGTGAGAAAAAAATAGAGAAAAAATATTTTGAGAAATATGGAAAAATATGTTAAAGAGAAAAGAAGAAAAAGAGAAAAAATATTAATGTAGGTTTAATATTTTTTAAGCATTTTCTTTTTAGGGTGTATTTTCATAGAAATCATCTTCCGATTTTAGGATAGTTTAGAAGCCCATTTGTTAGGGGGCTATTTTCATTCGATTTTTCAGGATAGAATAGGATAGTGTTTCCTAGGAGATTTTATTTTCAGTATCCACTCATTGTAATCATTTTTCAGAGATTAATAAAACGAGATTTGAGCTGTGGTCCCGTAGTAGCCGAACTACAGCTGCTCTGATTCTTCGTACCAGACGAAGATATGTAGGCATAGGATGCGATATCCTAGCGAGCACACTAACGACTGACTTTGTTGTTCTCTCGCGGCTGTGCGATCGAGACTTTCCCGCTGACGATTAATTGAACCCTTTTTTCTCTCTTGCTCGAGGGCATTTGAGACCGAGCCATAGTTTTGACCATAGGTTCCCGACCCTGTGAAGCCAGTTGTTTTTCTCACTGCTGTGTGAGAATGTTGTTTAGCCGTAGTTAGTCTGAACTACGTAAAGCTCTGATCTTCCATGCAGTGGAAGTACGTAGGCACAAGACGCGAGGTCTTGGCGAGCCAATTTCTCCCCGTAGTCCCGAACTACGTTGACTCTGACTTTCTCTCTTGAGAATACGTAGGCATAGAGTGCGACGCTCTATCGAGTCAATTCCCTTCCGTTTAGATTTAGCAGCCGTAGATAGATTGTTTTGCATCCAGTAGACAAACCAAGCAAGCGTGGATCCCGTCGAGTACGACGGACGTGAGGGGTGCTAATACCTTCCCCTTGCGTAACCGACTCCCGAACCCAGGCTATGGTTGCGATGACCATACCTTTTCCCCGTTTTTTTTGCGAGGTTTACTTCGAGCGTTTCCTTTCCCGCTCTGAGGGATAAATAACGCACGGTGGCGACTCTTCTGTCAGCCGGCGCCGATTTTCGCAGTAGCGACAGCTGGCGACTCTGCTGGGGAAATATAGTTTCCTAGGGATCCAACGTCCCGAAAGCGAGTCAATTTTGGGGATCCAACGTCCCCTAAGAGAGAGTCAATCCTAGGGCTCGTTTGTTTGTCTATTTGGGGCTTATTTATCAATATTATCTGTTGCTATTGGGGTGTTACGGATGTTCTATGTTGAGAGAAGCCGGACCTGGGCTTGGAGTGCACCTTAGACTTAGAGTGGAAATTAGTGGGCGCGTGCTTGCTTTGTAGGCACTAGTGTCTCATGAAATCCACGCTCAGACGAGGTTCATCCGGTTGGCTTCACTTTCAACCCTTTGGGTTGAGACGGTTGCTGGTTTGGTGAATTGTCGACTCTGGGAACCGATCATTTGGAAGTTAGCTAAGTGAGGCCTCTTCAGGACTCGATGATGCCACTCCTTCTGGGAATCGTATCGTCAGTTCTGAAAGTCTGTGACGCTGACGACCGCATAGGATGCCGTACCTTGTCAGATATAGGTCCACACCTGTGAGTGGGGGGTTTTTTTTGTGCAGGAAACTTGACTTCCAACCTACCCGTTATTCTGGTCTTCTCTTCAGAGCAACCGCACTCCGTCAGCAGTGCAACTGTATTTAATTTGTGTGGGAGCTGTGATCCCGTGTTTGTTGCATTGCATTGCATTTGCATATGCATCTCCGCATCATATTGCATACCATTCGCCAGCTAGTCAGAGCTCTTATCCAGCCGTTATTTTGGTTTTGAAGGTGAATATTGAAGACGACCAAGGGGTTGAAGCAGAGTTAAAGTAGATTTGATCAGAATCGAGCATCGAAGTCAGCTGACAGTTGTTGATAGCTATGTCAGAGAGCAGCTTCCAGTTCATTGATACCTTGTCAGGTTTCACCGTGACGTCCAATCCTCTGTATGGATCTCCGCGCGACGAAGACTTTCCGCAAGTGAACAACATTACTATAGCTCAGCCTGTGCAGCCATCTGTTGAAGACCAAGGTCTGCGTGAGCAGTTTGTTGTCCGAGGTGAACGTTCTCCTTCTATTGGCGTCTCAGACTACCAGGGTTTTGCATTCCCTGTGCCTAATCCCCGAAGAGATATCCCGACAGCAAAGAATGAAGACCCATTAGATCCCGTGTACGCTGAAAGGTTTCGTGCATTAGAGGAAAGATTCGAAGCCTTGAAAGGTAAAGACGCCGTTACTCCTAGTGCTGCAGATATGTGTCTGGTTCCTGGCCTAGTGTTACCTCCGAAGTTCAGAATGCCGAGGTTTGAAAGGTACAAAGGAGATAGTTGCCCGAAGCAACATTTGGTGATGTTCTGCCGAAGAATGACTTCATTTGTGCGCGACGACAAGCTGATGATTCATTGCTTTCAAGATAGTCTGACTGGGGCACCTCTGAGTTGGTATATGCAGTTAGAGCGTGATCAGATCCGATCATGGATGGACTTGGCCAATGCTTTTCTGAAGCAGTACGACTATAATCTTGACGAAGCTCCTATTCGCATGCAGCTGCAAGAATTGTCTCAAGAGATCAATGAACCTATCAGGAAGTATGCTCAGAGATGGAGAGAATTTGCTGGTAGAGTGCAGCCACCGCTCCTAGACCAAGAGTTGAAAGACATGTTCGTAAACTCCTTGCAGAGCCCGTACTTCGAAAGAATGCTTGGAGTCACACCAAATTTCACTGAGTTGGTAAGGACGGGAGAGCACATCGAGTATGGTGTAAAAACTGGAAGAATCCCGTATGCTTCAAAAGGTCAGGCTAGTGGAACTGAATCTCTCTGTAGCTCTCAATCTGAAGATGAAGCTATGATCAATGCGGTCCTGACAGATGTTGGATATCCTCAAGTCGAATCGGTGAAATCTGTTGGTTCTCCGTCTTCTCAGCGGTCAGTATCTTCTGCGTCTCGTTATTCTGAACAGACAGCCGTACCTGGGGCACCATATCGGGAATCTTATGTCGCTTCCATTGCAAATCCGCGAACTCGTGGCCGAGGTTATCAGAATCAGAATCAGCGTCAGAATCAGAACCGACCTCGTAGCAACTTGGAACGAAGGAAAGCTCCTTTTCACCCAGTGCCGATGCCGTATAGCCAGTTGCTACCATCTTTGATCCAGAAGTCTTTGGTGGAGCCGAAAGCTCTTAAGCCAGTTCCAGAACCTTACCCTCCTGGGTATAATCCCCACGTTCAGTGTGGTTATCATGGTGGCTCTCCGGGGCATTCAACGGAAGATTGTAAAGCATTTCAGGCGAAGGTACAGCAGTTGATTGATCAGGATCGCATTTCCTTTCGAGAAGGATTTCTGTTTGTTTATCCAAACCACTCAGTTGTTTAAGCTCGTAGACTCGGAAGGCATTCCCCCAGCAAAAGCCAGTGGTTCAGACAGGCAGGCGCCTCAGCATTGGCAGTCCTCGGACTTTTTACCATTTTGCATTTGTAGTTTCTTTTTCTGTTAGTTACTACCTGCTTTAAACATTGTGTGTTTCGAATGGTGATAATAATAAAGTGATTATGCATTTTTCTGAATTAGTTATGTCGTTGTCACTCATTTATTGCATTGCACTGACACTTGCATTTTTTCCACTCCACTTTTTCGCTGTGACTAGCAAAGTTAAAAGGGAGGATGATGAAACTGAAACTCATAACCGATGATCGTATGCTTTCAGATAAGACCGTACCGATGACGTACAAGGCATTGTTTCAAAATCCCCAAACACTGGAGATATAAGGAGTTAGTCCCTTGTTAACCACTTCGAGCCAGGAAGTAGAAGTTTTTTCGGACTTATTAACCCTCACATCTTAACCCGGGGCAGGGTAGTTGTCGGTTAGCTTGACTGAGCGTTCAAGTCTTACAGAGGAGTGTTGTCTTTCAAGGACCAATCAATTTACACCTTTCAAGAGGTCAAATCTCACCAATCAGGAGTGAGACAGTTACAATCCTTTCGGAGCAATCAAGACAACCAGTGTCACACGACTTTGTTCCAAAAGAAAGAAGAAAGAAAGCCCGCTAAGTAAAAAGAAAGAAAAGCTGGAAAGCTAATACTTGGGCAAAAATCAGGGCATCCCGCTGGACTTTAAACGAAAAAATCGAAAAGAACTCAAAATGAGTCAGTCCAGGCAAAATTAGGGAATCAAAAGAATGAAAAAGAGGGATTAAAAAGAAAATTTTCCCCAGCAAATCACAAAGTCGTGTACACAGACACCAAAGCGAAGAAGGAGTAGTTATCACTCTAGAAGAAAATCTTGTGAATTCCTTAGCTATGGTCCTTACCATTCAACATACCTCTCGAAGAGGCGAGCGCTTGTGCCAGGTTAACTGAACCTTAGGATCGGAGATCATCACGTAGAAGGGGTGGGTACAAATCAAAATTTGAGCCAAATATCCTTCGTTTCACGAACCGTGAACCCGACCACGATACAACCCTTAAAAGACCTAATTGAGGTAGGGATATTCTGAAGCGCATTACGATGAGGTTGAGTAACCTGACTCCTTATTGACTTGCTAGTCACATCCTTGTTGTATTTTCACTGACCACGTAAGCACTACGTTTGAACCTTGGTTCATTCGTCACTCAATCATGCATGTAAATGAGTGACAGCTCAAAATGTTTTTTTCAAAATCTGCATAACCACTGCATTAGGACTACCATTCATGAATAGACAATTTTAATTGCAGGTTAGTAGTTGGCATGAAAGAAATTCCAACAGAGAATAATCGAGCAGGACTGAGTAATTCAGTAGTCTGAACCAGAATGGTGTATGTTGTGAAGCCTTTTGAATCAGGGGCATTGACTTCCAGTAAGTTCAGTATCAGTCAGTCTGAGGACCAGTCCCGAAGCTTCAATTGAGCAGGGGCAGTTTGTTTGAGAAGCAGTTGATCAGAAGTGAGTCTTCTCGAGAGCCAATCAGGGGCAATCATCCAGAGCATTGAGATTTGAAAGCAGATGCTTCCAGTGGATAATCAGATCGAGTTAAGTCGCTAGATCGCTCATTCAGGGGCAAGTCATCGCAGAGAATGTTGAAACCATTCAGGGTAATAGGCGTCTAATGGAGATTGAATTCTGTTGTCGTGCAGATGCCGGGGCAAATATTTTCGAAGTATTCTCGTAGCAAGCTGTTCAGAGCAAATACTCCCAAGAGTTAGATCGGGGCAAGGTGAATTGTACTGGGGCAAGTTGTGCACGCCAGTCTTTCTATCCCCAGCTGAGAGTACTGGGGCAAGTTGTTCAAACAAGTTTGTTTATCCCCAGCCAGAGTTGAGTATCGGGAATCATGTCAATACCCTTGTCAAAACCTGAACCTTTCAAATAAGAAGGTCTTGTTGTCGTTGGATCATTATCCCGCAGTTTAAACCTGTTGCGTGTCAGTAACCGGTCGTTTCCAAAGTCCAGTTCTCGCCTGGCAAATCGGTAACCAGTTCTCGTCTGGCCCACCCTTCCGTAAGCAGCAGTTCCCGTCCTGGTGCAGTTTATTGTAAGCAGCAGTTCCCGTCCTGGTGCAGTTTATTGTAAGCAGCAGTTCCCGTCCTGGTGCAGTTTATTGTAAGCAGCAGTTCCCGTCCTGGTGCAGTTTATTGGTAACCAATTCTCGTTTGGTCACCGTTTCTTCAAGTGTTGTATCAGTTCTCGCCTGGTACATGTCATCGCGTAATCAGTTCTCGTATGTTTTACCCTATGTGTTGTACCAGTTCTCGCCTGGTGCACGTCAACTTTCAGCCAGTTCTCGCCTGGTTGTCTGTACCTCAGTCTGTTATCCAGTCAGCCCGTCTGATGTCCAAAAAACAAGTCAATGTTTGTCCAATTTTCCTCACCTATCAGTTCTCGCCTGGTAGTCTACCTTTGGATGCTAGTTCTCGTCTAGTATTTCCATATATTCCACTGTGTACATAATCCGTGTTTACCATAAACCAGAAAAACAAAAAAAAACCTAAAGGTATCTGACACAGTATTTCCCAATGACCCGCATGTTGTCATGTTCCCGATACGAAGCTCGACGGATATCAGTGCTCCGAGTAATGTTTGAATTCCTCGTGGATGTTGTTAAATCAGAATTACTACTCTTCAGCAGATGAAAGTTGCGTATTATCCCCGCAGAATACAATCAGTTGCCAATGGTTAGAAGAGAGCATCCCCGAGCAGAATTGTTTTCTTTCCCCAGTGAAGTCGTCAAACAGGGTTGCCTTTTCATTTCTCCAGCAGAACAGTTATCCCCAGCGGATTTGATTTCCTGTTTCCAGCATTTATTTTGCTGAGATGGTTCTGTGACTTCAGGTCATCCCCAGTAGAGTTGACGTTATCTTCGGCATTTATTTTGCCAAGTGGTTTTCCGACCTGGTGTTCTCTGGCAGCTAGAGCTTGCATCGACATTCGCATATATAGTCATTGCATCTATCAAACATAGCATATCCATGCCGTCTGGGCACCACATTTTCAAACAGAACGCATAACATATTCATGTCATATAGGGCATTGCATCATTATCAAGCATACGCATGTCGAAACATGGACCAGAGTGGTTACCTATTGGATTTCGAACTTGTTCACCTGCAGAGTTGTTTGGTTAAGCTTCTCTTCCCCAGCGGAGTGATTCTTCATTTGGTTGTTACATCAGCATCGGAAAAAAAACAACAACAACGGAGATTGACACATATCGAACTTCTGAAGCTGCCGCCTTCGTCAGAATAGGTGCCAAGCAGTCGATTCAGAATTCCCCCAGGAGAATTGTCCTCAAGTTCGCAGTGAACTGTGACTTGACCAGATTTGATCCCATGAGAGAAATGGGAATCAAGTCGTTTGCTTTCCCGAAGCATTATTTCAATACTTGTGGCGTTACACAGGTGTTGAAAAGGAGAAGAAAATTGTATCAGAAAATTGACCAGATGTTGTCGTGACAACCAAACTTCAGTTATTGGAAGCTATTCCTCAAGCAGTTTTGCAGTATATTCTTGCGGTTGGCAAATTTCAGGGTTTCATTTGTATTCAACCGTCATCTACCTTGAATGTTTGAAGGCTGAGCGCTCTTCACCCATTCAGGTCGAAGTCGCTTGAATAGGGGCAGCTGTTGCACCCCAAAATTTGACCAACCGGGTCTCGTATCTGGCTCGATGTTTCGACGCATTACCGCATTCGCATCTGCATATCGCATACATTGCATTTTTCATTTGTTTTGATTTTATCAGGGATCACAGCTCTCGTCTCGTGTTTCAGGTGTTTTTATCAGTTTAATAGGTAGAATCGATTTTTGGGTTATTTCGGTGCCCGTTTATTTTTACCGATTATTTTTGTGTCGTTCGGTGCTTATTTTTGTTCCTCCGGGAATTATGGTGATTTTTCTGGATTTTATGGCATTTTTAGGGTTTTAAATAGATTTTAAATCATATATAGAATTTTATAGAAATAATTAGCTTTTAATCATTTGTAGAATTTAATAGGATTTTTTTTTCTTTTAAATAGATTTTTTAATCATTTTTAAATAGCATTTTCTCTTTTTAGAATTTAAATAGATTTTATCTTTTTAAATAGGATAATATAGGATTTTCTAGAATATTAATATAATTTTTTAATAGTTTTTCAAATAGCTTTAATGGTTCTTTAAATAATATAGAATAGCTTTGTTAATAGAAATTAATTGTTTTTAATTCTAGAGATAGAATAATATAGATTTCTCATTTTAAAATAGAGTTTTCTTTTATAGAAATAATAAATAAATGGATTTTTCATAAATAGATTTTTCATATATTAGATATTAAATAGGTTAATAGGAATTAGAGTTTTCTTTTATAATATAGTTTTTCATAGAATTTAATGTGGCTTTATTAGAGATTTACTAGAGTTTTTTAATTAGGTTTAGTTTAGTTAATTAATTAGGTTTAGGATAATTGGGCTGATCTCTTTTCATTGCAGGTTTTTGAGTCTCTATTGGGCTTTTCGTCCAATTCAAGTCGCAGGCCCAACTCCATGTGTTTGTCCAGAATGTTCATCCAGCAAATCCAGCAAATGTCCAGTTTGGTCCAGCTAACTCCAGCACCGTCCAGAAGATTCTAGAAGCTTCCAGGAATCTCAGTCTTTAAATAGTCAGAAGCCACGTGTTGGCTCGAGGGAGGCCCCACCTTGTTTCGTCTCCACACGCCACGCACCACCTCACTCAGTCTCTCCATCTGCCACCTCCCACACACGTGGAGGGCATGCATGCCACCACCCCACTATCACGCCCACGTGGCGACCACACAACCACCCATAGCGCCTCACCGTGAAAGAGCCACCGGCCGGCCTGCATGGTCGGCGGCCACCGCAGCATCACCGGAGAACTCCAAATCCCCAGATTCCGGTCGCAGGTTCATCTTCCCCTCCTATCTTCATCTTCTTCCTCTCACCCAACCACCGCGCCGTCGCCGGAGAATCCCCAGAAGCCCAGAAACCACCACCGATTCTCCAGAAAAACCCAGAACTGGATCAATCTTCATCTTCCTCCTCAAACCTCCATCTTCATCACTTCACAAACCCAGATTACTCACGCACCCCCCCACGTTTTTTCTGGCTGAAGCCAGTTATTGGGCTGGGCCCAATCCCAGTTTTTTTATTTATTTTCTGTTAACACCCTTGTAGACAGCATACCCCCTCCCCTTATTTTTGTTTCTTTCATTCTTTTATATATATATTTCTTTTTTTTGCATATATTGTTCATGTGGGAAAAGAAATAAAAGAAAATATTTGAAAAAAAGAAGAGAAATATTAAAAGAAAATAGAAGAATATTATGAAAAAGAAAAGAAAATATGAAGAAAAATACATGAAAAATATATTGAAAGAAAAACAAAAATAGAGAAAATATTGTGAGAAAAAAATAGAGAAAAAATATTTTGAGAAATATGGAAAAATATGTTAAAGAGAAAAGAAGAAAAAGAGAAAAAATATTAAAGTAGGTTTAATATTTTTTAAGCATTTTCTTTTTAGGGTGTATTTTCATAGAAATCATCTTCCGATTTTAGGATAGTTTAGAAGCCCATTTGTTAGGGGGCTATTTTCATTCGATTTTTCAGGATAGAATAGGATAGTGTTTCCTAGGAGATTTTATTTTCAGTATCCACTCATTGTAATCATTTTTCAGAGATTAATAAAACGAGATTTGAGTTGTGGTCCCGTAGTAGCCGAACTACAGCTGCTCTGATTCTTCGTACCAGACGAAGATATGTAGGCATAGGATGCGATATCCTAGCGAGCACACTAACGACTGACTTTGTTGTTCTCTCGCGGCTGTGCGATCGAGACTTTCCCGCTGACGATTAATTGAACCCTTTTTTCTCTCTTGCTCGAGGGCATTTGAGACCGAGCCATAGTTTTGACCATAGGTTCCCGACCCTGTGAAGCCAGTTGTTTTTCTCACTGCTGTGTGAGAATGTTGTTTAGCCGTAGTTAGTCTGAACTACGTAAAGCTCTGATCTTCCATGCAGTGGAAGTACGTAGGCACAAGACGCGAGGTCTTGGCGAGCCAATTTCTCCCCGTAGTCCCGAACTACGTTGACTCTGACTTTCTCTCTTGAGAATACGTAGGCATAGAGTGCGACGCTCTATCGAGTCAATTCCCTTCCGTTTAGATTTAGCAGCCGTAGATAGATTGTTTTGCATCCAGTAGACAAACCAAGCAAGCGTGGATCCCGTCGAGTACGACGGACGTGAGGGGTGCTAATACCTTCCCCTTGCGTAACCGACTCCCGAACCCAGGCTATGGTTGCGATGACCATACCTTTTCCCCGTTTTTTTTGCGAGGTTTACTTCGAGCGTTTCCTTTCCCGCTCTGAGGGATAAATAACGCACGGTGGCGACTCTTCTGTCAGCCGGCGCCGATTTTCGCAGTAGCGACACTTGGGAGGACCATTATCATTATCTCTGGGATGTGATACGCAAGAGGGATGTCCTCATCCGAGAGTTAATGGAGAGGCCAGACCATCCCGACACAAAGGTGATGCTTGAGGAGTCTCAGGAGTGGCAAAGAGATCATGGCTACTTGGAGTTTTATCTTTGTAGTTTCATTTGCTTTTGTACCTTGATCATCACAAGAGATGTTGGATGAGATCAATACCTCTTTGAAAACGGAATCAAGGGGAAGATCTCCTTGTGTATACATAGACATGTTTGCATTTTGCATCTTGCATTCTCATTTGCATCGCAGGTTGTTCTTGGTGGCCTTGTGTTCTTATCTCTACTTGGTTTTCTTCAGTTCAGGATTGAGGAGTTCAGTTTCCACAGGTATTCTACTCGAGGGAATTAGCAGAAAGTGATGGATCAAGTTCAAGCCGAATTGCAGGAAGTCAGGGCTCGCATGGCCCAATTCATGGAACTGATGCAGACTGTTGCTAGTGCGCAGGAACAGTTGAGAACTTTGGTCTAGCCGTTGATAGCACGGGTTGATGAAGAAGGTGTTTTGCACGGAGGAGCTGGTATTGTTCATCCTCCGATTGGTGGGTCTATTCCTCAGGGCATTCCTACTGTTGTGGTACCTCCGGGCGGAGGAGCTGCGAATGAGAATGGTAATATTGCTGGTAATAGGAGTGTGTGCGTTGTGCATGGGGTTGCTGGCCCTCATTGGGAAGATAATCAGAATGATGTGTTCTCCATGAGAGATATGGAGGGTGGTTTACCAATTGAAGCTGACCGAAGGTTCAAACTGATTGAGGAGAAAATGAAATCATTTGAGAATTAGAACTCTTTGGGCCTGGATATGTCTAATCTTGGTTTGGTTCCTGGGGTCCGGATTCCTCCTAAATTCAAGGTGCCCTATTTTGATAAGTACAAAGGGACAACTTGTGCCAGAGTGCGTATTCGGGCGTATTTCAGGAAAATGTTTGCTTACTCCAGTGATGAAAAGTTGCTAATGCATTTCTTCCAGGATAGTCTGGCAGGGGCTTCTTTGGAATGGTATATGGGGCTCGAGAGGACCCATATTCGTAGCTGGAAAGAATTGACTGAGGCTTTTGTGCGTCACTATCAATATAATAGTGATCTGGCACCAAATAGGGTACAATTGCAGATCTTGTCGTAGAAGAGTACTGAGAGCTTCAAGGAATACGCCCAGAGGTGGCGGGATTTAGCTACAAGGGTACAACCCCCTATGGTTGAAAGGGAGTTGATTGACCTGTTCATGGCTTTGGTACCTAGTGTGTACTTTGAGAAGATGATAGGCTGCATGTCTGTAGGGTTTTCTGATTTGGTAATTGCTGGTGAACAAATTGAAAGTGGGATTAAGTCTGGGAAGATTTCAAATGGTGGTGGATCCTCTTCGGGAGGAACGAAGAAACCATATTCAGCGAACCCTAAGAGGAGGGAAGGGGACGCGAACGCTATTTCTCACAAGAATGGACGGGGTCTGCAAGCGGAAGTTCGTCGGTTGAGAACATAGTTGGTGGCGGAGGTATCACCAGAAGTGGTAGGGTCTTTTCTCCACCAGAGATTAATGCTGATAAGAATTACAAGGGTAAGCGTAAGGCTATGATTGAAGAGAATTCCCAACCCCAGGATGTTACTGATGATCTTTCAAAGGATGCGAAGGAATTTATGAGGATAATTTAGAAAAGTGACTACAAAATTGTGGATCACTTGAATCAGACTCCTTCGAAGATTTCTATCCTGTCATTGTTGATGAGTTCGGAGGCGCATCGCAATGCTCTACTCAAAGTCTTGAATGCAGCATATGTACCCTAGGAGATTTCTGTTAATCAGTTGGAAGGGGTAGTAGCTCATGTGAATGCTGGTAATGGTCTCGGTTTTACTGATTTGGATATGACTCCTGCTCGGAGGAACCATAACCATGCCTTGCATATATCTTTAGAGTGTAGAGGATCTCTGATGTCACATGTCTTAGTTGATACATGATCATCCCTCAATGTGCTTCCGAAGAAGGCATTGATGAAGTTGGACATTCAAGGTTTGATGTACACGCCAAGTGATTTGGTCGTGAGGGCTTTTGATGGATCTAAGAGATCAGTGTTTGGAGAGATCACATTGCCTATTCAGATAGGGCCATAGATCTTTGATTCAATTTTCTATATTATGGATATCCAGCCAGCATACAGCTGTTTGCTTGGCCGACCTTGGATACACTCTGTCGGGGCAGTCACCTCAACGTTGCATCAAAAGCTGAAATACGTGGTGGAAGGGAAGATAGTCACGGTATGCGGTGAAGAGGATATTATGGTTAGCCATTTGTCGTCCTTCAAGTACGTGGAAGTGGATGGTGAGATCCACGAAACATTCTGCCAGGCGTTCAAAACAGTTCAGATTCAGGGGAAGTCTCCTATAGAAGCCAAGGGCCCAGAGGTTTCGATGTCTTCGCTCAAGGAGGCTCGTGCTATCGTAGAATCTGGCTCGTCTCAGAAGTGGGGCCAAGTTCTCGATGTTCCTATCAAGCAGGACAAGTTCGGCCTAGGATACAAACCCTTCAGTTCTTCTCAGATTCCGAGATACAGGGGACCTATTCAGTTCACTAGCAACGGTATGATATTTGACATAATCAATGCCGTTGAAGATGATGAAGGTGACATTGACTGCGACATGGATGCGTGGATCCGTCCATGTACTCCCGGCCAGAAGTTGTGCAACTGGACTACCGAAGAAGTCATTCATGTTACTGCTACAGAGTAATGTTCATTGTTTTGATTATGTTCAGTCCTGCGTTCTACCCAAGACGTAGTGACCCATTTGTTGGACCTTCTTGTTATTTGCAATTTATCATTGAATAAAGGACGTTTTCGCATTCAAATTTTGTGATCCCTGTTTTTCTTGTTTTTGTTTTGCATTTATACTTAACAGAAAAAAGGCAATGTGTTTTGTTTGGTGCATCGCATAATAAACATAACATCCTCATGCAGGTCTTTTCTATCAAATGCCATCGATTCAGGTTCGGCTATGACTTCGTATGACTTTGATAATCCCGTTTATCAAGCTGAAGATGAGACTGACGAAGTCTGTGAACTACTCGAAGAGTTAGCCAGGCTTCTCAACCAAGAGGAAAGGGTCATTGTGCCTCATTAGGAGGATATTGAGATTATTAATCTGGGTACCGAGGATGACATGAAAGAGGTTAAAATGGGGGCTGCATTGGAAGACAGTGTCAAGAGAAGATTGGTTGAAATGCTCTGTGAGTATAATGATATCTTCGCTTGGTCTAACCAAGACATGCCCTGGCTGGATACAGATATTGTGGTACACCGATTACCTCTCAGAGAAGAATGCTCGCTAGTCAAGCAGAAGTTGAGACGGACAAGGCCTGACATGGCAGTCAAGATCAAAGAAGAAGTTCAAAAGCAGTTGAATGATGGGTTTCTTGCTGTCACGAATTACCCTCCGTGGGTCGCTAATATTGTTCTTGTACCTAAGAAGGATGGAAAGGTCAGGATGTGCGTTGATTACCGAGATCTGAATAAAGTGAGCCCAAAAGACGATTTCCTGCTCCCTCATATCGATAAGTTGGGTGATAACACCGCTCAATATTCTGTGTTTTCATTCATGGATGGCTTCTCTTGGTATAACCAAATCCAGATGGCCCCAGAGGACATGGAGAACACTACTTTCATCACACGGGACTTTTTGCTATAAGGTGATTCCCTTTTGATTGAAAAATGCAGGGGACACTTACCAGAGGGCGATGGTCACTTTGTTTCATGATATGATTCATCATGAGGTGGAAGTCTATGTTGATGACATGATAGGAAAGTCACATACGAAGGAGGGACATCTGGTCGATCTTCTGAAATTATTTAAAAGGTTGAGGAAGTTTAAGCTGAGGCTGAATCCTAACAAGTGCACCTTCGGGGTGAGATCTGGAAAGTTAATGGGTTTCATTGTCAGTGAAAAGGGTATTGAGGTAGATCCTGCCAAAATAAGAGCTATACAAGAAATGCCTGAGCCGAGAATGGAAAAAGAGGTTCATGGTTTCCTGGGGAAATTAAACTACATTTCATGGTTTATATCTCATCTTACAGCCACTTGTGAACCGATATTCAAATTGCTGAGAAAAGATCAAACGGACAGGTGGAATGAAAATTTCCATAAGGCATTTGAAAGAATAAAATAATATCTGCAGGAACCTCCAATACTCATGCCTCCAGTTGCAGGGAGACCACTGATCATGTATCTCACGGTTCTTGAGACTTCAATGGGATGTGTGCTCGGTAAATAGGACGAGCCAGGTAGAAAAGAGCATGCCATCTACTATCTGAGTAAGAAATTCACTAATTGTGAGTCGAGGTACTCGATGCTGGAAAAAACGTGTTGTGCACTCGCCTGGCCCGCTAAGCGTTTGAGACAGTACATGTTAAACCACACAACCCTATTGATTTCGAAGATGGATCCAATCAAGTACGTCTTTGAAAAACAAGCACTCTCCGTAAGGATTTCCCGATGGAAAATGGTTTTAACAGAGTATGATATTCAGTATGTTTCCCAAAAATCCGTTAAGGAAAGTGTCCTGTCGGAATATCTCGCGGAACAGCCGATTGAGGATTATCAACCGATGAAGTTTGACTTCCCAGATGAAGACATCATGTTTTTTAGGATGAAAGACTGTGATGAGCCTTTACCTGACGAGGGTCCTGAGAGAGAATCTCAGTGGAAATTGGTTTTCTACGGAGCGGTTAATTCATATGGTAATGGAATTGGTGCGATGATTACTACTCCTCACGGTTCTCATATACCATTCACCGCCCGATTGACATTCGCCTGCACCAATAATGAAGCCGATTATGAAGCTTGTATTATGGGTTTAGAAGAGGTTGTGGATATGAGGATTAAGAATCTGGATGTATACGGTGACTCAGCGTTAGTTGTTAAACAAATCAAAGGGGAGTGGGAAACTCGTCAGGCCAACCTGATGCCTTATAGAGATTATGCAAGGAGGCTGCTGCCTTTCTTCGATAGAGTTGATTTCTATCATATCCCGAGGGCTGACAATCAGATGGCGGATGCCTTGGTCACGCTAGCTTCGATGTATAAATTGAATTTCTGGAATGAAACTCCTGCTATCACCGTCATGCATCTTGATAGATCTACTTTTATGTTTGCCGTTAAGAAAGCATCCGATGGAAAGCCTTGGCACTTCGATATCTAGCATTTTCTCAAGACTCAGGAGTACCCATCTGGGGCGTCCAGTAAAGATAAGAAGACTCTAAGGAGGTTAGCCGATAATTTTTATCTGAATAAAGACGATGTGCTCTACAGGAGGAACTTTGACATGGTCTTGCTACGTTGTGTTGATGAACTTGAAGCAAACCTGTTGATGGAGGAAGTCCATGAGGGTTCTTTCGGTACTTATGCCAATGGACATGCAATGGCTCGAAAACTGTTGAGATTTGGGTATTATTGGATGACCACGGAATCTGATTGCTTCAAATATGCCAAAAAATGCCATAAATGCCAGATTTATGCGGATAAGGTGCATGTGCCACCGGCTCCTCTGAATGTGTTGACATCTCCTTGGCCTTTTGCCATGTGGGGAGTCGATGTGATTGGAAAGATTGAGCCAACTGCTTCTAATATCGCTTCATTCTGGTTGCGATTAATTACTTTACAAAGTGGATAGAAGCAGCGTCCTACGCCAACATCATGAAACAGGTGGTCGCTCGATTCATATAGCAGGACATCATTTGTCGTTATGGTATTCCCGAGAGAATCATTACTGATAATGGTTCAAATTTGAATAACAAAATGATGAAGGAACTGTGTCAGAGTTTCAAGATTGAACATCACAATTCTTCTCCATATCATCCGAAGATGAATGATGCTGTTGAGGCAGCTAATAAGAATATCAAGAAGATTGTGCAGAAGATGGTAGTAACCTACAAGGACTGGCACGAAATGTTTCCATTCTCTCTTCACGGTTATCGTACTTTGGTGCGTACATCAACGGGGGCAACTCCTTTCTCACTGGTGTATGGTACGGAAGTTGTCCTGCCATTAGAAGTTGAGATTCCTTCTTTAAGGGTATTGTCGGATGTAAATCTTGACGAAGCTGAGTGGGTGCGAGCCAGGTTGAATCAGCTGAGCTTGATTGATGAAAAGAGGTTGGCAGCCCTCGCGCACGGCCGGTTGTACCAGAGTAGAATGAAGAAAGCCTTTGATCAGAAAGTGCGTCTTCGGTGCTTCCAGACGGGTAATTTGGTGTTGAAAAGGATCCTTCCTCCTCAGACATATCACAGGGGAAAATGGATTCCTAACTATGAAGGTCTGTATGTGGTAAGAAAGGTTTTCTTTGGCGGAGCTTTATTGCTATCTACCATGGATGGTGAAGAATTTTCGTCCCCTGTGAACGCGGACGTGGTTAAAAAATACTTTTCTTAAAGAGACCCGCTGGACAGAAAAAGAGAAAAGTCCAGGCAAAAATGGGGCATCCCGGCGAACCATAAAAAGAAAAGGTTCGGGCAAAAATTAGGGATAAAAGAAAAAGAATGAACCTGCAAAGTTGAAAACCTGAAAATGCGACTTTGGCAAAAATGGGTATCCCGGTGGATTAAAAACCCGAAAGGGTGATCCAGGCAAAAGTTAGGGATTTAAAAACAAATGACCACGGTATGCGTTTGATCTGTAAGCTTGTGGGCAGTTATCCCGAAGGAAAGGAATCAGTCTAGTCAGTATTGTCAGAAGACGAAACATGGGGAACATCGAGGACATACAGGTCATAGCCGAATCGACACATGGTGGTTGTCTGTTTCCATATTGTCGATATTTATTTTCTTTTTGCTTTTTCGCAATTGCCTCTTTTCAGGAATTGTATCCCAATTGTAATTTGCCCATTTGCGGGCCTCTTATCAATAAAAATATTCACTTCAGTCAAAGAGCTTTCCTTTGTTTGTTTTACTTTTTACTGTTTTGTTTGCAAAAACGTCTGATATTTTGATAAACATTGCTGGAAGAAACAAGAGGCTTTACAGAGCATAGCGAAAGAAAATGAATTTGCTCGCGTGGTAAGTGTCATGAGTGGTAACTGAGGTAACCATTTCGCATGTACGCATTCTTTTGTTTCATTGCAGGATAATACTCTCCCACAGAGATGTTCCTCCACGATGTTGAAATTATAATGTAGACTCATTTCTCCTCTAGCAGAGATCTTTGTTGCAGAGTCTCATTATCAAGTCAGGTATCGCCAGCGGAGGTGTGCAGTGAATCTCCAGCGGAGTAATGTTTTGACTCCTTGCAAAGGCTAACCCCCGACAGGGTGGGTTTGTTCTCAGCATTTTATCCTCCAGCAGATGCGGCGCCTTCGACGCCCTTTCCTCGACGGAGTTAACTTTCTGGTAGTATTCAGTATTCAGGGTTCCTTAGGCGAGACGCTTGCGAGTGTTGTCTTCCTTGGTCAAGCTTGTTGCTCTTTTCCCCAACGGGGTTGTACCAAATTTTGGTTGGTCATCGTTGTTTTATTTCAACTTTTGGTTTATGACCCAATGGCACTTGGATGTTATTCCAACTTTTGATGGTTATTCTTTATGTCCCTTAGCAGAGTCGAGGATTCCAACTCTTGGTTAGTACCCTCCAGCGTAGTTCAGATGATTGTATTTGGTGTTCCAACTTTTGGTTGGCCTAGAAGGTAATCCAAATTGTTGGTTGGTAATCTTTGGTTTCCTCGCGCAAATTCTCTATTCCAACTTTTGGTTGGCAATCTTTGTTATTCTAACTCTTGGTTAGTAGTTGTTATTCTAACTCTTGGTTAGTAGCCTTTTATTTCAACTCTTGGTTGATAATTTGGGATGATCATCCCAACTTTTGGTTCATAATCTTCTGTGGTGGAGTCAGCTTCCTTTAGCGTCCGCAGCTATCCTAACTCTTGGTTAGTAGCTTTTGGTTCTGACTTGTGGTCGATGAAGATCTTTCCCCAGCAATCCTAACTCTTGATTAGTAGCTTGTGTTCCGACTTTTGGTCGATGGTGTTTCATGGTGATTCTAACTATTGGTTAGTACCTTTGTTTCCCAACTTTTGGTTGGATGTTATCCCCTGTTTGGTGTCCCAACTTTTGGTTTGTAGTCCTCTATTCCCCAGTAGGATCGGTCTGGGACGTCTTCTTTTGGACCAACTTTTGGTTGGTAGTTCTCCCTTATTCCTCAGCGGAGTCGTTATCTCAACTTTTGGTTGATGAGGAGATCTGGCGTTTTCCAACTTTTGGTTGGTGGTTATGGTTTCCCCAGTAGGGTCAGTCGGGGACGTCGATTCGTTTTCCAACTTTTGGTTGGTAGTCTTTGATTCCCCAGTGAGGTCGCCATATCCGGTGTGGTCGACTTGTTGACGTTATTCTAACTCTTGGTTGGTAACATTTGTTCTCTAATTGTGGATTCCAACTCTTGGTTTGTAGGGGTGTGTTTGTCCCCAGAGAGTAACTCTCATCCCATCTTTTGGATGGTGCTGCTAGATTGTTATCTTGTGATGGATGTTGGTCCCATGCGGAGTCGTCTGGTTAGTCTACTCTTTTCCCGGGGGAGGGAAGTCGTCCGGATGTTTTCTCGCACGATGCGGTTTGCTTGATTTGTTTTCTCTTTTGTTCCCCAGCAGGGTTTGTTCCAAGTCTTGGTTGGTATTCCGAGTTCGTTACCCTCCTTTTGGTTGTTATTTTGTGGGAAAGTTTGTTCCAACTCTTGGTTGGTATCTGTTGTCGATTTCATCCCAACTCTTGGTTGGTATCTTTGGTTGTTTCCCAACTCTTGGTTGGTATCCGTTGGTCTTTGTTCCAACTCTTGGTTGATATCCTCCGAGTGTTTTCCCGACTCTTGGTTGGTATCTTTTGGATGAATTTCAGATTATATTGGATTGTTATCCTCAGCGTGTCATTTTCCAACTTTTGGTTGGTAGTCGCTGTTTTGCATTCCCGCAGGGTGCAAATTTTCGGGTTCTTTTGTATTCAATCACCTTATATCTTAAATGTTTGAAAGCGGATGCTTTTCCTCCCTTCAGGTCCAAGTTTTTTGAATAGGGGCAGTTGTAGCACCCCAAAATTTGCCTTTTCATTTTGACAGTATCTGGCTTTTGTTTCTTTGCATTTCCGCATTTTTGCATTGCATAGCATTCATTCTTGAGACAGGGGATCAAGGTCTTCCTGTGATTCAGGGCTCATTTCAGTGCAAGACTGAACAGCGAGCATCAGCAACTCCGACATTTATTTTGCCCAGCGGTCAGGCCACCGATTTTATTTTATTTTGCAGGAGAAACAACAGTTCAGAAAGCAGCACTCAGGCTCATGTCAAGCATTCTCACAGTGTTAACGTTCAAAAATGAGGTTCAGAAGCTAAACAGAGCTCAAAACGGGCAAACGGGAAGTTTTCCCTCCAAAAGGCGCCAAATTCAAAATTTTAAAGGTGTTAATCGGTTAACGCATATGGTTAACCAGTTAACCAATGCAAAACTAGCCCAGATTCAAAGTTTCAGAGGTGTTAACCGATTAACCTATATGGTTAACTGGTTAACCAAAGCAGATTTTGCCTTACACGTGAGATTTCAAGAAACTTTCATTTGGGGTTCAATTTTGGCCTTTGGAAATTCAAATTTTGCATATGGAAAGGATCTAGAACCTCTTTAAAATTCAGATTCCCCTCCAAATGCCCACTCCTCATTCCAAACCTTGATTTCCAATCCAAATTCCCAAACCTAGCTTTGGATCCCAACCTAATTGATATTTAAGTGATTTACTCCAAACCAAATCAGTCAATCTCTCATAATCCCAAAAATCAAATTCAGAATTGCTTTCAATTCTCTCAACTTCTCCATTCCCAAAACCCTCACTCAAAGCTCTTCATCATTTGGATTCATTGATTTTTCATTGAAATCATTGGATTCTTGAGCATAAATCAATTGGATAATTTTCATAATCAATTTTCGTGCAAATTGAGATCTGATTTGTGAGCTTGAGTTGGAAGTGCTCATTTGGAGTATTTTTGCTTAAAAGTGCTTGATCTTCATTCCTCTTGCAAGAATTATTGTGGATCTTGAATTTTTCCGGATAATCTTGTTTGGATCTGCTCAAATTCATTTGATCAACACTTACCGAAGCAAATCTCCGCTTCGAATGTTGGAATTCTCGATCCGATTTAATTTTTGAGCTTATCATGTTAATCGTCATATTCGATTGAACTTTGGTTGATTTCGATCCGTTTGAATTGTGATTGTGTTGTGTAGACATGTTTGCATGTCTATTGGTTTTCTGTTTGCAGGTGTAATTTCGTGCTTATTTGATAAGCTGATCTTTTGGATCATTTGATTAAGTGATTTTGTGCTGAAAGTTCTTTTTCTGCTTGTTGTTTTTGGCCTCTGTTACAGGTTAATCGGTTAACGCATATGGTTAACCGATTAATCTGTTCAAAATTCCAGATTTTCCAAATATTTTAAGGTGTTAACCGATTAACCCCATGGGTTAACCGATTAACACTGTAACATTGGGTCTGTTTTGCTGCTTTTCAAGGTGTTTTTGCATACCATTCCACTTCGAATCATCATAAATCAGTGTGATGCATTAGGAGTATGATGTTTGGTATATATGTCGCTGTTCTTGATCGTTTGATCATGATTTTTGTCGACTCGTTTTGTTCGATTTCCACTTGAATGCATATTTGTATATGTTGTTTAATGTGATGTTCATCCTTGCTTGCTTGAGCGAAGAGCTATGGTCGAGATGCGCTTGCGGCGATTGCTGCCCCACACTTCTTTTCCTCCCATTTTCTTCGATGGTTGATGGTCGACGGTTGTAGAGGATTGTCTTCTCCCGTTACATCTCATCCGCTCATTTTCTTTTTTCATTTGCATGTTCATGTTTGCTTGCATATTTGCATGCGCATTTCATCTTGTGTTTTGCATCTTCTTTTTCTCAAAAGGGGTTGAGATGTGCTTGTGGCGGCTGCTGCCCCACACTTTGTTCCTCCCTCTTTGCATGTTTTCTTCATGTTTGCACTCTTTACTTGCGATTGATTTTACTTGGTTCTTTCTTGTGCTTTTGGCCATGATCCCCATAGGGTTCCTAGTCCCTCCGTTTAGGATGGGAGTAGGAGAGACATTAGGTGTTCAATCCAAGCATGCTAACATTAGGGTAGATGTTCCCCCATTTATCCAAACCTTAGGACCACTTTGCATGACAATGTTATGGCCGAGTTTCCCTTAGACCTTTCATGCGTCTCTCTTCTCATCTCAAAAAAATTCTAATCCATCTAATAAATGCGATGAACGTTGCACGCTACGAGCCTTAAGCTACATGGGGAATGATGGGTGAGGGGTCTCCCCTCGCTTATCTAGAGTGTTTAGTGTATGTCCTGTTTGGGGGAGATACACGACGCATTCGCCTCCGTGTCATAGTCTTTAGTGCAATATGAATCAAAAACTGAATTAATTTACTTCACTAAAAAACACAAAACAAAACTTCAAACCTTTTTCCTTCGGGATTAATCGGAAACCCTTTTCAGAAAAGAGTGTTGTTAAGCTTTGGTTCTACCACAAACATGCTTTGTCCCTAACTGCTGGAACGGAGGTTTAACCCTACTCGATTAAAACACTTAATCAACCTGTGGTTTCGTCTCCGCCCGAAATACGTTTACTCTGATCCTTCATACCAGATAAAGGTACATAAGCACAAGACGCGATGTCTTGGCGAGCAACCTCCCCCCCTTTCTCCCATAGTTAGACGAACTATGTTGACTCTGACTTTCCCATTGCACGAAGGAATACGTAGGCACAGAGTGGCAATGCTCTACCGAGTCTCTTTTCTTTTCTTTTTGTCCTATAAGCCTGTAGCGTAGATAGTTAAACACACCCTTAGATAGAAAACAAGCGTGGATCCCGTCGAGTACGACGGATGTGAGGGGTGCTAATACCTTCCCCTTGCGTAACTGACTCCCGAATCTAGGACTTGGTTGCGATGACCTCGTCTTTTCCCTTTTTCGTTAGGTTTTTTCGATCGTTTCCTTTCCCTCTCTGGGGGATAAATAACGAAAGGTGGCGACTCTTCTGTTTTCCGCCGGGTGTTTTTCGCAGTTGCGACACATAATATAAACCAAGTGAACTTTGGCTTGGTCAACCCGAGAATAACCACCTTTCTTGGGTCGAAGAATGTGCGAGACAATCCACTGTAAAAACTAGCTTCAACCTACCAGTTGTGACTGATTTCAAAAAAAGGTCGTTAGCGACAATGTCGTCAGCATATGGTTTCTTCAGCATGGAGTTCAAGGCCTCCTTAAACTCATACCCGTTCATGGTTTGAGTATTCGTGACATTATTTAGTGGCTCAGCAGTCAGAGGAGACATCAAAAAGATTTTTCCAAACAGAGTCATTGACATATACCTTATTATTACCAATCTTAGTACTGAACTCAAAACCTTCGAATTTTCCTTGAAGACCAGTGTAGAAAATTTTGATCAAGTCCTCATTATATTTATTATCACATTCCAGAAATTTGTTGAAATTCTGAGCATCCATAAGTTCAAGTACTTCTTGTATATGCATTCTTTCAGCAGCTTTTTGATCATAAACATATTGTTTGACAATTGATCTCTTAGTCAGATTTTTCTCATAAAGTTCAGGGCAGCTCTAGAAGTACCAGCTTGAGCGGATGGAGCTTTGGTTGTTCGTTTCCCTGTTACTCTTCTTGTAGCCATTAGAGCAATACTTTGAAGAGGATGAATAGTGAAAACAATTTTTTTGATATTGATTGGAGAGGCTCACTATACTTCTTGACTAGATAGTGAAATTATTTTTTGAAAGAGACTTTGGGAAGAGGAGATGTAGATAGTAGCCTTGAGTAGGTGCAAAGTACCAATGTAAATTCTAATGATGATGTTGTTTGAATGCATAAAAAAATTGAATGCATTAAATGGGTCAAGTAATTTGAATGGTTAATAAAAAAACAGAGGTTTTTTTAGCAAAATCGCACGACGCGTCGACCCGTACAGGTTTTGCATCAACGCCTACTATGAAAGAAAATATAGTGATAAATTTTCAAAGTTTGAGTCGACCAAAGGGCTGACCTGAGCGAAACCGCTTTTAAAACAAGAAAACTTGTTATTTTGTGAATCGACTGGACTCTTGTGTAGGTCGACTCATCCAGCTAAATACAACACAAATCATCAATTTGAAACATACAAGCATCAAAGTGACATAAATAGATAGCATACTCAAATATAAAACATTCAAAGGGATGAAACATGTTTAATCATGCAATAAACATCAATAATAACACATAACTTGATACATCAACTAACACAAATGAGGTGAATACAAAAGTTTAATAATAAGGAAAGATAGTGTTGTACCCCAAAATTTGCCCAACCTTTTCTTTACTTTGTTTATGTTTTATTTCATTGTTCTAGCATATTGCATTGCATATCATTTTGCATTTACAGGGGATCAAGAGATGTGTGTGTGTAACAAGAGAAATTTGCCAAGGGTTCTAAGCCTAATCAAGAGTTTGTGCTCAAGTCAACAGGGGGATTATCATCATCAGAGAAAAATCAAAGCCCTTTGGATAGGCAAATAAGTGTATGTGGTTAACCTCCTGTCTAGGAGGCCATTTGAAGGTCATCTGAGGATCACAAGCCCATGGTTATGGAGGGAGATGATCATTTAAGCTCATTGGAGGCCCTGTAGGTCATTGTGGAGTTCATTCAAGTGTTTATACCAAGTGCAAGTGGCTACAGTTGAAGATGGTGCAATTAGGGTTTTCATCTGGTCAACCCTAAGGCAACTGTGAAATTGAAGGAGATTAAGACTCAATTCCAAGTATTTGTGGTTATGGAATGTTGTGTTGAGATGCCTAATATATCATTTCAAGATTAATTCGTCAAGAATCAAGAGTGTGAGGAGTTACTAAATTAGGGTTCTCAGTGTAAAATCCCCTATTTAGTTCCCAGCTTCAAGACCACCTATCTCAAGATACAATTCTCATCTCATCTTGACCCCAAAATGAGACTTGTAGAGCATGTTATTAGCTTTCTTTTGAGTACTAGAATTCCTTGATTGGTTTTGTAGAACTCAAGTTATGAAGCAGACAAGTTACAGGTCCTCAGATGAATGTGATTTTGGTCAACAAAAGTCAACCAACTTCCAAGCCACTTTTCACCTAGAAGGATGTTTGTACTCAACTTTTGATGAACATCAAAGTTGTTTTTCATGATCTTAGCTTTCCAAAGAGTACTAGAAGTCCTTCATCTGATCCGTAGAACTCAAGTTATGAGGCTTGCAAGGCAGGGGTGTTTTGGGAAAGCAGGATTACAGGTCATTTTCATTATAGGTCCATTTCATCATATTGCATACTTCAAATGGAAATCTTTCCAACTTC
The DNA here is from genome assembly GCA_963859935.3 of Lathyrus sativus. NCBI lineage: Eukaryota > Viridiplantae > Streptophyta > Magnoliopsida > Fabales > Fabaceae > Lathyrus > Lathyrus sativus. The sequence goes on along the minus strand of OZ012737.1, from coordinate 379,403,514 downwards.
AAACTTGCTCCAAATAGGGTCATTTTCTCAACTAAACATCAAGGCATCAAAGGTTTGGCTTGGATTGAAGAATTCCTAAAGAAATTTCCATGAAAAAGGCCTTAAAAGGGGAAAATCAAATTAAATTCATTTGGGATCATTTTGTACCAACCTTATGCATTTTTGAGTTCCAAATACATTTCAAGAACAATGCAAATTTTGGATTTGAGATTTGAGCTCAATTTGGTGGCCATTTTCATGCTTACTTCAAGTTTAAGTAACACATCCAAACCATGCCATAGGATTAAATTGAGGAGCCATTTTCAGCCCTTAGATCAATTTACCTCAGGTGCAAGGTAACTGAGCCACTTTTACAGCTTGGCAATGTGATCTTCGTGCAATTTTGGAAATGGTCATGAAGAGAAAAAGTGAATTTCAATTGGGCTTAAGGGGCATAGAATTGGGCCTTCTTGGTATCAGAATCCATCATACATATTCTCAGCTTTGTTCACAAGCTCTCAGAATTGACTTTGGTAAGAAATTGGACAAGAACACATTGAGAAAAAGTGAGAGAAAAGTCAAAATCGTTTTTTGCATTTCAGTGAATTTCAATCCAAACCAAAGATTTAAAAAGATTCCTTGAGGTTCATACAACGTTTCTGGGTGGTTTCTTTTAAGCTTTGCTAAAGAATTGAGCTCTGAGAAAGCTTTCATTTAGGTTTCTTTTCAATTTATTTCACTCTCTGTTTAAGCATTGTTTGCACGCCATTTTTACATATTTGTGATCCTTACATATCATAGATGGTTTCTGGATTGAACTGATGGTTGTTTGTGAGCTTTTGAGTTTTAAGCTTTTTTCTTTTTCTTTTTTTTTTTGGCTTATTTACACATGATCAATGAAAATGGGTAGTGGATTTGAAATCTACATGACCTGGAGATCAATTTTAACTATTTATTTATTTATTTTGGTTGAGTTTTCGTGCACCTGCGTTTCGTGGTCGTGAATGGTTTGATGCTTCGTCGGAGAAGATGACCGGAACAGTGGTTTCGACCGTCTGGTTTCCCCTCCATGGTTTGAACTTCACCAGAGCCACGTGTGTGTGTTCACAACCTTTGGATTTAATTACTTTTTCATTTGATGGTTGAGATTAAGACGTATGGTACACACCCTTTGACTGCAGGCACACAATCACTCCAAAACACACTGTTTCATTTATTTTCCTTGGCTGATCCACGTGTTTGCTTGGGAGCCCTTGGATGTGATTACCTTTTGATCCAACTATCCAGAGTGTTTTCCACCATGAACCTCTATTTGACTCACCACATCCAATCCACACGTTTCTTTTATTTATTTTTGTTGATGGACTGGGCTTGCTAATGACACCCCCCTGAGTTGGCCCACTGAATTTTCAACATTGCTGGGTTGTTGTTTGCACCAAGCCCTTTATTATTTTAGTTTTATTTTCTTTCTTTTTTTTAATTTGTTGATGTTTAGATTTAATTCAAAATAAAATACCTCTATTGGTCATAAAATTCCCCAAAAATATGTTTTAGACAATTTGAAGTGTCTTTTGTTTTATGAATTTTTTTTTGGATTATTTTTCAATTAAAAATGAAATTTAACATTAGAGGTGTTTTTGACCTAATTCTTGACATATTTTAGATTTCATTTTATTTCTCTCATTTCCTTTGGATCCAATGAGTAAAAATCAATCCTCATATCAATGATGAGTTGATTAGTTTTTGAGGACCATTTTGCCCCTGTTAGTTGACTTTTGAGTTGACTTTTGATGCACTTCATTTGACCCTTGACAATCCTCATTCACAATGGAACACCCTTGTGAATCAATTTCTTTGGTGGTGTTGTGAATTGATTTTGATTGTAATCTTTTGGCCTCTGGTTGCCAACATGTTTATGAGCTTCTTGAATCTTATTTGATCATTTTTGAATCATTTTCCTAATTTTAGAGTAATTTGCAAGTCAAGTTACCCCAAAGGGAGGTTCAAACAAACACATTGACCTAGTGTGCTTTGGATATGACATTTATGGATCCTTTGAGCCTTCAATGCCTTTTGATTTATGTTGCTAACATGTTAAGGATGATGTTTGCTCATTTTTAGGTCATTATATTGTGTTTTTCTTATTCATTTGATTATTTATTTTTGAGTTCCCAATTAGGGTTTCTATGTGAAACATGCTTGTTTTCCTTTGGGAATTTGCTTGCATTTCTTTGTGTTTTATTTGCTTTTACCTTTTGAGCACTTTTATTTCAATTCCCTTGCTGTCCAATGACTTTGGAATCTCAATTAAGGTGGCTTGGTCCCTCCTTTGGAGGTACTTGAAGCATGCCTAAAATGATGAATCCATGAGGACTTCTTTGTGATTTCTTTTGCACCTTTCTTGTGATGCTCATGGTTCAGTGCACATTATGAGTTCCTTGCTGTCCTCATATAGCCTCCCATCCTCACTTTGTTTTAGGTCTTCTTTGCCTTTCATTTGTGTTTGGGTTTTGGCATTGTGGTTGATGTTTGAATGGTCCAGGCCATTTCATCCCATTTTAGTGCACCTGTGTGTTTCTTTTGATGCATTTCTTTTTCCTTTCATCTCTTGCATTTATCATATTGTTGCTTGAGGTTGATATGAGCTTTTGGAGGCTACTGCCCCACACCAATTTCCTCCCTCACTTGCATTCCATGTTTGCATTCTTGCATGTTTATGTTGTTTCTTTTTCCTCTTTTGTCTCCTTTCCCTTAGGATCGCTAATCTCTCTTGTTCAAGGGAGGTTATGATAGACATTAGGATCTTAACCATGTATGATAACATTAGGTAGCATTCCCTTATCTCAATCTTAGGATCACCATTGCATGACAACTTTAGGTTTGAGTTTAGTCCCCCTTTAGTGTCCTTTCTCTTCTCTTCTCAAAACAAACATGAAACACCTAATAAAGGTTAATGATTATTGTGCGTTACGAGCCTTAAGCACTTGGGAAAGGGTTGTTGGGGAGTTTCTCTTCAATGGCTTGGATGTTTAGTGTAGCACCCTTTGGGTGATATGCGACGCATTCACTCCTAAGTCATAGTCTCTAGTGCGATATGAATTGCAAACCATTCAAAAACACTTCTTCTCTAAAAAACACAAAAACAAATCATTCAAACTTCTTTTTGCCCCTTGGGGCCTTTAATCTTGGAAAATCATTTTCATAAGGAGAGTTTTCTTAACTCTTGGTTCTATCGCAAACGGTAACGCCTAAGTCTCCAATGGTCGAGTTGCATACACCAAACTGTTGGAACTGATTGTTAACCCTACTCGGGTAAAACAGTTGAAGAAACATGTGTTCCCTTTTAACTCGAACTACGTTTGCTCTGATCTTTCATACCAGATGAAAGTACATAGGCACAAGACGCGATGTCTTGGCGAGCAACTTTCCCCCCTTTCACCTGTAGTTAGTCGAACTACGTTGACTCTGACTTCTCACTTCAGATGAGATACGTAGGCACAAAGCGTCGTTGGTTTGCCGAGTCACTTCTTTTTATTTTGGCCTTCAGCCAATAGTTAGATAGTTTCAATCACCCTTTTAGATAGACAACAAGCGTGGATCCCGTCGAGTATGACGGACGTGAGAGGTGCTAACACCTTCCCCTTGCGTAACCGACTCCCGAACCCATGATTTGGTTGCGATGACCGATCTTATCCCTCTTTTCGTTAGGTTTTCTCTAAGCGTTTCCTTTCCCTCTCTTGGGATAAATAATGCACGGTGGTGACTCTTCTGTCATTGTCGGCCTCGATTTTCGCAGTAGCGACAGCTGGCGACTCTGCTGGGGACAGGAATATCCTCTATGTGAGTCAATCCTAGTGCTTGTTTGTTTATTTTTGGGTGTGTACATATGTGATTTATTTTTATTTGCTTTCCGCATTTTACTTTCCACATGATTCATTATTGTTGTGCTGTGGGGAGGGATTGTTCCATTGAGAGATAAGCAAGACCCAGGCTTGAGTATAGACTTAGCATTAGAAGTGGATATTAGTGGTGAGCCTGTATGCTTTGCATGCACCAGTTAGCCATGAAATTCGCGCTCAGAAGAGATTCTCTTTAACGATTTTCTTTCTGGCCCTTTGGGCTCGAAGGAATTTTGGATCTGAGGATTGTCGACTCTGGGAACCGATCATTTGGGATTCAGCTAAGTGAGGCCTCTTCGGGAGGTGATGATGCCAAACCAGAAATGGTGAACATATCATCATTTCTTGAAAGTCTGTGACGCTGATTGTCGCTACTCGAAAAATACGCGCAACGACGGGGAAGGAGAAAAAGGAAAAGGACAGAAGAGTCGCCACCGAATTTTATTTATCCCATGAGGGGAAAGGAAAATATCAAGAAAACCTCAAGAGAAGAACGGATAAGATGGTCTCGCGACCAAGAACGGGTTCGGAAGCCGGTTATGTGAGGGGAAGGTATTAGCACCCCTCGCATCCATCGTACTCGATGGGAACCATTTGTTTGTCGAATGTGTAAATTTATTTGCTTAAATATTATGTTATAAAAGTGTTCCACGGGACAGTGAAAAAGGGTTTAGAAACGGGGAAAGGACGTAACAGGGAAGAAGAGAGAAAGGACGGACTTGGTAGGACTTCGCGGTCCTAGGCCTACGTATTCTCGATAGACATGAGAAAATCAGAGTCGACGTAGTTCGGGGAACTACCGATATAAGGGGGAATGTGCTCGACAAGGATTGTGGCCCTCGTGCCTACGTATCTTTACTTGAAAAAGTAAAGAATCAGAGCAGTCGTAGTTCGGCCTACGATTTGTTGATGTTTTTTATGGATGATGCTATCGTAAGCATTCTAGCAGTTAGGTGTATTGCTGCTCACTCGTTGGAGACTTAGGCATTACCTGTTTGCGGTAGAACGGACGTATCATATCCTTTTCGAAAGATAAGTTTTCGCCATGCGAGGCAAGATGTCACATTTGATTTGTTGAATTATTTTTTTAGGGGCGAGATAGGTCCTCGGATAGTAACCCCTACGGGTAGTACCCAATTCTTTATCTCAAAGTTTTTGTTATGAAAGGGTGTGGCGAACATAGCGTCTTTGTATTGAAAGACGAGTATCAAAACCACACACACTACAGTGAGCGTCTCGACACTCGGAGAGGAAGAAGTCTACACTTAATCCTTTCTCCTTAGTTCAATATAAAGAGAACTTCATTCTCTTATTAAAGTGTTTTTTGGTTTTGAATGGTAAGTGCTTTTGCGACAGAGAACCCTACGGTAAACGTCAGCACTCGGGATAGGAGAAGGCCTACGCCTAACCACTCCACGACCATTCAAATTTTTGTTATGAAAAGAGTTTGAAAATGCACTCGGTGCGGGACCGAGGTTTTAGGTGTGAAAGGTTGCGAAAGGAAATTGTAGAGGGAGATAGGTGGCGGATAAAGTCACGTCTTCGTATTGAAAGACGAGTATCGAGACCACCCACACTACAGTGAATATCCCAACACTCGGAGAGGAAGAAGTCTACACTCAATCTCTCTCTTTAGTTCAATACCAAGAGAATCGAGTTATTTTGTAAGTGTTTTGAAAATACACTTGGTACGGGGCCGAGGTTTTTTAGGAGAAAAAGGTGTGGATGAGAACGTCTTCGTATTGAAAGACAAGTATCAAAACCACCCACACTACAGTGAGCATCTCGACATTCGGAAAGGAAGAAGTCTACACTCAATCCCTTCTCTTTAGTTCAATACAAAGAGAACTTTATCCTTTTATTAAATATGGCGAATTGGCTTAACAATCGTTTGAGAAAATTCGCTTGACGTTGGGTCAAGGATTTAATTGTTTAAAAAGGTTTGAGGTGAAGCGAGCAAGGTCGATGGCGGACGCACAAGGCGGCCGACTTACAAGGGTTAAAAAGGGCTCGATAAAATCGAGAGTTTACTTTTGAAAATGGTTTTTGGAATCAAAAGTCACCAAGGACAATAGCAACATTCCTACTAAAATCATACAACATACGGGATTAGTCGGCTAAAAAAAAAATCGCGACATGCCAATAAAAACGGCACGAAGATATTTGAAGTTTTAACAAACTGCACAAAGCCGTAAATTTCTGATTTTTTGCAAGTTTTGAAGCCATGAGTCGACCATAGGGTCAGCGCATGACTTTCAGCCTTTTCCCACGGCTCGGCGCATAAACACCATGCGTCGACCATGCACTCGGCGCACACTATTTTGATAGACTGACGGGTAAGCGCCCGCCGACCCATGCGTCGACGCATACTGTAAGTTTTTTTCAACTTGTCTAAAAATGCAGGCTATGCGTCGACGCATAGACCTGCTATGGTCGACCGTTAGCCTGTTAAAACAGCCAAAATCCTAACCTTTTCTACGTTTTCTTTCGTTTTTGTAGTTTCTTGACAATGGTTTCTTGGTCCCTTATGGGACCTTACATGATATATACAGTTCAACAACACATAAAAGAGTAAACAAAATGAATATAAGAGCAAAGAAATAAAGAGAGAAAAGTTTGAGAAAATGGATACCCAAGAGTTTCTTCTTCTTGCAAGTCCTCCTTGGTTTTGGATGAATGTGCTCCACTCCTCACTCTATGTTGTGAAGACTCTTGCTCTTTAGTGGTTCTCTTGTTTCTATATCACTCTCTTTTTCTGGTTTGCAAAGCTTCCCATTTTTCTGTTTTTTTAGGATTTTGTTAGCTCTCTCTATTTTCTGGTTTTGCAAATGTGTGTAGAATGGATCTTGAATGAATGAAGAGTGATCCCTTTTTGTTTACAGCCCCCTCCTCTTATCTCAGCTCCTCTAGGGTTTTCTCTTCCCCCCAAATATCATATTTTTTCATGGGGCAATGTCTCTTGCTACCTTTCCTCATGTCACTCTCTTTCTTTCTATTTCCATGCAAAGTGCTATGCTGCATTTTCTGCACTACTTTCCTATGCTATTTGCGGCAGCACCTTGTGCCTTGCACCCATTTTGTTTGTTTGTGTTTGGACAGCTCCTCTTGGTCAATGCCACCAACTCTTGACAGCATTTTAAAAATTATGATATGTAGAAGCATTGTCACATGTTATTCCTTTGGTCTTGTGACATATGATCTTGTGACATGAAGAAATTTGTCACCTCTTGCATGAGAGTGTTTTGCCATGATTAAACATGCATACTCTTGGTCCTAAAACATTCCAATGTTGATTTAATCCTTGCATGTTTCTTGGATGTTTGTAAGCATAATGTAGACTTGGTGTGGCATTACCATAACATGAATTTGACTAGAGACTTGAATGAAGTATTAGAAATAAATTAATTTCTAAACATTACTTAGAGTTGAAAATCTTGCAACAAATGACATTCTTGTAATGTCACAAAACTTCTCTTTATAATATTCTCGCCTTTAATCTTGAATTCATGATGGATTTCCTTTATGTCATTGAATTTGAAAGAAATGAAGAAATGAGTCAAGTCTTGAAATAGGGCATATTTTGGGGTGCAACACTGATGAACGCAGAGGATGCCAAACCTTGTCAGTGGATAGGTCCTTACCTGTGAGAGGGATGGGGTTGTGCAAGAAACTCTAGCCTTCAGATTACCCAGTTCTTTACAGTTTGGATTCTTAATATCAAGGGGGTCCTAATAGCAGTGTTTGGTTATGACTAAAGAGAAGCGTCGGTCTTCTAAAACTACAGCACAACAATTTTGATCTCCTGTCTGCATGTGCATTTGCATTTTCATTTGCATTTCATTAACATGTATCTGTGTTGCAGGTGCATATTTCCTCCCCGATTCTAGTGATCTTGTTCCTTTTCTGACATGGAGTCTTTGAAGAAGAAAGTTTCCTACAAGCTCCCTTCTTCTGATATCAGTTCCCTGTTGAGTTTGGTTGTTTTAGCAGATCAGAAAGTGAAAAGAGAGTTCAAGGAATCTTATTGGAAACTGCTCAGTATGGTGTGCAAACCTTTAGTGTTCGAGTTGAATGGCTTATATGCTCTGCTACAGTTTTATGACCCTCAGCTGAGATGTTTTGTTTTTCCTGACTATGTCCTGGCGCCGACCTTGGAAGAGTATGCTGCGTTACTAGGAGTTCCAGTATTGGATCAGATGCCTTTTTAGCATGATGATGCTAAGCCTGATCTAGCTAGGCTTGTTGCAATTCTTCATCTTGATGCCTCAGAGTTCTCAGAAAAATTGACAAAGCTGAATGGAGTGTATGGGTTTCCTTTACATTTTCTGGTTGACAAGGCTTTACAGTTCGCAAAGAACGGTTGTTGGATTATATTCAATGCCATTCTCGCTCTATGCGTATATGGTATCATTTTGTTTCCCAACTTGCCAGACTTTGTGGATACAGATGCCTTCTATATCTTCGCTTCAGGGAGTCCAGTATCAACGCTGTTAGGAGATGTTTACCATTTTATCCATTACAAGAATGAGAAGCGGAGGGGTAAAAATGTGTCTTGTTGTGTACCCATGTTGTATAGGTGGTTCTTCAGTCACCTTCCGAAAGTAGGTTCGTTTCTTGCTACTGCTGGTGTCGCAACTGCGAAAAACACCCGGTGGAAAACAGAAGAGTCGCCACCTTTCATTATTTATCCCAAAGAGAGGGAAAGGAAACGATTGGAGAAACCTGTCGAAAAAAGGAAAAGACGAGGTCATCGCAACCAAGTTTTGGGTTCGTGAGTCGGTTACGCAAGGGGAAGGTATTAGCACCCCTCACGTCCATCGTACTCGACGAGATCCATGCTTGTTGTCTATCTAAGGGTGTGTTTAAACTATCTACACTACAGGCTTGCGGGACAAAAAGAAAAGAAAGAGAGACTCGATAGAGCATCGCCGCTCTATGCCTACATATTCCCTCGTGCAATGGGAAAGTCAGAGTCAACGTAGTTCGGCTAACTACAGAAGAATGGGGGAAGGTTGCTCGCCAAGACATCGCGTCTTGTGCCTACGTACTTTCATCTGGTATGAAAGATTAGAGCAAACGTAGTTCGGGCAGACACGAAACCACGGGTTGATTAAGTGTTTTATCCGAGTAGGGTTAAACATCCGTTCCAGCAGTTAGGGACTAAGCCTGTTTGCGGTAGAACCGAAGTTTAACAACACTCTCTTTCTAAAAAAGATCTGATTAATCCCGAAGGAAAAAGGTTTGAATTTTGTTTTTTGTTTTTTAGTGAAGTGAATTAATTTGGTTTGTTATTCATATTGCACTAAAGACTATGACATGAAGGTGAATGCGTCGTATATCGCCCCCAAACGGGGCGGATACTAAACATTCTAGATAAGCGAGAGGAGACCCCTCACTCATCATTCCCCATGTAGCTTAAGGCTCGTAGCGCGCAACGTTTATCGCCTTTATTAAATTAATTAGCATGATTTTGAGATGAGAAGAGAAGACGCACGGAAGGTCTAAGGGAAACTTGGCCCTAACGTTGTCATGCAATGTGATCCTAGAGTTCGGATGAAAAGGGGAAACATCTACCCTAATGTTATCATACTTGGATTGAACACCTAAAGTCTCTCCTACTACCATCCTAAACGGAGGGACTAGGAATCCTATGGGGATCATGGCAAGAAAGCACAAGAAGAACAAAGGAAGAATCAATCACAAGTAGATAAATGCAAACATAAAAAATGCACAATTAGAATGGTGGGAGGGAGGAAAATTGTCTGGGGAAGCAGCCGCCACAAGTGTGTCTCGACCTCAACAGCGATGCAAGAATGATGCAAACATGTGGAGAAAATAAAAGATGAAAGCATACGAACATGCAAATGAAAACTCAATTCGAACCACATACACAAACATGCAAACGATTGGAAAATGATCATACATGTCAACAACATCATGATTAAACAACCACAAACAGCAGTAAATATCCAAAACAATTCAATTCTAATGCATCACACTGATCTATGATGATTCGAATCAAACCGGTACGCGAACATGCAAGCAAACAACAAAATATGGCATTTTGGCACAGTGTTAACTGGTTAACGCATACTGTTCATCGGTTAACACCTTGAATGTTTGAAGAAAAACTGAAGTTTTGAACAGGTTAACCAGTTAACCATATACGTTAACCGGTTAACACTGTACCAGAAATGAAAAACAACAAATAGAAAATCAATTAATGCACAAAATAGCTTATCCAAGATTCCGACAAATCAACTTATCAAATAAGCATGGAATTGACAACAGAAAACACAGATCCAACAACATAGATACACAATTGCACATTCATATCACAAATCGAACGGATCAAAATCAACAAAATTCAATCGAATATGAAGATTAACATGATTAAGCTCAAAAATTAAATCGGATCAAGAATTTCAACCTTCGAATCGGAGAATTAATTCGGTAAATGTTGATCAACTGAATTTGTGAAGATAAAATGCTAGAAATCCGGAAAACTTCAAGATCCGCAATAATTGATGTTGTATGAATGAAGATCCTTCACAATTAAGTCAAATTACTCCAAATAAGCACTTCTATAATCACCTCAAAATCCAGATCTGAACTTGCACGAAAATTGAATGATGAAATCACTTCAATCAATGTAATGGATGGAGGTTTGGCTCTTAGAAATTAAGGATTCCAATGAAGAATCAATGATTTCAATGGAAAAGAGCTTTGAATGAAAGTTTTGGCTATGGAGGAAATGGAGAGAATTGATCAAATCTAAATTTGAAATGGAAATGATGAAGGTTAGATTGGCTTGCTTTGGAGTAATTCACTTAAATACCACTTTGGTTGGGATCCAAAACAAAGGCTTGGAGGTTGGTTTGGAAATTGTGGTATGGAATGAGGTTTGGGATTTTGGAGGGAAATGAAATTTAACCAAATTTTAAATGATGTTCTGGATCCTTCCCAGTGCAAAAATGAGCCTTCAAGTGATCAAAATTGAACCCCAAAGCAACTCCACTTGAAAATTCACGTACAGGGCAAATTCTACTATGGTTAACCAGTTAACCATATGCGTTAACCGGTTAACGCCTCTGAAACCTTTGAATCTGGGCAAATTCTCCTTTGGTTAACCGGCTAACCATATGTGTTAACCGGTTAACGCCTCCAAAAATTTGAATTTGGCGCCTTTTGGTGGGAAACCAGCCCGTTTGCCCGTTTCAACTGTCTGGAGCTCTGTTTAGCTGCTGAACCTCATTTTTGACCGTTGTAACCGTGAAGATGCTTGTTATGAGCCTGAGTGCTGACTTCTGATCTGAAATTAACCTACAAAATAAAATCGGTCACTCGATTGTTGGGCAAAATAAATGCCCGAAGCTCTGAATGCTTACTGTTCGCTGTTCAGCTCTTGCTCCGAAATGAATTTGAGCCACAAGAACACCTTGATCCCATGCCTCAAGACTGAATACTATGCAATGCAAAATCCTAAATGCGAAAATGAAACATAAGCCAAGTACAAAAAACGAGAAGGCAAATTTTGGGGTGCTACAGCTGGCACTTCAGAATGGTCTGCTAGGCTAATGGGTTTATCAGCGGAAAACATTGTATGGTTTGATCAGGATATACTTGGCGCTGAAATCATATATAGTTGCAGTGGTTTTCCGAATGTCCCGTTGGTCGGATGGAAGGGTTGTATTAACTATAATCCCTCTTTGTTGATTAGACAGTTTGGATATGCTTTGAAAAGTCCTCCTAAGGAAGAAGAGATACAGGAATCTCTGTATCTCACAGGCTTGCTGGAAGCTGATACTTTGGTTAGAATGGAGTATGCGTGGAGTAACAGTCACAGGCGAGGTAAGACATTGTTAGGAAAGAGCAACAATCGATCTTATGACCCTTACATGGTTTGGATCAAAGATAGGGCTGCTAACTCTCTGATGCAATTTCCCTCAGTTGCGCCGCTATACCCCATCATGACTGAAGAACCGACTACCGTGGATATTCAGAAGTACAACCAACTCTTGCGTGAGAAAGAAGAGTTGAAAAGTGCCAATGAAGAATTAGAGAAAGAAATCATTCAACTCCGAAGCGACAAGATTAATGTTGTCTATTCTTTCAAAAAGCAGACTGAACTTGTCAACAAGCTAGGTACAGACTTGACGAAGGAGACTAGCGCCAGAGAACGCTCAGGCCGGGATTTGAATACTGTCAGTAGTGTGCTTGCTACCAAGAAGAAGGATTTGGACAAGGCTTACTTGGAGATCTATAAGTTTGAATCAGTATGGAATGTCACACTCACTAACAACAAAGAGCGCGAGGACAAGCTGAAAGAATGGATCACCAAGCTGAAGATGCAGCTCAAAGCGAAGGATGAGAAGATTTCAGCCGAAGAATCACTCAGACATAGTAGTGAGCACAAATTGAGCAAAGCTATTGCAAACTTGGAGGATTGTAGGTTGAGAGCGGACACCAAGAGATGCAGACTTGAGGCGTGCTTTAGGGAAGGATCCTGGGAAGACCATGTTGATAGTCTACAGCGCATCATTAGCCGGCGAGAGCTGCTCATACAGGGTCTACTCGCTAGACCAAATCATCCCGAGACGCGGAAGCTGCTAGAGGATTTCCAGTCTCGGCACTTAGCTTGACTGTCTTTCTTTGTATCTTGTTGTTTTGCTTATGTATTGACCATCACCAGGCTTGTTGATTGAGGTCATTTCTATTTGTACTCAGTTGATATATGCACACTGTCTGTTGGCCTGTTATTATATGAGGAGTTATTATTCTGTTTGCTTGTCTGTGGGGTTTTTCATGGTCGTTTCTTCTTTTGGAAACTAGAATCGATGGGAAATCTCCCTGTTGCATATATACATGTCTGCATTTAGCATCTTTTTCGCATTGCAGGTGCATTGGAACTGTTTTCTTAATCTCCTGTCTTTATTTAGTGTGTTTCAAGATTGCTGGTAAAACAAATCACTGGTACGCGACTAGAGGAAGTCAGAGGAGGATCATGGAATAGATGCAGGAGCAAATGCAGGAAATGAAAGATAAAATGGCTCAATTTATGGAGGTAATGCAGACTGTAGCTAGTGGACAAGACCAACTCAGGACCTTGGTGCAGCCTTTGATTGCACGGGTTGATAACGACGCGTATTACATGGAGGAACTGCTACCAACCCACCTCATGTTGAGACTCAGCACGCTAATAACGATATCCCCAATACTGGCGAGAATTGAAATGGCAATGGTGCTGGAAATGGGAACGCAACTGGGAATGGTAACGGAAATGTTGAAACCAATGGTAATGTTGGCGGAGGCAATGGTAACACTAGATTTGGTAGCACTGGAGTTGGTAATGCTGGAATTACTGGTCAGGGCAATGTGTATGGGCTTGAAGCTAATGGTGCTATTCATGGCAACCTGAATCAGCAGTTGATTGAGGACAGACAGAACGAGATCTTCTCGGTGAGGGATTTTGGTGGTGAAATGCCTTCTGAGATTAATAGAAAATTCAAATGGTTGGAAGACAGGATAAAGAGCTTTGAGAGTCAGAATTCTACGGGCCTTGATATGGCCAACCTTGGACTTATTCCTGACCTAAGGGTACCGCATAAATTCAAAGTCCCTGACTTTGATAAGTACAAAGGTACTACATGTCCTAGAGTTCACTTGCGCTCGTATTACAGGAAAATGTCTGCCTACTCAGACGATGAAAAGTTGTTAATGCACTTTTTCCAGGACAGTTTGTCCGGTCCTTCCCTTGAGTGGTACATGGGGTTGGAGCCTACCAATGTCCGTAGCCGGAAGGATTTAGCTGAGGCATTCATGAAGCATTATCAATACAATAGTGACCTTGCTCCAAACAGGGTTCAGTTGCAAAATCTTACACAGAGGAATAATGAATGCTTCAAAGAGTACGCCCAAAGCTGGCGCGAATTAGCCGCAAGAGTTCAACCTCCGATGGTGGAGCGTGAGCTGATCGACATGTTCGTGGCTACTTTATCTGGCCTATATTATGAGAAGCTTATCAACTGTATGTCTGGCAGCTTTTTCGACATGATAATCACAGGGGAACGCATAGAGAATGGTATCAAAATTGGGAAGATTCAAGCAGGCGAAGGATCCTCAGCTGGAGGAGGAGGAAAGAAAGTCTTTGGCAACAAAATGCGCGAGGGAGAAACCAACTCAATATCTAGTTTTCAAGGAAGATGGAGAAGTCAGCCTCATAATCAATATCATCAACAACGGGTCGCTAGCGTTATGATCCCCGTACCACAACAACCATAACAACAACAATAACAACGGCAACAGCAGCCACCCTAACAAAATCAGCAGGGTTATCAAAGATATCCGGGTCGGCCAGCAAATAAAGTATTTGATCCACCGTCGATGCCATATTCCCAAGTGCTCCAAACTTTGTTGCAATTACATTTGATCCAAAAGAGGACTTTGGCTCCTCGGACAGGCCCACCACCGCCCGACTTTGATGTGAATGCACGATGCGAGTTCCACTCCTGAGCACCCAGCCATACTATTGACAATTGCAAGGCTTTCAAACATAAGTTGCAAGATCTGATTGACAGCAAAGCAATAGATTTTTCACATGATGCACCGAATGTTGTGCAAAACCCTATGCCAAATCATGGGTCGGCTAGGGTTGGTGTTGTTCTTGTAGAGGAAGGGTTAGATCTGATAGCCGACGTGAATGAGCTGAAAACACCATTGAGTTTCGTGAAGGAGAAACTACTGAAAGGGGGAGTGTTCCCAGGCTGTAGTGAAGGCTGTGTCAACTGTTTGAGCCATCCGGAGGGATGTGATGATCTGAAAAAGTGTATTTAAAGCATGATGGATGAAGGAATGTTACAATTTAATCGGACCACTGAAAGGAAACTCGTGGAAGTAGTAGAGGAGGAGCAGGATGAAATTGCGACGATTTCAATCCCATATAAAACTATCACTATTTCAGCGCCTCCAAGGCCGCCTACAATCATCATCACTAAAGCAGGCCCTGTGCCATACGAAAAAACTAAGGCTATCCCATGGAATTATGGAACCGAGGTGTTTTGTAACGGGCAGAAGGTAGAATTAAAAAGCTTGCTTGTTGATTCAATTGATAATCTTGTTGGAGCTGGAGGAATTACTAGAAGCGGTAGAATCTTTTCGTCGCCCGAAGTGGTGGTTGAGAAAACTGATAAAGGGATAGGAAAGATAGTGGTAGAAGAAATTCCTCGGGTGGTCAAGAAGGAATCTCTGGCAAAGGATATGGAAGAGTTCATGAAGTTGATTAGAAAAAGCGACTACAAGATAGTCGACCATCTGCAATAAACTCCTTCCAATATTTCTATACTATCACTGTTGTTGTGTTCAGAAGCGCATCGGAATGTGTTGTTGAAGGTTTTAAGCACTGCTTACGTACCACAAGAAATATCGGTTAACCAGCTCGAAGGAGTTGTGGTGCATGTAAATGCAGGAAACTGTTTGGGGTTTACAGATTTGGACTTGACGCCAAAGGGCAGAAACCACAATTTGGCATTGCATATTTCGATTGAATGTCGGGGAACAGTGATGTCACACGTCCCTGTTGATACAAGGTCGTCCTTGAATGTACTTCCAAAGAAAGCATTAATGAAGATAGATCATTAGGGCCTTTATTGTACACCAAGTGATTTGGTTGTACGAGCCTTTGATGGAACTCGAAGATTTGTTTTTGGGGAAATAACTCTTCCTATCCAAGTGGGCCTGGAGGTATTTGAAGCGGTATTTTATATCATGGACATTCAGCCTGCTTACAACTGTCTGCTGGGTCGTCCATGGATACATTCTACTGGGGCTGTTACGTCCACTCTGCATCAAAAGCTGAAATATATCGTCGGAGGCAGTGTTGTGACGGTATGTGGGGAGGAAGATATCATGATTAGCCACTTGTCATCTTTCAAATGCGTTGAGGTAGACGGAGAAATTCAGGAGACTTTGTGTCAGGCCTTCGAAACTGTGCAAGTGAAAGACAAATGTCCAGTTGTGAACAAAGAACCAGAAGTGGCTATGTCATCTTTCAAGGAGGCTCAACCGGCAGTACAAGCTGGGGCATCGCAAGGATGGGGAAAGGTGCTAGACATACCTCAGAAGCAGGACAAGTTTGGATTGGGGTACCACCCATCATCTTCACAGAGCACGCCGCGCTATAAGGGGCCCGTCAAGTTCACCAGTGGGGGTGTCATTTTTTAGTAAATCAATGTTGTTTCTAATGATGAAGCAGGGGACAGTGATTATGACATGGACGCTTGGATCTAACCAAGCGCTCCCAGACAGAAGCTATGCAACTGGTCCATTGAGGAATTTGTCCAAGTGACACGTGAACAGTAATACTTTGTTTTCTCAGTTATTGTGTAACCCTATGTTCTGCCCGGAGCATTGCAGTATTCTATTCAGGGCACGCTTGTTTATGTTTGAACAATCTTTTTATCATTAATCAAAAGGCATTTTTCTCATTCAAATTTTTTGATCTTTGTTTTTCTTCTTTTTGTTTTCTAACATTAAAATGGAAATGTGGTTTGTGTTTGTTTTGTTTGCATATCATTTAAGCATAAAATCATCATCATTTCAGGTTACACATTTCAGATACCACCGACTCAGACTTGTCTATGACTCGGTGTGACTTTGACAATCTGATCTTCCAAGCAGAAGAAGAGATCGATGAAGACGAAGACCTACCCGAAGAGCTTGCTAGATTGTTGAGACAAGAGGAGAAGGTTATCCTGCCTCATCAGGAGGAAGTGGAAGTCATCAACCTAGGAACTGAAGAGGATAAGAAGGAAGTCAGAATAGGGGCCGCACTGCAAAGTGATGTCAAGCAAAGATTGGTTGAATTGCTCCAAGAGTATAAGGATGTCTTTGCTTGGTCATATGAAGATATGCCTGGACTCGACACAGATATTATAGTTCATCGCCTGCCTCTTCGAGAAGAGTGTCCTCCGGTTAAATAGAAATTAAGAAGAACCAGGCCTGATATGGCAGTGAAGATCAAGGAAGAAGTCCAAAAGCAATTGGACGCTGGATTTCTTGTTGTGAACAATTACCCTCTGTGAGTTGCAAACATCGTGCCCATGCCTAAGAAGGATGGTAAAGTCAGGATGTCTGTTGACTATAGGGACCTGAATAGAGCGAGCCCAAAGGATGATTTCCCGCTCCCTCATATAGACGTGCTCGTTGATAACACCGCACAATACTCAGTGTTTTCCTTCATGGACGGCTTTTCCAGATACAATCAGATTAAAATGGCACCGGAGGACATGAAGAAAACGACTTTCATCACACCGTGGGGAACGTTTTGCTATAAAGTAATGCCTTTCAGGTTGAAGAACGCAGGGGAAACTTATCAGTGGACTATGGTAACTCTTTTTCACGACATGATTCATCATGAGATTGAGGTTTATGTCGATGATATGATCGCAAAGTCCCAAACGGAAAAGGGGCATCTGGTGAATCTTCTAAAGCTGTTTGAGAGATTGAGGAAGTTCAAACTTAGGCTGAATCCAAACAAGTGTACTTTTGTAGTTCGGTTCGGAAAGTTATTGGGGTTTATTGTCAGTGAGAAAGGTATTGAGGTTGATCCTGCAAATATCAAGGCAATTCAAGAAATGCCAACACCAAAGACCGAGAAACAAGTTCATGGTTTCTTAGGTAGATTGAACTACATTGCTCGGTTCATATCTCACCTTACAGCCACTTGTGAACCACTATTTAAGTTATTAAAGAAAGATCAGGCGGTCGTTTGGAATGAGAATTGTCCGAAAGCATTTGAGAAAATAAAAGTGTATTTGCAGGAACCTCCGATATTGATACCTCTAATAGCTGGAAGACCATTGATTATGTACTTAACGGTTCTTCAGAACAGTATGGGTTGTATCCTCGGCCAACATGACGAGACTGGAAGAAAAGAGCATGCGATATACTATCTGAGTAAAACGTTCACAGATTGTGAGTCCCGTTACCCAATGCTTGAGAAAATGTGTTGCGTACTTGCTTGGGCTGCCAAACGTTTAAGACAATATATGCTTAATCATACAACCATGCTGATTTTGAAGATGGATCCGATCAAATATGTCTTCGAAAAGCAAGCACTTTCAGGAAGAATTTCCAGAGGGCAAATGGTACTGACAGAATACGACATTCAATATGTTTCTCAGAAGGCCATTAAAGGAAGTGTTTTGTCAGAGTACCTCGCCGAACAGCCTATCGAAGACTATCAGCCAATGAAGTTTGAATTTCCTGACGAAGATATTATGTTCCTCAAGATGAAGGATTATGACGAACCACTACCAGATGAAGGTCCTGAACATGGCTCCCAATGGTAGTTGTATTTGACGGTGCCGTCAACTTGTACGGAAGTGGAATTGGGGCAATCATTACAACACCCCATGGGTCTCACATCCCATTCACTACTAGACTGACATTTCCGGTCACCAACAATGAGGCTGAGTATGAAGCATGTATTATGGGTCTCGAAGAATCTATTGATTTGAGGATCAAGAATCTCGATGTATATGGTGATTCCGCGCTAGTTGTGACTCAAATCAAGGGAGAATTGGAAACTCGTCAACCTAATTTGATTCCTTACATGAATTATGCAAGGAGGTTGTTACCTTTCTTTGACAAGGTGAAGTTTCACCATGTGCCGCGAGCGGAGAATCAGATGGCAGTCGCTCTGCCAATGCGTATTCGATGTACAAGGTTAATTTTTGGAATGAAGCTCCCAGAATAGTTGTCTCCCGCCTTGATAGACCCGCTTTCATATTCGCCATTGAGGAGGCCTCCCATGGCAAGCCGTGGTATTTTGACACCCATAATTTCCTTAAAAAACAGGAGTATCTGACTGGGGCATCCAGTCGAGATAAGAAGACTCTAAGGAGATTTTCTGGCAAGTTTTATCTGAATCAGGATGGTGTGCTTTATAGAAGAAACCATGATTTGGTGCTGTTGAGATGCGTGGATGAAAAAGAAGCAAATCTGCTTATGGAGGGAGTCCACGAGGATACTTTCGGTACGCATGCCGGTGGACATGCCATGTCTCAAAAGTTGTTGCGAGCTAGGTATTATTGGCTTACGATGTAGTCAGATTGTTTCAAATTCACAAAGAAATGTCATAAATGTCCGATCTATGCCGACAAGATTCATGTGTCGTCGTGTCCTTTGAATGTCATGTCATCTCCATTGCCCTTTTCCATGTGGGGCATTGGTATGATTGGAAAGATCGAACCAACTGCATCCAATGGACATCGTTTCATTTTGGTAGCCATAGACTATTTTACCAAATGGGTCGAAGCAGCTTCTTATGTCAATGTCACCAAGCAAGTTGTAGCCCGGTTCATTAAAAGGGACATCATCTGCCGATATGGAATACCTGAAAGGATCATTACATATAATGGATCTAACCTGAATAACAAGATGATGAAAGAGTTATGCCAGAACTTCAAGATTGAGCATCACAATTCGTCTACCTATCGTCCGAAGATGAATGGCGCGGTCGAGGCGGCAAACAAAAATATCAAGAAGATAGTGCAGAAGATGGTTGTGACCTACAAAGATTGGCACGAGATGTTTCCCTTTTCTTTACATGGATATCGCACCTCGGTGCGTACTTCAACTAGGGCAACTCCCTTCTCGTTGGTATATGGTATGGAAGTTGTCCTGTCACTATAAGTCGAGATACCTTCCTTGAGAGTCCTGGCTGACGTCAAACTAGATGAAGCAGAATGGGTGAAGAACAGGTTGAATCAGCTCAGTTTGATGGATGAGAAAAGGTTGGCATCCATCGCATATGGTCGTCTATACCAAAGCCGAATGAAGAAAGCCTTCGATAAGAAGATACGTCCTCGAAGCTTTCAGGCAGGTGATTTAATGTTGAAGCGGATTCTCCCACCACATAACGATCACAGGGGCAAATGGACTCCCAATTACGAAGGTTCGTATGTTGTAAGGAAAGTTTTCTCCGGAGGAGCCTTACTACTTTCGACTATGGACGGTGAAGATTTCACGTCCCCTGTGAACGCAGGCGCAGTCAAAAAATACTTTGCTTAAAGACACCCGCTGGAAAGAAAAAGAAAGTTCAGGAAAAATGGGGCATCCCGACGAACCATAAAAGGATAGGTTCGGGAAAAAATTAGGGATACAAAGAAAAAATGTAAACCCACAAAGTTGAAAGCCTGAAAAGGCGAATTTGGAAAAAATGGGTATCCCGGTGAATCGAAAACCCGTGAGGGCGATTCAGGCAAAAGTTAGGGATTTGAAAAGCAAACAACTGCGATCTGCGTATGGGTATTCATAACATAGTGGATTATGGGAGGACCCGCGGGAAACCGTTCAAGTCAATCTCTTCCAAAGACGAAGCATCGGAAAAGCATCAAAGTCGTGCGAGTCATAGATGAGTCATCCCATGGTGGTTTTCTGTACCACATTGACGACATTTTGTATATCTTTGTGCATTTGTTATTTGTCTTTGGCGCAACTTTCTCATTTCAGGAGTTATTTGTCTATTTTCAGGCCGTTATCAATAAAACATGCTATTCAGAAAATCCTTGTGTGCTTGTTTTTAGCTTTTACTTTTGTTAGTGAAAAACGCCCAATATTTTTGATGAATTTGCACATACATAAACATGCAGGCCTTGGCCAATAATTGTTAAAACTTTGACTTAGTTGAACAACATCACGGATGATGACCAAGATAGCCTTGTTGTGTAGTATCTTGTCTGTTGTTTTTGCAGGTTTGTTACCGTTGGGGGAATTTCTCTAAGAAGGTATGGATGGAGCTTTTTTCCTAGCCAGAGTTTGTTCCCCAACAATTAAAAGTGGTTTCTTCATCCCAGCATGGTGGTGTGCACGTAGGTATACGGTTATCCCCAGCAGTTGGTCGATACACATTTCTAATCCCCGCAGAGTACAAGTGTGTGCTTACTCCCCAGCAAATCAAGATGACAGCATGCGCAGACCGAGGTCTCCAGTCAAGTTGATTTCCCCGCAGAATCATAGGTTCCCCAGAAGCCACCCAAGGCCTATCCCCAAGTTTAAGTCCAATTGTTATTGGCATGAAAAGTTCATCCCCGACAGAGTAGTTTTCTTTTCCCAGCAGGAGGGATCTTTTGTTTCCAGCATTTATTTTGTTGGTTCGGTTCCGTTGCATCTGCATGCGTGCATAGCATCTACCCAAACGCGTAGAATTTCCATTTCGTATGGAGCATTACGCCATTTTCAAATATTTGCATTCTGAAACATAAACCAGGTCGTTACCTTTCTAATTTCAGGTGGTGGTTATCCCCTACAGGTGATCTTCAGGCTTCGGTCTTTTACGTCGAGCATTCAGACTTCGGCTCCTCCGTTGAACATCTAGGTTCCGACTTTGTTCTATTTATGATGTTTTGCTTTACCCGTGAAGTGCCCAGACTCCGTTTCGTTATTTTAATCCGTATAATTTTTGTATCTCTTGCTCCGTTGAATATCCAAGTTCCGGTGAAGGCTTAGTTTGTGACATATTCCCTTTGTCTATCAGATACTCTGGTATCCGGTTGGTTTGTTTCGTTGAGTGTTTAGGCTCCGGTTGGTTTGCTTCATTTAGTATTTAGGCTCCGGTTGGTTTGCTTCGTTGGGTGTTTGGGCTCCGGTTGGTTTGTTTCATTGAGTGTTTAGGCTCCGATTGGTTTGCTTCGTTGAGTGTTTAGGCTCCGGTTGGCTTGCTTCATTGAGTGTTTAGGCTCCGGTTGGTTTGCTTCGGTGAGTGTTTAGGCTCCGGTTGGTTTGTTTCTTTTAGTGTTTAGACTCCGGTTGGTTTGTTTCGTTGAGTGTTTAGACTCCGGTTGGTTTGTTTCGTTGAGTGTTTAGGCTCCGGTTGGTTTGTTTCGTTGAGTGTTTAGACTCCGGTTGGTTTGCTTCGTTGAGTGTTCAGGCTCCAGTTGGTTTGCTTCGTTGAGTGTTTAGGCTCCGGTTGGTTTGCTTCGTTGAGTGTTTAGGCTCCGGTTGATTTTCTTCATTGAGTGTTTAGGCTCCAGTTGGTTTATTTCGTTGAGTGTTTAGACTTTGGTTGGTTTGTTTCATTGAGTGTTTAGACTCCGGTTGATTTGTTTCGTTGAGTGTTTAGGCTCCGGTTGGTTTGTTTCGTTGAGTGTTTGGACTCCGGTTGGTTTTCTTCGTTGAATGTTCAGGCTCCGGTAGGTTTGCTTTGTTGAGTGTTTAGGCTCCGGTTGGTTTGCTTCGTTGATTGTTTAGGCTCCGGTTGGTTTGCTTCGTTGAGTGTTTAGGCTCCGGTTGGTTTGCTTCGTTGAGTGTTTAGGCTCCGGTTGGTTTTCTTCGTTGAGTGTTCGTGCTCCGGCCAGTTTTCTTTTGTTGATGTGCTCCTCATCTCGTTGAGTATCTAGGCTCTGGCAGATTTCGTTGATTCATTTTGTTCGTGGAATGTCCAGATTCCGGCAATTTGAAATATTCCCCTTTTTTTTATAGTTTTCCCCAAGCAAAGTTACTCGTTAAGTTTCTCTTTCCCCCAATGGGGCATGTTTGTAATCAGAGCAGTATTCTCTGGAGATTCTTGTTTGCAGTTTTATTTTCTGCCGTTGGCAAATTTCCGGGTTCTTAGGTATTCAACCGTATTTTACCTTGATGATGTGAAATTCGTTCGCTTTTCACTCATTCAGATCTAAGTCGTTTGAATAGGGGCAGCTGTTGTACCCCAAAATTTGCCCAACCTTTTCTTGACATGGTTTATGTTTCATTTCATTGTTCTAGCATATTGCATTGCATAGCATTTCGCATTTACAGGGGATCAAGAGATAAGTGTGTGTAACAAGAGAAATTTGCCAAGGGTTCTAAGCCTAATCAAGAGTTTGTGTTCAAGTCAACAGGGGGATTATCATCATCAAAGACAAATCAAAGCCCTTTGGATAGGCAAATAAGTGTATGTGGTTCACCTCCTGTCAATGAGGCCATTTGAAGGTCATTTGAGGATCACAAGCCCATGTTTATGGAGGGAGATGATCATTTAAGCTCATTGGAGGCCCTGTAGGTCATTGTAGAGTTCATTCAAGTGTTTATACCAAGTGCAAGTGGCTAAAGTTGAAGATGGTGCAATTAGGGTTTTCATCTGGTCAACCCTAACGCAACTGTGAAATTGAAGGAGATTAAGACTCAATTCCAAGTCTTTGTGGTCATGGAATGTTGTGTTAAGATTCCTAATATATCATTTCAAGATCAATTCATCAAGAATCAAGAGTGTGAGGAGTTACTAAATTAGGGTTCTCAGTGTAAAATCCCCTATTTAGTGCCCAGCTTCAAGACCACCTATCTGAAGATACAGGTCTCATCTTATCTTGACCCCAACATGAGAGTTGTAGAGCATGCTCTTAGATTTCTTTTGTGTACTAGAAGTACTTGATTGGATTTGTAGAACTCAAGTTATGAAGCAGACAAGTTACAGGTCCTCAGATGAATGTGATTTTGGTCAACAAAAGTCAACCAACTTCTAAGCCAATTTTGACCTAGAAGGATGTTTCTCCTCAACTTTTGATGAACATTAAAGTTGTTCCTCATGATCGTCGCTTTCCAAAGAGTACTAGCAGTCCTGCATCTGATTTGTAGAACTCAAGTTATGAGGCTTGCAAGGCAGGGGTATTTTGGGAAAGCAGGATTACAGGTCATCTTCATTATAGGTCCATTTCATCACATTGCACTCTTCAAATGGAAATCTTTCCAAGTTCAAACTTTCTCCAAATAGGGTCATTTGCTCAACCAAACATCAAGGGATCAAAGGTTTGGCTTGGATTGAAGAATTCCTAAAGAAATTTCCATGAAAAAGGCCTTAAAAGGGGAAAATCAAATTAAATTCATTTGGGATCATTTTGTACCAACCTTATGCATTTTTTGAGTGCCAAATACATTTCAAGCATAATTCTAATTTTGGATTTGAGATTTGAGCTCAATTTGGTGGCCATTTTCATGCTTACTTCAAGTTTAAGTAACACATCCAAACCATGCCATATGATTAAATTGAGGAGCCATTTTCAGCCCTTAGATCAATTTACCTCAGGTGCAAGCTAACTGAGCCATTTTTACAGCTTGGCAAGGTGATCTTCGTGCACTTTTTGAAGTGGTCATGAAGAGAAAAAGTGAATTTCAATTGGGCTTAAGGAGCATAGAATTGGGCCTTCTTGGTATCAGAATCCATCATACATATTCTCAGCTTTGTTCACAAGCTCTCAGAATTTACTTTGGTGAGAAATTGGACAAGAACACATTGAGAAAATGTGAGAGAAAAGTCAAAATCGTTTTTTGCATTTCAGTGAGTTTTAATCCAAACCAAAGATTTAAAAAGATTCCTTGAGGTTCATAGAACGTTTCTGGGTGGTTTCTTTTTAGCTTTGCTAAAGAACTGAGCTCTGAGGAAGCTTTCATTTAGGTTTCTTTTCAATCCATTTTACTCTTTGTTTAAGCATTGTTTGCATACCATTTTTACATATTTGTGATCCTTGCATATCATAGATGGTTTCTGGATTGAACTGATGACTGTTTGTGAGCTTTTGTGTTTTGAGCTTTTTTCTTTTTCTTTTCGTTTTGGCTAATTTACACATGATCAATGAAAATGCGTAGTGGATTTGAAATCTACATGACCTGGAGATCAATTTTGACTATTTATTTGTTTATTTTGGTTGAGTTTTCATGCACCTGCATTTCGTGGCCGTGAATGGTTTGATGCTTCGCCGGAGAAGACGACCGGAACAGTGGTTCCGGCCGTCTGGTTTTCCCTCCATGGTTTGAACTTCACCAGAGCCACGTGTGTGTGTTTATAGCCTTTGGATTTAATTACTTTTTCATTTGATGGATGAGATTAAGACGTATGGTACATACCCTTTAACTGCACGCACAAAATCACTCCAAAACACACCATTTCATTTATTTTCCTTGGCTGATCCACGTGTTTCCTTGGGAGCCCTTGGATGTGATTACCTTTTGATCCAACTGTCTAGAGTGATTTCCACCATGGACCTCTGTTTGACTCACCACATCCAATCCACACGTTTCTTTTAATTATTTTTGCTGATGGACTGGGCTTGCTATTGACACCCCCCTGAGCTGGCCCAATGAATTTTCAACGTTGCTGGGTTGCTGTATGCACCAAGCCCTTTATTATTTTAGTTTTATTTTCTTTCTTTTTTTTATTTTGTTGATGTTTAGATTTAATTCAAAATAAAATACCTCTATTGGTCAGAAAATTCCCCAAAAATATGTTTTAGACAATTTGAAGGGTCTTTTATTTTATGAAATTTTTATTTTATTTTTTTGTATTATTTTTCAATTAAAAATGGAATTTAACATTAGAGGTGTTTTATTTGACCTAATTCTTGACATATTTTAGTTTTCATTTTGTTTCTCTCATTTCCTTTGGATCCAATGAGTAAAAATAAATCCTCATATCAATGATGAGTTGATAAATTTTTGAGGACCATTTTGCCCCTGTTGGTTGACTTTTGAGTTGACTTTTGATGCACTTCATTTGACCCTTGACAATCCTCATTCACAATGTTAAGGATGATGTTTGCTCTTTTTTAGGTCATTATATTGTGTTTTGCTTGTTCATTTGATTGTTTACTTTTGAATTCCCAATTAGGGTTTCTATGTGAAACATGCTTGTTTTCCTTTAGGAATTTGCTTGCATTTCTTTGTGTTTTATTTGCATTTACCTTTTGAGCACTTTTATTTCATTTTCCTTATTGTGCAATGACTTTGGAATCTCATCTAAGGTGGCTTGGTCCCTCCTTTGGAGGTACTTGAAGCATGCCTAAAATGAGAATCCATGAGGACTTCTTTGTGCTTTCTTCTGCACCTTTCTTGTGATGCTCATGGTTGAGTGCACATTATGAGTTCCTTTCTGTCCTCATATAGCCTCCCATCCTCACTTTGTTTAAGGTCTTCTTTGCCTTTCATTTGTGTTTGGGTTTTGGCATTGTGGTTGATGTTTGAATGGTTCAGGCCATTTCATCCCATTTTAGTGCACCTGTGTGTTTCTTTTGATGCATTTCTTTTTCCTTTCATCTCTTGCATTTATCATATTGTTGCTTGAGGTTGAGATGGGATTTTGGAGGCTACTGCCCCACACCAACTTCCTCCCTCACTTGCATTCGATGTTTGCATTCTTGCATGTTTATGTTGTTTCTTTTTCCTCTTTTGTCCCCTTTCCCTCAGGATCGCTAATCTCTCTTGTTCAAGGGAGGTTATGATAGACATTAGGATCTTAACCATGTATGATAACATTAGGTAGCATTACCTTATCTCAATCTTAGGATCACCATTGCATGACAACTTTAGGTTTGAGTTTAGTCCCCCTTTAGTGTCCTTTCTCTTCTCTTCTCAAAACAAACATGAAACACCTAATAAAGGTTAATTATTATTGTGCGTTACGAGCCTTAAGAACTTGGGAAAGGGTTGTTGGGGAGTTTCTCTTCAATGGCTTGGATGTTTAGTGTAGCACCCTTTGGGTGATATGCGACGCATTCACTCCTAAGTCATAGTCTCTAGTGCGATATGAATCGCAAACCATTCAAAAACACTTATTCTCTAAAAAACACAAAAACAAAACATTCAAACTTCTTTTTGCCCCTTGGGGCCTTTAGTCTTGGAAAATCTTTTTCATAAGGAGAGTTTTGTTAACTCTTGGTTCTATCGAAAACGGTAATGCCTAAGTCTCCAATGGTCGAGCTGCATACACCAAACTACTGGAACTGATTGTTAACCCTACTCGGGTAAAACAGTTGAACAAACCTGTGTTCCCTTTTAGCCCGAACTATGTTTGCCATGATCTTTCATACCAGATGACAGTACAGAGGCACAAGACACGATGTCTTGGCGAGCAACTTTCCCCCCTTTCACCCGTAGTTAGTCGAACTACGTTGACTCTGACTTCTCACTTCATATGAGATACGTAGGCACAAAGCAGATATATAGAAAGCATGCAATAATGAACTCCTAAACACGATCCAAGATGTCGAAAACACCGAGTTCCCTACGAATGTGAAAGAAAGGCTCTGTAGCTAGTGGTTTTGTGAAAATATCCACAAGTTGATTTTTGGTATCAACGTGCTAAAATACCACATCACCTTTCTCCACATGATCCCTAAGGAAATGATGGTGTATTTCGATATGCTTGGTGCGTGAATGTAATAAGGGATTCTTAGTTAGATTAATGGTGTTGGTTTTATCACAAAAGATCGGAACACACTAAAACTTTAGATTAAAGTCGAGTAATTGTTTCTTAAGCCATAAGACTTGAGCGCAACAACTACCGGCCGCAACGTATTCCGCTTCGGCTATTGACAAAGCAACGAAAACTTGCTTTTTACTATGCCAACTCACCAAAGAATTTGAAAACAGATGACAAGTGACACTTGTGCTTTTCCAATACGATTTGCAACCGACAAAGGCGGAATCGGAAAAGCCAACCAAGGAACAATCATTACCCTTGGAATACCAGAGCCCATACTTTGAAGTACTAGAGAAGTATGCGTTTTACAGCTTTCAAGTGATATTCCTTGGTACATGATTGATACTTCACACACATGCAAACACTAAAAATTATGTCGGTCGAGATGCAGTAAGATAGAGGAGAGATCCAATCATACCTCTATACTTCTTCACCTCCACATCCTTACCATTCTCGTCTCGATTGAGATTTGCACATGTAGGTGTTGCACCCCAAAAGTTGCCTAACCTTTTCTTAACTTGGTTTGTGATTCATTTCATTTTTCTTTTATCATTTGCATTGCATAGCATTTTTCATTGATCAGGGGATCGAGAGGTTGTGCATAGCAAGAGGAGGTTTCTAAGAGTGTTGAGCCTAAGCAAGGGGTTTACTCAAGCATGAATGGTCATCAAGTCACCAAGAAGTGGTCAAAGTTTTGTGAAAGAGTTGATGGTTGTATGTGGATCAACTCCTAACTTGGAGGCCAGTTGAAGATCATCAGAGTATTATAAATTCATGATTATGGATATGGGATGTTGAGAAAGCTCATTGAGTGCTTTGAGATCCATGTGGGAGCTTGTTCAAGTTGTTGTGTCATTTGGAAGAAGCCACAGTCAAGAGTGGTGCACCTAGGGTTTTCATCTAGTCAGCCCTAGGTCAATTGTGAAATTAAAGGAGATTAAGACTCAATTCCAAGTCTTTGTGATTATGGAATGTTGTGTTGAGATGCCTAATATATCATGTCAAGATCAAATCAAGAAGAATAAAGAGTGTGAGAAGTTACTAAATTAGGGTTCTCAGTGTAAAATCCCCTATTTAGTGCCCAACTTCAAGACCACATATCTCAAGATGCAAAACTCATCTCATCTTGACCCCAACATCAAACTTGTATAGCATGTTACTAGCTTTCTTTTGAGTACTAGAAGGCATTCATCTGATTTCTAGAACTCAAGTTATGATGCTGGCAAGTTACAGGTCCTCAGATGAATGTGATTTTGGTCAACAAAAGTCAACCAAATTCCAAGCCCCTTTTGACCTAGAAGGATGTTTCTCCTCACTTTGATCCAAACATGAAAGTTGTTCCTAATGATCTTAGCTTTCCAGAAAGTACTAGAAGTCCTTCATATGATTTGTAGAACTCAAGTTATGAGGCTTACAAGGCAGGGGTATTTTGGGAAAGTAAGATTACGGGTCATTTTCATTATAGGTCTATTTCACCACTTTGCACACTTCAAATGAAAATCTTTCCAACATCAAATGTGCTCCTAATGGGGTCATTTGCTTAACTAAACATAAATTTGTCATATATTAGCTTGATTTAAAGAATTGGTGTGAATCTTTTCTATGAACAAAGCCTAAAATCATAAAATGCAATTAATTGATTTTTAATCATTTTAAGGCAACCTTATGCATTTTTTGAATCACAAAGATGAGATAAACAAGATGCATACATTGGATTTGAGTTTTGGTCATGTTTTCATGTGTTTTTCAATTGCCATTTCAAGAGAAAAATTGGTAATAAAATCTCAACCTTTTGATCAATTCAAGGCTTGAATATTATCCATTTGATCAATACGAGATCCCAGCAAGCTAAATGAGAGAATTTATAAGGGTTTCAGCTCAGTTTTTGTGCACATTCATGAAGCTCCACGTGCAAATTTCTTGGATTTCAATTGGACCTAAAACCATTGCAATTGGGCCTCAATTCCTTCCAAATCCATCATATTTAACTTCAGAATCATTCACAATGCATCAGAATGAGTTTTGGTGAAGAATTGCTGAGAAAACAGTTTGAACAAAGGTGAGAAAAATTGAAAATCGTTTTTGGCATTTCATCACGTTTCAAGGAGAATTAAGCACATCTAAGGATTCAGTGAAGATCAAGGAGTGATTCTGGTTGGTTTTCATTAAGTTTCATCAAGGAACAAGGCTCAGTGGAAGCTCTCCACTAGGTAAGCTGAAATTCCAAAATTCTCTTGATTCATGATGATTTAGATTGCCATTTGTGTTGTTGTGATGTATGAACTTCATGCTTGGATTCTGGATGCAATTGGTTGTTGTTTATGAACATTTCATTGTGATGTTGATTTCTGTTTGGCTTCGATTTGGCTTGTTTATCCACTAAAAATTAAAATGAATCTTGGATTTGTGATCTAGGGAAGATGTAGATCAATTTTGACTAAGAGTTTTCTTGATTTGGTTGAGTTTGGATATGGCCTCAACGGAGTTTTCACCGGAGAAGATGACCGGAACAGTGGTTCTGATCACCTGGTTTTCCCTCCATTTTTCATGTTTGAATGGGGAAGATGATATGTGTCTTGCTCGTGTCCATTGGATCTTTATTTGATCTGTTGACTGGACCAAATCTGATGGTCCTCATTTAATTTCTTTTTTGTGCTGAGATTCATTTAATGACGTGGCAGCGTGTGGACCCTTGGATGGTTGTTTAGTAATCATAATGTGTGGCCATGATTGTGTTGACTGGGATTTAAATGAAACGGTGCATTTCATTATGATGCACCTCGGCCTTTAATTCGTTTGACTGAACTTGATCGTGTGGTTGTGTTTTATTTGGGTTTTTTATTTCTTTATTCTAAAGCACACGTGGCTTGGTTTGGATCCTTGGATTGTGTGACTGGTAATTGGTTTGTGTGGCTGAGATCAATTCTCATTGTTTGGCTAATTTTGAATTGGATTGGGCCTCTGTTTTCATATGAACCCCCCTGCCTGAGCCCAATTGAGATTTACACGCTTTTGGTTTACTTTTCACACCATGTGTTTTTTATTTTATTTCCTTTTCTTTTTTTATTTTTGTTTTGTTTCTGTTTGGATTTAAATCAAATAAAATACTTCCAATGATCCAAAAATTGCACAAAAATAGTTTCTGGTCACTTTGAGATGTCTATTATTTTTTTAAAAAAATTATTTTATTTTTTGGATTTATTTTCAATTAAAAATGGAATTAAACATTGGAAGTGTGTTGTTTGAATTAAATCTTGACATGTGTTTGTTTTTGATTTGTTTCTCCTCATTCCTTTTGATCTAATGACTGAAAATTCATCCTCATGTCCATGATGAGTTGATAAATTTTTGAGGACCATTTTTCCCCTGTTGGTTGACTTTTGGGTTGACTTTTATTGCATTTCATTTGACCCTTGACAATCCTCATTCACAATGGAACAGCCTTGTGAATCAATTTCTTTGGTGGTGTTGTGAATTGATTTTGATTGTGATCTCTTAGATTCTATTTTCCAACACGCTTATGGACTTTGTACATTTTATTTGATCATTTTTGAACCATTTTCCTAATTTTGAGGTAACTTGCAAGTCAAGTTACCTCCAAGGGAGGTTCATACATACACATTGACCTAGTTTGTCTTGGAGATGACATTTATGGATCCTTTGATCCCTCAATGCCTTTTGATTCATGTTGCTAACATGTTAAGGATGATGCTTGCTCATTTTTAGGTCATAACATTTTGTTTTGCTTGCTCATTTGGTTGTTTTCTTTGGAGCTTTTAATTAGGGTTTCTAAGTGATGCATGCTTGCATTCCCTTGTGTTTTTGCTTGCATTTTCCTTTGATTGGTTTGCTTTTGCTTTTGATCTCTATTCTCTCATCTCCCATTCTTTCCCATGACTTTGGAGTCTCATTTAAGGCATCTTAGTCCCTCCTTAGGAGGTACTTGAAGCATACCTAAAATGATGAATCCTTGAGGACCCCTTTGTGCTTCTTTTGCATTTTGTTTGTGATGCTCATGGTTGAGTGCATATTATGAGTTTCTTGTAGTCCTCATATAGCCTCCCATCCTCACTTTTGTTTTGAGCTTCTTTTCATTTCATTTGGTTTGGCTTTTGGCACTTGTGGTTGATGTTGTTTGACTTAGGTCATTTCATCCCACTTTTGGTGCATTTTTGTGTGGCTTTTCTTTGTTGATTGATATCATCTTTTGCATTTCTTTCTCCCTTCTTTTCTTGCATTCCCATATGCATGCTTGGTTTAGATGAGCTTGTGGAGGCTACTGCCCCACACTATTTTCCTCCCACTTTCGTTCTTACTTGTGCATTCTATGTGTGCATTCTTGTATTATTATGTTCTTTCTTTCTTCTTCTTATCTTGCTTTTCTTTGCCATGTTCCCCATAAGTTCTCTAACCTTTTGAGGTTATGATAGACCTTAGGTGCCTAACCATGCATGATAAAATTAGGTAGTTCCCTTTTTTATCCCAACTTTAAGTCCACTTTGCATGATAACTTTTAGGATTGATTAGTCTCCCATTAGTGGTTCTTTCTTCTCTTCTCATCTTCATACAATCTTAACATACTTAATAAAGATAATGGATATTGTGCCATGAGCCTTGTACTCGGGGAATGGTCATTGAGCGGTTACCTCTCAATTACCTAGAGTGTTTAGTATACGTCCTTAGGACGATATGCGACGCATTCGATCCTAGGTTTTAGACTTTAGTACAACATACATTATAAACACTCAAATTCAAAACACTTCTAATCTAAAAAACACAAAAACACTTCAAACCTTTTTCATCCTTCGGGATCTTAATCAGGAAAATCTTTTCAGATAAAAGAGTGTTGTTAACTTTTAGTTCTACCGCAAACGGTAACGCATAAGTCTCCAATGGCCGAGTTGCATACACCAACTGCTAGAACTACTTGTTAACCCTACTCGGGCCTAAAAACTTTTGAACCTGCCTGTCGTCTTTTTAGCCCGAACTACGTTTTCTCTGATCTTTCATACCAGATCAAAGTACGTAGGCACAAGACGCGACGTCTTGGTGAGCAACCTTCCCCCCTTTCACCCGTAGTTAGCCGAACTACGTTGACTCTGACTTTCCCATTGCACGAGGGAATACGTAGGCATAGAGCGGCGATGCTCTGGCGAGTCTCCTTTATTTTCTTTTGTCCCTTGACCTTTAGCGTAGATAGACCGATCACTCCTTTTAGATAGACAACAATGCGTGGATCCCGTAGAGTACGACGGACGTGAGGGGTGCTCATACCTTCCCCTTGCGTAACCAACTCTCGAATCCAGACTTGGTTGCAATGACCTTGTCTTTCCCTTTTCGTCAGGTTTTTCCGATCATTTCCTTTCCCTCTCTTTGGGATAAATAACGAAAGGTGGTGACTCTTATTTTTTCCGCCGGGTGTTTTTTTCAGTTGCGACAGCTATCGACTCTGCTGGGGACTCTGGTTCCCTATGCGAGTCAATCCTAGCGCTTGTTTGTTTATATTTGGGTGTTGGATATATGTGCTTTATTTACTTTCGCATTTTAGTTTCCGTATGGTATCATTATTGTTGTGCTGTGGGGAGGGAAGTTCTGATGAGTGATAAGTCGGACCCGGGCTTTAGTGCAAACCTAGCTTTAGTAGTGGAGATTAGTGGGGGGCTTGCTTGCTTAGCAGGTACAGTTTCCCATGAAATTCACACGCAGACGAGATTCTCTTCGATGACTTCTCATCTGGCCCTTAGGGCTCGACGGGATGTTGGATCTGAGGATTGTCGACTCTGGGAACCGATCATTTGTGAGTCAGCTAAGTGAGGACTCTTCGTGAGTTGATGATGCCAAACCAGAAATGGTGAACGTATCATCATTTCTCGAAAGTCTGTGACGCTGATGAACGCATAGGATGCCAAATCTTATCAGTGGATAGGTCCATACCTGTGAGAGGGATTGGGTTGTGCAAGAAACCTTGGCTTTCAGATTACCCGGTTCTTTGGAAGTGTGAATCTGTGTTCCTGATATCAGTGGGTCCTATTGTCGGTACTTTGTTCTTGCTAAAACGAAGCGCTGGTTCTTCTCGATCAACAGCACAACAATCTTGATCCCCTGTTTGCATTTGCATTTGCATTTTCATTTGCATTTCATTAACATGTATTTATGTTGCAGGTGCATATTTCCTCTGCGATTCTAATGATCTTGTTATGGAGCCCTTGAAGAGAACAATTGCTTACAGGTCCCCCACCTCGGATATCAGTTCTTTGCGGAGTTTGATTGCTTTGGCCGACAGGGAGGTGATGGAAGATTTTAGGCATTCTTATGGGAGATTGGTGAAGTTTGTCTGCAAGCCTCCAGCATACGAGATTAGTGGTGTCTATACTCTCTTGCAGTTCTATGATGCCCAACTGAGATGCTTCGTCTTTCCTGACTATGTCTTGGCTCCTACCCTGGAGGAGTATTCTGAGTTGTTAGGTGTACCTCTTATTGATCATATGTCGTTTGTCCATGTTGATGCTGAGCCAGATTTAGCTAAGCTCGCTGTTATATTACACTTGGACGCTTCAGAGTTGAAGGGGAAGCTGGTTATGAAGAGTGGGACATATGGTTTTCTTTTGCCTTTTCTGGTAGAGAAAGCTCAGCAGTTCGCCAAGGATGGGTGTTGGATTGGGTTTGGCACTATTCTGGCTCTTTGTATATACGGCATTGTATTGTTTCCGAATCTGCCCGACTTTGTAGATGTGGATGCTTTCTAATTGCTAGCCTCAGGGAATCCGGTACCCACACTTCTTGGAGATGTTTATCATTCTGTGCACCATAAGAATGAGAAACGAAGGGGAAAGAATGTATCTTGCTGTGTCCCTTTATTATACAGGTGGTTTTCTAGTCACATGCCCAAGGCAGGTCCGTTTGTTTCTACCGCTGGTACTTCAGAGTGGTCCGATAGGATGATGGGTTTGTCTGCAGAGAATATTACTTGGTTTGATAGAGACTTGCTTGGTACAGATATTGTTTATAGTTGCGGTGGATTTCCTAATGTCCCTTTGGTCGGAAGGAAAGGTTGCATCAACTATAAACCTTCTTTATTGGTCAAACAGTTTGGCTACGCACTGAGGGAGCCTCCTAAGGAAGAGGAGATACAAGAATCTTTGTATCTCACCGGTTTATTGGAGGGTGATGCCTTAGCCAGATTAGAGCATGCATGGAGTAGTACTCATCGGAGAGGGAAGGTATCCTTGGGGAGGAGTAACAGCCGAGCATATGACCCATACCTGACTTGGATTCATGATAGAGCTGCGAAGTTTTTGATGCCGTTTCCTCCAGTTGCACCTCTATATCCTCTCATGATTTAGGAACCCACTACCATAGACATCCAGAAGTACAATCAGGTATTGTTTGAGAAGGAAGAGTTGAGAAAAGCTAATGAGGAATTGGAGAAAGAAATCATTCAGCTTCAAAGTGAGAAGATTGATGTTTTTCATTCCTTCAAGAAACAAACTGAGCTTGTAAACAAATTGGGTACGAATCTGACCAAGGAAACCAATTCTCGGGAGCGTTTGGGTTTGGATTTCAAGGTTGTCAATAGTGTTCTTGCTACTAAGAAGGAAGAGTTGGATAGAGCTTACTTGAGGATTTCCAAGTTTGAGAACCAATGGAATTCCACGCTTACCAACAACAAAGAGCGCGAAGACAGGTTAAAGCTACAGATCAGCAAGTTGAAGACGCAGCTCAATGCTAAAGATAGGGAGATTACAGCAGAGGCATCACTTAGACGGGATAGTGAGTACAGGTTGAACGAAGCGATTGCGAACTTGAAGGATCTCAGGTTGAGAGATGATTCCAAGAGATGCAGGCTTGAGGCATGTTTCGGGGAAGGAGCTTGGGAAGACCATGTGGAGAGTCTACAACATATTGTTAGTCAGCAGGGGTTACTTATTCAGGGATTGCTTGCTAGGCCAGATCATCCTGAAACGCTGAAGCTACTAGAGGACTTCCAGTCATGTCATCCAGCTTGACTATCTTGTTTATCTCTGTTGTAGTCTGATGCTTATTGTTTGTTGTTTGACCATCACCAGGCTTGTTGGTTGAGGTCTTTTCCTTATTGTACTCAATTGTAGCTTGTACACTGCCTCTTGGCTTGTCATTATATACGAGGAGTTTATGTTCTATGCTTGCCCGTAGGGTTCTCCATTGTTGTGTTTTTCTCCTGGAAACTAGAATCGAGGGGGAAATTTCCCTGTTGCATACATACATGTCTGCATTTTTTGCATTTTTCACATTGCAGGTGCATCAGAACTGTTAATCTTATCTTCCTGTGGTTTACTAATGTTTCAGGATTGCTGATCTAACGACTCACCAGTATGCAACTAGGGGGAATCAGAAGAGAGTAATGGAGTAGATGCAAGCAGAGATGTAGGAAGTGAGGGACTAGATGGCCCAATTCATGGAAGTAATGCAAGGAGTGGCTAATGGACAAAAGCAACTCCGTACTCTAGTGCAACCCTTGATTGCACATGTTGATGGCAACAGTGTGTTGCATGGTGGGAATGCTGCTAACCCTCCCCGTATTGAGACTCCTCGAGCTGATAATTCCATGTCTGCTTTAGTCATCCCTACTGCGGAGGGAGTGGTCATGTTGCTGGTGCCGGTAATGCTGCAGGTTTCAACAACACTGGTTATGGTGGTAATGGTAATGGGAACGGTTATGGTCCTGACACCACTTGTGCTATACATGGTAACATGGATCACCTCTGGAATGAAGACAAGCAAGAGGATGTGTTCTCGCCAAGGGTTGTGGTTGCGGAGTTACCCTCGAAGCTGATAAGAGGATTAAGATGATTGAAGAGAAAATGAAGTCCCTTGAAAGTCAAAACTCTATGGGCCTGGATATGGCTAACCTGGGACTGGTCCCAGACCTGAGAGTGCCGCCAAAGTTCAAAGTCCCAGACTTTGATAAATACAAGGGTACCACCTGCCCGAGAGTTCATCTGAGATCCTACTATCGTAAGATGTCTGCCTACTCAGACGATGAGAAATTGCTCATGCATTTCTTCCAGGATAGTCTGTCTGGTCCTTCGTTGGAATGGTACATGAGCCTGGAACCCGTGAATGTCCGTAGTTGGAGGGATTTGGCCGAAGCCTTTGTGAAACACTATCAATACAACAACGACCTTGCAACCAATAGGGTCCAGCTTCAAAATCTTTCACAAAAGAACAATGAATGTTTCAAAGAATATGCTCAAAGATGGCGGGAGTTAGCAGCTAGGGTGCAGCCGCCTATGGTGGAACGTGAGCTCGTTGATATGTTTGTCGCCACTCTGTCTGGCTTTTATTATGAGAAGCTCATTAGAAGCATGTTGGGTAGTTTCTCTAACTTAATCATCACCGGAGAGAGGGTGGAAAATCGTATCAAGTTAGGGAAGACAAGTGCTGGTGAAATGCCCTCAGCTGGAGGAGGTAAGAAGGTGTTCGGTAACAAGAGACGAGAAAGAGATACTAACTTATTGCCCAGTTCATGTGGGAGAGGTAGAGGTCAGAATCGGCAGCAACAGCAGATTACCAGTATAACAATCCATGTAGTTCAACAACCACAGCAGCTACCACAACAACAACAACGTCAACAGAATAAACAAGGCTACAGAAGATATCCGGATCGGGCTCAGGCGCCAAATAGACGATTTGATACACCGCCAATGCCGTATTCCTAATTATTGCAAGCTTTGTTGCAATTACAGCTTATCCAGAAAAGGACCTTAGCCTCATTAACAGGAACGCCTTCGCCCGGGTATGACGCAAACGCTCGCTGTGAGTTTCATTCTGGTGGCCCGGGGCATAACATCGATAATTGTAAGGCTTTTAAGCATAAGGTGCAGGACATGATTGACAGTAAAGCGATTAACTTATCCAATGATGTTCCTAATATGGTACAGAATCCCATGCCGAATCATGGGCAAGCTGGGGTTAATGCAGTTATTGAGGAGGATGTTTTGGATTTGGTAACGAATGTTAATGAGCTGAAGACACCTTTCAGTTTTGTAAAAGCCAGATTGTTGAGGGGAGTGTTTTCCCAAGTTGTGTTGAGGGTTGTGCTAAGTGTCTAGTCAATCCTAAGGGATGTGGGCAGTTGAAAAGATGTATTAAGGAGATGATGGATAGCGGAGTTTTGCAATTCGACAGGTCTGTTGGAAGAGAGTCTAAAGAGTTGGTGGCTGAAGAAAGGGATGAGATCGCAACAATCTCCATTTCGTACAAGGCTGTTACCATTTATGCGCCGAAACCACCAACAATAACCATAACTAAGGTAGGTCCCGTACTGTTTGAAAGCACCAAGGCTATTCCATGGAACTACGGAGTTGAAGTGTATTGCAATGGACAGAAAGTAGATTTGAATGGTCCCCCTGCGGATTCAGTAGATATTCTTGTGGGAGCAGGAGGCATTAGCCTTAGTGGTCGGGTTTTTTTGTCACCTGAAGTGATTATGGGTAAGGTTGACAAGGGGAAAAGACCAATGGTAGAGGAAACTTCTTAGTCTGGGGAGAAGGAATTTTTATTAAAAGACGTGGAAAAGTTTATGAGGCTGATACGGAAAAGTGACTATAAGATAGTCGATCATTTGCAACAAACTCCTTATAAGATATCTATCTTGTCTTTGTTACTATGTTCTGAAGTGCATAGGAATGCACTGTTGAGAATACTGAATACTGCTTACGTGCCACAAGAAATTTTGGTTAATCAACTAGAAGGGGTTGTGGCGCATGTAAATGCAGGGAATGGCTTGGGGTTTACAGATTTGGATTTCACGCCAAGGGGCAGAAACCATAACTGTGTGCTGCACATATCATTAGAATGCCAAGGGGCTGTTATGTCTCATGTACTTATGGATACAGGATCATCCTTGAACGTACTGCCGAAGAAAGCCCTAATGAAGTTGGACATGCAGGGATTGATTTGCACATCAAGTAATTTGGTGGTGCGCGCGTTTGATGGAACCCGAAGATCTGTGTTTGGGAAGGTAACTTTACCTATTCAGGTGGGACCTGAAGTGTTTGATGCAGTGTTTTACGTTATGGATATCCAACCAGCCTACAGTTGTTTATTAGGCCGCCCATGGATTCATTCAGCAGGAGTTGTGACCTCTACATTGCATCAAAAGCTAAAGTATATGGTCGGCGGTAGTGCTGTTACGGTGTGCGGGGAAGAGGATATAATGGTTAGTCACTTATCATCCTTCAAGTATGTCGAGGTGGACGGAGAGATACATGAAACCCTTTGTCAGGCTTTTGAAACAGTCAAGATTAAAGACAAATCTCCTGTGGCGAGCAAAGCGCCGAAAGTGGCCATGTCTTCTTTTAAAGAGGCCCAAGCAGTGGTACAGACTAGGGCAGTGCAAGGATGGGGCCAGGTATTGGAGATTCCCCACAAGCAAGACAAGTTTGGTTTAGGGTACAGCCCGTCATTTTCTTCAGCCTCGCAGAGCGCGTCACGCTATAAAGGACCTGTGCAGTTTACTAAGGGGGAGTTATCTTCAAAAGAATTAGTGTTGTGTCAGATGAAGAGGGAGATAGTGATTGTGATATGGATGCCTGGATAAAGCCGTGCACTCCAGGATAGAACCTGCGCAACTTTCCATTGAGGAATTCGTTCAAGTGACGACAGAACAGTAATGCTTTGTTTTTTTTCCGATTATTGTACTACCCTATGTTCTACCCAGAGCATAGTGGTATTTTGTTTCAGGGCCTTATTGTTTATGTTTGAACATTGCTTTATCAATTAATCAAAGGACGTTTTTCTCATTCAAATGTTGTGATCTTTGTCTTTCTTATTTTTATTTTTCACAATAAAATAACAATGTGGTTTATACTCGTTTGCATATCGTTTCAAACATTTAACCATTTTTATTGCAGGATTCCTATTGCAGATGACACCGATTCAGTACTTCCTATGACTCACTTCGACTTTGATCAACCGATATATCAAGCTAAAGAAGAGATTGATAAGGATGAAGACCTTCCTGAAGAGCTAGCTAGACTCTTGAAACAAGAAGAGAAGATTATTTTGCCTCATCAGGAGGAAATTGAGGTTATCAATCTGGGTTCTGAAGAAGTTGTCAGAAATGTTAGGATAGGGGTTGCACTACAGAGTGACATCAAGCAAAGACTGATCGAGATGCTTCGAGAGTATAGTGACATCTTTGCTTGGTCGTACGAAGATATGCTCGGGCTTGACACCGACATAGTGGTTCATCGCTTGCCATTGCGTGAGGAATGTTCGTCGGTCAAGTAGAAGCTTAGAAGGACAAGACCAGATATGGCTGTAAAAATCAAAGAAGAAGTCCAGAAGCAGTTGGACACTGGATTTTTAGCCATAACAACTTACCCTCCATGGGTCGCCAACATCGTGCTTGTACCTAAGAAGGACGGTAAGGTACGGATGTGCATGGATTACAGGGATTTGAATAAGGCGAGCCCAAAGGATGACTTCCCGCTCCCTCACATTGACGTATTGGTTGACAATACTACTCAATACTCCATATTTTCCTTCATGGATGGTTTTTCCGGGTATAACCAGATAAAGATGGCACCGGAAGATATGGAGAAAACAAAGTTCATTACACCGTGGGGGACGTTCTGTTACAAGGTAATGCCTTTTGGGTTGAAAAACGCAGGGGCAACCTACCAGCGGGCTATGGTCACTTTGTTTCATGATATGATTCATCATGAGATTGAAGTCTATGTTGATGACATGATAGCAAAGTCGAAAACGGAGGAGGAACATCTGGTTAACTTGTTGAAGCTGTTTGAGAGGCTTAGGAAGTTCAGATTAAGGTTGAATCCAAATAAGTGCACCTTTGGAGTTCGGTCCGGAAAGTTATTGGGGTTCATTGTCAGTGAAAAAGGAATCGAGGTCGATCCTGCAAAGATAAAAGCTATACAAGATATGCCAGCGCCGAAAACAGAAAAGGAGGTCTGTGGTTTCCTGGGGAGATTGAACTACATTGCTCGGTTCATATCTCATCTCACGGCCACGTGTGAACTAATGTTTAAATTGCTAAAGAAAGATCAGGCGGTCGTCTGGAATGAAAATTGTCAAAAAGAATTTGATAAGATAAAAGAATACTTGCTGAAGCCTCTGATATTGTTACCCCCAGTAGATGGAAGGCCTTTAATCATGTATTTAATGGTTCTTGAGAACAGTATGGGTTGTGTTCTAGGTCAACACGACGAGACTGGAAGGAAAGAGCATGCAATCTATTATCTGAGTAAAAATTTCACAGATTGTGAGTCCTGTTACTCAATGCTCGAGAAAACGTGTTGCGCACTTGCTTGGGCTGCCAAACGTTTGAGACAATATGTGGTTAATCATACAACCATGCTGATTTCGAAGGAGGATCCGGTCAAGTATGTCTTTGAGAAGCAAGCATTCTCAAGAAGAATTGCCAGGTGGCAGATGGTACTGACAGAGTACGATATACAATATGTTTCCCAGAAAGCCATCAAGGGAAGTGTTCTGTCAGAGTACCTTACTGAACAGCCAATCGAAGACTTTCAACCAATGAAGTTTGAATTTCTTGATGAGGATATCATATTCCTCAAAGAGAAAGATTGTGAAGAGTCATTGCCCAATGAAGGTCCAGAGAAGGGTTCTTAATGGCAGATGATATTCGACGGCGCTGTCAACTCCTATGGTAGTGGAATTGGGGTAATTATTACAACTCCTCATGGCACTCATATCCCGTTCACTACCAGGTTGACATTCCCTTGCACTAATAATGAAGCCGAATACGAAGCGTGCGTCATGGGTCTGGAAGAGGCTATTGATTTGAGAATCAAGAATTTGGATGTATATGGCGATTCTGCGCTAGTGGTTAATCAGATCATGGGAGAGTGGGAAACTTGTCAGCCAAATCTAATTCCTTACAAAGATTATGCAAGGAGGTTATTACCCTTCTTTGACAGGGTAGAGTTTCACCATGTGCTGCGAGCAGAGAATCAGATGGTCGATGCTTTGGTAACGCTATCTTTGATGTATAAAATGAATTTTTGGAATGATATTCCAAGAATAGTCATTTCTCGCCTTGATAGACCTGCTTTCATATTCGCCATTGAAGAGGCTGCTGATGGAAAGCCGTGGTTTTACGATATACAGAACTTCCTCAAGAAGCAAGAGTATCCGCCAGGGGCTTCAGCCCAGGATAAGAAGACGTTGAGGAGGTTGTCTGGTAACTTTTATCTAAACTCGGATGTTGTGCTTTACAGAAGGAACCATGATTTGGTGTTGTTGAGATGCGTGGATGAAAAGGAAGCAACGTTGCTTATGGAAGAAGTCCACGAGGGTACTTTCGGTAGACATGCCGGTGGGCATGCCATGTCTCGGAAACTATTACGAGTAGGGTATTATTAGCTAACCATGGAGTCAGATTGTTTCAAATTTGCGAAGAAATGCCATAAATGCCAGATTTATGCAGACAAAATTCATGTACCGCCATGCCCATTGAATGTTATGGCGTCCCCGTGGCCTTTCTCCATGTGGGGCATTGACATGATTGGCAAGATTGAGCCAACCGCATCCAACGGTCATCATTTCATCTTGGTTGCCATTGATTACTTCACTAAATGGGTTGAAGCAGTCTCGTACGCCAATGATACAAAGCAAGTCGTAGCCCGGTTCATAAAGAAGGACATCATCTGCAGATATGGAATACCCGAGCGAATCATTACTGACAATGGTTCGAATCTGAATAATAAGATGATGAAGGAATTGTGCCAGAATTTCAAAATCGAGCATCACAACTCATCGCCCTATCGGCCGAAGATGAATGGCGTTGTTGAAGCGGCCAACAAGAATATTAAGAAGATAGTGCAAAAGATGGTTGTCACTTACAAGGATTGGCATGAGATGTTGCCCTTTGCTTTACACGGTTATCGTACGACGGTACGTACATCAACCGGAGAAACTCCTTTCTCGCTGGTATATGGTATGGAAGTTATCCTACCATTGGAGGTCGAGATTCCTTCTTTAAGAGTTCTGGTTGACGTCAAGCTTGATGAGGCAGAATGGATAAAGAACAGATTGAATCAGTTCAGCCTGATGGATGAGAAAAGGCTAGCGTCTATCGCATACGGTCGGTTGTATCAGAGTCGGATGAAGAAAGCTTTTGACAAGAAGGTGCACACTTGAAGCTTTCAGACAGGCGAACTTGTGCTGAAAAAGATTCTCCCACCATAATCAGATCACAGGGGCAAATGGATTCCCAACTATGAAGGTCCATATGTCGTTCGAAAGGTCTTTTCTGGAGGAGCTTTATTGTTATCCACCATGGATGGCGACGATTTTACATCCCCTATGAACGCAGACGCAGTTAAAAAATACTTTGCTTAAAAGAGACCCGCTGGACACAAAAAGAAAAGTCCAGGCAAAAATGGGGCATCCCGGCGAACCATATAAAAAAGAATGGGTTCGGGCAAAAATTAGGGATAAAAATGAAAAGATGTAAACCTGCAAAGTCGAAAACCTGAAAAGGCGACTTTGGTAAAAATGGATATCCCGGTGAATCGAAAACCCGAAAGGGCGATTCAGGGAAAAGTTAGGGATTGAAAAGCAAATGACTGCGATCTGCGTTGGAACTTCATTGCTTAGTGGTTTGGGAGAACCTGAGGGCCGTTTATCCGAATCAATCTCTTCTGAAGACGAAGCGTCGGGAAAGCATCAGGTTCAGGCGAGTCATAGAGGGATCAGCTCATGGTGTTTGTTTGTGCCACATTGCCGATATTTTGTACACTTTTGTACATATTTCTGTGCATATATGTATTGTTTTTGCGCAGCTTCCTCTTTTCAGGGGTTG
Source organism: Lathyrus sativus (assembly GCA_963859935.3). NCBI lineage: Eukaryota > Viridiplantae > Streptophyta > Magnoliopsida > Fabales > Fabaceae > Lathyrus > Lathyrus sativus. The sequence goes on along the minus strand of OZ012737.1, from coordinate 379,360,577 downwards.
CATCTATTGTAAAATTTTGCCTATTTACAGGCCACTTATCAATAAACATATACTATTCAGTATCTCGTTTGTTTTGTTTTAACTTCTATTGTTTTGATTTGGAAAAACGCCCAATGTTTTGATAAACTTGCACATACATAAACTTGCAGGCCTTGGCCAATAATGGTTAAAACTTTGAATTAATTGAACAACGTCACAAATGATGACTGAGATGGTTCCGTTTGCGTAGGATATCTTGTATGTTTGTTCAGTTTTGCAGAGTTGTTACCCTTGGGGCAAAGAGGTGTGGATGAAATCCGTTCTATCCCCAGCCAGAGTATTCTCCCCAGTAGGTGAAGTTTGCATCTCTATCCCCAGTAGAGTTTGTATGCAGTTTCAGCGAGCAGGTAGCATGTACGCTTTCCTTCACCAGTTGGTGCACATTCAATCCCCGCAGAGCGCATGTCCGGATGCACTCCCCAGTGAGTTGTGATTGGATTTTCTTCCCATTGAGTAATCTACAGCCTGGGTAGGTTCGTCCCCCAGCGGAACAATCCCCAATAAGTGGGAAGAAGGTGGTTTCTTCAGCAGATTTGTTCTCTTTTCCCCAGCAGGATGGAGAAATGTTGTTACCTCGGTATTTTCTTTGTAGAAGGCCAGCAAGGGCCCGTTTCTCGGCATAAGTCCAATTTTTATTGGCATGAGTAGGTTGTTCCCCCAACAGGGTGGTTTCTGTATCTCTAGCATTTATTTTGCTAATTCAAATCCGTTGCATCTGCATGCGGGCATAGTATCTACCCAAATGCGTAGCATTTCCATTTCGTATGGAGCATTACGCCATTTCAAACATATGCATCTGAAGCATAAGCCAAGTTCGTTACCTTTGGTGCCGTTTGCCTCTGAGGGCTGAGGATTTTTGAATTCAAGAGATCTTTGTGTTGTTGGTTTCTTCTCTGCAGAGTTGTTTGTTTAAACCTCTCTTTTCCTATTGGAGCTTTCCCCGCAAGTCGTGAGTCAGTTGATTTTTTTTCTTGCCTATGTTGGATATGATATGTCAACTTTTGGTTGATAATTCCCAACGTAGTCTATTTCGGGTACGTATATCCCAACTTTTGGTTGGTAATCCCTGGTTTCCCAGCAAGGTTCATTCCAACTTTTGGTTGGTATTGTTGTTTTATTCCAGCTTTTGGTTGGTAGCCTATTGGTGTTTGGGATGACATTCCATCTTTTGGTTGGTAATCTTTGTTTTCCTCAGTAAGGTTGATTATTCCAGCTTTTGGTTGGTAATCTTTGTTGCAGTCAGTTCATTCTCATTCAGCGATTCCGACAATCCTAAATTTTGGTTAGTAGCCTTTTTATTCCAAATTTTGGTTGGTAATCCCGGACGTCATTCCAACTTTTGGTTGGTAGTCTTCCTTTGTTGATCATTCCAACTTTTAGTTGGTAGTCTGCTTTTGTGGCCCGTATTCCAACTTTTGGTTGGTAGTGTAGGATGATCATTCCAACTTTTGGTTGGTAGTTTTCTGTGATGGAGTCAGCTTTGTTCAGCGTCCCTAGCAATTCTAACTTTTGGTTAGTAACTTGTGTTCCGACTTTTGGTCGATGGTGATTTGTTCCTAGCGACCCTAACTCTTGGTTAGTAACCTTGTTTCCCAACTTTTGGTTGGATTTTATCCCCTACAGTCGTTATTCCAACCTTTGCTTGGTAGTCTGTTGCTGGTTGGCATTATTCCAACTTTTGGTTGGTAGTCCCCAGTGGGTCTGAAGCTTTGTTGGCTTTATCCCAACTCTTGGTTGGTAGTTTTCCTCTGCTCCTAGGTGGGGTCGTTATTCCCACTTTTGGTTGGTACTTTTCTGTTCCTAGATTTTGGTATTCCAACTTTTGGTTGGTAATTAGTGTCCTCTCAGAGTTTGTTTGATTCCAACTTTTGGTTGGTGAGATTTTGGTGATGTCATTCCAACTTTAGGTTGGTATCCTTTGCTTCAATTCCAACTTTTTTAGTTGGTAGCTTTGTTTATTTCCAACTTTTGGGTTGGTAAGATTTTTATGGGTGTGATTCCAACTTTTGGTTGGTAGTAGTTGGTTTCTCCGGTGGAGTGTTATCCCAACTTTTGGTTGGTAACTTGTGGTTATCTGGTGATTTTAACTTTTGGTTGATAGTGTGGATTTGGATTTTGTTCGGTATTCCGGTGATCCCAACTTTTGGTTGGTAGTTTATGGTTAGTACTGACTTTTGATCAGTGTACTTCCCTAGTGGATTATTCTTGTGTTTAGTTCAGTTATCTCCGAAGATTTCTGCAGTTCGAAAATTTTCGGGTTTGTTGGTATTCAACCGTCTTTTACCTCGATTATTTGAAAGTCGTTCAGTTTTCACTCAGTCAGGTCCAAGTCGCTTGAATAGGGGCACCTGTTGCACCCCAAAATTTGTCTAACCTTTTCTTAACTTGGTTTGTGTTTCATTTCATTTTTCTTCTAGCATTTGCATTGCATAGCATTTTTCATTGAGCAGAGGATCAGGAGGTTGTGCATAGCAAGAGGAGGTTTCTAAGAATGTTGAGCCTAAGAAAGGGGTTTACTCAAGCATGAATGGTCATCAAGTCACCAAGAAATGGTCAAAGTTTTGTGAAAGAGTTGATGGTTGTATGTGGATCAACTCCTAACTTGGAGACCAGTTGAAGATCATCAGAGTATTGTGAATTCATGATTATGGATATGGGATGTTGAGAAATCTCATTGAGTGCTTTGAGATCCATGTGGGAGCTTGTTCAAGTTTTTGTGTCATTTGGAAGAAGCCACAGTCAATAGTGGTGCCCCTAGGGTTTTCATCTAGTCAGCCTTAGGTCAATTGTGAAATTAAAGGAGATTAAGACTCAATTCTAAGTCTTTGTGATTATGGAATGTTGTGTTGAAATGCCTAATATATCATGTCAAGATCAAATCAAAAGGAATCAAGAGTGTGAGAAGTTAATAAATTAGGGTTCTCAGTGTAAAATCCCATGTTTAGTGCCCAACTTCAAGACCACATATCTCAAGATACAAATCTCATCTCATCTTGACCCCAACATGAAACTTGTAGAGCATGTTTCTAGCTTTCATTTGAGTACTAGAAGTCATTCATCTTATTTCTAAAACTCAAGTTATGATGCTGGCAAGTTACAGGTCCTCAGATGAATGTGATTTTGGTCAACAAAAGTCAACCAACTTCCAAGCCACTTTTGACCTAGAAGGATGTTTCTCCTTACTTTGACCCAAATATTAAAGTTGTTCCTCATGATCGTAGCTTTCCAAAGAGTACTAGAAGTCCTTCATCTGATTTGTAGAACTCAAGTTATGAGGCTTGCAAGGTAGGGGTATTTTGGGAAAGTAAGATTACAGGTCATTTTCATTATAGGTCCATTTCATCACTTTGCACACATCAAATGAAAATATTTCCAATATGAAATTTGCTCCAAATGGGGTCATTTGCTCAACCAAACATAAAGTTGTCACTGATTTAGCTTGATTTGAAGAATTGGTGTGAAACGTTTCCGTGAAGAAATCTTAAAATCATAAAATGCAATTAATTGATTTTTAATAATTTTAAGGTAACCTTATGCATTTTTTGAGTCACAAAGATGAGATAAACAAGGTGCATACATTTTATTTGAGTTTTGATCATGTTTTCATGTGTTTTTCAATTGCCATTTCAAGAGAAAAATTGGTAATCAAATCTCAACCATTTGATCAATTCAAGCCTTGAATACTATCCGTTTGATCAATATGAGATCCCAACAAGCTAAATGAGTGAATTTATAAGGGTTGCAGCTCAGTTTTCGTGCACATTCATGAAGCTCCATGTGAAAATTTCTTGGATTTCAATTGGACCTAAAACCATTGCAATTGGGCCTCAATTCCCTCCAAATCCATCATATTTAACTTCAGAATCATTCATAATGCATCAGAACGACTTTTGGTGATGAATTGCTGAGAAAACAGTTTAAACAAAGGAGTGAAAAATTGAAAATCATTTTTGGCATTTCATCACGTTTCAAGGAGAATTAAGCACATCTAAGGATTCAGTGAAGATCAAGGAGTGATTCTGGTTGGTTTTCATTAAGCTTCATCAAGGAACAAGTCTCAGTGGAAGCTCTCCACTAGGTAAGCTACAATTCCAAAATTCTCTTGATTCATGATGATTTAGCTTGCCATTTTTGTGTTGTTGTGATGTATGAACTTCATGCTTGGATTCTGGATGCAATTGCTTGTTTATCCACTGAAAATTAAAATGAATCTTGGATTTGTGATCTAGGGAATATTTAGATCAATTTTGACTAAGAGTTTGCTTGATTTGGTTGAGTTTGGATATGGCCTCGCCGGAGTTTTCACCGGAGAAGATGACCGGAACAGTGGTTCTAGTCACCTGGTTTTCCCTCCGTTTTTCATGTTTGAATGGGGAAAATGATATGTGTCTTGCTCGTGTTCGTTGGATCTTTATTTGATTTGTTGACTGGACCAAATCTGATGGTCCTCATTTAATTTCTTTTTTGTGTTGAGATTCATTTAATGATGTGGCAGCGTGTGGACCCTTAGATGGTTGTTTAGTAATCATAATGTGTGGCCATGATTATGTTGTCTGGGATTTAAATGAAACGGTGCATTTCATTATAATGCACCTCAGCCTTTGATTCGTTTAACTGAACTTGATCGTGTGGTTGTGTTTTATTTGGGTTTTTTTATTTCTTTATTCTGAAGCACACGTGGCTTGGTTTGGATCCTTGGATTGTGTGACTGGTAATTGGTTTGTGTGGTTGAGATCAATTCTCATTGTTTGGCTAATTTTGAATTGGATTGGGCCTCTGTTGTTATCTGCACCCCCCTGCCTGAGCCCAATTGAGATTTACACGCTTTTGGTTTACTTTTCACACCATGTGTTTTTTATTTTATTTCCTTTTCTTTTTTTATTTTTGTTTTGTTTCTGTTTGGATTTAAATCAAATAAAATACTTCAAATGATCCAAAAATTTCCACAAAAATAGTTTCTGGTCACTTTGAGATGTCTATTATTTTTAAGAAATTTTTTATTTTTTATTTTGGTTTATTTTCAATTAAAAATGGAATTAAACATTAGAAGTGTGTTGTTTGAATTAAATCTTGACATGCGTTTGTTTTTGATTTGTTTCTCTTTATTCCTTTTGATCCAATGACTGAAAATTCATCCTCATGTCCATGATGAGTTGATGAATTTTTGATGACCATTTTGTCCCTTTTGGATGAGTTTTGGGTTGACTTTTATTGCATTTCATTTGACCCTTGACAATCCTCTTTCACAATGGAACACCCTTGTGAATCAATTTCTTTGGTGGTGTTGTGAATTGATTTTGATTGTGATCTCTTGGCTTCTATTTGACAACATGTTTATGGAATTTGTACATATTATTTGATCATTTTTGAAATATTTTCCTAATTTTGAGGTAACTTGCAAGTCAAGTTACCTCCAAGGGAGGTTCATACATACACATTGACCTAGTTTGTCTTGGAGATGACATTTATGGATCCTTTGAGCCCTCAATGCCTTTTGATTCATGTTGCTAACATGTTAAGGATGATGCTTGCTCAGTTTTAGGTCATAACATTTTGTTTTGCTTGCTCATTTGGTTGTTTCCTTTGGTGCTTTTAATTAGGGTTTCTAAGTGATGCATGCTTGCTTTCCCTTGTGTTTTTGCTTTCATGTTCCTTTGATTGGTTTGATTTTGCTTTTGATCTCTCTTATCTCATCTCCCATTCTGTCCCATGACTTTGGAGTCTCATTTAAGGCATCTTACTCCCTCCTTAGGAGGTACTTGAAGCATACCTAAAATGATGAATCCTTGAGGACTCCTTTGTGATTCTTTTGCATTTTGTTTATGATGCTCATGGTCGAGTGCATTTTATGAGTTTCTTGCTGTCCTCACATAGCCTTCCATCCTCACTTTTGTTTTGAGCTTCTTTTCATTTCATTTTGTTTGGCTTTTGGCACTTGTGGTTGATGTTGTTTGACTTAGATCATTTCATCCCACTTTTGGTGCATTTTTGTGTGGCTTTTCTTTGTTGATTGATATCATCTTGTGCATTTCTTTCTCCCTTCTGTTCTTGCATTCCCATATGCATGCTTGGTTGAGATGAGATTGTGGAGGCTACTGCCCCACACTATTTTCCTCCCACATTCGTTCTTACTTGTGCATTCTATGTGTGCCTTCTTGTATTTTTATGTTCTTTCTTTCTTCTTCTTCTGTTGCTTTTCTTTGCCATGTTCCGCATAAGTTCTCTAACCTTTTGAGGTTATGATAGACCTTAGGTGCCTAACCATGCATGATAACATTAGGTAGTTCCCCTTTGTATCCCAACTTTAAGTCCACTTTGCATGATAACTTTTAGGATTGATTAGTCTCCCATTAGTGGTTCTTTCTTCTCTTCTCATCTTCATACAATTTTAACATACTTAATAAATATAATGGATATTGTGCCATGAGCCTTGTACTCGGGAAATGGTGATTGAGCAGTTACCTCTCAATTACCTAGAGTGTTTAGTATACGTCCTTAGGACGATATGCGACGCATTCGATCCTAGGTTTTAGACTTTAGTACAACATACATTATAAACACTCAAATTCAAAACACTTCTTCTCTAAAAAACACAAAAAAACTACAAACCTTATTTATCCTTCGGGATCTTAATTAAGAAAATCGTTTCAGATAAAAGAGTGTTGTTAACTTTTAGTTCTACCACAAACGGTAACGCCTAAGTCTCCAATGGTCGAGCTGCATACACCAACTGCTAGAACTACTTGTTAACCCTACTCGGGCCTAAAAACTTTTGAACCATCCTGTGGTATTTTTAGCCCGAACTACGTTTGCTCTGATCTTTCATACCAGATGAAAGTACGTAGGCACAAGACGCGACGTCTTGGTGAGCAACCTTCCCCCCTTTCACCCGTAGTTAGCCGAACTACGTTGACTTTGACTTTCCCATTGCATGAGGGAATACGTAGGCACAGAGCAGCAATGCTCTGCCGAGTCTCCTTTCTTTTTCTTTTTTCCCTTGACCTTTAGCGTACATAGATCGATCACCCCTTTTAGATAGACAACAATTCATGGATCCCGTTGAGTACGACGGACGTGAGGGGTGCTCATACCTTCCCCTTGCGTAACCGACTCCCGAATCCAGACTTGGTTGAGATAACTTTGTCTTTCCCTTTTCGTCAGGTTTTTCCGATCGTTTTCTTTCCCTCTCTTTGGGATAAATAACGAAAGGTGGCGACTCTTCTGTTTTCCGCCGGGTGTTTTTCGCAGTTGCGACAGTAGGGATCGGAGTGTCAATCACCTTGGAGTTAGCCATGTCAAAACAGTTGAGAAGCTCAAGGCAATATTTTGTATGGCTCACAAATGTACCCTCTTTGAGTTGTTTGATTTTCATTTCGAGGAAATAGTTGAGCTCCCCCATCATGCTCATCTCGAACTCGCCCTGCATTAATCTAGAAAACTCCTTGACCATATTCATATTAGTTGATCCAAAAATGATATCATCAACATATATTTGTACCAAAATTAAGTGTTTTCCTTGACGTTTAATGAAGAGAGTTGTGTCAACCTTTCCTCTCGAGTACCCTTGATCAAGAAGAAATTTGCTAAGACCAGAATACCAAGCCCTAGGGGCTTGTTTGAGTCCGTACAAAGCTCGTTTTAACTTGTAGACATGATCAGGATACTCATGGGATTCAAACCCAGGAGGTTGGGCTACATAAACCTCTTCATTTATATATCCGTTGAGGAATGAACTTTTTACATCCATCTGAAATAATTTGAAATCTTTCGCACAAGTGAAAGCAAGCAAAAGGCGTATAGCCTCGAGTCGAGAAATCGGCGCATAAGTTTACTCATAGTCAATTCCCTCCTCTTGTTTATACCCTTGCATGACTAACCGCGCCTTGTTGCATGTTATAACTCCGTTTTCGGCCAATTTATTCCTAAACACCCATCGAGTGCCAATTACTTGATGGTCTCGCCAAGGAGGGACAAGGTCCCAAACCTCATTTCTTTTAAACTGATTCAATTCCTCTTACATTGATAATAACCAATGTTCATCGAGTAATGCCTCTTTAGGGTTTTTAGGCTCAACTTGAGAGACGAAAGCAAAGTGATAACAGAAGTTACTTAGCCTAGATCGAGTTTTCACTCCCTTTGAGATATCACCGAGAATGTTGTCGATAGGATGGTCTTTAGAAGACTTCCAAGCTGGAGGAAGGCCATCGGTGTTAGTCAGATGAACCTCCTCAATCTCCTCTTTATGGTTATCATTTTCCTCCTCAACTTTCACTGATTCAGGTTGATCAATTCCTTTCTCAATGCCTTTGAGTATGTCTTCATAAGATACACCTGCACCATGAAATGAAACACCTTTTCTGACACTTTTCGGATAAGTTTCATCAAAAGTGACATGAACAAATTCTTCAACTATAAGTAACCTCTTATTGTATATTCTATATGCTTTACTTGAATGAGAGTATCCGAGAAAGATACCTTCATCTTCCTTGGAGTCAAATTTACCTAGCCTCTCCTTACCATTGTTTAACATAGAACACTTACAGCAAAAAACATGAAGGTGAGACACATTTGGCTTCCTCCCTTTCAAAAGTTCGTACGAAGTCTTGTTAAGAATAGGACGGGTGAACACTCTATTCAAAACATAATAATCCTTACTAATGGCATCGACCCAAAAATATTTAGAAAGTCCACTTTCATTGATCATAGTTTTTCCTAACTCTTCCAAAATTCGATTTTCATGTTTCACGACTCTGTTTTGTTGAGGGGTACGCGGAGCGGAAAAATTATGATCAGTTCCGTGTCTACCATAATATTCTTCAAAAAGATGATTTTCAAACTCACCTTCATGATCACTTCTAATTGATATAATGTGTGTGCTCAACTTGTTTTGAGAAAGTTTAGCAAATGTTTCAATGGCGGAGAAAGTATGGCTCTTGCTAGCCAAGAAGATAGTCCAACAAAACCTAGAGAAATCATCGACTATAACAAAACCATAGTAGTTACCACCTAGACTCTTTATTCTAGATGGTCCAAAGAGGTCCATATGAAGAAGTTCAAGAGGTCTCGTAGTTGACACAATGTTTTTAGATTTAAACGAGGTTCTTGTTTGCTTCCCCATCTGGCACGCATCACATAAGTAATCCTTTGAATACTTAATTTTGGGTAAGCCTATCACTAGGTTCTTATAAACTATCTTGTTTAGCAAGTGAAAATTGACATGCGCCAAACGTCAATGCCACAAACATGAGTCCTCACTCATAGTCCCGAGACATTTGTCGCTACTTAATGATACTTCACTCAAATCCAGCATATAAACATTCTTTACCCTCGAGTCATTAAACACATCCTCCTTTTTATCATTATTTTCAATCATGCAACAATATTTCGAAAAGGATACTTTGTATCCCTTGTCACATGATTGACTAATGCTTATGAGATTGTGTTTAAGGCCCTCGACTAGCAATACATCAGAGATAGTAGTAGACGAGGGATTACCTACACTACCTTTTCCAAGTATTGCTTCCTTTTTGTTGTCTCCATAGGTTATAAATCCCTTCTTCTTTACCACAAAGTCAACGAAGAGAGATATTTCTCATGTCATATGTCTTGAGCATCCACTATCGAGAATCCATCTTCTCTCTGTAGGCTCAAGACTTTGTACCTATAAAAACAATCAACGAAAATAGGTACCTAATTGTTTATTGGGTCCTTAGTTGTGAGTGAAATCTTGGTTGCATTTAGGTAACCATTGATAAACCCCTTTAGGAACTAAAAATCTCCTAAAGCGGCATTTAGCAATGGTTTGACCCCTTTTGCAACAATACAAGCGAGTGAGGTTAACCTTTGTATCACTTTTGTTACCTTGCTTTTTTATCATATATGTATACTTTTGATAAGGATTAATCATGCTTTTTCTAAAATGTGATCTATCAATAGCAAACGTGATCTTTGGTTCTAGAGCCTTGTCAAGCTTGGCTTTAAGAGTTCTAACCTCTTTTTGCCAAATGTGACAAGTATCACACCCAAAGTTTACCCATCTAATTCTTTCTTCCTCAATATCTACCTTTGTTACTTCCACCATGGATGCCTTTAGAGCCTCCAATTACCTTTTGGAATCGGAGATATTTTTCTTCAAATGAGTAAAAATTTGTTTGTTTGAGGCCAACCGTTTAAAGGTTTCCTTGGCTTCATGGTGTAAGGTATCAAAGGCAAGTTATAATTCAGAATGAGACAATCTAGTAGAGTTTTCATATTTAGCATGTCGTACCTTTTTGTTTTTCTTCTTTTGATGAGCGGAAAGACAAAGGTTGACGGACTCTTCTTCGTCACTTGAACTATCATCCGCGGATGACTCACTATCACTTTTCCAAGCGATGTAAGCTCTTTTAGGCTTACCTTCTTTCTTTTGTGAGCGATTACTTTCCTTTCCTTTGTCCTTCTTCATCAATGGACAATCCGGCTTATAGTGTCCGACTTTTCCACAATTAAAGCACGACCCTCTTTCTTTAATCCCCTTATTGCCTTCATTCTTGGAAGACCTTGATTGTCTTCTAAAATTAACGATATTCTTTTTGGAATGTTGGATAACATTCTTCTTTACATAGCGATTGTATCGTTTCATGTACAACCCCATATCCTCATTCATTTCTTCATCGTTGTCATCACTAGAGTCGTAATCACTTAGCTCTTTTGCAGATGACTTTGAACAAGAAGCTTTTAGAGCTATAGACTTCTTTTCCATAGTTTTGGTCATTTCCTTCTTTTCCTTTTTCTCAAACTTCTCGAGACTAAGAAGCACTTTCTCATGTTCTTGGAGCTTTCCAAAAAGAGTTGTAAGGTCTAAAGTCATAAGATCATTTGCTTCCTTTATAGCTGCAACTTTTGGTTGCCACTCTCTGGTAAGACATCTAAAGACTTTGTTAGTAGCAACATCATTGGAAATTGGTCTACCAATTGAATTTAGTCTATTGATTAAATGAGAAAATCTCTTTTGCAAGTCGGAAATGGTTTCCCCTTGCCTTATGTGAAAGAGATCAAACTCTTGAGTCAAACTGTTGATTCTACCTAGTTTGACATCATTAGTTCCCTCATGGGCAACTTGCAATGAGTCCCACATAGCTTTAGCAGTCATACAATGTGAAACTCTATAATATTCATCAACTCCCAAGGAGGAGATCATAATATTTCTAGCCTTCCAATCAAAATTGTAGTTTTTCTCATCCTCATCATTCCATTGTGCTTCAGGATTAGGCACATCAACGTTATTTTCATCGGTCATGGTAATTACCATAGGACCGTTCAATATAATGTTCCATACATTTCTGTCAATGTAATTTATATGCACGCGCATACAATCTTTCCAGTAACTATAGTTCTCACTGTTGAAAACAGGTGCTCTATTGTAAGCCCCTTTTAGTTTATTTGCCATATTCTAAAAAGTTATATGCGAAGCACGGAATGAACCGGTGCCCTTGATACCACTTGTTAGATGACGGAAATGATCTAGAAGGGGGTTGAATATACCACTTATTAAAAACAGAGTTGGCGCTTATTAAGATTTGAATTTTAAAAAGTTTTAAGCGAAAGCGATCGAGGAACTATACTATCTAAACGAAGCTTTACCAAAAAGATTGGATATACGCAAAGCCTATATGGAGTACCGATAAAGACGAGAATTAGAATCAATAGTTTGCACACAAATCAATCAGATTTTGTTCACTTAAAGTTGGACAGCTTCCAATGCGTGTGAAATATAAACTAATTGAAAAACAGCTTAAGTCTTTGTGTTCATGCAATTAGTCGAACACTTGGTGTGCGAAGCACCTCAAGTAAATTTAAATAGGTGAATGAAGTATTATGTTCTTCAATTATATTCAAAAGATTGTAATGAGGTTTCTAAAAATGTTTCAGCACTAACACACACACACCAGAATTTTAATCAACTAATATGTTTGCACACAAACTCAAAATTCAACAATGAAAATAGTAAAAAGATAGAACACCAATTTGTTGAGGCAGTTCCCCCTTCGTCCTCGCTCGGGGTACGTCAGCCCTCAATTTTAAAAATATAATTGAGACTTGTATATATAACCAGTTGCAATTTTTTTTACAAGAGAAGCAATAGAATTCAAACAATCAAACCCAAATGTTTATGTAAAGCCTATGCTTTCTCTTCTCTTGATTCACGATGAATCAAGTCCTTCGAATGTGATGAGTAAACCTCTGATTACAGCACAACCTTTGAATAACCCTCTGGTCTTCAATTAAAAACCAACGATTTTAAACACCAACATTTCGAACCCAAACCTTCCTACCATAATCCTCCGGTTAACGTTGCTAAATTGACAGAATATCCCGTTCTTCAATTACCTTCGCTCTACTGAATTTATGAAGGAACGATTTATGCAAAACCCTCAAAATCCAAGATTCTTGGAAGACAAAACCCTCAAGGTTTTATTCAAGAAAAACCCACTGATTTCTCAACCCAAACTAGATACACCAATCCTAAGTTTGGACGTTATCACCTCAATGATGGAGAATACACAACAAAAATGATCATGTATGGTTGTTGAGAAAATGCAAGAAAGAGGATGAAGATGATGAGAACCAAATCAATGTATATTTTCACTTTTCTTGTTCTTTTTTTTGTGAAGAATGAACAAACTTAATATATATGCAAAGTTGAAACCAAATAACAAACATAATAGTCACTTTGAATGTTAAGCATAACAGAAATTGAACGAGAAATGCGCGAGCGATATACCTAAAACAAGGGGCGGGTCGACCTGAGCTCTCCCGAATTCAGGATTATGCAGGAAACAACTCTTTGCATCAACCGAAACAGATCCATGCATCAACACAAAGCACCAATTTTGACAAGCACAAATGCACACAGTATGAGTCGACTGAAGGGTCGACGCGAGCTCTCCTTAGAGCAAGACACGAAAATTGACTTCTGTATGAGTCGACCTAAGCATGCTATGAGTCGACTCAAAGACTCAGAACTTGCAAAAATGAAAATTTTTATATATTTAGCTACTTCTAAGAGATCCTAATGCATCTTTATCTTGACCAACACGATCAAACTCATATAGATCACACACAGTGCTCTTTCTATATGTACCTAGACATGTTTTGACAAATGTTTGACACAAGAAAGATAACATATGTTTTGACATCATTAAAAGAAGTATAAGCAAGTATGATGCACTTTTCCCTTACAAATTCACAGAGGTCAGTTGTTGTCCTATGTTAAAGACGTCGGAGGACATCCAAAAAAGAGAAATCCTCCCAGAGAATATACTTGTTTAAAAAACCCTACGCAGAAGAAGAGGAAGAATATGGAGGAAGCTCGCAAAGCCCGGGTGACTCTTCATACATTGAACACCATTATTTTGGGACTCGCAGAAGCAGGACAAACAAGTTCAGCCATAAAATATATGCTCAGAGAGTGATGCATATCTGGAAGAAGTCTCCTTCAAACCGAGACGTAAACTAGGATGTAATCATTTTTTCTAGAAGAGATGTTGAAGGAGTATTAGCCAACGAAAATGACCCAATGGTAATCAAAATAAAAATCCAGGACTGGAGTATAAAACGAGTCTTAGTAGATTCAAGAAGTACAGGAGATGTTTTGCATTGGGATGCATTCAAGGGAATGAATTTTGATAACACCGAGTTGTTACCTTTTAAAGGTACTTTGGTCGGATTCTATAGAGAGCATGTGCAAGTGCTAGGACATTTTCCCATGATAACGAATTTTGGAAGTGGAGACAATGTGAAAAATGTCAAGGTGAGGTACTTGATTGTCAATGCGACATCTCCCTACAACACTATTATTGGTAGATTGTCATTCAATGCTTTGGAGTTAGCATTATCCACTTTATACTTCACATTGAAATATCCTCTTGAAGATGGCCGAATAGGAGTAGTAAAGGGTGATTAGGGGTTACCAAGGAATATAAAGACAATCTGAAGCTAAAAAAGAAAGCTCAAACTGATGAACCAATAAAAGATGATCATTTAAAAGTGAACCTAGTTGATATTGATCCAAGAGAGGATCTGGTAAAGGATAGTATGACGCCGATTGAGAATGTAAATAAGGTACAGATTGGTTCCCAAGCACCCCAGACAACTCAAATTGACTCTAATTTTTCTCCGAAGGAGGAAGCGGAGATCATCATAATACTGAGGGAGAACATATACCTGTTCTCATGGAAACTGAATGATATGCCCGGAATCGACCCAAACATAGTTTGTCACCATCTAGCGCTTGATTCAGCCATCAAATTAATATCACAAAGAAAACCGAAGGATGGCGAGGAGAAGAGAAGGGCAATATAAAATGAAGTCAGAAAGCTCGTGAAGATCGGTTTCACTCAGGAGATCAGGTACCCGACTTGGTTGCCTAATATAGTTATGGTAAATAAAAAATCAAGAAATTGGTGAATGTATGTGGATTTCACTAACTTGAATAAAGCATGTCCTAAAGATCCTTATCTGCGTCCTCACATTAATCGACTCATCGAAGGGGCTTCCAATTTTCGTCTTCTCAGTTTCTTGGATGCTTACTCGGGTTACAATCAAATACAAATGAATCCATTTGATGTACCTAAAATGGCGTGTATGACGAACAGGAATAATTATTATTATGATGTGATTCCTTTTGGGCTCAAAAAATGCAGAGGCTACCTACCAAAGACTGATGGATTTGGTATTCGCTTCCTAGATATAGCGATACCTGGAGGTGTACGTGGATGATATGGTGATGAAAACCCCATAATACTGAAAGCACGTCAAAAATTTAGAAGAGAAACTTGCATCAATCAGAAGTTACAATATGAGTTTAAACTCAGACAAGTGTACTTTTGGAGTACAAGCAAGGAAATTCATCGGGTTTATGTTAACCAGTCGAGGAATAAAAGAAAACTAGGATAAATGACAAGCTATCATTGTTATGAGAAGTCTAAGAAAAATAAAAGAGGTACAGTAGTTGGCAGAATGTTTAGCTGCTTTATCATGCTTTTAGTCTTGTACATGGGATAATTCAGTCCATTTCTTCGCTGTGGTAAGGAAATCAATGAAGTTCCAGTGGACAGAAGAGTGTGAAGATGCTTTTAATGAAGTAAAGTGTTTACTATCTACACCTCCCGTCGTGGTACAACCAAAAGAGAACCAACCTCTTATCCTATACTTATCAGTATTAGACAAGGCTATATATTCTTTATTGGTCCAGGACACTAAGGAAGGAGAAAACCCGATATATTAGTGCTAAGAGGAGTGGAGTTTTTTTACCAAAAGATTGAGCATGTTGCATTGGCAGTAGTGATTAGAGCCCAAAAGTTAAGATATTACTTCCAAGGACACCTTATCATTGTCAAAAACCAATTACCCTATTAAGCAGGTCTTGAAGAAGTCTAATTTAGCAGGAATAACGGTAGCCTGGGCAGTAGAGTTGTCAGAATATGATATAAAGTTTATACCTCAGAATAGCGTAAGTGTCAAGTGCTTGCCGATTTCCTGATTGGATTAAGTGCTCTGTTTTTGGAATAATCATCATGCAGGTGGACTTTATCTGTAGATGGGTCCTCTAATCTCATAGGAAATGGAGTCGGGACAGTATTAGAGGGATCAGGTGACCCGGTCCTAGAATATTCTATGTTTTAAATTTTAGGCTAGCAACAACCAGGCGGAGTATGAAGCTTTGATTGTACGAATAAAGTTGGAAAAGGAGGTCGGAGTAACACATTTTCTAGTTCAAAATGGCTTTCAACTAATTTCCATCCAAGTCAAAGCAGATCTTTAGACAAAGGATCCATCATTGGTTAGATACTTGCAAAATGCTCTCTAGATATCTCAAACATTTGAGGAATTTAAGATAAACCATATCCCCAGGGAGGAAATTGTTATAGTCGACCTATTGCTTAATTAGCTAGCACCAAGGGTGCCGTTTTAAACAAGAAAATAATTCAAGAAACTCTGGAAGTACCAAGTACAGAGGTTGAAGAAATTATGACATTAGATAATGCAAGGGGCTAGATGGCACCTATCATTCTATGTTTGATATAGAATAAGCTACATGAAGAAGAGGTCAAAGCCAGACACATAAAAAGGATATATGCTAAATATCTCATCATTGCTGATCATCTATACAAGAGGGGAACATTAGCTCTTATGCTGAGATACATTTCGGAGGACGACACGGTGTTGGTCATGAAAATGCACACGAAGGGATATGTGGCAGTCACATCAAACGAAGAGCAATGTCAGGAAAAATATTTAGAGCAAGATATTATTGGCCGAGTGTAGCACCCTAAAATTTTCCCTCTCATTTTAACTGTAACTGGCTTATGTTTTGTTCATTTTTTGCATTATCATTGTGCATGTCATGGCATTGGTTCTTGAGACATGGGATCATGTTGTTTTGATGGCTCAAGACTTCCTTTTATTGCAAGTTATTAAATGGCAAACGTCGGAGGTTTCAACATTCATTTTGCTAAGTGATCAGGCACCGAATTTTATTTTTCAATAGGTTATCTTTTAGCGCGAGAGACAGTTCACAGGTAATTTCAGGCATCATACAAGTGCAATATCAAATAACAAATTTCAGAGGTCAAACTATGCTCATAATAGGTTGGAACATGCGTTTCTCTAGGATTCCCTCCTTATGGCGCCAAGAAAATTCAAATTTTCCATGTGTTAATCGATTAACCCATTTTTCTTAGCAAAGTGTTAATCGACTAACTAGTGTAAAATTTGCGCATAATGGTCATTTTTTAAACGCTCCATCTTGGGATCCAATTTCAATCACTCAATTTCAATTTTTCACACCAGTAGAAGGATCTAGAAGTGGTTCCAAATTTGGTTTATTTTCCAATTAATTCAAGTTCCCTCCAAATATCAAACATTTGCATTCCAAATTTTACTCCTAATATTCATTCCTCACACTAACCCATACTCTAAGACACGTTTAATTCTAAACCTAAACCATACTTAAATTATTTTACTCCAAACCTTTCATAACTCTCACTCATTTTATAATTTTTCTACACATCTCATTCTAATTCTCTCAACTATTATCTCATCCCAAAACCCTCACAAAAGCTCCATAGTCAAAAGCTTCACAAATTGTACATTGCAATTTGTGAATTCTTGAGCTAAACCTTCATTGCATTATCATTCTTAGTTCAATTTTAGTTTGGTAGTTCATTTGGATCTTGAATCAAGTTGGTGGAATCACTTTTGGAAGAGCTTTTGCTTATTTGTGGATTATTGCTTGGATCTTCAAGTTTTCTTGCTAGAACTTCATAGATCCTTGGATTTCTTGCATGGATTTGTTAATTGCAGCTTAACAACACACACCAAAGCAAATCTCAGCTTTGTAGATTTGTAAGTTCTAGATCTAGTTTTAATTATGCTTAAGCTTGCATTTCACAATGTAGATCCTTGGCTTTTTGGTGATATTTGATCCATTGCTCGTTTTGATCAATGATTTTGGTGTTTGTTGGATCCAATTGATGTTTGATTATTGTGATTTGGTATATTTTTCGTGCATATTTGATTGCTTAAGCATGTGGATGGATAAATAAGTGATTAATTGCTAAAATTGCTTTTAAATTGGTGTTTTTCTACTACTGCGTCAGTGTTAATCGATTAACCAGTTGTAGCACAAAACTGGTTAATTGATTAACTAGTGTTATTTTCAGGTTTTTTTGGCTTTTCAAAAGGGGTTAATCGATTAACCGCTTTTTCCTAGAAAATGGTTAATCATTTAACACTGATGCAAAATGTGTTCATTGTGCATTTTCAAGCTTATTTTAATCCCTTTCCACTTTTAATCTTCGTGGATTGATATGATACATATTTGTGGACTGTTTTTGAGCTGTTTCATCATACTTGATAGCATGCTTGTAATTCTTCAACGTGCAAATTTTGGTTTTCGTTGTTGAATATCTTTAATTGTTGTGTTGCATTCTTGATGTGATGATCATGTTGCATAATCATTTGTACCATGTCAATTGCTGGTTATTGATGCTTATCTTGCTGGATGTATGTCAGATGCTTATGTTTGTTTCCGATTCCTCAAGTGCATGATTGTTCTTTTAATTAATTGGTGTGGAATATACATAACATTCTTGATGAATGTTTAATTATGCTTCGAACTTGTTTGTGCTTAATTTTCAATACATGTTCATGATTGATCCTCACCATATCGTATGCATTTGTTGAAGTGTTGATGTATAGAAGCTACCTAGTATTTACACCTGTTGTTATGGATTTTAGCATGCTGTTGATTGTGCATCTATTTGGCTGCTACTTTTTACACTTGTTATATGCTGAAACATGAGTTGTTAAATGTTGTTGTGCTTATTTGTTGGGTTTTTATAGCTGCTCTGAAGCTGAAGCATTATTGTAGCTACTGTTTCGTGTATTAGTCGAACTTAATTTTAATTAAGCTTGGAATAGGATAGACATTAGGAGTTTAATCCATGCATGATAACAATAGGGTAGTCCCTTTTAACCTCAACCTTAGGTCCACCTTTTGGATGCTAACGTTAGGATAGAATTTCCTTCTCCATCCCAACCTTAGGGTTATTTTGCATGAAAACGTTAGAACCGAGTTTCCCTAAGACCTTATGTGTGTCTTTCTCTTCTTCTCTCTTAAGCACATGGCAAAAGATAAGGGGTGCATTTCTAACCTCATCTTAGGGTACTTTGCACGCAAGACGTTTGGATCGTTAGCACGAAGTATATGATCCTATGTCATAGACTCTAGTGCGGTGAATATTCCAAATAAATTCAATTCACTTCTCTAAAACTCATAAACAAATACAAATCATTTTCATCTTTTGGGATCATTTGTCAACTCATTTTCAGAAAGAGTACATTATTTTTCCGTTCTACCGCAAACAGGCATCGACCCTAACTGTTGGAATGGGAACTTAACGTCGCTCATAAAAAATATTAAGCAACCCGTGGTGAGCCGAACTACAGCTGCTCTGATTTCTCATACTAGACGAGGATACATAGGAACAAGACGGCAAAGTCTTAGCGAGCAACCTTTCCCCCATCACCCGTAGTTTTCCGAACTACATTGACTCTGACTTCCCATTGCACGAGGGAATACGTAGGCCTATGACGACGAGGTCCTATCGAGTCTCCTTTTCTTTTTCCCTTTTCTTTTTTGTTTCTGTTAGCAGCAGGCTTTAGATAAACACACCCTTTGACTAGAACAACAAGCGTAGATCCCGTTGAGTAGAGCATGAAGGTGAGAAAATACTTAGAAGGGGGGTTGAATAAGGGTTTTCAAAAATATTATGGCAATAAAAACACAATGATTTTTATCCTGGTTCGTTGAACTAAACTAATCCAGTCCACCCTATCAAGAGTGATTTGCCTTTCTCCACAAGGACTTAATCCACTATAATCAAACTGATTACAATATCAACCACTAAGAACAACTGTCTTAGTCTTCTCAAGAACTACTGACCACAACTTGGTCTTCTTAAGGAACTTTTACAATCAAATGTAAACTAAACAAGTGTTAAAATGCTTCTAAGAAAGTTGTATCACAACTGTGATTTATACACTTAAGATTAAGAACGTATGAAACTATTCAACAAAGAAATATAATTTGTATGAGAGCTTTGAGAGAGTTTTCAATAGTTTTGTTAATTTTCGTTAACTGTAGAAAGTTGTTGAAGGCTTGCTTTTATAGGAAATGAAGTCCAAGACGTTGCAAGCTTGAAGACCGTGTACTGCAAAGTAGTTGTAGCCTTTTGTCTTCACATGACTTGACCTTTTCCAGAAGTAGAACGTTTAGAAAAATCCTTTTTGCCTGAGTTCTTGTGTCTAGCATAGAAGAGTAAAAAGAAATTTAGAATATACCAACAGATATAATTTTGAATAATCTTCTTCAACAAGTTTCTATTTCACAGCAATCAACATCAGAGCCTTGAGTGATCAGA
This sequence comes from Lathyrus sativus, assembly GCA_963859935.3. Lineage (NCBI taxonomy): Eukaryota > Viridiplantae > Streptophyta > Magnoliopsida > Fabales > Fabaceae > Lathyrus > Lathyrus sativus. Next base: position 379,340,571 of record OZ012737.1, on the reverse strand, counting down.
GTCTTGATGTAATCAGAGTTTTCTGTATCAGAGTGTTGCAGCAAGTGTGCTTCAGCGTGAGTAACAACCAGAGCAGAGTTTGGAGATCAGATCCTCAGTACTTGCATCGAACAGTACTATCAGAGTCTTCTGAAAAATAGTGCTTAAAACTCTTCATACAAAGTCTTCAGTCTACGCTTCAGATGCTTCTGTAGCTTCTGCTTCAGAGTCTTTTGTAGGAAGCGCTCAGAGTCTTCTAACGAGATGCTTCTGACGCTAGAGCCTTGCATAGTTCAATGTTCAGATTCATTTTTCTTTCAGAAGAATATTAAATTTAATATCTGCAACAATAATCCTTGAACAAATTTAGAGTATATAATTTCTTAATACAAAATTTCATTAGTGTTATCATCAAAACATAGAGATATAATTAAGAACCAATCTGTGTTCTAACAATCTCCCCCTTTTTTATGATGACAAAAACATAGGAAATTTTGTTTAATAAAGAGATAAATATAACTCCCCCTGAGATTATGAATCTCCCCCTGAATTGAATACTAAGAAATAATAGAAACTTCCCTTTTTGCAAGAGTATTCTTTTTAGAATCAGAGCCTGAATCTTCAAAATTAGAGCTTGATTTGGATGAACGTTTCAGAGTCAGAGCCTGATTGGTTAAAACTTGATATGGGGATCTCAGAGTTACTTTGAAAAATTTTGTCAGATTTATCATTATAGTTCTGAAAGACTTAAAATTCATGTTAGTTGTGATTTGATATGTCTGAATTCCATTCATGTAAAGTTTATTTGAACAGTCAGAATTTCATTTTCTCCCCCTTTTTGATTATCTGATGTTAGTTGTTTGCATTTCTTAGCTTTATGATTGTCTCTTTTCTCTCTGATGAAGCAATAGAGAGAAAAGAGACAATCATAAAGCTAAGAAATGCAAACAACTAACATCAAACTTAGAAGACAATCAAAAAGTTTCTCTCTGGAATGCAAACAAGTAAAAAGAAACTTTGAATATCAGATTGACCAGCTTCCAGCACAGCAATCTTGTCTTCTAAGTCTGGGTTCTCTTTCTTAACTTCAGAAGAAGTAGAGGGAGCAGATTCAGAAGCAGGAGTAGGAGCAGAGTCAATATCCATTGGAGTTGCAGATTCTGGAGCCACAGATTCAGATGGTTTGTCCATAATCATCAGAGCCAAAGGATTTTCTTCCAGAATGACTTCAGAAGCAGATCATTCAATAGCCTCAGAAGTAGCAGACACTCCATAAGAAGAAGGTACATCCTCAAGAAGCAATGTAGGAGATCTGGTTACATTCCAGAGCATTATTATGGTAATCTCAGTGAATCTGATCTTCACATCTTCAGAGCAGACACTCTTCAGATTTGAAGCAATAGTGTTGAATCTGGAGATGAACTTATTCCAGCATTCTTCAGAAGCTTCTGGATTGATGCTTGAGAGACATTTCTCCTCCACAGAGTTTAGACTTATTCTGATTTCCTTCTTGAAACTAGCAAACATAGTATTAACATCTAATATGGATTTGGGTTTAAGGTAGGTTTCCAGAGTAGGTGGTTGAGGTTGGTCAGATGAGGATGGTATAGTAAAAGATGGAATAATGATTAGAGGACTGGGATATGAAGGTTTCTTTTAAGCAGGTATGAGGCAAAAGAATGGTTTTATTCTGCGTATGGATGGAATAACAGTTCTTGGATCATCAAAGTATGGAACAAAAGTTGATTGTTTTGGTTTGAAAAAGAAGTGTTTGAGTTTGAATCCAGAGGGAAGGCGATCAGATGGAGAAGGTTTCAAGGATGTAAATGAAACAAACTCAGATGTTCTTGGTTTAGGTTTTGGAGTGGGTTTAGGAATGATAGCATCATATAAAATAAATGTATCTGGTTGTTTAGGTTCATAGCCACGAAGAGATAGTGGTGAGTTTACTTCTGGGTGAACATCAGATTCAGATGAATCAGATAAGGTAAATGAAGGACAAGATGTGGAAGATACGTCAAACAGAGTTTTGAGGGGTTGGATGTCCAGAACCTCAGAATCAAATATGTATGATTCAGTAGGTTTGGGTTGCTCTGGTTGAGGATTAGGTTGTGGATTAGAAGGTATAGATTTTGGTGGTTCAGATACAATAGGTTCAGAGGGTAGTGGTTCAGGTACTAAAGTTTGTTGAGGTTCAGGTTGTTGTGGAGAAGGTTCATGTGGTGTTGGTTTTACTGGTGTTGGTTCTGTGTTGAAAAGTATATTTCAGGCAAATATTTTTAATATCATATCCACAGAGATTAGTGTTACTACCGCCGTTCTATAATTTTGATTGTTGTAAGTTCAAAAGGTGTTCGAATTGTTTGTTTATGACTAAAGTATTCTTTTTACATATAAGAAAATTAAGACAATAAAATTGATTTTAGAATAGAGTTTAGAAGTCTTGTCAAGATTGAGTTTCACTATCTTTGTTCTTTATATGTTTTTAATACCACATACATGCATTCAAACTCCAATGATAAAATTCATGTGTCCTCTCAATAATATTTATGTCTAAATAAAATTGTGATGGTTACTATATAAATCCTTAGACGATCTCTCCATCTAACTATTGATATAATAATCTTGAATGTTTAACACAATAGAAAAGTAGTGAATAAATCTATCTCTAAAATTTATTCTCTACTTGGAAAAATATCTTAGGTCAAGAATCAAACTATCTTTCTCAACAATAATTTAATTCTGAATTTTCAATGTAAAGAGAAAATATAATTCCTTATATCAAATGTAGTTTGTTACATGCAATGATAGTAATGTTACATAAACAACATAGGATAGCTACTACCTCAAGCTTGACAAGAAAGAAGTTTAGCTACTCATCATCTTAATTAATTCCATGGAAAATTCCTCAATAATTTTTTCTTGCATGCCAAAACTCTCCAAGAACAAGAAAAATATCTTCTAAAATATCTCTAAGATATTCTACAAACCTAAGAGATGCTAAGACTAAAAGGTGGAATGATTATGTCCAACATGCAAGGGAAAAGTGCAATAAATAGCCTATGAGGCGCCACTCTACAAAAAGCGGTTTTTTTCTTCCAAGACATGACATGTGTCATTAAATTGCAAGTGACTGATTTCACCCAGTTCGCGGTGCGAAGGGTGGTCGCGGCGCGAACTGCCCAGCTTGAGAATTCCTTACTTTGCTTCGTGATTCCTCATCAATTCCTTTCCCAATCTTTTATCCTCACGAGTTTCTTTGGAGATCATTCTTTTCTTGACATACCTTCTACAAAACTAGAGAAAAAGTGAAATATCTATTCGAAACAAAACAAAATAACTAAAATTGAATGTTTTACTAAATTGTGATAAAACTTGTGTGAATTTAATAAGAAATCGGTAAAAAGGGACCGATAAAATATATAAAAATTAATACCAATTGGTCCCTAACAACTCTCCCCATCTTATCATTTTGTTTGTCCCTAAACAAAAGTTATTCTTAAAGCAAACCAATTTATGAAAGCAAGGAATGAACAAGTGTTAGAGGATGATATTCAAATGGTTCAAAAGCATAACACTCTTATGATACACCTACTTTCAATATTAGACAAAACATGAATAAAAATAATGGTTGGCTACAAAAATTATACCAAGAAATTCCAAGTAATACATGTCAAAATTGAATCAAAACTACACACACATCATAGTGATGATGAATAATCATAAGGGTTCTCTTACACTCATCCGAACAATTAAATCAACATCAACTCGAATCATGCGTTCATCACAACATACACTAAATCATGAAAATTTTTTAGAATCAAGAGGTCTTTTAAGGGTTGTAATGTGGTTCGAGTTAAAGAGAAAGGACATGATCACAAGACTCAATTAAAGATTTCCTATTCCAAGAGAGTATTTCCTTTTATTCAACAATCTTTATTTTTATTTTATTTTTTATTTTATTTTTTATTTTATTTTTTATTTTATTTTTTATTTTTTTTGATAACACACCACCATGAGCTTTTCTTTTCATTTTTCTTTTTGTTAGCTCAAATATTTTCAAGGTGATGTATTATGTTTTCTCCCCAACTTCATCATTTTGACCATAGTTGAAGCAATCAAACTCTCAATTTACACATAGGCACAAAAATCACATTGCGACCAACTTGGGTTTAGGTCCACTTGAAACGAAAGAATTTAGGATCCATTTATTTACCATATTATCAATGGTATTTAAATTTCTACTTTGGATGGATCCTTCATTAGGCTCAAAAGGGGTTTTACTACGGATCACTCCTCACAAGGTTTTTACTTTCTTTGGCCAAGTGGTTTTTCTCAATAACAAAGATTGCCTCTATCCTTTTGAAAAAAAAGTTTTCTCAAAAATTAGATCAATGTATGATTTAGCATGATAAGACTGAGTTGAAAAGAGATTATCGATCTCCCACATTTTAGTGTACAATGAAAGGTTACCTCACAATTGGTTAGGTCCTAATTTGATTCAAAGTAACATGTAACTCAAGGAATTTTATGATAACAATTTTGTAACACACCATTAAACTATCCATCTAAAGTCTAAAAATAAAAATAAGGTGTACCTTGAAGTGTCGACAGTCGGTTCTTATCATCACCACTCAGATTTTCCCAACTTGCTCGTCGCAATCATCTTGGTTCCTTAAACTTACTCAAGCACAAGGACAATTAAACAACAATTTAAAAAAAATTGGGGTATACCAAAAAAAAAAGTTTTGAAAACACACAATTTAAAAATCACAAAGTAGAAATGCATCCAACAAGTCTAATGGTGAAACTAGAGCCACCAAGGTACATAATGCCAAAAGAAATAAACAAAACTAAAATAACAAGAAAGAGAAAAAATTACAAAAACTGCCAACATGAGATCATCACTTTTCATCCTCATCTTCTCCACCGCCCACGGTTCCTAAAACATCTTCCATCTGAGCATCTTGGCCCATGCTTAGAGCTTGGCTACTGCTTCCTGCCCATCCCATAAAAGATGGTCTGCCCTCAGGCCAATTAGCATAAGCGAAGTAGTACGCCTGAGACGGGAATGTGCGGGCCTCCGGTGCAAGAAAGGTGTTCTGAAACTGTTGTTGCATGCAATCAAATAAAAATGATTGAGACCTTTTAGAGGCCTCAAAGTTATCACAGCAGTAAGTGGCAAATGCCATTTGATCAAACACCGGCGCACGGTGGGGTCTAGGGGCCGGGGCAGTAGCTTCTACATTTGCATTCCTCTCCATCCAACTCTGACAAAACCTGTTTAGGTATGCATCATCCATGATCGAAGTGATGGAGGAATGTACCTCTCCTGGAACCTGCACTTTTGCATTCAAACACAATCCCATGATTAACCCAGGATACATCAGTAGCCCCATTTTTCCTCCAAATGGTGTTCCGCTCAGTGCAATCTTCCGCAGTTCTTCTGCAACAATGAAGGCTAAGTCCACGGTCTTCCCCAACATAATGGTGGTGGTATGGCTTCGGGGGAGAATGTTATTCATCAAAATGACTAAATAAATTTGTGCCTGTAATTTCAGATTCTCCCTCTTCCAACACTTGGGTAATCCTCGGTCATTCAGCTCGTATGTCTTTCCCTCAAGACATAGATAATTAATAACTTCCAGAATATCCCAATCATTTGCCAATGCCTTGATCTGGAATTCACATTGCCTATCCCCCGTCAAGGTGAGAGGATTACCAAAGAACTTATTAAGTGCTTGCTTGTTAAAGAGGACGGTCTTACCTCTCACCACTGTCTTATAGGCGTATGCGGTCCCGGGTTCCGTGTGAGGTGCATTGGCGTAGAATTCTCGCACAATGTCATAGTTAAGTTCCGTGATGGGCTCAAGGATCTTTTGCCATTTCCTTCCTTCCATATTGGCCACAACCTCCCTATATCTACCTTCTCTTGATAGCCGGGTGATTCTTTCGTTTTGAATGTTCTTCTTGAGAAGTACCTCGAACCTTGCCTTTTGTTCCGGACCAAGAAAAGTTGGTTAGGTCTTTGAGGAGCTAGGGGCTATGGTCTTAAAACGTTTAGACATCTGCATCACAATCAAAACAACAACACAGACATTCATCTAAATTAGTCAATCCAATTGAGAAATTTGCGGATGCAGGTTTTGAAGGGTTCGCGGTGCGAAGCCCCGATCGCGGCGCGACATGTGCGAAACCCAAAAAAATATGCATCCATAAGTGTGGATCCATGGTGATTCTCATCCATATCACTGTTCCAATCCTAAATCTAACCCAGCCTAACCAATTGTTCAACATGCAAACAGGCAGTTTCATGAATTTTTGAATTTTTTTTCTAACCTTAGATTGAGAGAGCAAAAGATGAGATATTGGGGAAAGAATGTACATACCTTTTTTGAGATTGGAGAGAGAGAGAGATAATTTGCAAAGAGCGAGGTGTATAACCTTGAAAGTGATGGAAGCCTTGGAGTTTTGAGTGTGTGGGGTGAAGGAGTGTGTGAGAGTGATAGTGGGCAAAAGAGGTAACAGAAAAAGAATAAAAGACAACAAAGCAAAGTAAATAAATTGGGGATTTTCACCTTTCTCGCTTCAGGTCGTGGCGCAACCATTGTTCGCGGCACGAACAGTCAAAATCAGAATGTTCATTTTTCCTCAGTTCGCGGCGCAAGCCTTGTTCGCGGCGCGAACAGTCAAAATCAGTATTTTGGCAAATTTGAAATTAGAGACTGGCCTGCTATCTCTTGTATCCTGCAACTTGCTACATGGCTATTTAATCATAAGAATGAAATAAGCTTACAGAGGTTGGGTTGCCTCCCAACGAGCACTTTATTTAACGTTGTTCAAGCTCGACGATCAAGTGATTTCTTCACGGTTCGGTGAGTGAAATAATACAAACCTCTCGATTTATTTCTCCACCTTGATAGACTTTCAATCGCTGCCCATTTACAGTCCAACTTTCTTGGGATTTGGGATCTTCAATCACGGTGGCTCCATACTTTTTCACTTCTTTTATCACAAATGGTCCAGACCACTTGGATTTCAACTTACCTGGGAACAACTTAAGCCTTGAGTTAAAAAGGAGCACCATTTGTCAGACCCTAAATACTTTGGGACGAACCTTCCTATCATGGTATGCTTTCACTTTGTCCTTGTACATCTTGTTTGAGTGATAAGCATTGTTTCTCAACTCTTCCAACTCATGAAGTTCCACTTTTCTTTTCTCACCAGCTTGAATGTGATCAAAGTTTAAGAGTTTGAGAGCCCATAATGCTCTATGTTCCATTTCTACTGGGAGGTGGCAAGTTTTCCCATAAACCATTTGGAAAGGTGTGAGGCCAATGGGGGCTTTGTATGCAGTACAATATGCCCACAAGGCTTCGTCTAGTTTCGAGGACCACTCTTTTCTCGAATTAGAAACCGTCTTTTCAAGGATCCTTTTGACCTCTCTATTTGACACTTCCGTTTGGCCATTTGCTTGTGGATGGTATGGGGTGGTTACCTTATGCTTTACACCATAATGCTCTAAAACCTTTTCCAATGGTGTATTGCGAAAATGTGATCCCCCGTCACTTACTAGCACCCTGGGCACACCAAAACGTGAAAATATATTTTTCTTTAAAAACTTGATCACGGTTTTGGAATCGGCCTTAGGTGAGGCAATTGCTTCCACCCACTTCGACACATAATCGACAGCTACCAAGATGTATTCATTAGAGAAGGAAGGTGGAAATGGTCCAACGAAATCAATCCCTCAACAATAAAAAACTTCTACTTCCAACATGTTGGTTAGAGGCATTTCATCCCTTTTACTAATTCCTCTGCTTCTTTGGCATTTATCACAACTTTTGGCGTGTTCATAAGCGTCTTTGAACACGGATGGCTAATAGAATCCCGATTGGAGGACTTTAGTAGTGGTTCTTAAACCACTATAGTGACCCCCATACGGAGAATTGTGACAGTGCCATAGGATATCCTTTGCCTCCTCAATAGTCACACACCTTCTTAATATGTTATCTGCACCGACTTTGAACAGGTATGGATCATCCCAAACATAGTATTTTGTGTCGGCCAAGAATTTCTTTCTTTGATTCGAAGTGAGGTCCCCCGGTATCAAACCAGTTGCCTTATAGTTAGCAAAATCGGCAAACCATGGCCTCACTTGAATCGCATAAAGTTTTTCATCTAGAAATTCTTCCCGCACTTCTTCTTCTTTATTTGTAATTTCCACATTCACCAATCGGGACAAACGATCGGCTACCACATTTTCGGAACCTTTTTTATCCCGGATTTCCAAATCAAATTCTTGTAATAATAGAATCCAACGAATCAACCTTTGTTTGGAATCCGGTTTGGTTAGCAAATATTTGATTGCCGAATGGTCTGTGTAAATTACAACTTTAGATCCGATCAAATAAGCTCTGAATTTTTCTACGGCATACACTATGGCTAGTAACTCTTTTTCAGTTGTTGCATAATTGACTTGTGCTTCGTTTAAAACTTTACTAGCATAATGTATGGCATGAAATTTTTTTGCTTTTCTTTGATCTAAAACCGCACCAACCGCATAATCGCTTGCATCACACATAAGTTTAAAATCAAGTTTCCAATTAGGTGCAACGATTATGGGTGCGGTCACTAGCTTTTGTTTCAACTTGTGAAACGCTTTCAAACAAGAGTCATCGAAAAGGAATTGTGTACCTTTGTTGAGCAAGTTGCTCAAGGGCTTTGCAATTTTTGAGAAATCTTTAATGAACCTTCGGTAAAATCCAGCATGTCTGAGAAAGCTTCTTATCCCCTTGATATTTATTGGGGGTGGTAATTTTTCGATTACTTCCACCTTTGCTCGGTCAACTTCCAGCCCTTTGGAGGAGATTTTGTGCCCAAGAACAACCCCTTCGGTTACCATGAAATTACACTTCTCATAATTCAGCACCAAGTTTGTTTCTACGCACCTCTCTAGTACTACATCAAGATTCTTCAAGCATAAATCGAACGATGCACCATATGCGGCAAAATCATCCATGAACACTTCAATGCATTCTTCAATCAAGTCTGAAAAGATGGCTTGCATACACCTTTGAAATGTTGTCGGTGCGTTACACAATCCAAAAGGCATTCTCTGGTAAGCAAAGATGCTGAAAGGACATGTGAAGGTTGTTTTTTCATGATCTTCCGGGTTGACCGAAATTTGGTTGTAGCCCGAATAGCCATCTAAAAAATAGTAGAAATTCTTACCGGCTAACCTCTCTAGCATTTGGTCCATAAAAGGTAGTGGGAAATGGTCCTTTCTTATGGCTTGATTCAATCTCCTATAGTCAATGCACATCCGCCATCCGGTTACCGTCCTAGTTGGAATCAACTCATTTTTCTCATTTCGAACAACCGCCATACCACCTTTCTTTGGAACTACTTGCACCGGACTCACCCATTCACTATCGGATATAGGATAGATCATTCCAGCTTCCAATAGTTTAACGATTTCTTTTCTCACCACTTCCTTCATGGATGGATTTAGGCGTCTTTGAGGTTGAGCAACAGGTTTGTAGTTGTCTTCCATCATGATCTTATGCATGCAATAGGCTGGGCTAATACCTTTTAAATCCGATAATACCCATCCAATTGCGCCTTCATTCTTTTTCAACACTTATGTCAATTTCTGCTCTTCTTGGATGGATAAAGCATTACTAATTATCACTGGTTTTGTGAAATTATCGCCAAGGAATATATACTTCAAATGTGGAGGTAGCATTTTCAATTCCAGCTTTGTGTCTTCTACTTTCTTCTTCTCATCCAAAGCCTCAATTTTTTCTTCATGAGAGGTAATCTCTCCACAAAACTCTAAATCACTCAAAATTGCCTCAATTTCTTTTTCCTCCTCTTCGGTTGAGACATTGTAAGCTCCTATAAGAGATCTTTCTAAGGAATTTGAAAGATGGACTTGATTTGCAACTTCAATGATTTCCTCTTCTTCTACATCGATTCGGAAGGAATCGTGCTTGTCTTTAGGATGCTTCATGGCTTCGAAAAGATTGAACGTCACTTCTTCATCTTGCACCCTCACTTTCATGAGTCCATCATCGATGTCAATCATCATCTGGGCTGTCTTCATGAATGGTCTTCCGAGAATTAAAGGAACATCACGGTCCTTGTCCATGTCCACTACCACAAAATCTACCGGAAAGAAGAACATGTCCACCTTGACTAGCATATCTTGTGCAACTCCATATGGTGAAGTGGTAGACTTGTCGGCTAGTTGGAGAGTCATTCTCGTCGACTTCATCTCAATGTTTCCCAATCTTTTGATAATAGATAAGGGAATTAGGTTGATGCTGGACCCTAGATCAATCAAACCATTGCCAATGTATGTGTTTCCAATGGTAATCGGTAAAACTACTCGGCTCGGGTCAGACTCCTTCCTTGGGATATTTCTTTGAATGATTGCGCTGCACCATGCTTCAAGTAGAACGGTTTCATCTTCAGTATACCTCTTCTTTTTTGTAAGAATATCCTTCAAAAAATTTGCGTATTTTGGCATTTGCTCTAGTGCTTCGGTAAATGGAATACTAATTTGAAGTTGCTTTAGTATATCCATGAACCGTGCATAATGCCTTGCATTGTCCTTCCTTGATGGTGCATGCGGGTAAGGTAAGTGTTGGGCTGGAACATGACTCACGCTTCTATCCCCTTTTTTGTTTTTCAATTTTTGCTCATCCTGAACACCTTCTTCATGATTCTGTTTTTGTACAGTTCGCGGCGCGAGGCTCTGGCGCGGCGCGACCTGAAGAGAATTTTTCTCTTCTTCGTTTTGAGCCTCCAACAATTCATCCTCTTGATTTCCAGCTGTGACATTTATCTCATCCCCCACTGTAATTTCCTCGTTTACGTTGCTTGCCACCTTTTTACCACTTCTTGTGGTAATTTCTTTACAATGTTCCCTTAGATTGGTTTGAGTCTTGGCGGAGAATGATGGACTTGCTTGTTGGTCCGCCAATTGTTTTGCAAGTTGGCCTACTTGAGTTTCCAAATTCTTGATTGCTGCTTCATTTCTTTTTTAACTTGCCATGGAGGCTTGTATGAATTGTGCAAGTGTATCTTCTAACTTGGAACTCCCGCCTTGTGATTGTTGGCTTTGTGTGTTTGGATTTTGATATGGACTTTGTTGCTGAAAATTTTGATTTTTGAATCTTGATTGTTAGTAGCCTTGGTTGTTCCTTTGAAAAGTGTTGTTGTGTTGTGGAGGATATCTTTGGTAACCTTGACCTTGATTGTTGACATAACTTACTTCCTCTTGAATCGGGGGACAAAATCCGGTTGGATGATCTCCTTGACAAAGTTCACAACTTGCTACTTGATGTCTAACTTGTGTTCCATAAATCTCTTTCAATTGTTGTGGAAGTTTGGACATTTGTTGAGTGAGCAGCTCCACTTGTTGAGAGAGTAGCTTGTTTTGAGCAAGTATGGCATCATTGGTATTCAACTCAAGAACCCCCGCTTTCCTTTGTGAAGGACTACGGTCGTGTTGACTTTGTCTATCATTGAGTGCCATTTAATCAATAATGGTTTTCTCTTCCTCCGCATTCTTTGACATGAGAGAACCACCCGCGGTAGCATCCAAGAGTGTCTTTTGTGATGTTTGAAGTCTGTTGAGAAAAATGTGAATTTGTGTGAGATCATCAAACCTGTGACCTTTGCATTTCCTCAACATGGATTTGAATCTTTCCCAAGCCTCGTTTAGATACTCATTGCTTCCTTGTGTGAACACCGAAATAGCCGTTTTGGCTTCCATGAATCGGGATTGAGGGTAATACCTCTCTAGAAATCTTTCTTCTAACAAATTCCAATCTGTCATCACTCTTGTTGGTTGATCAAGGTACCACTCTTTTGCTTTTCCCACCAATGAGTGTGGAAACATTCTCTTGAATAAGTTTTCTTCACCTGCTTCATCTACTCCCGTGGAACCCGCAATCTCATAAAATTTGATGAGATGGTTGTACGGATCTTCATGATCCATTCCGGTGAACGGATTAGCATAAAGAAGTTGAAGGATTCCGATCTTCATCTCCGTATTCCTTCCGCCTCGAGCAAATTGAGTTGTCCGCCTTGGACTATTAGCGGACATTTCGGTACGAGCATCGTCACCCATACTTCCTTCAAGGGTTTCTACAACTTCCTCTTCAATTTGAGCAAGTACAGAATTTGTTGCTTCTTCTCTCCGGTTCCTTTTGTCGGCTAGTTTCTTTCTCATTCTTGTCTTGCTATTAAGCCTTCGTATTGTTCTTTCAATTTCGGGGTCGAATTGAAATTGCTCCTCGGTGGCTTTTTCTCGCATGCACTAGAATCTACAAAACTAACAAACCAAGTGAAACACAAGAGTGATAGAAATAAATAAAAAATGAGAACTTAGAACAATGAATTATTGCAATGCATGTAATATCGACACCAATCCCCGGCAACGGCGCCAATTTGTTGAAAAGTATATTTCAGGAAAATATTTTTAATATCGTATCCACAGAGATTGGTGTTACTACCGCCGTTCTATAATTTCGACTGTTGTAAGTTCAAAAGGTGTTTGAATTGTTTGTTTATGACTAAAGTATTCTTTTTACTTATAAGAAAATTAAGACAATAAAATTGATTTTAGAATAGAGTTTAGAAGTCTTGTCAAGATTGAGTTTCACTATCTTTGTTCTTTATATGTTCTTAATACCACTTACATGCATGCAAACTCCAATGATAAAATTCAAGTGTCCTCTCAATAATATTTATGTCTAAATAAAACTGTGATGGTTACTATATAAATCCTTAGACGATCTCTCCATCTAACTATTGATATAATAATCTTGAATGTTTAACACAATAGAAAAGTAGTGAATAAATCTATCTCTACAGTTTATTCTCTACTTGGAAAAATATCTTAGGTCAAGAATCAAACTATCTTTCTCAACAATAATTTAATTCTGAATTTTCAATGTAAAGAGAAAATATAATTCCTTATATCAAATGTAGTTTGTTACATGTAATGATAGTAATGTTACATAAACAACATAGGATAGCCACTACCTCAAGCTTGACAAGAAAGAAGTTTAGCTACTCATCATCTTCATTGATTTCATGGAAAATTCTTCAAGAATTTATTCTTGCATGCCAAAACTCTCCAAGAACAAGAAAAATCTCTTCCAAAATCTCTCTAAGATATTCTACAAACCTAAGAGATGCTAAGACTAAAAGGTAGAATGATTATGTCCAACATGCAAGGGAAAAGTGCAATAAAGAGCCTATGGGGCGCCACCCTACAAAAAGTGTTTTTTTTCTTCCAAGACATGACATGTGTCATTAAATTGCAAGTGACTGATTTCACCCAGTTCGCGGCGCCAAGGGTGGTCGCGGCGCGAACTGCCCAGCTTCAGGATTCCTTGCTTTGCTTCGTGATTCCTCATCAATTCCTTTCCCAATCTTTTATCCTCACGAGTTGCTTTGGAGATCATTCTTTTCTTGACATACCTTCTACAAAACTAGAGAAAAAGTGAAATATCTATTCGAAACAAAACAAAATAACTAAAATTGAATGTTTTACTAAATTGTGATAAAACTTATGTGAGTTTAATAAGAAATCGGTAAAAAAAAGGGACAGACAAAATATATAAAAACTAATACCAATTGGTCCCTAACATTCTGCTGGTGTTGAAGTTGGTGGTTCTGGTGGAGGAGTTACAGATGGTTGAGAAGGTGTTGGTTCAGATGTATACTTTTCACATGGATTTGCTTGAGGTTAGGGTACAGAAGAAGTTGTGATAGAAGGTTTCTTAGGTTTATAAACACGAGGAGGAGAGGGTGAAGGTGAAGGTATAGGTTCATGGAGAGTTTGATCAGATGTTAATACCTCTTTGAAAGTTTCCAGAATCTCGTCTAGACTTGCCTCTGGAGGATTGACCTTTTGCTTCTTGATCCTTTTAGGCTTGACAGCAACAGCTTCACCAGTAGCCTTCCTCTTGGGTTTAGAAGATTCTTCTGCAGCAACCTTTCTCTTCTTCTTGTGTCTGGCCTCATAAAGATCTGGAGCAGGTTCACCTGCCTTCTGAACCAGATTTGCTGGTAGTGGAATTCCTTCATTCAGACACTCTGTAATGTAATCCAGAATAATCTCCCTTGGTTCATTAGCAAAGAACATAGGAAAATTTTCAACTGGAATTCTTCTTTGAGTGACTTCTTCAGTGTTTAATTTCTTTGGAGCAGAAGTAACTTCTTCTACAACTTTCATCCTCTGAAGACTCTTCCCATTCAGAGGTTTTTCAATTGCAGAAGTTAACTCTTCCTGCAGTCCAGCTGCAATCAGATGACCAACAAGACCATTCTCAGTCAGAATGTCTGAGATAAGTCTTCCCATTGGAATTCAGTTCCTCAGCGTCTGATTTTTGGTTCTGACCTCTTACCTTGGTACTCTGACTCAGACAATACATGAAGTATAGCTAATCAATGTTAACATAATCTGGAGAATTGGAAGATTTTCTGTGATGAATGCAGCTCATGAAAATCTTAGCCCAGATCCTGTAAACTGACTTCAAATCCTTAACGTAAGAAACCTCTCCAGATGAACAAACTTCTCTATATACATCAGACATATCCACACGCCCATATGGCATATTGGTGACTCCATCAGTTTCCTCATATCCAATGAGTTTCCTTATCAAATCTTCAGTAATCACAATTTCTTTACCCAGAACGTAAGAAACTATGAACTTAGGGCAAGTAGAAGCATGTATTCAGAATTCCTTTACTAGAACAGGATAAACTGGTCCTATTAACCTGTCAAAGAACTTGGTCCAACACTGTGCATCAATAATGGAACGAAGATCATACCCATTTTCAGCAAACGATTCAAAGTTGACAATAGATTCACACAAGACTTCCAACTTGTCAACAGGCGTGAGTAAAGTTCTTATAGGTTCCTTAAAAGGGACATCACCCAAGTTTGAAGAAGAAATAACAGCCATTGAAGATTGGAACTGAGCAGACGTTGATGATGAAGTTGCCATTGAAGTTCTTGAAGATTTAGGGTTTCGGAGATGTTTGGGTTTGAGAGAGAGATGAAAGCAATGGAACAAGAAGAAATGCATACAAGGTGTTCGTGAGAGTGAAAAGTGTGAAATGTGTAAAGTTGTGGCATTTATAGAGGAAATTAGGGCACACAAGAGTCACACGTTCAGCACGCTTACTGATCGCGACTTTCTATGTCTAATACAACTTAACTGCAAGTGCACAGTCTATCGCGTAGTAATAAAAGATATAGATCCCACAAGGACTCGTAATCAAACTAGTGTTCACGGGAGTTACTATGTTTAGCTAGGTAGATAATGTTTAAGGGAATAATTGTTATTACTAAAGGGAACTAAAAACATTACTTAAAGTATAATTACGCGAATCGATATGCAATAATTATGTTCTTCGGGGATTTGACAAGTTACCGGTATATAAAATATTTTCAGAATTTATTTAAGAAGAAAATAGTGATCTAAATACCTTTGTCTCACGATGGTTGTTGACGCTAGTCGCAACTTTAAGGCGGAACGTATGCTGTCGCTATCCCGTTCGGGGTTAAAATCGCTTTTTGGAAATCTCTAAATTCTAATCTATTTTAAAGTGCTTTCACTGTTATTAAAACAAACGCCTAGTGTTTACTATCTGGTCCTAGCCGCAGCTGTCGCTTGTTGGTTCGTACCTTAATTAATTTCCCACTGTCGTGGCAAAACTACTTTTAAATAAGTTCTCGCTGTCGCGACGAACGTTTATTCAGGAAATAAGTTTAAACACTCAGGCCATAAACAACTTTTGAAAAAGAAAGGTTTTAACCGGTTATTATCAAATCCCGTCTGAATTATTATTACATACCGATTACTCTGGTTTAGCTAGACATGGATTTGGAACAGGTAAAGCGTAAATAAAAGCGGAAATTTAGAACATACATACTACTGGGAAGTAAAGTTACAATTAACGAAATAATAAAAACCTGTAAAGTATCCAATTGGCTTTTGGCAAAATTCCAACGATGTCGGCAGGATTGTGTCTTTAGGCCAATAGAGCGTACAAAGGAAATTTCAGTAACAGAATACAGGAAAAAGAAAGGGGAACAAAAACAAGACTTAAACTAAATTTGCTCTGGAAAATTTTTGGGCAGCACTTCGTTATCTGAATGCGGCTCCCTTTCTCAGCTCCCCTCCTTCTCCTTTTATAGAGGTGAAATACTAACGGTTATATCTTGCAGAAGGTGGACTTGGAGTCATAGAAAATAGGAAGTAGTGGTCCATTATTTTGGGACTTGGAACTGGTTTTTGCACGTTTACTGAAGTTCTGCGTTTTTGCCTGCATGACGGTCGTCATGGTGTGTGACGGTCGTCACCCATGTGACGGTCGTCATGGATGTGTGACGGTCGTCACATCAGCAAAATCCGCATCTGCTATTTTTCATGTTGTTTTCATCTGGTTTTCGTCCATATTTCATCTGTAATTGCTTCTTTTCTTCATATTGCTTTGTTTGGACATGGTCTTCAAATACCTGCAAAATATCAGACAAATAACATGGAAAAACCCGAAATCGGATTGAAACCAGTCAAATATTAGTTGAGTTATACGTCAATATATATATATACGATTTCGCGTTATCAAACTCCCTTAAGCTTGAGTCTTTGCTTGTCCTCAAGTAAAAAGTAGGAAGAATAAAAGTCGGCAAGCACGCAGCAGCTTCCTCGTTCAGAAAGTTGGGAAAACCCGGGATTCTAAATAAGAACAAACGAGTACGGTGACGACACTGGACTATAAATCTTCGGAGGTCTCCTTTTTATGCAAGTTGGTCCCAATCATGCTACTGCAGCTTAGTATCAAGGTTCTCGCGTCAAGTTTACCCTGTTTGTTCTAGCGCAATCACATTAAGCCTGTTGTCCATACACTTTCATGGAAAGTCAACCTGTTAGTGATTATGATCTCACGACTATTTTGATCTTTTCATTGCTCATGAGCTTATACCATTGATTTTCAGTGAGCTTTTGTACCGTTGGGCTAAATGTTCGGGTGAGGAGCACCTAACTTAGAGGGAACATGTCTCTATACTCGGGCTATATAGCTTTCTTTTCGTGATTTTTCATTCTTTTAGAGATCATACACTTATTTGTATTGGTTGCTCGCTTAGAAGTGTTTAGGATGGTGCTGACTACTTGTATAAACTACTTGGGGCTGAGTTTGCGTAGAAACTTGAAACTTTGGTACAAGTAGGTAGTGAAACCGACTCGCATAAACCGGAGGTCTAAGGTGTCAGGACGGTACTGGTTTTGTTAGAATTTTCGTCTCGGAGTTTCAAAACTTGGTTTGAACTTTGTCGCATTCTCGTGATGCTTTTGAGGAACAACTGAAAAAAATTTGTTTATGTCGAATAAAGTGGGGAAATTTGCGTAATGGAAAAAGACATATAAATGAGCTTTTATTTGCTAAAGTGGGAAAATGCTTGAATTGAAATTACTGAATTGAAAGTACAAGGAAACGGGAAATAAACGCTTTGCTCCCACACTATCTCAATCAGTGTCCTTACTGATTTGAAAGAATGCGACATGGAAATACAGAGAAAATGAAAATACAGGAAAGGGAAAAATACAGGAAACAAATAAAGAAAGAAAGAACTAGTCACGGCCTCTGCCTCGGTCACGTCCTCTGTCGCGACCTCTACCTCTGGCATGTTCGACTCGGGCCTCAAAGTTTAGAGCACCAGTGTGATAGACATAATCTCGGAGTCCTTCGAATTGCAAGGTAAGATTTTCCAAGTTCTCAGTGATGGCTTCCTGGCCAGTTTGGAGCTGTTGCATCGAAGTTCTTGTGTAGTCGTACTGCTCCCTCTGCCAAGCTTCGAATTGCTCTGCTCGCTGATTTTGTTGCTGCATCATGGCGAGTATCTGTGTTTGTTGGTCGAGGGATCGACGGAGGTCTTCTTCAGAGAAGTCGGGCTCGGGACGGTAGCGGCGACGACGGTAGGATGTGCCTTCAGAAGGAGGTGGTTGTGATGCCTCAGGTTGCTCAGTTCTGTCCAACTCATCTTGCACTTCGTCAACAGAACCTTGGGTGGTGGTTTGAGTTGGGGCAGCAGTAGCAGCAGGGGCATTCGGGTCAAAAAGCCAGTTGGCACGATCCTGCGGGTGCATCCGGGTACGTGACGGCATGATGATGCTTCTGATGGTTTTGCCACGCACGACCAGATGGTACTTTCCATCGGACCTGGAGCGGATGAGGTGGGAAGCTCTGCAATGGTCGGTGTCCAGAATTACCAAAGGAATTGTATGGAGATCCTGGAGTTGGTTACCGAGGTTCAGGCCTAATGCAATGGAGGTAACAGTCCCGCCAAAGTAGAAAGGCTTAGAGCCGCGGTTGCAGTTGGCCTGAATGTGGGCCAAGAGGAATGGTGTTGCGTTGACGGGTTCGGAATTGAACACGCAGCGGAGAAAGTTCTTTGGAGTTCACCTTGTGGTTGCTATCTCTTGCGAAGATGGTATTGCTCAGCACTCTGTGGAAATACAGGATGGTTGGGTTGTGGATGTGTGTTGCATGCAGAGAATCCCAGCTGTCGGCATCGATTCCGGTCAATTGGGACCAAAGCGCAAAAGCTTCATGTTGAAATTGTTCGATAATGCGGCGGTGAGCATCTTCGCCGCGAGGGAAATGTAGGATGTCGGCAATCTGATTTTGATTCAATTGGTAGGTTGTGCCGAACATACGGAAGCAAGCGGCGCCGGTATGTTGGCTAAGGTCGCCGCTTGAGGTGAAGTAACTGAACGAACTGAGGAACTCGAGTGTGAGTTGTTCGTAAGTGGGCTGCGGATTTGTGCATAGATGCCAAATGCCGGCTCTCTGTAGCATCCAGGTGACGCCGTCAAGGAGGCCGAGATCCGTGAGAGATGGTATGTGCGGATAATGGGTTGGCTATAGCGACCGTTGATGGAAGGCTACGTAGTTTGCTCTCTGTTTCTCGCCGGAGTCGCCTTCACTGAAAATGATATTGCTAAGGTCAGGGGTTTCATTGTTTCTTGCCATTTGCTGGATGATGCTTTTGAAATGGGGGAAGAATGCGGTTTCTACGGAATGAGATATTGCACAAAATTGGTTAATGAAGATGAAATGGGAGTTGGGATTATGTGTAGTAAGGAGGGAAAACGAAATTTTGAAATGGGGTTTGGATGTGTGGTGATGGGAAGTTGATAAAATGGGAGTGGGGGAAGAAACGTAACCTCTGTTATAGCAGATATCAGATTCTGGACTCGTGACGGTTGTCACACATCTGTGACGGTCGTCACCCGTGTGACGGGCGTCATGGTTCTGTGACGGTCGTCACACCAGCAAATTCTGCAGAACGCAGAATTTTGCTACAGGGGTGCTTTTGACATGTTTTTAAGGCTTGTAATTTATACCGCAATGTAATAAATCAGCCAAAAGGCATATGATAACATAAAAACAGAATAAGGGAATAATGAATGAAATTGAAATAACATTTAAAAAGGATTGTTTTTAATGTAATACATAAGTGAAATGAAACAATGCGAAAATAAAAATATTTGAAAGCGTACAGAAAAACAGGAAAAATAAACTAAACTAAAGCTAAAATCTCATTCCTTTTGTGCCTTCAATTCCTCAAACTTCCGGGCGTAGTAATCGAGCTGGTCACAAACTAAGTCCATGAAAACTGATAATTCGGCGTGGATGCTTGTTATTTCATTTCTTGCGGTGGTCAGAGTTGTGTCGAAGGTGTCTAATCGGTGCAGAACAGTATCCATTTTGTCAGAGTTTTCTTCAGGAATGGGCTCAGGATAGGTGTTGTAATGTGGAGGGGTCTCAGGGTCTACCTCAACTTCGGACACAACATCCTCATAATACATATAAT
Organism: Lathyrus sativus; assembly: GCA_963859935.3. Lineage (NCBI taxonomy): Eukaryota > Viridiplantae > Streptophyta > Magnoliopsida > Fabales > Fabaceae > Lathyrus > Lathyrus sativus. The sequence goes on along the minus strand of OZ012737.1, from coordinate 379,320,683 downwards.
CATGTGCTTCAGAGATGTGATCACTGTCGTACATGTAATCCTGTGGTGTGGATTGAGGTGAAGGAGGTCTCATAGGCTCATCCAATTCATAAACCCAATTGTCCTTGTTATGGATACTCGTCATCTAATGATTTGGCAATGTGAATAGCTGGACAGGTTTGTCATTGATAAGGTACTCGTAAGGTCCAGGTCCCATGGTTCTTAAAATGCGCCTGTTAAAGCAAAACTGGATATTCATGGGTCGGACGGTGCCAAAACTAGTGCTTGCATTTAGGTGGAATCTAAGGCCAAGCTCGTGGGCAATCATTGTCACGAGGCCTCCTATTAGAATGGGTGATTGTGATTCCTGAGTGAGGCGTAGGAAGGATCTCATCATAAAAGGCACGACATTCACTGGACGGCCCTGAGAAGCACAGAACAAGATAAACAACTCTTCTTTAGATACTGTAGTAATGTTTTCTTCCTTTCCGAAAAGGGTGTGAGCTAGGATCTTATGAAAGTATCTGAAAGCGGGGTTATGAATCTCATCGTTATACATGCCATTTGGGTCAGGGTGATAGTCGCCTGTGATTTTACCCCAGAACTGGTTTAGTTCAAAATCAAGATTTTCATCTTCGGCACTGATGAACACATGTGGTCCGCTAGGAAATCCTAGGAGGTTAGCTAATGACATACAACTATGGGTTTGGTCCATTCCAAACATTCTAAAGGTGATCAACTGTGTGTTTGATCCAAAACCATAGTTGGGTAAGTACCTGAAGGAACTAAGGAATTCATAGGTGAGGTCCTTATAGGTAGCAAAACGGGTTTTCAAGGAGGTGTTCTCCTAGCCTAATTGATTAAACAGGAATTGAATGCTATCAGTAATTCCTAGCTTCTCCATGGTAGACTTATCATAATACAGTGTTAAGGCTATGTCTCTCTCAGTTAATGCTGCAAATCTTTCCTTTTGAGCTAATCCTCGAAAATGAACTTTTGTAAAGTCGTACTCGGCCATACTCGCAGGGTAGTCGGAGAAAAACAGGAGGAAGGTATGAAGGCTTTTAAAATCCTGAAAAGTTTAAAACAGAAATTTTAAGTCAGAATTTTTAAAAACAAAAGGTGGTAGAAATAAAAACAAAGTTTAAATAAAAGAGAAAATAATGAAACAACAAAAAAAAATAAAAAATAGTAGCAATTTAAGTTTAAAAATTTGTTAAAATTTCAAAGTAAGATTTCAAATAAAAATGAAAATGAAACACAGTAAAGAGGGAAATACGGGAAAATTGGGTTGCCTCCCATTAAGCGCTGTTTTTAATGTCAAAAGCCTGACGATAGCTTGGTGACAAGCTATTCGGGGGTTTGAGCAGGAAGCTCGAGCAATGTTATACTGCTGACTTGAGGGTTGTTTTCGTTCTTATTATAATGTTTTAAACGTTGTCTGTTTACGATAAACGGTGCATTCGTCTTATCGGTAATTTCAACAGCTCCACTTTGAAGTACTTTAGTCACTTCAAAAGGTCCAGACCACCTAGATTTTAGTTTACCTGGGAAAAGTTTCAATCTTGAGTTAAATAGAAGTACGATGTCTCCCACACTGAATTGTTTCCGGACTGAACGTTTATCATGCCATTTCTTAGTTCGTTCTTTGTAGATACGGGCATTTCCGTAAGCGTCCAATCTAAGTTCTTCTAATTCGTGTAAGTTCAAGATTTGTTTCTCTCCTGCCTCAGTGTAGTTGAAATTAAGTGTCTTAATGGCCCAGAAGGCTTTATGCTCTAATTCTACAGGGAGATGACAGGATTTACCGTAAACTAATTTGAAGGGTGTAGTACCTATTGGTGTCTTAAAAGCGGTCCTATAAGCCCATAAAGCTTCATTCAACTTTGATGACCAATCTTTCCTTGAGGTAGCGACAGTCTTTTCCAATATTTGTTTTATTTCCCTGTTCGAGACCTCTACATGTCCGCTAGTTTGCGAATGATATGGTGTAGCTACTCGGTGTTGGACTCCATATTTAGAAAGAAGTTTGTCAAAAATTCGTGATATGAAATGTGATCCGCCGTCACTAATGACGAGTCTGGGTACACCGAATCTAGGAAAGATTGTGTTTTTGAAGAGTTTGATTACTACTCGTGCGTCATTTGTTGGAGTGGCAATGGCTTCTATCCATTTAGACACATAGTCTACAGCGACGAGTATGTAGTTATTCCCAAAAGAAGACGGGAAGGGTCCCATGAAATCTATTCCCCATACGTCAAAGATTTCTACCTCTAAGATTCCTTTCTGAGGCATTTCATCGCGTCGTGAGATGTTGCTAGTTCGTTGGCATCAATCACATTTTAGCACATTTTAGGCCTGAATAGGCCGGCTTGGAGAATCTTAGCGCACGTCTTGGATGTACTGGCATGACTACCATATGGTGCTGAATGGCAGTGGGAAATGATGTTTTCTATTTCTTCCTCTGGGACACAGCGACGGTATATGTTGTCGGCCCCTCTCTTGAAGAGTAGAGGTTCGTCCTAATAATAGTGTTTCAGATCGTGGAAGAATTTCTTCTTTTGCTGATAAGTGAGATCCGGTGGAAGCACGCCTGCAGCTAGGTAATTAACGATGTCGGCATACCAAGGTAATGTGACTTGGGCATAGACAACTTCTACGGCTTTTTCGAGTTCGGGATCTTCCGAGATTAAGTTAGGCATGTCACTTTCTAATTTGGCTATCAGATGTTCATATGGAAAATCGTCATTTATCGGTACTGGTTCATGTTTAATGCCTTCTATTCGGGATAAGTGATATGCAACTACATTCTCGGTTCCTTTCTTATCTTTAATTTCTAAGTCAAACTCTTGTAATAATAGGATCCATCTCAATAATCTTGGTTGGCATCCTTTTTGCTTATTAGGTACCTAATGGCAGCATGGTCTGTGTATATGATAATTTTTGCTCCTACTAAGTAAGAACGGAATTTGTCAAGCGCAAATATAACTGCTAGAAGTTCCTTTTCTGTTGTGGCGTAGTTCATTTGGGCAGGATCTAAGGTTCTACTGGCGTAGTAGATGGCATGAAGCTTCTTGTCCTTCCTTTGTCCTAGAACTGCGCCTACAGCATAATCACACGCATCGCACATGATTTTGAACGGTAGCCGCCAATCGGGTGGTTGCATAATTGGTGCGGTGATAAGGGCTGATTTTAATGTTTCGAATGCTTTTAGACAGTCGTTTTCAAAGACGAACTCAGCATCTTTCATCAACAGGCCAGTCAGAGGTTTTGTGATTTTTGAAAAATCTTTTATAAATCTGCGGTAGAAACCGGCATGTCCTAGAAAACTCCGTATTTCGCGTACGGATTTTGGAGGTTAGAGGTCTTTTATAATTTCTATTTTAGATTTGTCGACCTCAATCCCTTTATTAGATATGACATGTCCTAGAACTATTCCTTGTCGGACCATAAAATGGCATTTTTCCCAATTTAGGACAAGGTTCACTTTTACACAACGTTCTAATACCATTTTTAAGTTTTGTAGGCATCCTTCGAAACTTTGTCCACATACTGAGAAATCGTCCATAAATACTTCCATGATGTCGTCTATGAAATCTGCGAAGATTGTCATCATGCATCTTTGGAAGGTTGCTGGAGCATTACAAAGTCCAAACGACATTCGGCGGTAAGCAAAAGTACCATAAGGACATGTGAATGTAGTCTTTTCTTGGTCATCAGGATGAATGGGAATTTGGAAAAATCCCGAATAACCATCTAGATAGCAGAAATATGAATGTTTGGCTAATCTTTCCAACATTTGGTCTAAAAAGGGTAAGGGGAAGTGATCTTTTCGTGTGGCTTTGTTAAGCTTTCTATAATCAATGCACATTCTGCTTCCAGTCACGACTCTTTTTGTTATTGATTCGCCTTTTTCGTTCTTAACTACTGTGACTCCTCCTTTCTTAGGTACGACATTAACTGGGATGACCCATTCACTATCGGAGATTGGATAGATGATTCCTGCATCTAGCAATTTCTTTAATTCGTCTTTGACTACAGTGCTTAGGATGGGGTTCAGTCTCCTCTGATGCTCTCTAGAGGTTTTACAGTCTTCCTCTATTGTAATTCGATGCATACAGATCAAAGGGCTTATACCTTTTAGGTCGCTTATGTTATAGCCTAACGCGGTGGGGTACTTCTTTAGGACTTCTAATAGCTTTGCGGTTTCTAATTGTCCTAAGTCGGTGTTGACTATCACTGGTTTTTTTAGTTCATCGTCTAGGAATTCATATCTAAGGTTTTTGGGTAGTGTTTTAAGTTCTAAAGATGGGTTCTTCGGACCTGGCATATGGTTTGGGGCTAGTGCTAAGCTTTCGCTTAGACTGTCGTCTTTATACGGTTTACGCCAATCATCGTCTTCAGAAATATCGGGTATTTGAATCTTTATTATTTCTGAATACGTGGTCTCTTCATTTTTATGTTCTCTTATGCATTCGTCAATTACATCTACTAAATAGCAGGTATCGTCTATGGCTGGTGCTTGTAAGAACTTGGTGAGAATGAACTCTATCTTTTCTTCTCCTACTTCAAATGTTAGCCTACCTTTCTTTACGTCAATTATAGCTCTGGCTGTAGCTAGGAACGGTCTTCCTAGGATAATTGGGGTAACAGAGTCCTCTTTGATGTCCATGATTATGAAGTCGGTTGGGATGTAGAATTGTCCTATGCGTACTGGAACATTTTCCAGTATTCCGACGGGGTATTTGACGGATCGGTCAGCTAATTGAACAAACATCTTGGTTGGTCTTAGTTCACCCATATTTAGCTTTTTGCATATGGATAAGGGCATAACATTGATACTGGCTCCTAAATCACACAGGGCTTTGTCTATTACGAATTTTCCAATGACACAGGGTATGGAGAAACTACCTGGGTCTTTTAATTTAGGAGGCATGTGGTTTTGAATAATAGCGCTACACTCTGCAGTAAGTGTAACTGTTTCGTTATCCTCGATCTTTCTCTTATTTGACAGGATTTCTTTGAGAAATTTAGCATACGAGGGCATTTGAGTGATAGCTTTTGTAAAAGAAATAGTGATATTCAACTGTTTAAGGAGCTCTACAAATTTCTTAAACTGCCCTGTAGTTTTGGAGTTTATTAGTCTTTGAGGATAAGGGATAGGTGGTTTATATGGCGCTGGCGGCACATATGTGTTTTCATCTTTGGCGGCTTTTTGCTCGTCACATTCCTTCTTTTCTGTTTCAGACTCCTTTTCGGTTGGTTTATCGGATTTCTGTTGCATTACTGAATCTTCGTTCCTAGAGTCTGTTGGGCCCTCCAATTCTTTTCCGCTTCTTAATATGACGGCATTTTCTTGCCCTTTTGGATTTTTTTCGGGTTGTCCAGGAAATGTGCCAGCGGGTGCAGCAGCAGAGGCTTGTTGTTGAGCCACTTGTGATATCTGTGTTTCTAGCATTTTGTTGTGGGTGTCTAAAGCGTCTACTTTTCCGGTCAGCTGTTTAATTTGTTCACTACTGTGTACGTTTTGATTTAGGAATTCTTTGTTTGTTTGAGCTTGAGTAGCTATGAATTTTTCCATCATCAACTCGAGGTTTGATTTCCTAGGGGTAGTCTGGGCAGCAGTTGGTTTCTGATATCCTGGCGGAGCACCTGGTGCTTGCAAGGCATTATCGTTCTTGTAGGAAAAGTTTGGGTGGTTCCTCCATCCTGGGTTGTAAGTATTTGCGTAACGGTTTCCTTGAGCGTAATTTACTTGGTCTGGTGGGATTCCGTCCAACAATGGGCACTCGGGCACATTATAAGTGGCGATTCCGCATAACTCGTAGTTTGGAGTTACGGCAACGACGGTTGCAGTGGGGTTAACGGTTAGACTGTCGATCTTCTGTGCTAGAGCATCTACTTTAGCGTTGAACTTTTCAAGGTTGCTGATCTCGTACATCCCACCTTTCGCTGCGGGTTTCTCTGCTGGAATGCGTTCACCTCCCCATTGGCAGTGGTTCTGAGACATGTTTTCGATTAGTTGATAGGCTTCGTCGTATGGCTTATCCATAAGGGCACCGCCCGCGGCGGCGTCTACCGTTAATCTGGTGTTGTATAGAAGCCCATTATAGAAAGTATGGATCATCACCCAGTCTTCTAGACCATGGTGAGGACATGTTCTCATCATATCTTTGAACCTTTCCCACGCTTCGTAGAGAGATTCAGTATCTTTTTGTCGAAATCCGTTGATTTGAGCTCTAAGCATAGCAGTTTTGCTTGGCGGAAAATATCTCGCTAAGAACACGTTCTTCAACTGTTCCCATGTCGTAACGGAGTTGGATGGTAAGGATTGTAACCATGTCCAAGCTCTATCTCTAAGAGAGAAAGGGAAAAGACGAAGTCTTATTGCGTCTAGAGTTACACCATTTGCTTTCACTGTGTCTGCGTATTGCACAAACTTCGTTAAATGTTCATTTGGATCCTCAGTTGCATTTCCTGAGAATTGGTGTTGTTGTACAGTTGACAGCAATGAGGGTTTTAGCTCAAAATCGGTTCGATTTATAGCTGGGGCAGCTATGCTACTTCTAGGCTCCATCTGAGAGGGTGTAGCGTATGCCTTCAGTGGTTTGTTTTGAGGTCCTTCAGCCATCTTTTCTTCTTTAACTGGAGGATGAGCTAGAAGATCAGGAATGTTGTGTCTTCGTTGATATTCGACGATGCGCCTTCTTAGATGTAAGAAGCGCTCTAGTTCAGCGATTGTAGGTTGTAAGATTTCGCCTTGTGAGCGAGTACTTGGCATACAATCGAAGAACGAGTAGAGGGAGAGAGAATTGTTAACCTAGTCTATATTGTGTAACAAAGGATTACACTATTGACTAAACGGGTCCCCGACAACGGCGCCAAAAACTTGATCGCGACTTTCTATGTCTAATACAACTTAACTGCAAGTGCACAGTCTATCGCGTAGTAATAAAAGATATCGATCCCACAAGGACTCGTAATCAAACTAGTGTTCACGGGAGTTACTATGTTTAGCTAGGTAGATAATGTTTAAGGGAATAATTGCTATTACTAAAGGGAACTAAAAACGTTACTTAAAGTATAATTACGCGAATCGATATGCAATAATTATGTTCTTCGGGGATTTGACAAGTTACCGGTATATAAAATATTTTCAGAATTTATTTAAGAAGAAAATAGTGATCTAAAGACCTTTGTCTCACGATGGTTGTTGACGCTAGTCGCAACTTTAAGGCGGAACGTATGCTGTCGCTATCCCGTTCGGGGTTAAAATCGCTTTTTGGAAATCTATAAATTCTAATCTATTTTAAAGTGTTTTCGTTGTTATTAAAACAAACGCCTAGTGTTTACTATCTGGTCCTAGCCGCAGCTATCGCTTGTTGGTTCGTACCTTAATTAATTTCCCACTGTCGTGGCAAAACTACTTTTAAATAAGTTCTCGCTGTCGCGACGAACGTTTATTCAGGAAATAAGTTTAAACACTCAGGCCATAAACAACTTTTGAAAAAGAAAGGTTTTAACCGGTTATTATCAAATCCCGTCTGAATTATTATTACATACCGATTACTCTGGTTTAGCTAGACATGGATTTGGAACAGGTAAAGCGTAAATAAAAGCGGAAATTTAGAACATACATACTGCTGGGAAGTAAAGTTACAATTAACGAAATAATAAAAACCTGTAAAGTATCCAATTGGCTTTTGGCCAAATCCCAACGATGTCGGCAGGATTGTGTCTTCAGGCCAATAGAGCGTACAAAGGAAATTTCAGTAACAGAATACAGGAAAAAGAAAGGGGAACAAAAACAAGACTTAAACTAAATTTGCTCTGGAAAATATTTGGGCAGCACTTCGTTATCTGAATGCGGCTCCCTTTCTCAGCTCCCCTCCTTCTCCTTTTATAGAGGTGAAATACTAACGGTTATATCTTGCAGAAGGTGGACTTGGAGTCAGAGAAAATAGGAAGTAGTGGTCCATTATTTTGGGACTTGGAACTGGTTTTTGCACGTTTACTGAAGTTCTGCGTTTTTGCCTGCATGACGGTCGTCATGGTGTGTGACGGTCGTCACCCGTGTGACGGTCGTCATGGATGTGTGACGGTCGTCACATCAGCAAAATCTGCATCTGCTGTTTTTCATGTTGTTTTGATCTGGTTTTCGTCCATATTTCATCTGTAATTGCTTCTTTTCTTCATATTGCTTTGTTTGGACATGGTCTTCAAATACCTGCAAAATATCAGACAAATAATATGGAAAAACCCAAAATCGGATTGAAACCAGTCAAATATTAGTTGAATTATACGTCAATATATATATACGATTTCGCGTTATCACTTACCACTTAGCATTTAATGAAGAGAATATAATCATTTTAAACAATTAATGATTCTGACAAATTGGGGGGAGAATCAAGAAACTCAATGTTCAAGACAGTACCTCAAACGTCAATTCAGTATTATGCACTCCACCTTTTTAGATCTAAAGTGACACGTGTTTGCTTGCATTTGGTTCTGAAATTTCTTTGAGAAATGAAACGTTAGCCAACGTTCAGATCCTCTGAGACTTGTTAGTTCAGATACATACAGAAATAATAATTCAAGAGATTAAATAAATGACAGATGAAATACTTCAGAGTTTTAAACATTTTGCATCTGAGAAATTTACTTCTGATAAATATTACTCTGTACAGAATTTCATACCAATATTTTTCAGAATAAACTTAAACCTATCTTCAGCAAGGGGTTTTGTGAAAATATCAGCCCATTGATGATCTGTATCAACAAAGTCTAGATTTATAATACCCTTCTGAACATAGTCTCTAATGAAGTGATGTTTAATTTCTATATGCTTAGCTTTAGAGTGTAAAATTGGATTTTTAGACAAGCATATAGCAGAAGTATTATTACAGAATATAGAAATATTACTCTCAAAGATCATATAATCTTATAGCTGACTCTTCATCCAGAGCATCTATGTGCTACATCCAGCAGCAGCAATATATTCTGCTTCTATAGTTGATAGAGCAATTGTAGGTTGTTTCTTGCTGTACCAGGAGATTAAATTTTTTCCAGAAATTGGCAACTTCCAGAAGTACTTTTTCTTTCAACTCTGACTCCAGCGTAATCAGCATCACAGAATCCAACTAGTTTAAATTCATCAGATTTTCTGTAACACAAACCCACATTAGTAGTACCTTTCAGATACCTTAGAATCCTCTTAACAGCTGTTAAGTGTGATTCTCTAGGATCTGATTGGAATCTAGCACACAAGCATACACTAAATAAAATGTCAGGTCTAGAAGCAGTTAAGTATAGAAGAGATCTAATCATGCCTCTACAGACTTTCTGATCTACTTTATTACTTACCTCTTCCTTACCAAGAGCGCTTGTTGGATGCATTGGAGCCTTTGCTAACTTACTATCAGTCATGTTGAACTTCTTCAGAAGCTCTTTTACATATTTAGTCTGATGAATGTAAGTGCAATCTAGAGTTTGGTTGACTTGAATTCCCAGAAAGAATCTCAATTCTCCCATCATGCTCATCTCAAATTCAGCCTGCATACATTGAGCAAACTCCTTTCCCAGCGTAACATTTGTAGATCCAAATATAATATCATCTACATATATTTGACAAATTAACAGATCTTTCTTAAACGTTTTACAGAAGAGAATTGTGTCCACTTTGCCTCTGATAAAAATTTTCTCCAGAAGATAATTACTTAATCTCTCATACCAAGCTCTGGGAGCTTATTTTAAACCATAAAGAGATTTCTTAATTTTAAAAACATGTTCTGGAAATTTATCACTTTCAAAACCAGGAGGTTGATGAACATAGACTTCCTCTTTTATAATCCCATTTAAGAAGGCACTTTTAACATCCATCTGATATAGAGTGATGTTATTTTGTGCAGCAAAAGAAATGAGTAAACGAATAGACTCTAACCTGGCCACAGGGGCATAAGTCTCTGTGTAGTAAATTCCTTCTTACTCGCTATAACCTTGAGCAACAAGCCTTGCTTTGTTTCTTACAACTTCTCCTTGCTCATTAAGTTTGTTTCTGAAGACCCATTTACTTCCAATTATATTGAATCTTTTTGGTCTTTGAACCAAATCCCAAATGTCATTTCTTGTGAATTGATTGAGCTCTTCTTGCATGGCAATTATCCAGTCATTGTCTTGCATAGCTTCATCCATAGAAGTTGGTTCAATAACTGATACCAAACCAAATAATGACGCTTCAGATGATCTGAGGTAGGATCTTGTTCTTATAAGGTCATCCTTCTTTCCAATTATCACATCCTCTGGGTGAGAGGCCTTGATTCTGGAAGATGATACTCTAACATTAGGTTCTTCAGAAATATTCAAGTTGTTCATTTGAGTAGCCAAGGGAGTTGCCCCTGGTGTTGCTTCTGATTCCTTCACTTGAGCCTTTTCTGCCTCTGAGCCTTCAGAGTATGTGAGAATTACTTCTCTATCTGCAGAATTATCAACCTACTTTGGCTTTTGATTGCCAAGCTTATCATCAAATCTAACATGTATAGATTCCTCCACAATGTATGTTTCAGTATTGTATACTCTGTAGCCTTTAGAGCGTTCAGAATAGCCAAGCATGAAACACTTCTGTGCTTTAGAATCAAACTTGTTCAGATTCTCTTTAGTATTCAACATATAGCATATACATCCAAAAGGATGAAAATAAGAAATGTTGGGATTTTTGTTCCTCCACAATTCATAGGGAGTCTTTTCCAGAAGAGGTCTTACAGACACTTTGTTCTGAATATAACAAGCTGTATTTATTGCTTCTGCCCAAAAATGTTTTGCCAGATTAGTCTCGTTGATCATGGTTCTGGCCATTTCTTGCAATGTTCTATTTTTCCTCTCTACAACTCCATTCCGTTGTGGAGTTCTATGGCAGGAGAAATCATGAGCAATGCCATTTTCATTAAAATATTTTTCAAAATATTTGTTTTCAAATTCGCCACCATGATCACTTCTGACATTAACAATTTTAAAATCTTTTTCATTCTGGACATGTTTGCAAAAGTCAAAGAACACAGAATGTGACTCATCCTTGTGTTTTAGGAATTTCACCCACGTCCATTTGCTGTAGTCATCAACAATGACTAACCCATACTTCTTGCCTCTGATGGATGCAGTTTTCACTGGTCCAAACAGATCAATGTGAAGCAAATCTAATGGTCTTTAGGTTGAAACAACATTTTTAGTTTTAAAAGAAGATTTTGAAAATTTTCCTTTTTGACATGTTTCACAAAGAGCATCTGAGTTGAACTTCAACTTAGGAAGTCCTCTGACCAGATTGAGTTTATTAATCTGAGATATACGTATCATATTAATATGCCCCAATCTTTTGTGCCAGACCCATTGCTCATCATTAACAGATATAAGGCATTTTACATTTTGAACCTTAAGTTCTGAAAGATTGATTTTATAAATGTTGTTCTTCCTCTTTCCATTAAACAGGATTGAGCCATCCTTTTGACTAACAGCTTTGCAACATTTTTGATTAAAGATTATGTCATAACCATTGTCACTTAATTGACTTATGGACAATAGATTATGTTTTAATCCTTCTACAAGTAAAACATTAGATATAGAGGGAAGGTTACCATTGTAAATAGTACCAGAGCCAATTATCTTGCCCTTCTGATTCCCTCCAAACTTGATGTCTCCTCCAGATTTAAGCTCCAGGCTTTGGAACATAAACCTTTTCTCCCGTCATGTGACGTGAGCAGCCAGAGTCCAGGTACCATGATTGGCGTCTTGACTTTGCTGCTAAATACATCTGCAATAGGTATTATCTTATCCTTAGGTACCCAGATCTTTTTGGGTCCTTTTGGGTTAGTTGCCTTAAAAGTTTGTTTGAACTTCTGTCTTTTTACAACAGGTTTGTTCTGACTAACTTTCGGTTTAAACACAGAAACGTTCTGATCGGAACGTGTGTGTTTAATATCATTCAGATGACCAAACTTAAAATGAGAATATAAGGGAGTCTTCTTAATGATAAGTTTATCAACAGGTATTGGATTTAAATCCTTTCCAGAGGAAGGTTCATATCCAATTCCTTTCCTGTTGTTTCTGCTAACTCCATAGATCATTGAAGCCATCTTGCTTCTATCTATGCTTTTAGCCAGAAACTTCTGAAAACTATAGTCATATTCATCTAAAATATTTTTACATTTTGACTTAGTTTCAGATTCAGAGTCTTGTTGAGCTTTTTCAAAATTGTTTTTCATTTTCATATTATTTTTTTTGAGCTCAGCAACTTCTGACTTTAACAGACTATTCTCATATTCAAGATTGCATTTAAGCTTCTTGCACTTGAGCTTAATTTGGTTATAGTTGTTCAGAAATTCTAATAAAACCTCAATAAGTTCTTCCCTAGAGAGATCAGAAAGTACCTCTTCTGAGTCAGATTCAGAATCAGATTTAGATCCAGGTGTTCCTTCATCCTGATCTTCCACACCTGCCATCAGTGCCATGTTGGTACATTCTTCGTCTGATTCTGATGAAGATTTAGATTCATCTGAATCATCCCAGGTTGCCATTAAAACCTTCTTCTCTTTGTCAAACTTCCTCTTTGGCTTTTCTTTCAGAAGCTTTGGACATTCATTCTTGTGATGATCAGGTTCCTTGCATTCATAACAGACAACCTCTTTCTTTCCAGATCTTTTGTGTCCAGAGAACTCTTTGCGTTGATCTGGCTTCTTGAAGTTTTTGAACTTCTTTCCTTTATGCTTCCAGAGTTTGTTGATCCTTCTGGAAAACATGGACAATTCATCTTCTTCTTCAGAAGAAGACTCTTCAGAACTTTCTTCTAAAACCTGCAATGCTTTAATAGACTTGTTAGACTTTAAAGCAATTGACTTACCTTTCTTTTGAGGCTCGTCTTCTTCAAGTTCAATCTCATGGCTCCTTAGAGAGCTTATCAGTTCCTCCAATGTGATCTTGTTCGGATCCTTAGCTAGCTTCAGAGAAGTGACCATTGGTCTCCATCTGATGGGCAAACTTCTGATGATCTTCTTAACATGATCAGCAGTGGAGTAGCCTTTGTCGAGCACTTTTAATCCAGCTGTGAGGATCTGGAATTTAGAGAACATAGCTTCTATAGATTCAGATTCTTCCATTTTGAAGGCTTCATATTTCTGGATCAGCGCCAGAGCCTTGGTCTCTTTAACTTGTGAGTTCCCTTCATGAGTCATCTTCAAAGACTCAAACAAATCAAATTTTGTTTCTCTGTTGGTAATCTTCTCATACTCAGTATGAGATATAGAATTTAATAAGATTGTTCTTGCTTTGTGATGATTTCTGAACTCTTTCTTCTGAGCTTCAGTCATAGATTTTCTATCAATTTTCTTGCCATCCCCATCTGTGGGGTGAACATAACCATCAATGACTAAGTCCCAAAGATCAGCATCATATCCAAGGAAGAAACTCTCTATTCTATCCTTCCAATAGTCAGACTTCTCCCCATCAAACATAGGGGGTTTTGTGTTGATTCTATCCCTTTCTTCATATCTGTTGTTGTTGGATGTTGAAGCTTCAGCCATAAAGTATCAACCAAAAAATATCAAGAGTTTTCTCACTGAATCTTTTCTGTTCATGGTGAAGTGATAGCACACACAGAACCGGAGCTCTGATGCCAACTGAAGGTGAGAAAATACTTAGAAGGGGGGTTTGAATAAGGGTTTTCAAAAATATTATGGCAATAAAAACACAATGATTTTTATCCTGGTTCGTTGAACTAAACTAATCCAGTCCACCCTATCAAGAGTGATTTGCCTTTCTCCACAGGGACTTAATCCACTATAATCAAACTGATTACAATATCAACCACTAAGAACAACTGTCTTAGTCTTCTCAAGAACTACTAACCACAACTTGGTCTTCTTAAGGAACTTTTACACTCAAATGTAAACTAAACAAGTGTTAAAATGCTTCTAAGAAAGTTGTATCACAACTATGATTTATACACTTAAGATTAAGAACGTATCAAACTATTCAACAAAGAAATATAATTTGTATGAGAGCTTTGAGAGAGTTTTCAATAGTTTTGTCAATTTTCGTCAACTGTAGAAAGTTGTTGAAGGCTTGCTTTTACAGGCAATGTAGTCCAAGACGTTGCAAGCTTGAAGACCGTGTACTGCAAAGTAGTTGTAGCCTTTTGTCTTCACATGAATTGACCTTTCCTAGAAGTACAACGTTCAGAGAAATCCTTTTTGCCTGAGTTCTTGTGTCTAGCATAGAAGAGGAAAGAGACGTTTGGAATATACCAATGGATATAACATTGAATAATCTTCTTCAACAAGTTTCTATTTCAGAGCAATCAACATTAGAGCCTTGAGTGATCAGAGTCTTGATGTCATCAGAGTTTGCTGTATCAGAGTGTTGCAGCAAGTATGCTTCAGCGTGAGTAACAATCAGAGTAGAGTTTGGAGATCAGATCCTCAGTACTTGCAGCGAACAGTACTATTAGAGTCTTTTGAAAAACATTTCTTGAAACTCTTCATACAAAGTCTTCAGTCTATGCTTCAAATGCTTCTGTAGCTTCTGCTTCAGAGTCTTCTGTAGGCAGCGCTCAGAGTCTTCTAACGAGATGCTTCTGACGCTTAGAGCCTTGCGTAGTTCAATGTTCAGATTCATTTTTGCTTTCAGAAGAATATTAAATTTAATATCTGCAACAAAAATACTTGAACAAATTTAGAGTATATAATTTCTTAATACAAAATTTCATTAGTGTTATCATCAAAACATAGAGATATAATTAAGAACCAGTATGTGTTCTAACAAAACGGACACGAGCGGGTGCTAATACCTTCCTCTCGCGTAATCGACTCCCGAACCTAGGATTTTGTTGCAAGACCATGTATTTTCCCTTTTTAGGTTTTCTTTGATCTTTTCCTTTCCTTCGTTAGAATAAATAACGTTCGGTGGCGACTCTTCTATTTTTTCCGACAGGGGTTTTTCGTAGTTGCGACACCTGGTGACTCTACTGGGGACTCTAGTTCCCTATGCGAGTCAATCCTAGCGCTTGTCTGTTTCTGTTTCATTGGGTGTTTATTTTTGTGCATTTATTTGTTGTATCTGTTGTATATTATCATATTTTACTGCATTTATTGCATTTGATTATTGTTATCATATTATTCTGATGCTGCTGTGCTGTTGGGTGGGATGGTTCTATGAGAGATGAGCTCAGTACCCAGGCCCGGGTACACACATAGTATTAGTGTGGGCTCCTGTTGACTTGCATGGAGTTTGACACGTACTATTAGGAGATGTTATGTTCTATATGTTTATACAGTAACCAAAGTGTTCCCTTGAGAGCTTATGACACTAGAGACCGTTCATGGGAAATCAGTTGAGGCCTCCTTGATTGATGATGATGCCAGACCAAAAATGGTGAATGTATCATCATTTCTCGACCTGATAGTCCATGATACTGAGGACCTTCTAGGATGCCATATCCAATACTAGAACCCGCATGTGATAGGAGATAGGTTTTGTAGGAAACTTTGACCTTTAACCTACCTGGTTTTTTGGATTTCTTATTAGTATGGACTTTTGATCCTGGTATTCTTGGTATCATGGTTATTCTGGCATTCCAATATTTTGGATTTCTTGTTCGAGAAGAGTTATGACCTATTCAGTCAACAGCACATTAGCTATTATGAGCATATGGAAACCTTGATCCCATGTTTGCATTTGCATAATCATATCTGCATTTTAACATTCATGTTTGTTTATTTCCAGGGTCTACATCTTATATTTGATTCCCATTGACAAGCTCTTCACAGATGGGTAATGGTAAGAAAGACACCATCAGCTACAAGTTTCAATCGCCATATTTGAGTCCGATCCGCAACCTGATTGCCAAAACTATCCAAAGTAATTTGGAGATGTTCAAAGATGATTATGGGAAGATCTTGGGTATGCTGCATATCATTACAAATATGAGAGAATGGCTATTCACACCTTGCTACAGTTCTACGATCCTGCTCTAAGGTGTTTCACGTTCAGGGATTATCATTTGGCTTCTACTCTGGAAGAGTTTTCACTCATTTTGGATATTCCAGTCAAAGATCTAGTGCCTTTCCATGAATCTATGGAAATTCCCTATCCGAAAGCTATTGCTGATGCTCTTTATTTTAGCACGTCTGTGGTGAAAGATAATCTGAAACCCAAGGGAGTTTTATCTGGCTTCCTGTTAAGTTCTTTGGTGATTGAAGCTTTGATATATGCTAAGGCTTGTAGTTGGACTACTTTCAATGCCATACTCACTTTGTGTATTTATGGAACTGTTCTCTTCCCTAATTTTTCGGGTTTCATAGATATGAACGCTATTCAGATCTTTATGATGAAGAATCCTATGCCAACACTCCTTAGTCATGTATACCACTCAGTGCATTCAAGGAGCTATAAGAATAAAGGGTGGACATCTTTATCGTTGTGCTCCTCTTATCTAGAAGTGGTTCATGAGTCATCTCCCGTGGGATGGCGCTTTTGTTGATACTAAAGACTCC
Organism: Lathyrus sativus; assembly: GCA_963859935.3. Classification (NCBI taxonomy): domain Eukaryota; kingdom Viridiplantae; phylum Streptophyta; class Magnoliopsida; order Fabales; family Fabaceae; genus Lathyrus; species Lathyrus sativus. The sequence goes on along the minus strand of OZ012737.1, from coordinate 379,304,166 downwards.
TTGAATTGGGCGGAAAGAGTAATGGACCTTGTCGCTAAGGATATCTGATGGTTTGATAAAAGATTACTAGAAACAGATATGATTTACAGTTGTAGGGAGTCTCCCAATTTCCCTATCATGGGAATACGGGGAGGAATCAACTACAATCTATCATTTTCTAGGAGACAGTTAGAGTATGTGTTGAGGGTTCCTGCAACCAATGAGGAGGTGACAAAATCTTTGTTTTACAGTGGGACTGGCAATCCTGAAGCCATAAAGAGAGTTGTGAGAGCTTGGGGCACTATTTAGAGAAGAGGTAAATCGTTCCTTGGTAAAAGTAATTGCAAAACGTATCTCCCTTATGTAGAGTGGTTGCAAGAGAGAGTGGAAGTCGTTCACTTGCCTTTTCTAGTAAAGACTCTTCTGTATCTGTTGGCCATCAAACAACCTACCACTATGGATATTGAGAAGTACAACAAACTCTGGGTAAAAAAAAAGAACTCCATAAAGAGAATAAAGAATTGAAGATGGAGGTCTCTCATTTGAGTCATGCTCAGAATGAGTCAGTCTATGTGTCCAAAGTGAAGATGAAAGTTCTAGTCAAGAGAGAGAAAGAACTAGAAGAAGAAATCAAGAACAGAGAGAGGGTGGGCCAAGATCTGAAGAGCACCAACAGTATCCTACAGCAGAGAAAGAGAGATCTGGACAGAGCTTTCCTTGAGATCTCAAAGTTCAACAGTCAATGGAACGCCACAGTAACGGCCTACAAGATGAAAAAAGATGAACTCCATGACCAGATTGAAAAGTTGAAGTTACAGCTCGAAGTTAAAGGGAGAGAGGTCAGAAGAGAGTCATCTCATAGATGCAAAAGCAAAAAGAAGCTTAAGGAGACTTTGTCAACCTTAGAAGAGCTCATGGTCCAAGTAGAAGTGAAGAAGCTTAAACTCGAAGATTCCTTTGCAGAAGATGCTTAGGAGGATCATTGTCGTTATCTGGAGGGGATCATGCACATGAGAGATGTTATCATTTAGGAGCTGATCCAGATGCCAAAGCATTATGATACCAAGAAGCTATTCAAAGAGGTTCAAGCCTGGTGCAAGGAGCATAGTGGTTGGGGAGGTTTGTCCTTGGTGGATATTAATGATATGTTGTATTCGTCTTTATTTTGTTTATCTTGATCACCGTCAGGCTTGTTGACTGGGGTCATTGACTCTATGTATTTGATTTTATCTCTGATGGATTGGCGTTGTATTGACTTGGTCTTCTTATTCAATCTATGAGCAGTTTTACCAGTATTCTATCCATCTCTCTTGTTTATTGATATTTAAACTCAAATCAAGGTGTAGAACACCCTGGAAATATTCTAACATGGCATTTGCATTTGCATTCTCATACTCATATGCATAGCAGGTGTCCTAGGATGGCTTTTCTCATATCTATCTGGTTTCCTTCAGCGGGATAGCAGATCCTTGTATTCACAGGTATCATACAACAGGAAATCAAAAGCGAATTATGGATTAGATTCAGGACGAGTTGTTGGAAGTACGGACTCGAATGACTCAGTTCATGGAATTGATATAGAACGTGGCCCAAGGGAAAGAACAACTAAGGACTTTGGTTCAGCCTCTTATTGACGCTCCCAGAGTCGATAACAGTGGGGTGGTTCATCCAGGTGGTAATGTTATTTTCCCTCCTGGAGGAGGTGGTGCTGGTGTTGTCATTCCTCCGGGCAGAGGTGGCACATGTGTTGTTGTTACTCCTAGCAAAGGTGTTACTGGTGAAATTCCTAGTGGTATTGGTGGTGGAAGTGTTTGTGATATCCATAGAGCTGACGGAGCTCATAACCATCAGTGGGAGGAAGACAGACAAGAAAACATGTTTTCCATGCGTGACCTAGATGCTGGTCTCCCATATGAAGCGGATAAGAAACTCAAGATGATTGAAGAAATAATGCATGCTTATGAGAACCAGAATGCTTTTGGTCTCGACATAACTGATCTCAGGATGGTCCCAAGTGTGAGGATCCCAACCAAGTTCAAGGTCCCACACTTTGATAAGTATAAGGGAATGACTTACCCCAAAATTTACATCTGGACCTACTGCTCATGCACTGCTTCCAAGATAGCCTAGCTGGGGCATCTTTGGAGTGCTATATGGGGTTAGAGAGGACTTACATCAGAACATGGAAAGATCTTTCTAAAGCTTTTGTCAAGCATGATTAGCACAACAGTGATATGGCTCCCAATAGAACTCAGTTGCAGAATATGGTTCAGAAGGGAAATGAAAGTTTCAAGAAATATGCCCAGAGACAGCACGAGTTAGTTGCCAGATTTCAACCTTCGATGGTGGGAAAGAGAGCTCGTCGATATGTTCATGGGTACCCTTCAAGGGCCTTGTTTCAAGAAGTTGGTTGGGTGTGCATCAGCAGGGTTTTCGAACCTAGTAATTGTTGGAGAAAGAGTGGGAAGTGGAATCAGGGCTGGGAAGATTCAGAATACAAATGGTTCCATATCTGGAGGAAGTAAGAAGTCGTATGCTGGAGGTTCCAAGAAGAGAGAATGGGACGCCAATTCTATTTCTTCTTATCAGGGTAAAGGAAGAGCCAATCAGAATTATGCACAAAAAATTGCTACTGTGGCCATTCCGGGTGCACCTCAGCAACAACATAATGATCATCGCCGATATCGAGATCGACCAAGGATGGAAAATAGGCAGTTCGAGACTCCACCTATGCCATATTATTAATTGCTATAATATTTACTTCAGTTGTAGTTGGTTCAGAAAAGAACACTAGCACCACTCACTGGCACTCCTCCCCCAGGATATGAAGCCAATGCTCAATGTGAGTTTCATTCTGGGGCGCCAGAGCATAATATTGATAACTAAAAGGCATTCAAGCATAAAGTGCAAGATTTTATTGACTCAAAGGCCATTAATTTCAGTAATGTTTGACCCAATGTAATTCAAAACCCTATGCTAAATTACGATGTGGCAAGGGCCAATGCTATTGGAGATGGGGAACAGTTAAATTTGGTGGCCAATGTGAATGAGTTGAAGACTCTTTTGTCGGTTGTTAAAAAGAATTTGCTAAAGGGTGATGTTTTCCCAGGTTGTGCTTTTGGTTGTCAGAGATGCGTATTACAGTCCTAGGGTTATGACTTGTTGAGGAATGGTATATAGAAACTGATGGATGATGGAAAGTTACAGTTTGACAGAACTAGTGTTTTGAATGATGTTAATGATGTTAACGATGAGGTTAATGATGATGGTAGGGACATTGCAACGATAATCGTTTGACCTTCTCGGATGAATATGGAGGAATCTTTTCACTGTTGAGGCTCAGGATGATTGATGGTTTGCTAGACACGCTCGTCCAGTTCTACGATCCTCTTTACCACTGTTTCACTTTTCCCAATTACCAATTGATGCCTACTTTGGAGGAATATTCTGATTTGATGGGATTAAATGTCACGTCTCGACCTCTATTCTCTATATCAAAAGACACGCCAAGTGATCAAGATATTGCAAATGCTACACGTCTGAGTTTGTCTGATATTCAAACTCACATAACTACTAAGGAAGGAATCCTCAGATTTCCGGCTAAATTCCTGATAGAAACAATTTGTTATCATGCTGATAAGAAGAATACTGAAGTGCTTGAAGCCACCTTCATGCTATAGGCCTATGGGATTTTCTCATTTCCAAATATTGACGACTTTATCGACATGGACGCCATTAAGATTTTCATACTCAAGAATCCTATTCCCACCTTGCTGGATGACACCTATCATTCCATTCACTTAAAGAATTCAGAAGGAGGGGTCAGATAACCTATTGCACTGCTCTTCTTTACCAGTGGTTTATTTCTCGCTTGTTAAGATTTACAACTATTTGGGATCCGAAGGATGTGCCTTACTGGTCAGAGTTAGTCATGTCTCTTACCCATTCTGACGTCGTATGGTATGACCCTATGTATAGTGAAGTAAGAATGATTAATAGCTGCGGAGATTTCCCTAATATACCTCTTGTTGGGACAAAAGTATGTATCAGTTATAATCTTGTTCTGGAACATAGATAACTCAGGCATCCGATGAAAAAGAAGCTGGACCAGACCCTTGTTAAAGGAATTTTTCTCAAGGAAGGAGAAAATCCAGAACTCAAAGCTAGGATTGTGCAAGCGTTATGTCACATTCATAAAAAAGGAATGACCGCTTTAGGATATCATGATTTCATTGTCTCATAATCTTATTTGTGATGGGCACGAGAAAGGGCTTTTGAGCTGAAGATGTCTTATCCTCGACATGAACCTATGCTGCTAACTCTTCAGGATTCTTTCTGGACTGTTACAAGTGAGGAAGGAAAACTAAAAAGTGCTTTGGACGAGGCCAAGAAGGAAAAGAATGCTTGGAAGAACAAGTACTACATCTTCAGTCTAGAGAATGAAAAACTGCAGAAGCTGCAACAGCAAAGGAAGGAAGAAGAATCTTTTAAGAAAAGGAAAGTACAAGAGGATTTATTTTCCTCTCGTGCGTTGTCAGGGTCAACTACTAGCTCTGGTCTTCCTCCGACTTTGTTGTCTTACAAACAGTATGTGGACAAGCTTATCCTCAAAAAGGCAAAGATGCAAGAGCAGATCAACCAACTTATAGAGGAACTTCATGGAAAGAAGGGGCCGTAATAAAGAGGATTATACTCCTAGTTTCCTTTGCTTTATTTTCTATTACTTTTGATTTATTGGCTCTTGAAGGAGAACCTTTTGCTTTGTAATAACTCCTCAATTTGATTAATAAAATGAGCTTTTAAATTATCTAGAAGTCTTGTTATTACAATATTTGCAAATATACTTTTTGAGTTTCTTGAAGTTTCATTTGCATTTGTGCAAGTGCATATACATTATCATGACATCCTTTGCATTCCAGGTTCTTACTCTTGCTTCATCTCACAGATAAGTTGAATCATCGATATAACACTTGAGCCAACCAACATCAAATAATGGATCAACTAGAGCAAGATAACCGAGTGCTCCGTGATGAAGTCACCACTTTGAAGGAGAGTTTGGAAAGGCTTAATAGATTGGTGGAAGCATTGACTGCTACCCAAAATTAGTCGTCGCATAATTCTCAAGAGAACCCTCAGAGGACTACTATTTCTGAAATCATATCAGCACCGATTCCAGTGGTGTCCACAACTAATGGACCTCCGAACAGCATGCCGCCAGGTTCCCCATTGAGGATGCCTCATTTTTTCACTCCAGCTGGGTACCGCCCACCGGTCTCTAAAGTTCCTGCTATGAGTACCATGACCATAATTCCTGCTGTAACTGCAATTCCTACCATAACTGTTGTGATGTCTATGCCACCACCGTATGTGAATGTTACTCCCTACGCTTTGGAAGAACCAGTGTACCATGGTGCGCCCAGCGAGACTGTAGAATTTGATGAAAGAATGGACGAATTTCAAGATAAATTTTCAGAAATCCAGAAGGAACTGAAAGCTCTCCGTGGAAAAGAGTTTTTCGGGAAAAGTGCTTTTGACCTCTGTTAGGGCCCAAATGTCAAGGTTCCAGACTTTGAAAAATACAAAAGAAACACTTGTCCGCAGAGTCATCTTGTTATGTACGCTCGAAAGATGTCGGCACAAACAGATAATGACCATTTACTCATACGCTACTTTCAAGACAGTTTGACTAGTGCAACCCTCAAATGGTATATGGGGTTGAACAACATGAAGATTCAGACATTCAACAACCTCTGTGAAGCTTTTATCAAGCAGTATAAATACAATGTTGATATGGCGCCTGATCAAGATCAACTAAGGGCCATGACCCAAAGAGACAAGGAAAATTTCAAAGAGTATGCCCAGCGCTGGCATGAGTTAGCCGCTCAAGTTGCACCATCATTGGAAGAGAAAGAAATGAACAAGATCTTTTTGAAAATATTAGGTTCATTTTTCTATGAGAGAATGGTAGGTAGCTCGCCTAGTAACTTCACTGAAATGGTGAATATGGCTATGCATTTAGAGGAAGGATTCCATGAAGGAAGATTAGCTAAGGAAGGAAATACTCCTAACAGTGCGAAAAATATGGAAGTAACTTTGTCAAAAATAATGAACAAGATGTGAGTGTCGTGCATCAGGGACGACCAAGAAGAAGGTACCAACAACCTCAACATGTTGCTGCTATGACACCGATAATCAATACTTCGGCTTACCAACCACAGTTTGCTTAACCATATCAACCACCTCAAGCTCCATGAGCTCCATAGTAACAGCACCAGCAAAATCAACATTCCCCTCAAAAAAATCGACCACAGCTCAATAATCAGGGTCGTGTACATAAGAAAATGGATTTTGATCATATTCTTATGACATATACATAATTATTCCCGGCTTTGTTACACAAGGGACACATTCAGACCAAGGCTCCACCAGAGGTACCTAAAAGTATTCCATATTGGTATAGAGCAGACCAGTTTTGTCCGTAACGTCAGGGTGCTCCGGGCCACGATATTGAGAATTGCTTTGGGCTGAAAGCAGATGTTTAAAGGTTGGATAAATGCGGAATCTTATCTTTTAAAGATTCCAATCCTAATGTGAAAGACAACCCCCTACCTCAACATGGGTCGCCTACTGTAAATATAGTTTAAGGTTGTCTAGGAAAGCACGCGGTATTTGACTTGAAATATATTAGAGAATCCTTAGTAAGAATGTGATAACGCGAAATCATATCGTTTATTTAGCTTTATTTACATGCATTTATTTGCGACTATTGGTAATTTATCTTGATTTAAGTTCTATCATACGGTTAATTTACTACGTTTTGCAGATTGTGGAGAATTTGGATTAAAAAAAGAAAAGAAGAAGAAATGGAAGGAAAAGAGAGAAGAAAAACAGAAAATAACACGGATTTTGTGTGTGTGACGCTCGTCACAGCATCATCACGGTCGTCACGTGCATGACGTTCATCACAGACTCCACCACGACCGTCACGATCATCACTTAAGTGTAACGGTCGTCACAAGCTTATCACGGTCGTCACGACCCCAGAGCTCTGTTAATGCAAAACAGAAGTGGCCACGAGCACGTTCAACTTAACTTCTTCCTGCACTTTCTCCACTAACTGCCCACTACAGGAAGTTACTCCCACTTCCTCCATAACTCACGCATGATCTCTGGAAGTTGAGAAAGGAAATATCTCCTATAAATAGGCTAGAGATTCATAGAACCAGGGGGAGGCTTCGACTTATCGAAGTGCTGCAAAAATTTATATTGAAGCCATTTTTCTTGTTTCTTTTATTTCCTTTCCTTTTTTTTACTTTAGTTCAGAATATTGTAATTTCTTTCTGCAATTTTATTTCGCCAAAGTAGAATCCTGCCGACATTGTGGAAGACTACTCTTCAATCTCAATACTGCTTTCCAGGTTCTTATTAATTGAATTATTATTTTATTTTATGTAATAATGCATGTTTTATTATTTTGTGGTTTATGTTTATTTCCGTTTGCATTAATTATCATGTCTAGCTAAATTAGTTTTATCGGTATGTGATCGAATTAGTAGGATGAGATTCGATAATATCCGGTGCACCTTACCTTTTTACAAACAATCTTTCTGGCCGTAGTTTTTAATCAAAATATTCTAAATAAACCTTCGTCGCGAAAGCGAGAAATTATTTACAGTAGTTTCGCCACGACAGTGGGAAATTCATTAAGGCACGAACCGGCACGCGAAAGCTGGGGTTCAAACCGGATAGTAAGAACTAGGCATTTATTTTAAATACAGCGAAAGCGCTTTAAAAGAAATCAGAACTTACTTATTTTCAAAGAGTAATTTTAACCCCGAATGGGACTGTGAGAGCGTACATTCCGCCTTAGAATTATGACCCGAGTCAACAACCATCGTGAGGCAAAGGTCTTTAAACGGGTATTTTCTCCTGAAAATCATTTGCAAAAACTGTAAAGCACCGGCAACCTGTCGAATCCCCGATAACTAAGGCATTGCATACCGATATCCCTTATTAATATATTTCTAAAACTAAAAATCTTTATTTCTTTTGTTTTTAATTTCGTTCGCATTTAACTTACCAATTTCCATTAGCCTTAGCTTTACATCGTAACAATAGATAACGGTAGGTTGACATTGGTCTCTGTGGGTTCGACAATCTTTTATATTACTTCGATATTTCCGTGCACTTGCGGACGCATCAAGTTTTTGGCACTGTTGTCGGGGACCAACAGTCAATATTGTGATTCTGTTGTTGCATAGTAAAGACTAAGGCACTCTTATCTCAGTTACTATGTATAACCCATATTTCCCTTATAACTACCACCCCCAATACTACAACTACCACTCCCAATATTTCGAGGAACCACAAGATCCGCTTAAATCTGACCTCGAAATATTATTAAAAGATTTCAATACGACGCACTCTCACCCAAATTCCCTCTACGATGACGACTCCCAATGTTTTGAGGAAACGCAAGATTTCGATACATCAAACCTCGAACTATTACTAGAAGAATTCAACGAGACGTTTACTCACTCTAGGATAGAATCTATGATGGAGCGCTTTGTGGAGACAAAAACTCTCCAAAATGAAGATTTTAGAAAACAACATCTCCAAATTAATGAAGACCTTAGGCAGATGAACGTTATTGTCAATTTCCTCGCAACTCACAACGAGGCTTTGGAGATTCAAACCTCCTTGCTTAGACAAACACCTCTAGGACCCTTCCCAGAGGGACATGTGAATGTTGTAACAACCGTTAATGAAGAACAAATAGAAAATACTAGGGAGAGTGATCATGAGGCTGAGGAGAGTCTTGTTGAGAAAGGCATAATTGTCGAGAAAAGTCTACCGACGCCATTCGAAAGGGAGGTTGTCGAAGAGGTAGAGAAGGAAGCACCTATTGTTGCTCCTCCTCCCTGTACCCCACCTATTTCTTTCCCACAAAGGGGTGTGGAAGCTAAAGTAGACTCCCAATCCAAAACATATGTAGAGGAATTGGAAAATATCCACACCAATGCACATTTGTCTAAAGTCCTTCATAAAAAAGGAAAATTTGAGGACCATGAAACTAGGGTCATCATTACTGTTAAAAGGGTAAGATTAACTTTTGAGGTGGTGGATGAAATAGCTAAGCCCAACTATGAAAAACTGATACTTATGATAGATCCAGAACCACCACCACACATTCCAAACAAGGAACCACCCTACAGAAGAAAAAACAAAAAGGTGAGGGATATGAGCGATGGCTTGATAAGTGGCCATGGAAACCGAAGACTATTCAAAGTTCGATCGAGGAACCACTCTCGAAAGAACCACCATGAGTACTTGCACTCCTTGGCCGTCGAGCTATCGAAGTTAAACAAAGCGCTGTATGGGAGGCAACCCACAAGGTCTTTATTTTAATTTGTTTGTTTAAATTTGCAGACAATAAAGAAATGTATCGCTTGCTACGTTTCAGCCACATCTAGGCGAAAGTTCTAGACTTACACAAACGAAGGTATCTCAAAATTCCCTCTGCCGAAGTAGAAATGATCAACGAAGAAATTGACATCAAGAGCAGGATCATAGAGGATTTGGCACGCAGTAACATTCATACAGGTTCTATCTTTCCTTTTTCCACCTTTTACTAAAATATTGAGGACAATGTTTGGTTTAAGTATGAGGGAGGAACTCTACCGCTTTCATTTTATCGCTATTTAGTTTGATTTATTGAATTTTATCTGTTTTTAACATTATGTCAAAGTCTTTGCATGTGTTGTCGAGTCTTTATGCGTGGTTTTCACTTGTTATTCAATTTCCCCATAATTTCAAAATTTTAACCTCCAACAATTATTTGCTTTGATTCATGACATGGTACTCTGAGAGTATATAGGTTGTTCATGCTATGTTAGAAAAACTTGGGAAATTTTCGATAAAATCGATATCATCCTGAAACCCTTAACCCCCTAAATATGCAAAATCAATTTGAATACCCATTATGCCGAGACCTTAAAGCTCCAGTTTTTTAGTAATCCCTAAGTAGTTTATTTAAGCAGTCGGCATCATCCTAAACACACTAAGTAAGAAACCGATGCAAATAATTGTATGATCTCTAGTTTAAAATGAGAAATTAAGAAAGAAACAATTATGAATAAGAAGACGTGTTCCTTCTAAGTTAGGTGCTCCTCACCCGATCACTTAGCCCAACGGTACAAACTCTTTAAGTTCAATTGATGCTTAAGCATATTCGTAGAGAAAAATGAAATAACAATGAGTTCATAGTCACTAACAGGTTTACTTGCCATGAATGTGTATGGATAACGGGCTTAATGTGATTGCACTAGAATGAAATAGGGTAAAAGAGAGCATGAGATATAGGTTGAGTCATAATGGCATGATTCAGGTTGGTTTGCATAAGTAGGGAGTGTTTGAAATTATGTCGTTACAGTATCCTTGGTATTGATATTGAGTACCTATCCATCTAACATTAGCCTAGCAGCCACGTATGATTAGAGTCTCATCCTGTCTTTGTTTCAAATTATGCTTATTTCTTTTTAACGTGTTGGTTGATTGCTTGAGGACAAGAAATGGTTTAAGTGTGGGGATATTTGATAACGCGAAATCATATCATTTATTTAGCTTGATTTACATGCATTTATTTGCGACTATTGGTAATTTATCTTGATTTAAGTTCTATCATACGGTTAATTTACTATGTTTTGCAGATTGTGGAGAATTTGGATTAAAGAAAGAAAAGAAGAAGAAATGGAAGGAAAAGAGAGAAGAAAAACAGAAAATAACAGAGAAACGAATTTTGTGCGTGTGACGTTCGTCACAGCATCATCACGGTCGTCACGTGCATGACGGTCGTCACAGACTCCACCACGACCGTCACAATCATCACTTAAGCGTAACGGTCGTCACGACCCCAAAGTTCTGTTCGTGCAAAACAGAAGTAGCCACAAGCACGTTCAACTTAACTTCTTCTGCACTTTTTCCACTAACTGCCCATTACAGGAAGTTACTCCCACTTCCTCCATAACTCACGCATGATCTCTGAAAGTTGAGAAAGGAAATATCTCCTATAAATAGGCTAGAGATTCATAGAACCAGGGGGAGGCTTCGATATATCGAAGTGCTGCCAAAATTTATATTGAAGCCATTTATCTTGTTTCTTTTATTTCCTTTCCTCTTTTTTCCTTTAGTTCAGAACATTGTAATTTCTTTCTGCAATTTTATTTTGCCAAAGTAGAATCTTGTCGACATTGTGGAGGATTACTCTTCAATCTCAGTTCTACTTTCCAGGTTCTTATTAATTGAATTATTATTTTATTTTCTGTCATAATTCATGTTTAATTATTTTGCGGTTTATGTTTATTTCCGTTTGCATTAATTATCATGTCTAGCTAAATTAGTTTTATCGGTATGTGATCGAATTAGTAGGATGGGATTCGATAATATCCGGTGCACCTTACCTTTTTACAAACAATCTTTCTAGCCGTAGTTTTTAATCAAAATCTTCTAAATAAACCTTCGTCGCAAAAGCGAGAAATTATTTACAGTAGTTTCGCCATGACAGTGGGAAATTCATTAAGGCACGAACCGGCACGCGAAAGCTGGGGTTCAAACCGGATAGTAAGAACTAGGCATTTGTTTTAAATACAGCGAAAGCGCTTTAAAGAAATCAGAACTTACTTATTTTCAAAGAGTATTTTTAACCCCAAATAGGACTGCGAGAGCGTACATTCTGCCTTAGAATTATGACCCGAGTCAACAACCATCGTGAGGCAAAGGTCTTTAAACGAGTATTTTCTCCTGAAAATCATTTGCAAAAACTGTAAAGCACCGACGACCTGTCAAATCCCCGATAATTAAGGCATTGCATTCTAATATCCCTTATTAATATATTTCTAAAACTAAAAATCTTTATTTCTTTTGTTTTTAATTTCGTTCGCATTTAACTTTGCAAATTCCATTAGCCTTAGCTTTACGTCGTAACAATAGATAACGGTAGGTTGACATTGGTCTTTTGTGGGTTCAACAATCTTTTATATTACTTCGATATTTCCGTGCACTTGCGGACGCATCAGAATGCATAGTGGTCTGACGAGAATGGTTTTCTTCAATCATGAGCGTCACAACTATGCTGCTTGTTTTGATTGTTCCGTAAACTCTCGAGGTTGTCGCCTTGTGAGAGAAGACATTCAAGATCTGCTAGATAGAATAGTTATTACAGTTATGTATGACAGAGATCCAGCTCCTATAGAAGAATATGAAGAAGTATTTGTTATAGTACCCCACTTCAAGGAAGTGGAACACATTGAAATCACGTATGACAGCAAGATACATTATGTGACTCCCTTGGTTATTAATGTGCTTGGACCTGTCCCCTATGCTTCCAACATGGCGGTTCCATACAAGTATAACGCCACTATGATGGAAAATGGAAAAGAGGTTCCTTTACCTATTCTAAACCTGATGAATTTCTAAAGTTGATCAATTGTAGTGAGTAAAATTCGTGGATCAATTATTGCAAACACCTTCCAATATTTATGTATTACAGCTACTGATGAGTTCAGAAGCCCATAGAGAAGCATTGCAGAAAGTATTGGAACAAGCTTATGTCAAACATGATGTGACTATCGAGCAGTTTGACAGCATTGTGGGTAATATTACTTCATGCAATAATCTTGGATTTTGTGGAGAGGATCTTCCGGAGGAACGAAGAAAGCATAATATGGCTTTGCACATCTCCATGAATTGTATGAACGACGTGTTATCTAGTGTGCTGGTTGACACTGGGTCCTCGCTAAATGTAATTCCCAGAACTACTCTCATAAAATTGTCATACCAAGGGTCACCTATGAGGCCAAGAAATGTTATTGTTAAAGCTTTTAATGGATGTAAGAAGATAGTGATCGATGAGTTGATCTACCGATGACCATCGGATTGCAGGTTTTTCTAATTACATTTCAAGTCATGGACATTCGCGCCGCCTATAGTTGTTTATTGAGAAATTCGTGGATACATGAGGTTGGGGAATTTACATCTACACTACACCAGAAATTAAAGTATACTTTTGAAGGAAAGAAAATTACGGTTTGTGGGGAAAGAGCCTTGATGGTAAGCCATCTCTCTTCGTTCTCTTATGTTGATGAAGAGGAGGAAGTTGGAACTCAGTTCCAAGCACTTTCAATTGTAGATAATGATACCCAGAATCCTGGAACCTCCATTTCGTCTTCTAAATATGCACAACAAGTCGTGAAGAGTGGTTCCCAAGAAGGATGGGGAAAGGTGTTATCTCTACTCGAAAATAAGAATATGGAAGGTCTTGGCTTTTCTGTCAACTCCAACAAGCAAGTCGCTAGAAGTTCTTTTGTTCCACCAATCGAAGAAGCTTTTCGCAGCGGAAGAATTATTCATTCTCCTCATGTCAATATGGTATCTGAAGATGAATCTAAGGATTATATATCAGATGGTTCTGAAAACCTCTCCATTCCTTAGCAAGACTATGAGCCTTAGCTGGAGGAGCTTGAGTATGATTCTTAAACTGAAGATGCATATGTGCCTTTCTACTCTCCCAGATATAGGCGCAGAGAGTACCATTTTGAAGTCAATGCCATCACCGGAGAAGATTCTGATGAATACCTACCCAAATTCGTGATGCTTGGAGCAGTCGCCTGAAATTGGAGTGCGGTTGACGTCCCTATCATTATCCATATATCAAAGTAATTGTCTTTTTTATTTTTAAATTTGTCGCTCTGCCCAAGGCGAAAATTTTGTTGTGTGGGCTTATTTTAAATAATTCCCTTTGCTCTGCCCAAGGCAAAGGTGATTTTGTATTAGGGCATGCTGTTTGAAAATTTTCTATCATTAATAAAAGCATTATTTTGTATTCATATCTTTTTCTTTTATCTTTTTCGCTTTTTCTAGAAAATGATAATAATAAGCAATAATCACTTTTTGTATTCTATGCACACACTTTAACTCCCTAAATCTAAAATAAAGCCATATCACATACGCAGATTATTGCAAGAACAAAATATCAGAAATAATGACCCATTGCCTTCTCCAAACTTCGAGTTTCCTATGTTTGAAGCCGAAGAAGAAGAAGAAGAAGAAGAAGAAGAAGATATCCCTGAAGAGATTTTTAGATTGCTTGAAAATGAAGATAAAGACATTCAGCCTCATAAAGAGCATGTAGAAGTTATTAATCTGGGTACGGAGAAAATCCATAAAGAGGTGAAAATTGGAGCTCTGCTCAAGTCTGACGTGAAAGAAAAGTTGATTGAGTTACTCAAAGAGTACGTCGATGTGTTTGCTTGGTCATATCAAGATATGCCTGGTCTCGACACTACTATAGTGGAACATCACCTACCTTTGAAACCAGAATGTTCGTCGGTTAAACAAAACTCAGAAGAACTCGGCTCGATATGGCTTTGAAGATTAAGGAGGAAGTATAGAAGCAAATCGATGCCGGTTTTCTTGTCACGTATGAATACCCATAATGGCTAGCTAATATTGTGCCTGTTCCGAAGAAAGAAGAAAAGGTTTGTATGTGTGTTAACTTCCAGGACTTGAACAAAGCTAGCCCGAAAGATGAATTTCCGCTACCTCATATTGACACGTTGGTGTATAGCACCGCGAGGTATGAGATTTTCTCTTTTATGGATGGATTTTCAGGTTACAATCAAATCAGGATGGCTCCCAAGGATAGAGAAAAGAGGCCATTCATCACACCATGAGGCACCTTTTGTTACAGAGTCATATTGTTCGGTCCGAAGAACGCTAGGGCAATGTAACAGGGAGCTATGACCACTCTTTTTCATGACATAATGCACAAGGAAATTGAAGTTAATATGGATGATATGATAGCCAAATCCAAGATTGAGGAAGACCATGTTGAGCACTTGTTAAAGTTGTTTTGTCGGCTAAGAGAATACCACCTTCGTCTGAATCCCAACAAATGTACATTTAGTGTACGTTCAGGAAAACCTTTAGGTTTCATCGTTAGCCATAAAGGTATTGAAGTGGATCTTGACAAGGTTAAAGCCATTCAAGAAAAGCCGGCTCCTACTATAGAAAAGAAGGCCAGAGGTTTCTTAGGACATTTAAACTATATCTCCCGGTTTATCTCTAACATGACTGCCACTTGTGGACCCATCTTCAAGCTTCTCAGAAAGGAACAAGGTTATGTTTGGACTGAAGATTGTCAGAAAGCCTTCGATAGTATTAAGGAATATCTGCTTGAACCTCCAATTTTGATCCCTCCAGTTTAAGGACGACATTTAATCATGCATTTGACCATTTTGGAAGACTCTATAGGATGTATACTCGGTCAGCGAGACGAGATGGGGAAACAAGAGCATGTTACTATCTGAGTAAGAATTTCACTGATTGCGAATCCAGATACTCCATGCTCGAGAAGACTTGTTGTGCTTTGGCATGGGCAGCCCGACGTTTACGTCAATACGTGTTAAATCACACCACTTGGCTAATTTATAAGATGGACATGATCAAATATATTTTTGAGAAACTTGCTCTGACTGGAAGAATTGCTAGATGGAAAATGTTGTTTTTAGAATATGATATCGAGTACCACACTTAGAAGGCTATTAAAGGAAGTGTCTTGGCTGATCATCTGACACATCAACCTATTAAAGACCACCAGTCCACTAATGATGATTTCCCCGATGAAGATGTAATGTATTTGAAAATGAAGGATTGTGAAGAACCTCTACCTAACGAAGGACCTGAACCATATTCTCAATGGGGTTTAATTTTTTATGGTGCCGTCAACGCTCATAGGAAAGGAGTTGGGGCAATCATTGTGACTTCTCATGAATCTCATATCCCGTTTACTTCCAGGTTAACATTCAAGGGTACAAACAATGAAGATGAATATGAGGCGTGCATTATGGGCCTTAAAGAAGCAATAGACCTAAGAATCAAGAATTTGGATGTATATGGTGATTCTGCTATGGTAGTCTACCAAATCAAGGGAGAGTGGGAGATTTGTCAAGATAACCTGATTCCATATCAAGAATATGCAAGATTGTTACCTTTTTTCAATAGAGTTGAATTCTATCATATTCCTCATGACGAGAATAGAATAGCGGATGCTCTAGCGACATTGGCCTCTATGATTATGGTGAACCGATGGAATAATTATCCCAAGATTGATATGAACCGTCTAGATAGACTTGCTTACATATTTTCAATAGAAGATGTTGAAGATGATAAGCTCTAGTATCATGACATTGAATTCTTTCTTCGAAAGCAAAAATACCCGTATGGGGCATCTAACAAAGATAAGAAGACATTGAGAAGATTGGTCGGAAAATTTCTCCTAAGTAATGATGTACTATACAAACGAAATTTTGACATGGTCTTGCTAAGATGTGTTGACAAGCGAGAAGAAGACATGTTAATAAAGGAGATTCATGAAGGATCTTTTGGCCCTCATGCCAATGGGCATGTTATGGCTATGAAACTTTTGAGAGCAGGATATTATTGGATCACGACGGATTTAAACTATTACAAATTTTCTATGAAATGTCACAAATGTCAGATCTATGCAGACAAAATTCATGTGCCTCCAGCTCTACTTAATATTATCTTGTCTCCATGGTCGTTTTCCATGTGGGGCATTGATATGATTGGTATGATAGAACCAAAAGTATCTAATGGACACCATTTTATCTTGGTAGCAATTGACTATTTCACCAAATGGGTCGAAGCAATTTCCTATGCAAATGTGACCAGACATGTGGTTGTTAAGTTTATCAAGAATCAACTCATCTGCATATATGGTGTGCTCAACATAATCATTACTAGTAATGGGTCCAACCTGAACAATAGAATGATAAAAGAGCTATGTGAGGAATTCAAGATTGAACATCATAACTTTACTTCTTACCAACCAAAGATGAATGGGGCTATTGAAGCTGCTAACAAGAATATAAAGAAGATTGTTCAAAAGATGGTTGTCACGTATAAGGACTGGCATGAAATACTCTTATTTGCTTTACATGGATATCGTACTTTGGTACGCACGCCAACAGGGGCAACTCCCTTTTCACGTGTTTATGGTATAGAAGTTGTACTCCTAGTAGAAGTTGAGATTCCTTCCATGCGAGTTCTGATGGAAGAAAAGCTCTCAGAGGTTGAATAGTGTCAAAGCAGATATAACCAATTGAACTTGATTGAAGAAAAGAGGATGACAGACTTATGTCATGGTCAACTATACCAGGAAAGGATGAAGAAGGCGTTTGATAAAAAGGTTCGACCACGTGAGTTCAAAGAGGGAGACCTTGTGCTTAAGAAGATCCAATCATTTCTTATTGATTCTTGAGGGAAATGGACTCCAAACTATGACGGTCCGTATGTTGTTAAGAAAGTCTTCTTCGGAGGCGCTCTGATGTTAGAAACTATGGATGGAGAATAAATCACTCGCCCAGCGAACGTAGATGCAATCAAAAATTACTATGCTTGAAGAAAACGATCCAGATCGGGATTACTGGAGACTACTATTATCATCAATCAAAGTTACAGAGCTTAAAACATAGGAAAGTTCAAGTTTGTTTAGGAAGATAGTGGTTATTATTCCTCTGATGTAACTATTATTATTATTATTATTATTATTATTATCATTTTCCAAAATTGTAATAATGTATGGAGTCGTTCCTTTTGCTGATTACCATTTAATAAAATGAGATATGAGCCTTTAGGCAATCTTTATTATTCTTTCTATCTGTGCAAATAAATGTTTTTATTTTTGATAGCAATTTTGAAAAAATTTAAATCTTTTTCTAAAAGCTCTTTTGGTGTGTGTATTACTTTGATATATGAATACTAAATGGACATTCACAAGAAAAGAGATACTTTAATCCTCCTCACAAATGTTTATTTCATCCCCGAAAAGTCTCAAATTTGTTTCTGACTCAAGATTCCCCTTTGAAGAGGATATTTATTTTATCCCCCACTAGTAAGAATCTCTCTAGTGAAGCGGATATTTATTTTATCCATGAGATTAATCCCCGTGAAGCAGCTAGATTCATCTCGACAATCCTTCAAGAGAAGTCATAATGTTATATCCCCAGGTGGAACAATCTATTTCCCTAGAAAAGTTTAAAGTCTTGAAGCAATATTATAGTCTCGGGAGTGGTTTTTATCCATCCCAGTGATGTTTCCGTCTGTGAAGATTTGGCTAAGTATCCTTGTTGAGATGTTTATTTCATCTCCAGTTGCTTCTTCTCGTCATTTTGTCAGCATAATCATAGCATATAAATATGTGGCATGTGCATTTTGCATTTCTGTATTTGTTTATTTTGTTCACTTTGGCCGTGTTTATCCCCAAGTGACTGGGATTGTCTTCTCCTTCCAAGTAGAGTCGTCAGCCCTAAGCAAAAAAGCACATCCTTTCTAATTCCCCACTGAGTTTGATCCTCGTGGAAGATGGTTGCTTTAGTTTTCTTTTCCATTTCTGGATAAAAATAAATCTCTAGTGGAGTTCATTCCTCATTGGATGGAGTCTTGCTTGGCCGTTTCTCTTCAGTTAGTTCCTAAATTGATCTTTGGTCCCTAACAATCACAAAGCTTGAATCTTTCTAGGCTTTATACCTGGATTGAGCGTGTATTTATTTTTCACTTTATCTCCTCGGGAAGAACCTGTTTGAAGGTCACCACGGAAGACGAAAATGTTTCTCCAATAGTGTGATAACACTTTATCAGCAAGTTAAACCCAAACAACAAGTGGCAACTTTTTATTTGAGCAGCTGGTTTTGTTCTCAGGCGCTTTATTTGGATGGCAAATGGCAGTCTACTCAAGATAGTTCGTCTATCCCCAATGAGATTATCAAAGTTATCAACTCTTCCTTCATCAAATGGAATCTCTTCAGAAATCTGTTAGAGAAGTTTGTTAAAGACTCCACAGTTCTGTCTTTTTATTGAGAATTCTTGCTACAAAGATGTTATTTATTTCAATACATTTGCAAACTATAGCAAAGATACTCCTTAGGGATGTATTCCCCCAGTGAGGCCATTATATAAAGTTAGTTCCATCAAATGGCATCTCTCCGAGAAGTTTGGTGAAGATTATTACAATTGATCCTTCTCTTTATTTGAGAAGACTTATTCCACAAACCAACCTACCTACATCTCTTTTGAGGATCCAATGTGATATTTCCTAATCTCCAGTATGTTTTGGATTCCCCTTGGAAGTCGTAAATCTCCAGTGGAATTCCAATCCCCTGTGAAGATACTCTCCCATAAGTATTCACCTTTCCAAGAAGAAACTGAGACCCGTTCATGACATATACCTTGAAGCGTGAGGGGGTTTATATTATCCTTTTTCAAGTGGAATACTTGATTAAGGAAGAAACTGAAACCCGTTCATGGCATACAACCTTGAAGTGTGGGGAAGTTTAATTACCCTTTCTAAATGAATTATTTAGTTAAAGAAGAAACTGAATTACATTTTGATCATAGAAGCTTATTTTGGTTATTACCTTTGCTTAGGCTATCGTACGTTGATAGTAGGTAATATATCGTATCATCTTGGACAGATACCTTTGCTTAGGCTACCAGGTTTGGTAGTAGGTCATCTTTCCTTTCCTTATTACTTTTGCTTAGGCTACCGTCTATTGGTAGTAGGTTATTCATTATTTCAAGTGTCTCTCCCGTTGCTTGAACTACTGTGTTCCTGATAATAAGTACTACACACACTTTTATTTTGTTGGAGACACTTTATGTTTAAGATATCCCCGGTGGTGGTTGTGTGTCTCTTCCCTAACGAAGTTTGAAAATTTTTTTGCCTTGGATTCTTGCTCTGTCGAGCCTGTCCCTCGTCAGTTTTCCTTTTTTTGTTGTTTCAGCGTTCCGTATATAGCTATTCCCTGTGGCACCATTCCCCGTAGGATTTTCGTCTTGCAATTCATAACATTGAATATCATATGCATCTGGTGGCATCTTAGAGCCAAAAAATTTTGAATGTTTGTATTTAAGTCTCTTCTATCACATCGAGACGAAGATTCCAACCTCCCCACCTCCGGATAGAAGAAACTTAAATAGGGGTATCTATCACACCTTAATTTTTGAATGTAAGATCCCACCTTTTTGTGCATCACCCTGCATGACATATTTAGGTCATACAGTCTTTGTGTGTGTTTTTTTATCACTAACCACCTTGTGCAGTTGCATTAAGTTTCAAGTGGAGATAACACTTATTCTCAAAATCAAGTATTTCATAACATAACCAGTTGATCCTGACTTAAGGTTGTCCTAGGGTTTCTATTTGATATTGGGCTCCGCTTCTAGAGTGTTTCCTTCATTTTTAGGCCAAATTAAAGACTAGTGGTGAATAATGATTTGTTATTCAAGTTAATCAATAGCTTGATATCCAATTCTCACCGCGAGAGATCCCATTGAGTACAACGAAGCGAGGGGATGTTAATACCTTCCTCTCGTGTAATCGACTCCTGAACCCAGGATTTAGTTGTGAGACCATGTCTTCTCCCTTTTTGAGGTTTTCTTCGATAGTTTCCTTTCCCTCGTTGGAATAAATAACGTTCGGTGGCGACTCTTCTGTTTTTTTTGCCAGGTCTTTTTCGCAATTGTGACACAGAGCATGCTACAATATTACACACAATTTGTAAGCCAGTATGAGAAATTTCAAGTGTACTCTCTTCATCCATTCTCCTGTAGAACTATTGCATTTAGTATTTTCACCATGGTTGTTTTATCAATGGGGATAGGATATTTTGGGCCCATTTCCTATGGTATCCAAACAACTGAAGTTCTTAATAATAGCTGTCAATTACTTCATTAAATGGGTGGAGGCAGAAGTAGTGGCACAAATCACAGTGGAAAGAGTACGTTGATTCTACAAGAGAAACATAATATGTCGTTTTGGCTTTCCCAAGGTTATTGTGTCAGACAACGGCATGCAATTGTCTAATTCATCAATAAAAGAGTTTTTCAAATATTTGGGAATACAAAATGGATTTATTCCGGTGGAACAGCCTCAAGAAAATGGCCAGGTAGAGGTGGCGAACAAGATCATTTTATCTGGGATGAAGAAGAAGTTGGATGAAGCCAATGGGTTATGGGCCAAGCACCTGCATGAAGTCTTATGTTCTTATCCATACTAAACCTCATTCAAATACTCGGGAAACTTATTTTAGGATGGTTTGTAGAGTCGATGCAATGATACCGATCAAAATAAACACTCCAACTTGGAGGCGTATTGCTTTTGATGAAAACACCAACTCAAACAGTCTGGATAATTATGCAGATTTATTGGATGAAATCAGGGAAATGGAACATATAAGGGAGTTCTCATCCAAGAAGAGAATTTCCAGGAGGTTTAATATCAAAGTAAGGAAAAGGGGATTTAAAAAAGGATATCTGGAAGTGAAGAAGATGATCATGTGTGTATGTGCATATGTGTGTGTGTGTGTGTGTGTGTGTGTGTGTCTGTCTGTCTATGTGTGTGTGTGTGTGTGTGTGTGTGTGTGCACGTGCGTGTATGCGTGCATGTGTGTGTATGTGTGTGTGTGTGTGTGTGCACGTGCGCGAGCACATACGTGTGTGTGCATGCGTGCGTGTGTTGTATGTTTTGTGTGTGTTCATGGTAAGGTATATGCTTAACATTGTTGATGATTTGGATGTGACTTATCTTGAAGGATTCCTATGGCTTGCTCCTTCCCATGGTAAAACGAGGGTATAGTCCATAAACTATAGGTTTGTCATACTACCACAAACTGTATATCTTACATGTGAGAGGATTGGGTAGACTAAACTTATATCTATCCTATCATAGGCATTCATTCATCATCCTCATTAAATTCTTTTTGCATTTATAAGGATTGGGAGGTAGTGGACAATATAATGGTACTTCTTTTCTTTGGGTTGATCTTATTTCCTAGTGAGAAGAATTTCATGGACATTACAACTATTAATATGTTCTTAGCAGTAACTATTGGGGAAGAAGATCCAATACCGGCTCTCCTTGCAGATGTTTACCTTACTCTTCATCAAATGCATGTCAATAAAGGAGGGGTAATGTTATGGTGTGCTCCGTTATTATATAAATGGCTTGGCTCTCATTTGGCAAGAGATATAACAGATATTCAAAGAATGAATGGGTACAAGTGGGCCCACTACTTGGCCTCTCGTATTGATATCGGCATCCTATGGTTCCCTCAAATCATCCACCATAAAGATGTGATCTTAAGTTGTGGAGATTTTCTCAATGTGCCATTGATAGGTTCAAGAGGGTGTATAAGTTATAATTCCATTCTAGCTATGAGGCAAGTGAGGCATCCTTTAGCCTATAAACCCGATGATAAGGTATTGGAGGGTTTCATCTTACAAGAAGTGACCGCGAATAATCATGTTGTTCTTAGAATTATTCATGCTTGGAGGTCGCTCATCAAAGGAAAGAGTAACCTTAAAATACCTAGGGAGAAATCTATAATACCCTACGCCTAATGGATGAGGGAAAATGTAAGTAGAGTAAAATTCCCATTCGTTTTGGATCATCCTGTGGAATCATGGGCTCCCACACCAGTTGTAATCTCCATGGAAGAGGGAGAAAAACTCAAAGACACCATCCTACAACTGAGGAGGGAAAAAGAAGAGTTGGAAGGGAAGTTCTATCATACTACGTGCGAGAAGAATAAATTAAATAGAAGTCTTAATGAAACACTAGAACGACTTAGAATTAGTGAAGGGTTGACCATGGTGGAAGAGGAAAAGAAGAAACAAGCTTATGTCGGCCTCGGAGTTTTTAGTTCGCGTCTTAAATCCCACAAGGATGAGTTAGATAAAGCTTGGTACCAAAGGGATGAGTGGAAGAATATATGGTTAAACTCTACATAGAAGGAAGTTAGGGAAGGATAGGAAGGTCGTATTCAAACTTTGAAGGTCGTATTCATACATTCATACATACACTGGCATGCATAATAAAAACAAAAGAAACAAAATCATTTTTTTATTTTCTTTTCTTAGAATCATCAAGCGTAACAATCTGACTTCTCGATATTACACCTGAGCTCACTAAAAGAAGACCATAGAACAACTAGAACAAAATCAAGTTGCTCTCAAAAGGGATGTCGACACTGTCAAGGGAAGTGTGGAAGAGATGAAGGACAAGATTGACCAACTAACTTGGGTCATCTAGAATATGATAGCAAGAGAAACCAAGACTAGCAACCGAAGGAACGTTCCTACCCTTACCCCTCAGTCTGGAGACAAAATCTTCTTTTGGGATTTGCTGCCGATCTGGAACGTGAAGAGGCTAAAGCTGCTAGACAAAAATCTAGTACTCAACTCCCTGGAGGATCTGCTCCTGTAGTGGGAAATTTGGAGATTAAGCTATTGATTAACTTAACTTATAATGCAAGAGTCGCTGCCGCACTTTTATTTTTCCAAAGGAATGGGGAAAAGAACGAACAAGACCCAAAGGAGTTTTAAAATAAAACTAATAAAAGCAGAGACAAGGGTAAGGGGTTGGTTATGCAATGGGAAGGTGTTAGCACCCAAAATATCTATAGTACTCTATAGGAACCTCTTGAAAATCTATGTTTGGCTAAAAAAGTGTTGTTTGCAAAAGATGGTGAAGATGAGAAGAGAAGTAATTTTTTAAGATTTTTTTTGTTTGACAATACTTCTTGAGTCTCGTGCCTACGTACCCACAAAGTGCAATGGAGGATCAAAACCTTGTAGTTCATGGTAAAAATAACAAAAGAGATTTGTTTTGATTGATTTTAAATGGGAAGACAAGTTATCATTTTAAGGAGAACACTTAACTAGTCACCCACATGTGTATGAAAATGGACCTTTGCATCAATATTGAGAAGGGCTCCAATTTGAATAGACATAAACAAGTATGACACTAGCTCCCTCAAATGGAAAAGAATCAAAACTAACCATAACTAGGGAGATAGGAGAATTACATCTCAACTATGAAAACGACTCATGTCTAAACCTTATTAAAAAGTTAAAAAGGAAAAGTGCACAAAAGGCACAAAATGGTTGAATGAGTTAAGTATTTTTTTATATTTTATGAAAATGGTCTTGATATGCTTAAGATTGATTAGCACTTTATTCAAGAAAAAAAGTTTTAAAATCACTTAACAAAATCAAGGTTTATTAAGAAAGAGGTTCTAGTTTGAAATTATGAAAGTCACTCTTTCATGATACCTAGGACAAACTTATGCATCAATCCAAAGTACCTCAATTGATCAATGATCAATTAAATCATAGATTTAAAATTATGAAAGTTCATTAAGCAACAACCAAGAACTCATGAACAAGATGGATTACACATCATCCAATTGATCAAGAAGCAATGTGAAAAAGAAAAAGAAATAGATGAAAATAGAAGGAGATAGAAAGAAAACCAAATTGGATTAATGCATTAATTAAGTTATCATCAAAATCAATCATCCATTTTGGTGGATTGGGGTTTTCACCCCATCAACATCTAAGATCCATTGAGTTTGATGAAACTTATGATCAAATCAACCAAGATCCAAGGCCAACAGAAGTCAACATAGGTCAAACAAATATAAGATGCAATAAAATAAAATAAAATGCATCAAAAATATTTTGAAAATGATGTTTAAAATGAAAATAAAAGAGAAAATCCATAAAGTCCTTCAAATCACCAAATAAATGGCCAAGAAAATTATGGAAGGTTAAAAATAAAATAAAAAGCATATGGAAAATTTTTCATAATTTTTTAAAGCATAAAAGCATTTTATACCAATTAAAACAAAGGGAAAAAAAGAAAATCAAAGAAAATTTTCAAATCATAAAATAAAAATCTGCAAAAAATAAAATAAAATCAGACGAAGAAAAATAAAATAGAATTTTAGAAATTATCTTGGGATTTTTGGAGTAAAAATGAAATTATTATGAATTTTTAAAGTTAAAACAATTGAAAAATGAAAAAGAAAAAGAAATAAACCAGGAAAATTCCACAAGTGTTGGATCTGGCCTCATTAATTGATGTGGTAGATCCAACGCTTCTCAACATATGGCGCATAGTGGAAACTACTGAATTAAACACACTAGATCTTATTTTAAATCAACCAACGAAAATATTTCACGTGACATAGAGAGACTCAAACCACCATCATCATCAGCTTATGTTCTCCTCTCCGACCATCCTTTGCCGGAGATTCATCAAATAGTAACATTAGGTCATGAAACTTATACTATTTGAATCTTCTCAATGGCGTCAACTCAATCATGTCCTCAAACTTCATTTATTTGAAGTGAGGCATGAGAATTTTGTAGAAACTTAACACGATAGAAAAATAGAAAACTCAAAAATACGAAGAGCAAATGCATCAATCAAGAAAAATTAAGGATCCAAAAATCATCAGCAAACCAAGGACTACATTTTGGCAACTTAATTGAAGCAAATGAATGCTTCTAGCTACCTGAGTGAAGATATGTGAAATGAGAAAATCGGAGCAGCTGGTATGAGCAATTCAGAGCACCTCAGGCCTTGGTTCTTAATCCTTTAACTTTAGATAAGAAGAAGAACGATGAAGCGAATGGAAGAGAAAAAATGGATTGGAAAGGCTTGGAAAGGTGAAAACGAAATCTCAAAAATGAAAGGTTCAAGTGTGATCTGGGCATGGTGTTTCTGGCTCTCTAAATCTTGGGAAATGAATGGAATACGTTGCTCTATTAAAAGGGAGTGGAATGGTGATCTCATACGTGTGAAATGGATCCAAATTCGTGCAAAACGAAATTGCTCATGATGTGAGAAAAGTGTGATCCCATATGCATCTAAACTCAGCTAATCCTTGTGTTTTATGAGACATTTTGCTTCTAAGAACTTCAGTAATCATGTTTAGGTCTAAAACGTGTGGTAGTTTAATCATTGGAGTGCGTTTTGGTTGAGTGAAAATTCTGACCAAAATAGAAATTGCAGTTTCAAATACCTAACTTCAAACCACCATGAAATCTTGTACACACCACCTTTATGGCTCATTCTTCTTGCAATTAGCTCACATCATAATGTAGAGTACAATGTGACAAGAAAGTATTAATTTGGACATCTGAGCAAAAAGTTATGACATGTTGAAGTTGGCACAAAAATTCTAAGTCCAAAGTGGCTGAAAAATGACCTATAATGTATTAATGAATTCCATGGCCTTCAAATCACATTTAGCTTTTGACCCTCAAAGAAAACGTGTAGAGGGAATTTCAAAGAGTAAATAGAAAAAAGAACCAGTCTCAAATGTTGAAATTTGAAGAAGTTGTGATTCTTGAAAGTTAAGAAAAAGTCACTTGTAAATAGGTCAAAATTTCACTAATTCCACAAATGACCTATAATATCTTCAGACGTTTGATGATCCTCCAAGAAAAATTGGCTATTTTCATGTAAAGAGAAGTTGAAGAGAATGTTAAGAAGAGTCATATGCAAAAAGAAGCATTCAAAAATGTTGAGAATTGAAGGAGTTGTGATCCTTTGAACTTTGACTTATAATGTTGACTTTTTAGGTCAAACCATCTTGAATTAACTTGTGATCTTGGATTTTTCTTGCATTTCAAGGTACATGAATGATCATATGAAATCAAAATAATGTGCCTTTTAATTTCCTTTGATTAAATTGACTAAAGCTTGAGGTAACTTGTTGATGAAGGCATGGAAATAAACACACGAGCCTTTGACTTTTCTTGAGAAACAAGCAATAAAACTTTGAAGTATCTTTGATAAAAAATGAAGTTGGATGATGCTTGAGTTCAATTACTTTGAGAATAGAGGCCATGACTTGATGAGATAGCCCTTGAGAATCAATTCTTGACCATACTTTTGATACAAAACCCTAGCTTGCAAAGAAACAAAACGGAGAAAGCATATTTTTTGATATTTTAACTAGTAGTTAGTGAAATATAAAGCCTATAAATATAATGGAAAAAGATAGAAAGAAAGGCGCTTGGTGATCTATGCAAAGACAAACCCAAGGATGAGGGGGATAAAGGAGAACCAAGTTTGTGATCTTGATGCATGAAGATGCAAAGGAAGTGGGATCTTAGGGTTAAAAATTAGGGTATGACAGATGCCCCTATTTAAGTTTCTTCTATTTGGAGATATGAAGATTGACATCTTTGTCTCGACAAGATAGGAGATGCTTAAATACAACAATAAACCCTATTTTTTGCAGTAAGATACCTCAAAATGCACATGATATGCTATGATATGAATGCATAGGATTCTGTGGGGAAAAGTATGCCACAGGAGACAAACAACTTTCGGAGAGCAAAAGAAAGAAAAAAGAGACTCTGCAGGGGAAAAGAAAAGAGTAAGGTTTCAACGAGGAAAAATTTAATAATGCAAGCAGCAAAAAGATACCCACTGAGGGAAAACCCACCATTGTCAAACAAAAAAAGACTTCTCTGTGGAAAAGAAACAACAAATAGGGTGTCCAACTCCACTAGGGGAAAGGAATCCAACTCTATTGGGTAAGAGATTACCTACTACCAAACATATGGTAGCTTAAACAAAGGCAATCACCAAAAAAGAGAAAAAGATATATTACCTACTACCAGACACGTCATAGCTTAAAATAAAGGTAATAAACTCAGGAAGAAAGATTACCAACTATCGGTTGCTGGGTAGCTTAAAAATGGTAACCAACCAATAAAGGGAGATAAATATTACATACTATTAAACAAGTGGTAGCTTAAAATAAAGGTAATAAACTCAGGAAGAAAGATTACCAACTACCGGTTACTGGGTAGCTTAAAAAATGGTAACCAACCCAGAAAAAGAGAGAAATATTACCTGCTATCAAACAAGTGATAGCTTAAAATAAAGGTAATAAGCTCAAGAAGAAAGATTACCAACTACCGGTTACTGGGTAGCTTAAACAATGGTAACCAACTAAGAAAAAGAGAGATATATTACCTATTATCAAACAAGTGATACCTTAAAATAAAGATATAAACTCAGGAGGAAAGATTACCAACTACCGGTTATTGGGTAGCTTAAACAATGGTAACCAAACCAAAGAAAATAAACTTCCACTATCAGAATAGGGTTTAGCTCCTTCATAATCCAAGTCTCCCACTTGAAGGAAGGACCAAATACAAGTTGCCTCCACTAAAGGGACTACCACTTGCTAGGAATTAGCAATCAATAACTCTACCAGGGATCTACAAAAGAGATACAGGTAAGTTAAATCGTAGAACAAACTTCTCAAATAAAGATATGTTGTCTGGTGGAAGAGCTAGCGTAGTCGCAACGGGTTTCTTAAATAAAGAGATGCCACCTATTCAAATAGCGAGTCTAGGGCTTCACTTGATTGGATGAGGATTAAGGATTTCATAATAAACTTCTCTGTTGAGGATAAACTAGAGAAATACCATTTAATGTAAATATACAAACCAGTATTTGGAAACATACAAGCTTCTCAAATAAAGAGACTGCCATTTAAAGTCACACAAATGTTGAATATAGAAAACAAGGTTCTCAAAGAGATTGCAACTTATAATTGCAAAAGATTGAAGAACCAACGAGAACGGGTAAGCTTCTTAAAAGAGATTGCCACTTATCATTGTAAAGGTTGAAATAATGAACAGGTTTCTCAAAGAGACTGCCACATGATGCCAGGTGAGGTTCACCCTGCTGGGGACATACAAGCTTCTCACATAAGGAGATCCCCACTTGAAGTCACATAAAAGGTTGAAATATCAAACAAGTTTCTCAAAGAGACTGCCACTTGTCAGTATGCTGAGGATATGAAAGATTCTCAAATAATGAGATAACAACTTGTTTCAGGCAAAGATTTCAAGAGAATGTTATCACAACACTGTTGGGGAAACAGAATCCTCATCTTCTAATGAGGAACCATAAATAAATTTTTGCTGAGGAAAATAAATCCTTAGGAGAGGAAAAATAAATGTCTTCTCATCATCCAGCTTCTATAGCCCAAAAAGATCCAGAATAACTGCTGCAGGAGACCAAAGTTCAATCCAAGAAAAAATTGGAGAGAAATGGTCAAACATGACTATACTCAACGAGGAAATAACTCAACTAGGGAATAACTTCATATAGATAAGTGAGCTGGAAAAGAAAACTAAAGCAAACCCTCCCATGAGGAATGAACTCAAAGGAGAATTAGAAAGGATGTACATTTTCTTCTTAAAGGTAGACACTCTTATGGAGAGAATATACACACTCTGTGGGGATAACAACACCAAAGAGCATGGGTAAAAACACCTAGAAATGCAAGACGAATATGAATATGCGTGATGTATGTGTGAATGAATGAGTGTATGTATGC